>BSBN01001614.1:7532171-8159852 GCA_027924645.1 Cunninghamia lanceolata | reverse complement strand
ATGTTGAACTGTTGGTTGTGTGTTGAAGAAGCTCTCAGAATTCATGTGTGTAGCTTAAAAATTTCAAAACAAAGAATGGAAGAAGGATCCCTAAGAAAGTTAGATGTTCCCTATTATAGCCATCTAAGATAGAAAAGATATAAAAGGGAAGTACTAGGCTTGTTGGGTGTTCTCATTTATCAAAGAAAAAAACCAAAATGTTGATGAAGAAAGCCATGAAATGAAAGGATGAGGAAAATAAAAATAGAGTGTTCACCTGTTACACGAGTAATCTGTTTACAGTGGTGGATGACTACTTACTAGGGTTTACTTATAGAAAAGGAGGTGAGTGTGCCATTCAAAGGGAAAAAATTAACAAATACATAATGAGAAGGGATGAATACAAGCAAAGAATCAAAAACACATGAAATAATAAGGGGGGAGGTTTCAAGAGGCTAATTGTGAGTTTCTTGTCCTAAATCTATAGGTTCAAGCTCAATATCTCTCTATAGGAATGATGAATCAAGAATCTCTAAGCAAAATGGCATCCTATAAATTGATACAAACATTCTTCAAAAAAAATGTTGTTAGTACGAAAGGTTGTCACTGCACTACATAGGTTGACATTGTGAGAGAGGACACCACAATAAAACTTTTGATCCCAATCTTGCAACTATTTTTGAGGATCTTGAACGTTTCAACTTCTAGTAACAGTCAATTACTGCATTGATAAATTTTATATCATACTTATGAGATTTCCTAACTAAAACTTGATCCAAATTATTGACAACTTCATTGTGAGATTTATTTGACTTCCAACTTTTAAATCAGAAATCTAAACTCTTATTCCTTTTATGTTTTAATACTATTTTATAACTAAATTTTTCTATTTGTATAAAACCCCTCTTACTAAAATAAAAATAAGTTATCTTGAGCAAATATATAAGACACAACCTCTCTTTTATATGTCTTAATTAAAAAGGCTAGACTATTATTTTGTTTACATTCTTAGGAAACATTAAAGAGAAGTAACAAATTTTCAAGGCTTTAATGAAATTGAATCATTCATGATTAGCTAGATAAGATAAAGATATACGAAACAAGGTTCAATATCTTTATCAATAGTTTAGAAGATACATAGTTTAATTACTTTGAAATTTGTATAATGAAGGCAACAATTAAAAATAAATAAAAGATTTCATATCTTTGAAAATGAGTTGAAAGCTCCAATTCCACTACGTTCGTGGGCCCATTCTTACTACGCTTGTCAATGGTCTTAATTGCTTGGTTTCGATTTTCAAAAGTTTATGTTGATTCCTATGATTCATTTGATTTTTCATGTGGGATTTTGATTGATGGTGAACACATATAATGACGTGATTGGAAGGGCTTTACTTGTTTTTGCCCTACATTTTTTTTTACGAATATCACACGCATTCTTACTTGCAATGACAAAATCAAGTTGAACCATCTAACACTATTGAAAAATAACTTAGAAGGATTTAAACATATTACTATAAGGATAGTGCGGGGAGTGTAGTGTAGCTGTTATTGAGCACGGATGCAACTAATAATAAATCATAGATTATAAAGAATAATTTTGGTTTGTTGATGAAGTTGAATAATTTTCAATGAGCTTATTAAGGATTAAGTCTTGTTGAATGTAAGGCCTCCGACATTATAAGGGATGAGGTTAGGATTGTGTCCGTGGCAAGTTTGGTGGTATGGATACCCCTCAATCCTTGACATTGCGCTGAAGAAGTAGTAACTTAGACTCATGCTCCCATATTAAATTGTTAAAACAATTTGAATTTGACATAAAACTTTCTAAAAAGAAATGTCCATTTACCCAAACAAAACCTTGGAAATGACATTATGTATCTTAGACTTTGAACTCTTCTAGTGACTTGATGGTCTTAGATACATCATTAGAGGTTGGAAAGTTAGGCTAATGTTATAAAATAGATTCATTTTCTTCTTGTTCATCATAATCTAAAAGAATTTATCTCATTGAAATAATTAATGTAATTATTGTTTTGTGTATGGATTAAAAAAAAGGACTTCTTTTTGAAAAATAACGAGACTTCTCAATATTTAATCATAATTACACTTTTGGTTAATGGATGTTAACAATTAATTTAAAACTTCATGGATGCTACTAATTATTTGAGTTTAAAATTGCAAAAATTCTAGAAGTAAATGTGTTAGCATGATTATAGGAGTTATGCACTTGTGTTGAAGTTAAAATATAGTTAATCTTTTGTAATTTGATAGATTTAGTAATGTTTTTTTTAAGATTATTTTAATTTTATTGTTTCTCAAGTGGTTTTTGATTTATCATTGAAGGTGAATAGTTCATAAAGAGTTTACTTGGGATGAAGTCTTGTTAAGTGTAAATACTTGAAACTTTTTAGAGATGAGGTTGAGATCATGCCATAAACAAATTTGGTGGAATGAAAACTCCCCAAACCTTGTCTCTCAATCAAAAGAAATGATTATTCAAATATCTAATGACGTAACTAGAAAAAATGGCATTATGATATATTTCAAATCCTTCATTAAAAAAATATTATTAACTTTCTAAAATTAACTTGTTTAAATTTAATGGTTGATATTGTACTGTCAAAAATTGTGACCTCCCACAATTTCACACTAGGTTTAGCACCCTCCTCTATGTGTTTGTATACTTTCTATGTATTTGTGTACCTCCATTCATGAAATTCCCTTTTGGGGGCTTGATTAAGATATAATACTAAAAGATTTAATTGCTAAGTTTTCGGGGGCCAAAATAGTTGAGACTAGGGCACCCTAGTGCCTGGGTCCAGTCTTTTTGCCCCGAACATAGTTTGAATTTTGTGTGTCAGCTTTGCTACATCGTGTGGTACACCTCATGTTGGCCTAACGTGAATTCTTTCAAATGTAATTGAGATTCATATATATGTAGCTATCTCCCTCTTATTTGAAAGGATGAATGAATGATGCAAAAAGTGATTATTTGAATACTTGTTATATGCTCTATGTATGAAATCTGAAGCTCTTTATTTGTAGAATTATTGCTGCTATCATACTAACCCTTGCAAGTATCCGAAGAAGCTTCCTTCTCTCTCCAAGGTCTCCTAATTTGTGACTAGTATTGAAACATCAAGTCCAATTAGGGTTTTATGGTGAGTTTGTTCCATTTATGCTTGATCATTGTTATTTTATCAATTATTTGCCTCTCCCTATCTAGGGCACACACTCTCTATCACACTTATCTCTGTTGTTGTGGAAGTGGGAACACTTACACAGAGGTTTGACTGAGGCAGAACACCCCAAACATTTTCCCTCTTCTTGTATGTGCAGATCTAGAGCAAAAAATCTATGATTATTTGAATACACGTTATATACTCTATGCATGAAATCTGAAGCTCTCTATCTATAGAATTATTGCTACTATCATACTAACCCTTGTAGGTATCCGAAGAAGCTTCCTTCTCTCTCCAAGGTCTCCTAATTTGTGACTAGTGTTTAAACATCAAGTCCAATTAGGGTTTTATGGTGAGTTTGTTCCATTTATGCTTGATCATTGTTATTTTATCAATTATTTCTCTCCCTATCTAGGGCACACACTCTCTGTCACACTTATCTCTATTGTTGTGGAAGTGGGAACACTTACACGGAGGTTTGATTGAGGCAGAACACCCCAAACATTTTCCCCCTTCTTGTATGTGCAGATCTAGAGCAAAAGATATCATATATCGATGGATGAAGGACAGACGAAAGTTATAGAGACTGACACCTCTACACAGAAGTGACTCTACCCCAAAACCCTAGGACTAGGGTACCCCAACACCCGTGTCCTACCATTCCCACTTTTGTTTTTGGTGGCAAGTTCCTTTTTGTTTGTTTTTCTTTGCTCTGTTCCTGGTTTCTGGTTTCTGTTACTATAGCCTACACTGTTACTTAGTTTTATCACTAGATCTACTCATTTGCATAGTTTAGTCAACCCTCTTATATCAATCTCTAAATCATAGCAACAACAGAACCCCAAGACCCCACCAACACCTATAACTTGGCTCTTCTCTAGAAACAGTAGCCAAGTCTATAGTCCTTGGTGGCTTTTGAGCGTTCTAATGTTATATGTGGAGAGAGATTGACGTAGTTGTTTCATTATAGATTAGGATCATCTTTCCACACCTTAACATTTTGGTGAACCTGACATGCTTACACCTTCTTTAGATTTGTTGTACTTTATTTAGCTTCGCTACACTTTCTTTAGTGTTGTGTTTAATTAAGTTGATAAGTTAGTTAGACACTTGTTTTTGCATATACATAGTTCTTTTTAGAGACGTATCTTACAATTGCTCTTACTAATTTTATTGTTCATATTTGTATCAGTGTTTGATTAGTTTATAACTTGATAGCCACTTATATTGCATATCTTGTAGAAAGAAAAAGAAACATTTGAACATCTTTTTTTCTTTTTGAAAATATAAAACACAAAACAACATTCTCTCTTTCTTCTATCCCTTAATCAACATATATGTCTTGGCATCTCTCTTTCTTCTATATCGCTTCCTAAGAGTACATGAGCATTATAAAATTCGTACTTGATTTATGAGTTTTGTGACTTGGTGCTTCGAATATGAACATCCTGTGATAATTTATCGAATCCTAATGGCCTCTCGTCCATTAGCTAGCTCTGGTGTTGCCACATTAGAACTCAAATTGGATAACCTATTTGTACTAGGGAGTTTTAGAATGTGATCATCTCATAATTACATCTCCACCTTTCTGATGATCTCTGAAACACAACCTTCTCTTGATTCTCTTGAGAACTTTGTAGCCCATGTTCTGGAGGACCAAATTTTGAAACTAGACAATGAGTTGGCTAGCTTCTAGCAAATCTTGGGCACAAAAATTTGGATCGAGAGGCTATACCTCTTATAGAGAATCTAAGAAAGTTATTTCTTGATGATCCACAAGGTGTGGAAGTTTTACGCGGTCTTGCTCACATAGTGGATAACAACACTATGTCGACAGCAAGCTATGCATATACTCTCAACAACATGTCCTCTCAACACCAAATGAGGACACATGTGTTGATACCCATAGCAACATCTTCTTCCAACATTTACTTCTTCTATTGTCACCATCACTGCACAAACTAGTAATATCGCTAACACTAGTTCTAGGGTGACAAATGGGAACTATACTTTTGTCCCACCTTCCTTTGGCTTCCAGTCTATCTATCAAAACCTTGTTTCAATTTCTTGTTAGTGTCTTTTTAACCAACTCCATCCACAATTCACTTACCAAAATGCCAATCATGTGGTGTCTCAAGCTCTTGTTAGTTTATCCCCTTAAAATTTCATCCATTCACAAGTTAATGCACTTGTTGATCTTGCCATAAACCAACGTTTACAAAATGTCAACTCCCTACAACAACAATTAGCAACCATAAGTCAAAGTCAATCGCACCTTACCATTCCATCCTATTACACCTATAGTCCATCATCCCTTGCTATCCTTAAAACTCTGATGCCTAATAAGTTTGAAGTTCCCCATTTTGAGAAGTATTCTGGAAAAGGAGACCCAAATAGCCATGTGTCAGCCTTTATTGCCTTGTGTAATGACTTTCTATTTGAAGATGCTCTCCTGGCTAAACTCTTTCCTAGGTTGCTAAAAGACATGGCCTTGGATTGGTTTTGCTCTCTACCTAATAACTCAATTGATTCTTTTCAACAACTTATCAATCAATTTCTCCAACACTTTCAAGCCAACTTCAGACCTCAAGTAACATTGATCGATTTGGTTTATTGCAAACAAGGAGTGAAGGAGAAAGTGATTGATTTCATTAGCGCTATTAAACCCTCTTCTCTCAAATTTATTATTCTCTTTCAGATGCTGATGTGCAAAGGGTTTTCATTGGGAACCTACTGTCTCAGATCTGTGATAAGATTCTCTTACAATATCCTTCTTTTACACATCTTTGCACGACTCTCCATGATTACCAATTGTCGGTTAGTCAGTATGAGGGATCTTCCTTATCGACTCCTTTTGGTCAATTTGAAGCCACTTCTATACATATTCAGTCATTCAAGAAACAAATAAAATCTTTATCAAAATTTCTTTTAATTCTTCGAACAATATTCAATCACATGTTACGACCGCAATGCCTTTTGTTGTGATCCCCTATAAATTCAAACCAAGGACTCGACAGTTTTCCCAACTTTCTGAATCTCTTCATTCCATCATGTAGCAACTCCTTAACCATAACCTTATCCATCTTCCACCTATTAGCTCCTTTTACACTTCTAAGTTGTTGTCTCCTTCTTTTAACCCAAATGCCTTTTGTCAATATCACCGAACTCCTGGGAATGACACTGAGCAATGTATGCATTTGAAACATGAAATCCAAGACCTCATCGACTCTATTGTTAACTAGGTACTTGGTGAGAATGACAAAGGGAATAATTCCATAGCCCCGCCGAATCAAAATTTCTAAATTTATACAAATCCGCTTCCTAACCATGCTACCAACCTTGTGGAACCATCTGTTGATAGAGTACCTACTTCAAGAATTTAGAGAACCTAGTTTCTTTGATAGATGCTTACCCTAACCAAAAACTAGATGAATATGATCTTGACATTTCCTTTACCCATGTCGATGCCTCTATTCATGAGCCTGACGGTCCTCTCTACATTACTGTCAAGATTAATGAAAAACCCACAAGGGGAGTACTCATTGATTTGGTATGCTCGGCAAATGTAGTTATGGAGGAGTTCATCTACGTGCATGAATTATACCAAGATAAGTACAAGAGATTAGAAGTCTCGGTTAGAGTGCATGATGGTTCCACTCGACCTACTCTTGGTGCCTTAACTCTCCCCATCTAGGTCGAACCAATACTCCTGGATATGTCTTTTGCCATCATTCCAACCTCGGATCAATTTCGTGTGAAGTTAGGGTATCCATGCTTTGCTTCCATTAAGGTGATCCCTTCCATAATCCATAAGTGTTTAAAGTCTCCATTTCAAGGACAAGTACACATTGTATATCATACTGGGTTCAAGCCTCTGGCTCTTCATGGAAACTTTTCACTTGATTACTTCTGGCCATAGCCAGTTGGGCCCATTCATCCTTGCAATGATTTTCTATTTATCTCCTATCAAAAATTCAAAGCTAGTCAAATCACTCAATTATTTGCTGGTGTCTCCTCGTGAGCTATCCCAACTACCACCCTTGAGGTTTCTCGATCTCCCGCGGCTGCGACAATAGTTCCCCCTATTCTATAGGTGGTGAACAAACTATAACCCAAATCAAGAATCCTTCCCTGACCCCAAGCGTTTGGGCTTTATGCCACAGTGCCACCTCTTCCATCCTACCAAGGACCATGAGGAAAACACCCTACACAATCCAAAATTTCCCGCTTACCGAGGATTGCTTTCATTCCTTCTATTTCTTCAAAATCTAGAGGAAAGTAATCCATGGTGTGGGATCTCTTCTCTACGATTTCTCACTCATATGTGGCTATATCAGTATCTCCTGTCCTGTAGGCTCTGAGAGAACGATAGACTGCCATGAGGGATCCTTCTCCTGTTGTCTCCAACCTTTGGCGGTTCCTTCCATTTCTCCTCCTGCTCCCTGAGTAGAGGAAGAAAAAGAACCTATGTTGGAAGACAGGTCAGTTCCTCCTAAGAATGCTCCAAACCATACAAGATAAAATTAGAATGCAAAACAACATAGGAGACGATGTCGTGCTATGGTTCGCTAGCTTACTGTAGGGGTTGAACCTCTTCCCTCTAGTCCTTCTCCCATGCAGTCATCCCTTGATGTAGCTCTACTCGTTAACTCGCCATTGCCTACCTCTTCGATGACTGAGCAAGTGGAAAAGATTGTCTCTTTGGTCCCCATATCCTTGCCTCTATCTACAAAGAGTTTCATCACACCATCTCTTCCATCTAGAAGACCATTTGCTGAGCCTTTAGACCAACCCATTGATAAATTTGTTTTGAGTAGTACTCTATCACAAATGGTTCCATCCCAACATACCCGACACCAGGTGTTCCTTGACGTCTTACATCCCACCACCATTGACATTGACATTTTGCCACCTTTGCCCAAGCATAAGCATGAGCCTTATCCATATTAGAAATATCAAATGCTTAAGTGACCATCGAGTCTATGTGATTTTTCTATTTCTTCTTCTCCTGTGATTTATAGTTCTTGTGACATCGTTGTTAGCACTATTACATCACCATTTGTGATTTATTCTAACAATGACTTGGAGGACATCCTTGATGTAATGTCCCACCCCTTTCTGAGACCCAATTTTTTATATTTTCTATGGTTTAGTTGAACTTGATGCATTTTGTGTTTTTTGTACATAACAAGGAGTTTGCATACATGTATAACACAAAAAGTAACGCATTTACTAGCAATACCCAGATGCTTCAAAGAGATAGAAATGCATTATGAATCATTAAGGAACAATACCCATATGAGAAAATAGCAAATACATCAAATAATAGACATACCCATGTGCTGATATGGTGACTATAGGTCTGTAGTAGTAGGTTAGAGTTCATAAAAGCTTTCCATGCTCATCAAACCTTGAAACTATTACATCAAATATAAAGTAAATTAATACATATGAGAGTGGCACCTTATATGGTGAACATAGAACCACCAAAGGGCTCAGATATTGGCAATATGGAACCCATGTTCCCCAGTCAAGCTGGTATGACCCAGGGTAATAATGACAGCAACAAATAACACATCACAATCCCACAAAAAGTCTTCAAATCTGTCCTTCTATATGCTAGAAATACACTGTAGATACTCACACCCAAGATGGAGGAAAGACCAAATGAAAAAGCTCCAAACTCACAAAAACTAGTCTCCAAAGTGTACAGCTTGCTGTTGAGATAGTACGACTAGGTTTGAGGTGTTAAGCCCTCATCAAATTACATAAAAATCAAAACTAAACCCTGCAATGTATTCTCTGATATGCCTCCTTAATTACCATGCCAAAAAAACTCAAGTTTCATCAAAAGAAAATCTTCCGCAACAAGCTCACTATCTATAAATGAAGCTCAAACTATACCCTTTGAATGAGAATGCTCTCACAATACCCTTGGGAGATCTTTCACTCCTGCAAGCACTCTCCAATGCGAAGGCTTTCATCTTCACAATGGTTGGATTTCCTCACAAAACCCTAGGTTGCTACAACAACAATTTTCTTTCACAAAATATGGAATAATATCAAATGAGTGTTCAAACTTCTCTTTTATTTCACTTCACTTTTCCCTGAATGCCCCTTTTGAGAATTAAAGATAATTTAATATTATTTTTCCCTCTCATGACTTGGGCGCCTAAACCAAGGAAAATATGACTTTATTAAATATTAATGTGTCTCAAGTCCTCATATATGAATAAAGTCTCTTTATCACTATATACTTAAGTTAAATATTTAATTTAACTTAAGCCAATTATCGCGACATTAAACTAAATCCCCGAATGTACTCTGAACTAGAATTTCAAAGCACCACCATGATCACCAATTAGGAGAGAGCACATTCCAAGTTGGACTGTCTAACTCGCAATTGATGCTAATGCACTTACTAAAAATAGTAAGTTTGGCCTCAAGGCCCCAAAAATTCTCTAGAAAGAGTCAGAATGGAAATCTCATCGAGGTAGAAAGAAAACTCCATGCCAACCAAGCTAACTAAACCCCCATAATGATCACCTAACATAGGTTCTCTAAGCATCCTTGTTAGTCTACCAGAACCCGAGTGGTAGACTAACCCACAAATTGACTGCCTAGGAAAGGGACATTATAGTCCACCCTCCCTAAAGTTGCTTGCTCACAAGAAATCTCAACTCTGGATGCTGCAAAATCTACTCATTCTCCCATGTAACATCCTCTAATGACAAATTCTTCCACTTCACCAAATACTCCCTAATGACCCTCTTCCATAAGGTACAATCCTTGGTGTCAATGATGGCCTCAGGTTCAAGAATCAACTTGCCCTCTTCATCAAGAGGGGGAAGCTCCATTGGAAGTGTCACATTATGTCCCAATGCCTTCTTGAGGTGAGACATGTGGAAGATTTTATGCACTCTACTCTCTATCGGCAACTCTAGCTCATAAGCCACTTCTCCAATTGACTTGGAGACTCTAAATGGGCCATAGTATCATGGCTTCATCTTCTTTGTGCCACTCTTCTTAAGAGTGGACTGTCTATAAGGCTACAACATCAAATATACCATGTCATCAACCTCAAGAGAATGCTCAACCCTGTGTTGATCTGCATACTACTTTTGTTGGTTTTGTGCCTTTTGGATGTTTTCCTTCAAGGACTTCATGATATCCTAACTTTCTTGGAGTAAGTCCTTGGCCTTAGGCACTTTGTTGTCCCCAAACAATAATTCAAGAAAGTTTGGTGCCTCATAACTATACAATGCCATGAATGGTGACATCTGAATAGACATGTGGAATGTGATATTGTAACAATAGTCCCCCAAATGTAGCCACTTAACCCATGCCTTCTGCTGCCCTACAATGTAGTTCCTCAGGTATCCTTCCACCCATTTATTACCAATCTCCATTTTCCCATCTATTTGTTGGTGGAAGTTAGTGCTTGGAGTGAGTTTAGTCCCACTCAATTTGAAAACTTCTTGCCAAAAATGACTTAGGAACTTGCTGTCCCTGTCACTAACTATGCTCCATGGCAATCCATGAATCTTGAATACCTCTCTAAAGAATAAATCAGCAACCTGTGCTGTCGTGTATGTGGCTGAAATTACAAAAAAGTGTGCAAACTTTGTCAATCTATCAACCACAATGTAAATACAATCCCTACCTTGGGCCTTGGGCAAGCTCATGATAAAATCCATGGAGATGCATTCCCATTTCCAATTAGGAATGGGTAGAGGCTGCAATAAACCAATTGGAAAGGAGTGCGCATGTTTGTTCTACTAGCAAGTAGGACACTTCCTCACATACTTCAATACCTTAGTCTTGAGACCCTTCCAGGTAAACCTCTCCCAAATCTGCTTGTATGTCTTGAAATATCTGGTATGACCAGCCATAGGGACATCATGAAAGGCCCTCAAAACTCTCCTCTTCATTGTTGATCCTGGTACCAATAGTATCCTCCCTTTGTAAATGATAAGATCATTTACCACTGTGTACCTGTCATCCTATATAGTACCATCAATAATGCCTGTAGCCCACTTTTCCTTTGCATACTCAGCTGAAATCCACTCTCTCCAATCAGCTGCAATCTCTCCCAAAGAACACAAGTGAGGTCTCCATGAAACTGCATCACTGACAATATTTTTCTTCCCTTTGACATAAACTATGTCAAAGTCATAGGCTTGCAACTTGCTAACCCACTTTTGTTGTCTATCATTGAGGCCACACTGACTAAGGAAATGCTTGAGGTTGTTATGATCCGTTTTCACCACAAATTTGCCTCCCACCAAGTACTACCTGAATTTTGCTAAGGCATGCATTATAGCTAACATCTCCTTATCATAAATGTTGTAACCTCTCTTTGCACCCCTTGGTTTTCTACTCTCAAAAGCAATCAGGTGCTTATCCTGCATTAGTACTACTCCTATGCCTTCCCTTGAGGCATCACACTCAAGCTCGAAGGGCTTGGTGAAATCTGGTATAGCCAACACCAGACAAGAACTCATTACTTGTTTGAACTTGTCAAAACATTACTGTGCCTCATTAGTCCAAACAAACGCTCCCTTCTTCATCAAATCTGTCAATTGAGCTGCACTCTATGAAAAACCTTTGATGAAGCAGTGGTAGAACCCATAAAGACCAAAGAATCCCTTAAGCTCTAAGAGATTCATGGGTGGTGGCCAATCAACAATAGCTTGAATCTTATCTGGATCCACTCTGACTCCCTTTGCATTGATAATGTGGCCTAGATAAAGTAACTCTGTCATGCCAAATTCACACTTCAACTCTTTGGCATATAGTGATTCCCTCTCCAGAATACTCAATACCTCCTCAACATGTTAGAGGTGCTCCTCCCAAGTCTTGCTAAATATCAAGATATGATAAAAAAATATGAGTACAAACTTCCTCAACTGCTTTCTGAAAACCCTATTCATACAGGACTGAAAAGTAGCTGGAGCATTGGTTAAACTGAAAGGCATAACCAAAAACTTGAAGTGCCCATAATGGCAATGGAAAGCAGTCTTCTCTACATCCTCCTCTCTAACCTGAATCTGATGATATCTAGATCTCAAATCAATTTTGGAGAAGTAATATGCTCCATGTAGCTCATTAATGTGTGGGATGGGTTACTTGTTCTTGATGGTTTTCTTATTTAAATCCCTGTAGTCAATACACATTCTCAATGTCCCATCCTTCTTCTTAACTAGTACCACTGCAGAGGAAAAGGGGCTCTTACTGGGTCTGATATGCCCCATGTCTAGAAGTTCCTTGATTGTCTTCTCTATTTCATCTTTTAGCCTCTTTGGGTGTTTATAGGGAGTGATGATAACTGGTTTGGCTCCCTCTTCTAATTCAATTACATGATCTATGTCCCTATCAGGAGGCCTCCCTGGTGGTATACTAATGAAAACCTTACTATGTTTGGTTATCAATTTCAGAATATCTGGGTGGTAGCTCTGTTTTGGCTGCTTAGTAGCTGTAGGCATAATGACACACTCAGATGCCCACTCAACCTAATCATGCCTAAGTAATCTCTCCATTCTCCTAAGAGATACCACACAAAGTCCACCATCCAACATTCCCCTGAGTACACGTTTCCTCCCATCTACCTTAAACTTCATCTCCATGGTTCGTAAGTTAAGGTATAACTCTCTGATTACGTGAAGCCATTTCATGCCAAGGACCATATCCATGTCTCCCATGCCAACCACATAGTACTTAGCCTAGAACTCATAATCACTTAACTTAATAGTTAAGTTGGGGATTTTCTGTTTGCATGTTACAACGAATCCATCAGCTACCCTGACTGTAACATCCAAATCCGACATGACAAGAAGTAACTAAGTTTTCACGATGGTAAAATTTTTTTTTTTTTCTTTTTGGGTAATCAAATACATAAAACTCATCTATATTACCTTACAACATTTTTCATTTTATCATAAACATGATTGCATTCTCATAAAGACTGAAAGAAATGATATTCATAATACACTTTGTTTTCTAACAAATGAAATTTTCTTGAAATAACAATTATTGGAAACATACCATTATCATGCATCTCGATTGTCAACCCATCACGTTCAAGACTCGGCAGTTCCTCAATATTGGGAAGAGAAAGTATTTTCAAGGAGCTTAACCTCCAACCACAGACCATCGGTCTCCCGCACTCCTTCCTAACCGGAAGTGGCCCTACCCTACTCAAGAGGATAGACTTAGGATAACCATCGGTGTTTGCCATCTGAGCTCTGGTGTTGTAACCTACGTGTCTTGTTATCGTGCAGATCCCTAGATACCCTCTAGTCATGCACGACCCTCCACAAGAAAATGCCATCTAGTTACGGTGAACGTTCGATGTACTTGAGGATAGCACACCACCTTGGCCAAAGGATTTGTATTTAGATAGCGTTCTACAAACGCTTGAACTTGGTTCACCCACCCTACTTGACTTGAACTGGTCGAAATCCTACAGTTTCCATTTGTATAATTTAAACTAATTGATGACCTTGATGCCCTCAAGGTTTTAAGATTTCCTCCTGTAATGGCGCTTGGCGCAATATTTACCCTAATCCTGAGTTCATAGTTTCATAAACTCATATACATGTAAAACACTGTTTACTAATGACCACTCCTAAGTGGTTTCACAATTGTTTACTTATTTTCCCATGTTTGCACAATACACTCGAATATCTATAACAATATCCTGTTATCCCAGAATTCAAGGTTTCTAGACTCATAAGGCCTACAAAACGAAACTAAAATCGTCGCATGCAACAATAATCAAGATTCCACATGCGGGTATTCCACTCTACATGCCCGTCATAAAAACATGGCGTTCTACGACACAAGTAAACTAACTCCCTACTTCGCTTTTAAGTCAAATAAGATTTATCTCTGTGGTTTTAATCTCCCACGCTACATGCTCGTGGAGCAACGCGATTTCTCACAATGCAGCTACTGTTTTAAGTACTCTCGAATGGTTTTACGTGGTTATCTCTGTCTTAAAGGAAACTCTTAATATTTTACGTCTTTTCCGACGGTTTGAAGTTTGTAGCTCACATTTGCTTCATACGGTGATCAATATTAAGTGACTGCACCTCGAGAGCTAAGATTTATCATCGTACATCGTCAACCAAGAAAGATAAGGATCTATTTTCTAAGTTCTTGGACACTGACAGACAGCAGCATTTATCGTTTATAAGGTTTCTATTACCATTAAACAGCAATAAAGTGTTTATAACAATAAACCTCACACAGGTTCTCAGTAGCAGACATTGTCTTCACATTTCATTCATTGTAACATAATTATTCTTGTGCAATTAAGACACATTTACTGGTCTATACCGAGAAACAGAAAAGGAAATGGAAGGAACCTGTTGTCAGAGAGTGAGATTATTGCGGCAACTTCACTTCTCCTTTGGCTGGTCATCCTCCTTCAGTTTACACAGCTCTTCCTTTCTGCTTCTAACACAAAGACCAACCACCTCAATCTATCTTCCTCTCTGCCGAACACTACTCCAGACAAGGCAGGTCTCATAGTTTCTTCTCTAGCGAACACTACACCGCAGCTTCCGTCGTTCTCTCTCTGTCTTAATGACGACGCAGAAGTTTCTCCTGTAGCTCTCTCTCTGTTTCCCTTAGTTAACTCACCTACCAATAATAAACTCTGCAGTTGTTCCTATTCTTCCACCCTCCGACAGACTCTCCTCTCTATTCTTTTTACACAGCGATTCCCACCTCCTAAAACTTTCTATCTGATCTCACAAACTCTCTCCAAAAACTACTGCCCTCGTCCCACACTCTCCTCTCTACCGTTTTCTCCACTCTCACGTTAACAACTACCTCCAAAAACTGCTCTACACACCCGTAGAATCTCTCCTTACTCCGCAGTCCTAACTACCCCCCCGTCCAAATCTCCCGATCCAGTTTTTAACTCCCTCATTATACCAGGAAAAGACCCTTATCCCTCCTGCTCGGCCGACTACTAACTTCCCACGTTTTCCAGACCTTTCACCATGTTCTCCGTCGAAATCTCCCTTCAACAAAGCCACGACGGCCTCCATCTCGCACTCCCTCTCTTCCCACGCGAAAAAGAATCTTTCATTAAAGTTTTTCCTTCTCTAAAGGACTTCCACTCCACATACAAACATCCCACGCAGGAAAACCTCCGACCTATCTGCGGTTTGGTTAAAGTTTCCCACCATCGCAAAACCGATGCCTTTGCTGTCTTGATGATGGGCAATCCCAAAATATAGCAGTTACACCGAGCTTAACCGCCAATGCTTCACTTACCTTAAGTCTACGATGAAGAGGAATCTTTTTACAAACTCACAATCGTCACACTCTTAAATACTTGAGTCGACATAACAATCTTTTACCTACTTCACTTAACATGATCACAAGAAGTTTAACCGACCTCATTACTTATTACGACCATAAGAAAGATTAAGTTCCTTCGGTGATGAGGCTTGCCAAAGGACATAACTGCCCGACTTAACTAGGACAAAAAGGCATCAACCTTCCAAGACTAGCTAAATATTAAATTGAAGAGTTAAAGCTCGCCACGGCTAAGGTTACGAAACGGTTTGAGCATCGTTGGGGTCGAGATGGAGAGAGGGCAAAGACCATTTTACTTAGAAACTCAAGGTCAGATTAATAACAACTCGCAGTCAAAGTTGGAGGAAGAGACTCACATTTTAAACGACAAATAAAATGAATTATTTCATGCTATGGCATCAATTCGACATTCGTCGATCTACCAGAATGGAAGAAATTCACGGATTCGACGCGTTTTATGTCAATCGCGACGGATTGATCGTAACGCCAACAAGTTCTAACAACGTTAGACGCACAAGGCCAACTTCTCGCGTCTTTCGACTACGAGACAAGATTAACAATTTCGCCACAAGATGGTTCATAAAATACTTATAAACGAAAATAGCAAACGCCTAACCAAGTCGACTTGCTATTAGGAACTTACGACGCCATCGACGACTCCAAGATTCTACAAGACGACTTCCGACTAGGTAGTTATACTTTATCCTTTGTCGTCGACATCAATTAAACTACCCAAACCGACAAACAAGACTTACTTGTTGGTTCTCAGGTTTATCTATCTGTTCAACGATCTCAGTGGCAAACACCCGTGGTTAATTTCCAGAGTCTATCCTCCCTCTCGAAGATACTTTCTCTTCCCGTCGGACACGGTCCACCTGTTCCTGCATCGACAAACTCGCATACAATTTTGTGGTCAAAGCATCTATGATCCAAATATAATATATTCAAACATCATTGCATTTAATATAAAGACTTTTAGTCTACATATCACCTTGATCGTAATCAATATATTCTGCAATTTCATAAAACAACTTTGTAAGATAAATTTTTAGTTTTCATGTCGTTCACAACATAGTAATTTACTGAAATTTGTAAGAAAGTAAATAGCATCATTATTTTCAAAAGGAGGGATGTAACATATCCTTCCCCTTTAAAAATCATCTTCCCCGATGATTAAGTTTATCAAGCAAAAATTTAAACTTAAAACAAACTTTCTATAAAGCAACATTAATGTCTTTAAAAAGTTTTGGAAATCTTTGATAAATGTCTTTGTAGTTTTCCCAAGTGGCGCTATCCTCGCCATATTGGTCCCACTGTATTTTGCATTGCAAAACTTCTCGATTACGTAAACAAAGTTTACGCATTTCAAGCACCTTGAGTGGCTCGATCATAACCACCTTGGGTTCTTGCATCTGTAAGGAATTCCAGTTAAGGATGTGGTTATTACCTACAAAATATTTCTTTAAATATGAAACATGAAAAACATTATGCATCTTAGACAAGGCTGGAGGTAGAGCAACTTTGTAGGCAACCGGATTGATAATCTCAAGAACTTCGAAAGGTCCGACATAACGAGGAGCCAATTTCGAAGATTTACCAAACTTAATAGAACTCTTTTGGGGTTTCACCCGCAACAGCACCTTCTCGCCAACAGAGAAGTGTCTAGGCACTCGTTTGTGATCTGCATAACTCTTTTGCCTGTCATTGGCTTCTGCCAACCTCTTCCTAATCACTTTAACTTTTTCTTCCATATCAGCAAGCATTTCAGGTCCAATGCTTATCCTATCTTCCAGCTTATCCCAGCTTATAGGAGTTCTGCATTTCCTTCCATATAATGCTTCAAATGGCGCCATCTTAATGGCAGAATGATAGGAGTTGTTATAAGAAAATTTGACAAGAGGTAGATATTCCTCCCATCTATATTGCTGATCCATGCAATACATTCTCAAAAGGTCTTCTAATACCTGATTCACTCTTTCTGTCTGCCCATCAGTTTCGGGATGATAAGCAGTACTTACATTCAGTTTAGTCCCTAATGCAGAAAATAAGGTTTGCCAAAACCGTGAAGTTATCCGAGCATCTCTATCAGATATTATCTTTTCAGGTACCCCATGCAATCTGAAAATCTCTTGCACAAATTTTCGAGCCTAAAGATGTGCTCCATCTGTCAAGTTTCCCGGTATGAAATGTGCAACCTTGGTTAGTTTATCCACAATAACCAATATTGCATCATGCCTATTCTTAGACATTGGCAACCCCTGGACAAAATCCATACTAATAACTTGCCATTTCCATTCTGGAATTTCATGTGGGTACAACAACCCAGCAGGATGTTGGTGTTCTGCCTTCACTCTCTGACACTCCAAACAACTAGCTACAAACTTTGCAGCATTGCTTTTCATTCCTTTCCAGAAATATAACTGCTTGACATCAGCTAACAGTTTTGTTACACCAGGGTGTCCCGAGTAAGGAACACAGTGAACTTCCTTCCACACAAGGTTTCTAAGTTCTACTAAATCAGGAACATAAATTCTTCCCTTAAATCTCAGCAATCCATCGGATTCAAAACTGAATCCGTCATATCTTGGATCCTTAGGGTTTAGGTGCAGAGCCTGTTTCACTTGTTCATAATACTCATCCCCAGATAAGGTTTGCAATACTAAATCTTTAAAGTTAGCATGTATGGAGATTATAGAGGCTATGTGCCTTCTTCTACTTAGGGCATCTGCTACTCGGTTTTCCTTGCCCTTGATATAAGAAATTTCAAAGTCATAATCTGATATGAGTTCCAGCCATCTCCTTTGCCTTGCATTGAGATTAGGTTGTGTGAATATGTAGTGAAGGCTTTGGTGATCAGATTTTAAAATAAAAGTCCTTCCCAACAAATAATGTCGCCACATCTGTAGGGCGTGAACCACTGCTGCCATCTCTAGGTCATGAGGAGCGTAGTTCTGCTCATAATTTTTTAGCTTCCTTGACTCATAGGCTACTACTCTGCCATCTTGCATAAGCACACCTCCCAATCCTTCCCCCGAGGCATCCGTGATAACTTCAAACTCTCCCTCAGGATCAAGAACTTTCAGAATTGGAGCAGTTGTTAATTTTTCTTTTAACAAGTCAAAGGCCTTTTGACATTCATCCGTCCAAACAAACCTTTTTCCTTTTCTCTGTAAAGAGGTAATGGGACTAGCAATGCTTGAGAAATTCAACACAAATTTCCTGTAATACCCTGCCAAACCCATGAAACTTTGTACCTTTGACACATTGGTAGGTTCAGGCCATTCCATAATAGCTTTTATTTTGGCCGGATCAACTGATATCCCATCGGCTGATATTATGTGCCCTAAATACTGTACCTCTTTCTGAAAGAAAGTGCACTTGGAGAGTTTCGCATACAGCTTATGCTCCCTTAATTGCTGCAAGACTATTTGAAGATGTTGTGCATGCTCCTCTTCATCCTTGGAATAGATCAGAATATCATCAATGAAGACTAGTACAAACTTATCGAGACAATCTCTGAATACGCTATTCATGAGATTCATGAAAGCAGCAGGTGCGTTGGTCAATCCAAACGGTAACACCGTGAACTCATAATGACCATACCTCGTTCTAAAAGCTGTCTTGGGAATGTCTTCGTCTTTCAACCTTAACTGATGGTAACCAGATCTCAGATCTATCTTGGAAAAGACCGCTGCGCCACGCATTTGGTCAAATAGATCATCAATTCGTGGCAAGGGATACTTGTTCTTTATAGTTGCCTTGTTAAGCATCCTATAATCTATGCACAGCCTAAGAGTTCCATCTTTCTTTTTGACGAAGATAACCGGGGCTCCCCACGGTGATACACTTGGCCTAATCAAATTCTTAGACAAAAGCTCCTGCAACTGAGCTTTTAATTCCATAAGTTCAGTGGTAGTCATACGATACGGAGCTTTAGAGATTGGCTCCGATCCTGGTTTAATATCTATACCAAAGTCAAATGTTCTCTTCGGAGGCAAGCCAGGTAACTCCTCGGGAAATACATCTCTGAAGTTACACAGAAATGGATATCTTTCCTCAAAAGATTGCTTCTCCGAGGTTTCCTCTACTAGGTCCATCTTAACTGCAAAAAGTTGACACCCCTTTCGCCTAGCCCGCTTCAATTGTTTTGAAGATATGGATCTAACCTTTATTTCCCTTTGAATTCCTTGGAGATTTACAGTTTTGCCCATCTCATCCAGACACTCAATGGTTTTATGAAAACAATCTACTTTGGCTCGATGTTTCCACAACCAGCTCATTCCTAGGATGACATCGTAGGACCCTAAAGGTGCTACGTATAAGTTTGCCTCAGTGGTGAAGTTAGAAACCTCAATCCTAGCTTCAAACAAACATTGCTCTACCTGAGCCTTTGAATTATTTGCATACTCTACTGTCCAAGGTTTTGACATAAAGCCAACTTTTCTAGAAAATTTACTTAGAACTCTAGGTGACACAAAATTTTCTGTTGCACCAGTATCAAATAGAATAGAAACAGGAACTCCAAATAAGGTACCTGTCATCTCAATAGGAGTGATCTGATACTCTGCTTGCTGATTGTCAAGAGCGGCATGAATCCTTTGCTGAAAGGCTTCTTGTTGTGAAGGAAGCTCCGTGTTCCTGGGCCTCTCATTCGGCTTCTTGTTGGGGCAATGGTTGGCATAATGATCTCCTCCACAAGAGAAACATCCTCCTATAGGTCCTCGCTTCTCAGATGGCCTACTTGCAGAATCACCATTCTTCTTAAAATTTGCATTTCTCTTAAAATCTTCACCCCTGCGGTCATTACCAAATCCTCCTTGATTCTTTCGATTTCCCCTATCAAACCTCCTGTTTCCAAATCCCTTATCGTTTTTTCTTTTAAAAGACTGATCATTGTAGTTCTTGTCAAACTTCTTGCGTTTCTTGTCACGGTATGCAGAGATAGACTTAATCTTCTGCTCCTGTTTTATTGCCTTTTCATAAACTTGATCCATTGTGCTTGGACCATGCACCTCCACCTCACCGCCGATCTGAGGATTGAGTCCCATGATGAACTTTCTGATTCAGAACCTTTCGTCCTTTTGATATTGGGGTACATACTTCAGTAACCTAGTGAATTTTTCTGCATACTCAATCACAGATAGTTCACCTTGCATGAGGTTTTGGAAGTCCGTTAACTTCTGATCAAAATACAACTGTGGTAACCACCGTTTATGGAATAGTTCCACGAACTCGTCCCATGTCACCTTCAAGGGACTTAGTTCCAACTCCATTTTCTTATTCATCCACCAAGTGGATGCTTCCCCAGACAGCTGATAGGCTCCCCACACGGCTTTAGTAACCTCAGAGTAGTTTCTGATCTCAAAATATTTCTCCATCTCCGTCAACCATGCTTCAGCTGCGTCTCCAGTTTTTGTTCCATCAAACTTTGGAGGATTAACCTTCTTCATATCCTTAGATAGCTCTAAGGCAAGTTTATCCTTGGTTCTTCTTTGGGCTTCACTGTCATCATGATGTTCACTTGACGTGCCATTTTCCCAATGCTTACTCTTGCTTGTGAAGTGTGAGTTCTCGTTTCCATCCTCTATGTTACCAGTTTCATCTATTTTCCTCTCTAGTTTGTTCAATCTTTCCTTGGTTTCAGTGAGCATGTTGAGGATCCTATCCAACTTGTCAGTGGAATTTTCCCGAGAGTTATGACCTTCCCGATCCTCCCCCTCGTTAAACCCTGATTGGTCCATGCTATTTTAGTTTCACACCTGTTTAAACATATACTAATCAGTTTTACGCTTATTAAATTAAACACCATCAAAAGAACACAACATTTGATCATATTCATAATTGTTCTCAAACCAAAATTTTGTCTTTATTTATTTTGCAAAATTGTTTCAACATCATTAGAGATAGACAAATCTCATGTTTCTACATAGTGTTATCTAGTGGAGTGTAACCTTCGGATTCATTGTCCGACACATAATCACGAGGTGTATACCCCTCAGACTCACTATCAGAAGATATCTCAATAATCTCAGCTCTAGGCACTACACGAGGATCTCTAGTGATCATGGGTATAGTGCTAGGTACAATCTCAGATACACTAACAGGTACACTAACAAGTACTCTATCAGTTACAATCCAGGAGCAACGGTCGATCATGGTTCGAAACGCCATCTCTGCTCCCTCTAGAATTTCTCTCCTCACTCGCTTAAGTTGTGACATTGCATTGGCTAATGTTTCCACATCATCAAGCCAAATGTCATTCTCGTCATTGGTTTTCTCTATGGTCTTGACCATCGCAAGTCGTTTCTGCTTAGCTTGCAGATAACGCTTCTTACCCGCGAAGGATTTTCTTGCGGTTCTCTTGGTGTATGCCATCCTGGCACAATAAACCAAATCATTAGCTACCCGCATAATGATGATTTCCTAATCAGGTTAGTGGACTCATCAGCCCTAGTGCTGAACCTGGTTAGCTCTGATACCATATGTAACATCCAAATCCGACATGACAAGAAGTAACTAAGTTTTCACGATGGTAAATTTTTTTTTTTTTTTTTTGGGTAATCAAATACATAAAACTCATCTATATTACCTTACAACATTTTTCATTTTATCATAAACATGATTGCATTCTCACAAAGACTGAAAGAAATGATATTCATAATACACTTTGTTTTCTAACAAATGAAATTTTCTTGAAATAACAATTATTGGAAACATACCATTATCATGCATCTCGATTGTCAACCCATCACGTTCAAGACTCGGCAGTTCCTCAATATTGGGAAGAGAAAGTATTTTCAAGGAGCTTAACCTCCAACCACAGACCGTCGGTCTCCCACACTCCTTCCTAACCGGAAGTGGCCCTACCCTACTCAAGAGGATAGACTTAGGATAACCATCGGTGTTTGCCATCTGAGCTCTGGTGTTGTAACCTACGTGTCTTGTTATCGTGCAGATCCCTAGATACCCTCTAGTCATGCACGACCCTCCACAAGAAAATGCCATCCAGTTACGGTGAATGTTCGATGTACTTGAGGATAGCACACCACCTTGGCCAAAGGATTTGTATTTAGATAGCGTTCTACAAACGCTTGAACTTGGTTCACCCACCCTACTCGACTTGAACTGGTCAAAATCCTACAGTTTCCATTTGTATAATTTGAACTAATTGACGACATTGATGCCCTCAAGGTTTTAAGATTTCCTCCTGTAATGGCGCTTGGCGCAATATTTACCCTAATCCTGAGTTCATAGTTTCATAAACTCATATACATGTAAAACACTGTTTACTAATGACCACTCCTAAGTGGTTTCACAATTGTTTACTTATTTTCCCATGTTTGCACAATACACTAGAATATCTATAACAATATCCTGTTATCCCGGAATTCAAGGTTTCTAGACTCATAAGGCCTACAAAACGAAACTAAAATCGTCGCATGCAACAATAATCAAGATTCCACATGCGGGTATTCCACTCTACATGCCCGTCATAAAAACATGGCATTCTACGACACAAGTAAACTAACTCCCTACTTCGCTTTTAAGTCAAATAAGATTTATCTCTGTGGTTTTAATCTCCCACACTACATGCTCGTGGAGCAACGTGATTTCTCACAATGCAGCTACTGTTTTAAGTACTCTCGAATGGTTTTACGTGGTTATCTCTGTCTTAAAGGAAACTCTTAATATTTTACGTCTTTTCCGACGGTTTGAAGTTTGCAGCTCACATTTGCTTCATACGGTGATCAATCTTAAGTGACTGCACCTCGAGAGCTAAGATTTATCATCGTACATCGTCAACCAAGAGAGATAAGGATCTATTTTCTAAGTTCTTGGACACTGACAGACAGCAGCATTTATCGTTTATAAGGTTTCTATTACCATTAAACAGCAATAAAGTGTTTATAACAATAAACCTCACACAGGTTCTCAGTAGCAGACATTGTCTTCACATTTCATTCATTGTAACATAATTATTCTTGTGCAATTAAGACACATTTACTGGTCTATACCGAGAAACAGAAAAGGAAATGGAAGGAACCTGTTGTCAGAGAGTGAGATTACTTCGGCAACTTCACTTCTCCTTTGGCTGGTCGTCCTCCTTCAGTTTACACAGCTCTTCCTTTCTGCTTCTAACACAAAGACCAACCACCTCAATCTATCTTCCTCTTTGCCGAACACTACTCCAGACAAGGCAGGTCTCACAGTTTCTTCTCTGGCGAACACTACACCGCAGCTTCCATCGTTCTCTCTCTGTCTTAATGACGACGTAGAAGTTTCTCCTGTAGCTCTCTCTCCGTTTCCCTTAGTTAACTCACCTACCAATAATAAACTCTGCAGTTGTTCCTATTCTTCCACCCTCCGACAGACTCTCCTCTCTATTCTTTTTACACAGCGATTCCCACCTCCTAAAACTTTCTGTCTGATCTCACAAACTCTCTCCAAAAACTACTGCCCTCGTCCCACACTCTCCTCTCTACCGTTTTCTCCACTCTCACGTTAACAACTACCTCCAAAAACTGCTCTACACACCCGTAGAATCTCTCCTTACTCCGCAGTCCTAACTACCCCCCCGTCCAAATCTCCCGATACAGTTTTTAACTCCCTCATTATACCACGAAAAGACCCTTATTCCTCCTGCTCGGCCGACTACTAACTTCCCACGTTTCGCAGACCTTTCGCCATGTCCTCTGTCGAAATCTCCCTTCAACAAAGCCACGACGGCCTCCATCTCGCACTCCCTCTCTTCCCACGCGAAAAAGAATCTTTCATTAAAGTTTTTCCTTCTCTAAAGGACTTCCACTCCACATACAAACATCCCACGCAGGAAAACCTCCGACCTATCTGCGGTTTGGTTAAAGTTTCCCACCATCGCAAAACCGATGCCTTTGCTGTCTTGATGATGGGCAATCCCAAAATATAGCAGTTACACCGAGCTTAACCGCCAACGCTTCACTTACCTTAAGTCTACGATGAAGAGGAATCTTTTTACAAACTCACAATCGTCACACTCTTAAATACTTGAGTCGACATAACAATCTTTTACCTACTTCACTTAACATGATCACAAGAAGTTTAACCGACCTCATTACTTATTACAACCATAAGAAAGATTAAGTTCCTTCGGTGATGAGGCTTGCCAAAGGACATAACTGCCTGACTTAACTAGGACAAAAAGGCATCAACCTTCCAAGACTAGCTAAATATTAAATTGAAGAGCTAAAGCTCGCCACGGCTAAGGTTACGAAACGGTTTGAGCATCGTTGGGGTCGAGATGGAGAGAGGGCAAAGACCATTTTACTTAGAAACTCAAGGTCAGATTAATAACAACTCGCGGTCAAAGTTGGAGGAAGAGACTCACGTTTTAAACGACAACTAAAAGGAATTATTTCACGCTATGGCATCAATTAGACATTCGTCGATCTACCAGAATAGAAGAAATTCACGGATTCGACGCGTTTTACGTCAATCGCGACGGATTGATCGTAACGCCAACAAGTTCTAACAACGTTAGACGCACAAGGCCAACTTCTCGCGTCTTTCGACTACGAGACAAGATTAACAATTTCGCCACAAGATGGTTCATAAAATACTTATAAACAAAAATAGCAAACGCCTAACCAAGTCGACTTGCTATTAGGAACTTACGACGCCATCGACGACTCCAAGATTCTACAAGATGACTTCCGACTAGGTAGTTATACTTTATCCTTTGTCGTCGACATCAATTAAACTACCCAAACCGACAAACAAGACTTACTTGTTGGTTCTCAGGTTTATCTATCTGTTCGACGATCTCAGTGGCAAACACCCGTGGTTAATTTCCAGAGTCTATACTCCCTCTCGAAGATACTTTCTCTTCCCGTCGGACACGGTCCACCTGTTCCTGCATCGACAAACTCGCATACAATTTTGTGGTCAAAGCATCTATGATCCAAATATAATATATTCAAACATCATTGCATTTAATATAAAGACTTTTAGTCTACATATCACCTTGATCGTAATCAATAGATTCCGCAATTTCATAAAACAACTTTGTAAGATAAATTTTCAGTTTTCATGTCGTTCACAACATAGTAATTTACTGAAATTTGTAAGAAAGTAAATAGCATCATTGTTTTCAAAAGGAGGGATGTAACACTGACCTTGAATCCCTCAAACTCCTCTATCTTAAGTCCTCTTCTTGCCACTAGACCCTCATCTATGAAATTATGTGTAGCCTCTGTGTCAAGAAGTGTAGTCACTCTCTGCCCTTCCAAGACTCCTCGAATCCTAAAAGAACCCTCTTTCTAAATAGCATACATGTGGGCTATGGGTCTATCATCATTCTGCTCACCTTGTGACTCTTCTGTTGTACTATCTGCTTCACTATCCTCTAAAGTAGTGTGCTGATCTGATTTATCTGAAGCGGTCTCCTCTGCTGAAAAGCATTCAATCTTCTTTACTTTCCCCTTTGTAGGGCACTTATGGTTAGGGTCCCATGGGCCCTTACATTTGAAGCATAATTTCTTCCTCCTATACTCATTAAGAGTGTCATCATCAAGTCTAATAGCTGGTTTCTTCTGCTGATCTATTTCTCGATGAAAACTCTTCTTGTCCTTATCTTTCTTGTGCAAGAAACCCTTTGACTAAGAATTTCTTCTATAGGATGAGAACTCCATATCCTTTGCCTTTTTAATCACCTTTTGAAGTGTAGGTGGATTGAACCACTTAACCCATCCTCTTAATGGTTTAGATAGACCATCTATGAATAGTACAATAAGTCTCCTTCCTGAAATGTCAGTGACCATAATTGACAACCTCTAAAAATTAGAAATGTAAGCATTAACTGCTCCAAACTACTTGAGTTGTGCTAACTTCTTGAAATGCAATTCAGGGTTCCCTTTATCAAACCTATCTATCAATCTCTCCGTAAACTCAACATAGGACACAATATGATCATGGCTTAGTGTGACTAGTCTATGGTAACACCATTCATGCACACTCCCATCCAACTATAAAGTAGCATACTCAATGGCATCCCTCTCAATCATCAGATTGAGTCGCAAGTAAGTATCCACTTTCTGAACCCATGCTCTAGCTGAAGATTTATCTGAACCATCGTAGTAAGGATCGGTCATCTTACCCTTCTTATGTAGCTCCTGATTTTGAGGTCTCACTCCTCCTCCTTGATGCCTACTCCTTTCCCTGAAAGTCAAGTAGGCCTGAAAAGGCATATCTACACGGAACCCTACATCCATAGCTCTCCAATCTCTTCAATACTGAGCATGTCAAACCTGTTCAGTAGACTCGTTGACTTCTTCTGGTGGATTGTTTTCTTGAATAAAATGAGGCATTAGAGGCCTCATGCTAGTTGATCCAACAAAGGTATGCTGATGAGTAACCTAGTTGTTAATGGAATGATCTCTATGATTGCCATTGTTTGCATTATTATTATTACCATTTTTCCCTCTGTCATTTTGATCAGCTCCACCATTATTATTGTCATTGTTCCCATTATTATTTGGTACTAAATAGGCAGGGATTTGGGTGAGTTCAGTTTGTGATTGGTCCATTCTATCAAACATGTCACGCTGCCCTCTAGCCAAATAATTTAGTGCATGCAACATACTAGTCAAATCAGCTCTTCCCTCATCATGATGATCTCTACTAGACTTGCCTTCTCGATCACCCATAGTTTCTGCAACAATTTCTTCTTCATTGTAAAGTACTAACTGTTATTCCTCAAACCCTGAAGGCCACTCTTCCCACTATTCTTGTTCAACTTCTTTCTTTCTTAATATTTCAAGATATCTCCTCTTTCTATCACTTCCTCTCATAGAAACTCACATGGAACCATTGCTTGGCCCATGAAACCGACATGCAAGCATATGGGTGCTCTCCAAACTAACATGCAACTCTACACAAAGGTAGCAATCCAATAAGCTGGCAGGAAAACCAACTCTAATACCACTGTAATGTCCCACCCCTTTCTAAGATCCAATTTTTTGATTTTATGTGGTTTAGTTGAACTTGATGCATTTTGTGTTTTTTGTACATAACAAGGAGTTTGCATACATGTATAACACATAAAGTAATGCAAACTAACAATACCCAGATGCTTCAAAGGGATAGAAATACATTGTGAATCATTAAGAAACAATACCCATATGAGAAAATAGCAAATACATCAAATAATAGACATGCCCATGTGTTGATATGATGATTACAAGTCTATAGCAGCAATTTAGAGTTCATAAAATCTTTCCATGCTCATCAAACCGTGAAACTATTACATCAAATAGCAAGTACAACAATACATATGAGAGTGTTACCTTATATGGTGAACATAGAACCACTGAAGGGCTCAGATATTGGCAATATGGAACCCACGTTCCCCACTCAAGTTGGTATGACCTAGGGCAGGAATGATAGCAACAAATAAACACATCATAATATGTAATGTTCCCATTTGGCATTTAGCCAAGTTTGTGACCAATAACTTATTCCCTTGAGCTTCTGTAGGCTATCTGGGTTGGTTAGGGAGCTCTATTTTTTGTGAAGAACATAGGTTTAGTTATTTGTGATGTTTTACCTTGGCTTTGAGCTCAGTGATGTCTCAGGATGGTTGTGTAACTTTCAAATGTTTGATCAGGGTTTTGGATTTCTCTCCAAGATTCTTGGAGGAGCTGTCTATTTATAGTAAGTCACTCAGATGATATCGTTCTTCATCCCAAACATCATAGAAGGTAGTGGTATGATTTATTTTGCAATTCACCTAAGTTTGGGATTTTCCGCAAAGTCGGGTGACTTAATGAGCTATTTAATTATTATTTTCACTTAAGTCTACTAAGGGTGAAAATAAATAAAAAGTACTTAAGTGTTATAGCTCATTAGAAAGGTAATTAAGTGTTTTAAATGATAGACACTTAAAAAGGGGCCTCACATATGATATATTATTATTATTTCAAAAAAGGCCTTTTTGAGAGAAGAAATATGAAGAGTTAAATGGAAAATAATAAGATGTTCCTCTCAAAAAGTTATAAAAGGGGAATGAGAGCTCATTTGAAGGGATGCTTTTGGATTTGATATTGTTATTCTATCAGATTGAACCTCAGAGTTCTTCCATTTTCCCTTCTTGAGGACAAAAACCCTCTAGAAGAAGTTTAGTTTTGGTGGTGGAATATCCACCCTGGCTGGAAATGAGTGACTTCAATTAGAAGTTGCATCGAGCTGATTTGGATTGGAGAAATTTTGGAGTTTTGATTAGAGTTATTATTTTGGCATTTTGTGGTGTTATTTTATGTGGCATCTTAAATAGAAATTGATTGCATTTTGGGTGTTTCACTGTACCCTTGCTGGGAGCCATACCTCCATGGCCGTACCAAGCAATTGGGTTGTTTTGTGTGGAGTGATTGCTATGGGTTTTGGGGCATTGAAGACTATTTGATAGTAAATGTTATGTTATGGCACATATTTCCTGAGTATTTTGCTATATGTTTAGTGCTGATATCTCTATATTGCAGCAAATCGTGCCTATAGGTGCACCGTACCATCATACGGTAGACATTATAACAATTTTAAATCTACATTTTGATACTGGTTACTCTTCTTTTTTGGCACCCAAGACTGTGTATTGAGGAGATGATATTTGAGAAAGCGTTTGTTAACATTTTTGTGCTTTGTGGCAGATCCATAATCCCTATTGGGCCGTTTGTATAGCTAAGGAAAGACTGATTTTTAGAGACTCTTTGTGCATCTAGCTGGGCAGATTTTCGTATGAAATATTGACTACCAATGATGGGTGAATGCAGATTTATTCATTGATTTTATATCTTTCATATATCAGATATTATTGCATGAATTTGAATCTTGAAACATTGTGTTTAAGGTTGATATGATTGAGGTTACATTGTTGTTATGATAACTACAACAGAGCCATGAAGCCTTAAATCTGAGATCACTCTCCCATATTCCTCATGTGACATAACCATGGTGGTTTAGTGGATCATATGCATTCTTCTTTCATGATTTTATGCAAATTGGTTGCAGCTGTGAAAACCTTTGCAAGTCAGGGGCATTTGATTTAGTTTACAAATTAATATTCATAGCATTTTAAACTTTATTTTTTTGCAAACACATTGTAACCCCTGGATGGTTCAACCACTAGTGAGGATAAATATGCTTAGTTTCTTTCATGGATTTCCTGTTGAATAAGCGGATGTGCTTTGTTCTTTCTTGTTCATTTACCCATTGAATAAGTGGAGTATTCCCACTGAATAAGTGGATGCCTGCTGAAAAGCAAATGCCTCCTATGAAGCGGATGATTGTATTAGTTTATTTGCATAAGTTTTGAATTGTAAACTAAAGCACTATATGCTCCCACCTTGCCCAATCTGGGAACTTGGTGATTAGAAGTGTGGAGGTAATTTAGTTGGATGCATTCATTGTGCTAACCCTGATGTGATAGTTTGTTAAATTGATTTTTTTTTGGGGTAGCATATTACACAATCCCACAAAAAGTCTTCAAATTTGTTCTTCTATATACTGGAAATACATTGTAGATACTCACACCCAAGATGGAGGAAAGACCAAATGAAAAAACTCCAAGCTTACAAAAACTAGTCTCCAAAGTGTACAGCCTGTTGTTGAGACAGTACAACCAGGTTTGAGGTGTTAAACCCTCAACAAATGAGATAAAAAGCAAAACTAAACCCTGCAATGTATTCTCTGATATGCCTCCTTAATTACCATGCCAAAAACTCAAGTTTCATCAAAAGAAAATCTTCCATGTCAAGCTTACTATCTGTAAATGAAGCTCAAACTGCACCCTCTGAATGAGAATGCTCTTACAATGCCCTTGGGATATCTTTCACTCTTGCAAGCACTCTCCAATGCAAAGGTTTTTGTCTTCGTAATGGCTGGATTTCCTCACAAAACCCTGGTTTGCTCCAACAACAATTTTCTTTCACAAAATATGCAATAATATCAAATGAGCGTTCAATCTTCTCTTTTATTTCACTTCACTTTCCCCCCAATGACCCTTTTGAGAATTAGATAATTTAATATTATTTTTCCCTCTCATGACTTGGGCACCCAAACCAAGGAAAATATGACTTTATTAAATATTAATATGTCTCAAGTCTTCATATATGAATAAAGTCACTTTATCACTATATATTTAAGTTAAATATTTAATTTAACTTAAGCCAATTATTGCGACATTAAAATAAATCCCTGAACGTACTCTGAATTAGAATTTCAAAGCACCACTATGATCACCAATTAAGAGAGCACATTCCAAGTTGGACCGTGCAACTTGCAATTGATCCTGATGCACTTACTAAAAATGGTAAGTTTGGCCTCAAGGCCCCAAAAATACTCTAGAAAGAGTCAGAATAGAAATCCCGCAGAGGTAGAAACAAAACTTCATGCCAACCAAGCTGACTAAACCCCCACAATGATCACCTGACATGGGATCTCTAACCATCCTCTTTAGTCTACAAGAACCTAAGTGGTAGAATTACCTAGGAAAGGGACATTACACCTGAACTACCGGAAAATCTTCTATAGTTGTCCTTGGTTTTAACAAAATCAATGGGCTTGGCCTCTGGGGGCATGCACAATGATCCTTCTCTAGTGATTGATCCATCATGTCATGAACCCAATGTCGCTCCTTATATTGCACATGTTGTAGTCCCTCTAGCATCTTGTCCACCATCCATTGTAAAGTACTGAATTCCATCACATACACAACTGAAGTAAAAGTAAATTGCAATTACACTATTAAGGAAAAGAGATATTTACTAATAATTGACAAGATTTCATTCATTGAAATGGTGAACAATAATGTTATAATTCATCATACAGAAGTACAGTTACAGAGCTCCATGAAATAATATGTACATGTTTCAATATTGGCTTAAGTGCCTTACAATTCATTTCATTATAATGAAGTAATACATATGTCCGCATATACAAGTAGAATCCAATACAAATCAATCCTCGACCACCATTGACCAAGGGTCGTTTGCTGCATTAAAGGATAAGAACATGGTTCAGAAACTTTTCCGCCCAACCACGAAGCTTACGCTTCCCTGGTATTCTTCAAACTTGAAGAATGCCCGACCCTGCTTGAAGGGCCTAGCAACCTGTAAACAAGCGGCAAGGTGGAATATGGTGCATGCCTATTAACCTACATGCATCCCTAACTTGAATGCAGCATCACATTAACAGAATATGGCAGAGAATAAAATACATAAAACTAGGCACACAATCCATCTATTTCAATGGTACACTCATTTATTTCAACGTCAAATATTAACTTTGGCCAAAGTGTGAAACCATTTTACGGTGTGTAGATCCTAAAAAGAAGACCTACTTCTTTGTTTACCCATATTCAACACTCATCCTAGAAGGTAACTTTCCAAAAGGTACAAAAAGCATAGAAAACAAAATAGCCATTCTCTTTTCAAACACATTTTACGGCAAAAATAATAATTCATTTCATGCATGCAGTAATACAAGAATAGATAATTCATTTCTATTATGAGATCAATAGCTATTTGTTTTCACATGTAATCAGTTTTCTTAGCATGTTGCATATTGTAATTTATACAATTATAACTGTTTTAGTTCATGAATTTGATTTGTTTCTTCGCTGTTTTGTAGGGTAAAATATAGAGTTTTTCAGTCATAAAGTAAAAATGGATGTCTTCAACATGTATGTTGTCAAGTGGAGGGTATATATATATATATATACTCTTATTTACCAGCATTTAACTCTATAAGTGAAGTAAAGAAAAGATTTACTGTTCCGTATCAGTTTTCTAGATTTTCAGTCAATAGAAGTTTTAAACAACCATACAATAGAGGTTCATAAGTGGACAATAGTATAATATGCAAGATAAGAGTGTTTTCAAAGTGGACAACAGTATAATATGTAAGATAAGAGTGTTTTCAAAGTGGACAATAGCACAATATGCAAGATAAGCGTGTTTTCAAAGTGGACAACAATATATTATGTAAGATAAGAGTGTTTTCAAAGTGGACATCAATATAATAAGCAAGATAAGAGTGCTTTCAAAGTGGACAACAATTTAATATGCAAGATAAGAGTGTTTTCAAAGTGGACAGCAATATAATATGCAAGATAAGAGTGTTTTGACATCAGTATAATATGTAAGATAAGAGTGTCTTCAAAGTGAACAGCAGTATAATATGCAAGATAAGAGTGTTTTCAAAGTGGACAGCAGTATAATATGCAAGATAAGAGTGTTTTCAAAGTGGACAACAATATAATAAGCAAGATAAGAGTGATTTCAAAGTGGACATCAGTATAATATGCAAGATAAGAGTGTTTCCAACTTGTATGACTACACAGATGTGTATGCATATACAAGTATGTTTATGCATACAGATATGTGTATGCATATACAAGTATGTTTATGCATATAGATATGTGTACATATATATATTCGGTAAGTATTGAAAAACCAATGATATCAAGTTCTAGTTTCTTTTCATCATGCCACATAGCAGTAATTCCCATTATGCAATGGAAGAAAATAGGGATTTCATTATGTTTTGATATGCCAAGTGTGGACTGCATTCAATTAATGAAAATAAAGACTTTCATAACAAAACAATTGTTCTTCTTCCCTAGTTTCCAATCAAGCGACAGATCAAGGGTTTTAAGTTCTTTTTTTTTAAATGTCAATGATAACATAAATCTAACATATATATACTAGATTATCATAAAGGAACCAATTGCAAAAGAGGAACCTAGATATGTTTGTGAATCCTTTCAAATTTCAGCTGCCCTCCAACCTCCAACGCTCCCCTTTTCCTCTTGCCACTGTGTTCTTTCTTTTCTGTCTGTTTTTCCTTGCTTCAAATCTGTGTGCGTATCTCTTTCTTTTTGCTTGTTTTATTCTTTTTTTTCACTCTATTTTTTCCCACCAAAACCTAGGATTCCAAAGTTCATGCAATGCCTCTTTTTCTTTTAACTTCAGTTTTTTTTTTAATTTCTTTTTCCCCATGGCCGCTTAATCTTATGCCATAAACTCCTTTTAACTTTAGATTTATGATACCAAGCATGCTACGCATGCCTTCTAATTTTAATAACTTCATATTATAATCAAAACAAAATGCAACATTATTATAATCAAAACAATATTTTAATATTTATATATATTATGAAATGCATCTCATATTCATACAAAGAAGGATAAAGATCTTTTCATAGCAAAATCAAGGTGACATAGACTACAAGGCATACATTATTTAATTACCGTTCAATTTGAAAAACAAGCACTCATACAAGAAAGTCCAAACAACCATGCCATACGTATGAAACCATTTTCAAAGAAGAACAAAAGTCACAGTCACTTATTCCTATACCAAGAATGCCAAGCAATAGTCAAACAAAGGAACACAATTATGCAATACGATTTCTACGTGTATGTGTGATAGGCACCAGACATAACCCATTTGATTGTTGACAAATGGTTAGGTCCCCTATACCTAAAACATGTTCTTGCCTTTGACAAAACTTGCAATCAATCCCACTCATTTTCCATGGTCAATAGGTTAGTTCTGTAAAAATATAGCCGAAGCGACATAAAGTAACTAAATCGTAAGCTCATTAGTGCATCATCATCATATTGATTTAAATTCAAGCATCATTAAATGGAGTCCAATAGTTTTCAATGCATTTAATATAAATAAAATCAATCCCAAAAGTCTGAGACATGACATCTATTTATGATGAGCAAGATTGGGAGGAGGATGATTTGCTATAGTCCACCTCGCAAGAATAGTACCCTTGTGTTATATGTGTTATGATTGTATGTGATGTTACCTAGTATGTGTTGCCTGGCGTGTACTTTGTTTTGTTAGTTCTCTTTGGATGACCCTTGACTCTCTTGTTAGTGCAAGGATACAAAGGGAACAAATTCATTGTGACATTCTTCTCTATGTACCTTGACTCTTCTATTTGTTGTAAATGCAATTTTATGCCTTTCAGGGATGATGCAAAGTGAAGGATGATTTAACATCTTTTCCTTTGTTGACCCAAAGTTTTACTTTCTTTTGATTTCATGTGGCACTTCCTCCTCTTTCTCCGTAGTTCTACTGGCTGGAGGATGATGACAGTTCATAAAGCGGGTGTTCCTTTATATACAACCATTCATACACTGAATCTAGTCGAGTATATCCCTTAGTGCTATTGTTTGATGTTACTTTATGCTTGACATTATACTTGGGGGCAACCCCTTGCCATGATGTAGCTTTTGGAAACATATCCTTTTGGTCATGTGCTTCCAGAAATCTCTTGTGCCTGTTTGTGTGTGTATTGATCTCTCTACCTTAAAGGCAATTACTCCCCGATGGCGTTAGCAATTACTTCAAGGTTGGCTCATACACTCATCCATGTGCCTCACTTTGATCACACACCATGTGGCTGGTTGTGCTATCACAACTCCTTTTGATCATCCTTGTAGAAATTTACTAGAGTTACCCAACAAAAAGTGTGCTTTGCTTGACTTGTAATATCTGATATTGGTGACATGAAACTCACCTAATAAATTTGTGGATCTTACTAGCCTGTGATGCTTTCATTTTTCTATCTATTGACATGGAACTCACCTAGTAAATCTATGGATCTTACTAGCCTATGATGTTGTCTTGCTACACATTCACGACCACCTAGTAAACAATATATTTTACTAGCCCATGGCTCATGATGTGTGTTTTTAGTTTGATTCCTAGGATAACGCAACTTGCTAGTCTAAGAATCAAACCTTGCATGCTCTTGTTTTCTATGTATGCTCTATGTATGCTCCGTGTACTCTCCATGTGTGTTTGGATTTGACTATATTATCTTGCTAACCATAGTTGTTTCAGTGCATATAATACCTAGTCTCATCCTGTGTGTATTTTACTTCTAGATATATGTTATGTGTACATGTGTAACCTATGTTATGTGTCTTGCGTGTGTGTAACCTCTTTTTATAAATATTTATAGAGTCATAGAATCCTAAGATTGGGGGCTATCACACCTTTCATCTTGGTGAAATTAAACTTCTTCTATGATTAACAAAGAGATCTATTTTCTCTGTACTTTAGTGCGCATATGGACATAAGTCCATACCCTCACTAAAGTGGGGGCCAAATGTACTGTCAGAAATTGTGACCTCCCACAATTTCACACTAGGTTTAGCACCCTCCTCTATGTGTTTGTATACTTTGTATGTATTTGTGTATCTCCATTCATGAAATGCTCGTTTTGCGACCTAATTAAGAAATAATACTAAAATATTTAATTGCTAAGTTTTCAGGGGCCAAAATAGTTGGGACCAGGGCACCCTAGCGCCTGGGTCTAGCCTTTTTGCCCAAACAAAGTTTAAATTTCGTGTGTCGGCTTTGCTACATCAGGTGGTACACCTCGTGTCAGACTAATGTGAATTCTTTTAGATGTAATTGAGATTCATATATATGTAGCTATCTCCCTCTTATTTGAAAGGATGAATGAATGACGCAAAAAGTGATTATTTGAATACATGATATATGCTCTATGCATGAAATTTGAAGCTCTCTATCTATAGAATTATTGGTGCTATCATACTAACCCTTGTAGGTATTTGAAGAAGATTCCTTCTCTCTCCAAGGTCTCCTAATTTACAACTAGTGTTGCGACATCAAGTACAATTAGGGTTGTATGGTGAGTTTGTTCCATTTATGCTTGATCATTGTTATTTTATTAGTTATTTGCCTCTACCTGCCAAGGGCACACACTCTCTATCACACTTATCTCTGTTGTTGTGGAAGTGAGAAAAATTACATGGAGATTTGACTGAGGAAAGCCTCTATACAACACTGCAAACATTTTCCCCCCTTTTTGTATGTGTAGATCTAGAGTGAAAGATCTCAGATATCAATGGATGGAGGACAAACAAAAGTTATAGAGACTGATAGCTCTGCACATAAGTGACTTTACCCTAAAACCCTAGGACTAGGGTGTTAGGATTTAGGTGCCATTAACCTTGTAAATCCTTGTAATTATTATTCCTAATATTATTTATAAATTACTCATAAGGGATGTACAAGTCTCATCGGTAGTGGTAAAAATTAATTACCAGGGATAATAATTACAGAGTTACTACATCGGTAAGTTCTAGAGTTACCGACATTAGTTATGGAGTAACATTTATTGATGGTAATTGTAAATATCAAGAGTAATTGAGGGTAGGCACCACCTTGGAGGAATCATCTATATTTGGCTTGTATGATACACATCATAAATTTGGTAAGTGGTTGTAAGAGAATCTATGACAGCTGTAAATTGTCATAAGATTGTATGACAATATGACAACTTATGGCAGATGTTTATGAATTGTAAGTTGCTATTCTTGGCTCTAGGTGCCCATATTGGGAAGATGCTATTCAGGGGGTATTATGATGGTATCTATGATGGTTATGACAGCATTTATTACCGTGTAAGTGCCTATTCTTTTCCATGGGCACCCAAGTTTGCATAGTTGACTATTGACAAGTGGCATGAGCTTGTAAGAAGTCATTTCATGTTGCATGTTAGAGTATCCAAGGTGAGAGAAAGTGGACGACTATTTTGGGAGTGAAATACCTCTATAAATACAGTGCCTTGTATGTTTTATTCATCATAGTTTTCTTGTACATAGGTTCTGTCAGATTGAAGGTTGGAGAGACAAAGGAAGTGCATGTATTATGTATTTCAAATTTTGAAGATAATACAACTTGAGCCTCTTTTCTTGGTGGAGTTTTTTACTCGAAAGGGTTTTCTCCATGTTATATCTAGTGTTGATATAGTTTATTCTTCTATAGTGTTCATTCTTGTGTTGTAATTTCATTTCTGTATGCAATTTCTGTTCATATTACACTGCTTTAAGACCACAAAAATATTGTAATTAGATTTCTATTTGGGTAGTTGTTGCCTTCATTTATAACATTTGGTATTAGAGCCTGGCTAGTTTTGATTCTTGGGTGGTAGTGTGAAGGTTGTTTAGCTACAGTGGGAGATTTAGTTGTTTTGTTTTGAAGATCTTGTGTAGTATTCATGGCTCAATCCGCTTCTTCAACCTCTCATTTGGACATTGAGAAGTTCAACGGTATGGGGTATGAATTGTGGAAGCTGAAGTTGGAGGATTTGGTTGAGGAAAAAAACCAGTGGTTGGTTATTACAAAAGAGAAGAAGCCTAATGATGTGAGTGCAAAAGAATGGGAAAGGTTGGATAAGAAGGCACATAGAACTATTTGACTGTGTCTTGCAAATTTCATCCTGTTGAATGTCTTGAAGGAAGAAAGTGTATTCAAACTCAGGAAGAGATTGGGTGAGATCTATCAAGCCAAGACATGGTATACAAGATTTCTTTAAAGAGAAAATTATTTTATGTTAAAATGAAAGAGGGTGATTCCATTGTAGAGAATTTGAATAATTTTAATTTACTTTTGAGTCAACTTGATTCTGTAGATGCTACAGTTGAAGAGGAAGATAAATGTATACTTCTACTTTGTTCTTTACCTGAATTGTGGGAGAATGTTATTCTTGCTATTACTACTAACCTTGAAGATCTGAAGTTGGTGTTGGTTCCCAAATCTTTAGATTGCAAAACCCTAAAAATATGCCAGGCTTTATGATCAGGTTCAACAACTAATTTGGCCAACTGATGGAATCAACTAAGATGGTTGGAATTCCCTGCACTTCAGGCTCTGCTTTGCCTAGGTGGGTGTACCTTTTTATCACCACTGAATATGAACTCAAAACTGATTGGTGATGATTGAGTAGATTAAAATCTTATACAAATTTGTACTTCTTCAACTTAATCCACTCCAAACTGGCATGATGTCTGAAATAGAAAATTCAAAACTATACTAACCACTACTACTCCTACAAATAGAAAACCAAAATTATATTGAAAATATTTATACAAGGAATGATTTTGGAAGTTGAATGATCAGTGCATTTTCTTCCACTAGGCAATAGAGTCAAAATTTTTGAGAAATATGTGTCTTCCTTCTGGCTACAATTCAAATTGTTCAGCATTAAAGTGTTTATGGCTGGCATAAACCTACAAAAATATCAATTATATGGTTCTTCTTATTGATCCAAATGAATTCTCCAAGCTACTGTGAATTACTTGAAGGAATTAGTTCTTTCTTGAAGAAACCCAGTAAATAAAACACTCAAAACAGGAATATGTTTTGACAAATCAAACTTATACTTGATATATTGATTTGAATAACAAGGAAAACTAAAATGGAAACAACCAAATAAAATTTTACAAATAAACTCAACAAACAATGGACACCAAAAATTAGGCACCAGATTAATGCAGTCGTTCCATTACTGTGCTTCAGAAAATGGGCCTTTGCAATGTCTTGCTTTTCCAAAATCAAATTCCCAGAGAGCTTTTCCCGTAGTCTTGGTTTCCTTCTTATAGGAATGAATGAAGCAACAAGCTTTAGATTGTTCACATTCCAAAAAATGACTTTTCAAATTCCCACCCTTTGATGTGTCTTGTTATGATATTTACTTTTTTACAAGTCTTAATAAGACCGCCAATATTCAAATACATTTGAGAAAGCATAAAAAACAAGAAAGAGACCAAAGAAGGATGTCCAAGGCTTGTTGAAGATGACATGACGAATATAGATGCCAACTTGAGGTTCAATATCTCCAATGTATACTTGGTCTGATCATTCTTTTGTAGACAAATATTCTTTCTCCCATTGATACATCGTGAAATCACTGGACCACTTGTACTCTTGAATCTGAAGCACATTTGTCTGATGATCCTTCCATCTTTTGTTGAGAAGTCCTCGGCTGTCTAAGATAAACTTTGCATATCATGTGTCCAATGCAATTATCCTATCCAATATTAGATTGAGATTGTGAACATTCAATTCTTCATCCTTCTACAAATGCTCAACAATTTGAGATGCCATCTCATCACACTCCTCTTTCCATTTCTCAAGGCTTTTGAGCTGCTTATCTTCTTGAAGAATGCCTAGAATGAACTACTGTTTGAAGGAGACAAAGAATTCCATCTTTGCATTCACCTTCCATCTTTCTCTAGATGCATATTGGAATTCTTCAATGATCAATTTGACCATTTTCTCACTTGGCTTCCAAGCAGTAGGGGCATCTAGATTTCTCTGCAACACTTTACATATGGTGATCAAAGTATGGTGAATAGGCTGCCATTTTTTTAGCAAAGGGTCTAGTATGGGAACATCAGCATTCATCTAATCTAGTGCTTAAGACAAAGAAGAATAGCAACTATGCACATTTGCAATCTTGTCCAACACCAACTTGATCCTGTATTCTAAGACTTTTCAATTACACCAAAAATTTTGGACTTTGTTTCTTGCTTAGTGCCCTCATTTATCTATTTCAACTTCTTAATTTCTTTCTCAAAACTCTATTTCATTGCGTTCATCTGCTCAACATGAATAATGTTATCACCAATTTCTTAAGACATTGGAGGCTGGTAAGGCACAATTGCCTTGTTTTGAGAAAAATCAATACCTTTTAATTGTTGTTTGAGCTTCACATTCTCCAAGTACAATTTCTTCACTTCATCATTCATTTCAATCTGATTCTTCTCATACTTACTCATTTTAAGTTGCATATTTTTCACAACAACCTGGGTGAACATGGCCTAATGCATAGTCAATGTAGCTGCCTCTAGAGTTGATGTATCCTTTAGTGTCTTTACCATTGCAGTTCCTCTCAATTCTTGGATCACATTTAGCAATCTTGGCTTGTTTGTATTCTTTTGAGTGGCCCAAAGTGCCAAAGTCTCACTTTTTGGGTTATACCCAACACCACTCATACCATCCTCAAAGTCAAATTCAGAAACCATCATTGGATCATATTGACTTCTCACTTGGTCCAATAAAAACATCTTCTTCAGTTCCATACCAGGGATGATCAACATGTTGCTTTTCAATACCATTTGTTGAGCCTCCTGAGGGTTGACATTTATTTCATTGATCTTGATCTCTTTGAGTGTCTTGGCCACAATTTGGTCATGTTGGGACTCATCTGCTCCTATTTTATTTATTTCAACTTTCTCCTCAAATTCTTTCATTTTCATTTTCAACTGGAAATCTTTGAACTCTGGAGTGTTGATGAAATCATCATCATCCATGAATCTCATAGAAGCCATAATTCTCTCATCCTCATACATTTCAGGCTTACCTTGTGGCTGTGTATCCATCCTGGCTTCAAGTTTGTGGGCTTCAGTCTCTTGGCCAACAAGGGGCTGATCAACTTCTCCATCCTCACCCATGTGTCTCAAAATACTTGCCACTTCATCAGTATCACCCACTCCTTCTGACATTTCATATGGCACTAGAGGAGGTACATCATCAGTTAGGAAATGCATGGCACATGGGTTAAGACTATTTTGATGAATTTAAGAACTAGGGTTTGACAAGAATTGAATGTAAGCTAGGTGAAAATTTTCTAGTCCTAATAGTGGCTCTAGTTGGGGATGAATGGCTATTATACATTGCAAGGATCCAAAATATTTATCCAGGGTGTAGACCAAAAGTACTAAAACTATACATAACAAAGAAAACCAAAATTGGGAAAAACCTAAACTACTTTGCATGGAATTTATCTTCTTTAAGAAAAGAAGTGTTTCAGAAATTGTCCATGCACTGGCAATTCCTGATTCTCACCCACCATGTTTTGCAAGTAATATGAATCTTCACCACATTTGCCAATAATGACAAATGGTCCTAGGCAAAGATCCTCAAATTTTCCATGCTTTCCTTTGTCTTGACTCTGAGCATTCCACATAAGAACCATATCATCAATCTAGAATTTTCGGTCCTTAGCCTTCTTATCAAACATATACTTCATTTGGATCTCCATTCTCTCATTTAGCTTTTGTGCTTGATTTCTGATTTCATCTAGCTTTGCCAATTGTTCCATCCTCTCTTCCATTGGCTTAGGAACATCTATATCTTCTTGCAATATGAATTTGTAAACAGGCAAAAGGTTGTGCATTGGAATTCTTTCTTGAGCTCCATAGACCAATTCATAATGTGACTTGCCAGTAGCCTTTTTTACTATGATTCTATCTGCCCATAATGCTAGTCTTAATTTTGAGTCCCATGCCCTTTTATTATTATTATCAATCATTCTCTTGATTATCTTCATGATACTGTTGTTACTGAACTCTGCTTGACCATTAGCTTGGGGATGATATGGAGAGGCATATGATATGATTATTCCATAAGACACAAAATTTCTTGAATTCATCAGATTTGAAACACATACCATTGTCTGTGACATTTCTTATAGGAACTCCAAATCTGGTGATAATATTTTCCAATAATAAATTTATGACTACTTTACTAGTAACTTGTTTAGTTGGAACTACTTCAATCCATTTAGTAAAGTAGTAAGTGGCAGTAAGAATCCATCTATGCCCACCACTTGACTTATCTGCTATCTCTCCTATAAAATCAATACCCCATTGATGAAAGGGTGCATCAATTTGCATAGGCCTTAAAGGTAAAGCTCCTTGATATCTTAGTTTACCAAAAAAATTCTGGCATGCTTCACAATTTCTCACATGTCTATGAGCATCAGTAAAAATAGTTGGCCAGAAATGGCCTACTCTTAATATCTTATGTGCAGTGGTCTTTGCTAAAAAATGTCCACCACATACACCATCATGCATCTCCTTTAGAATCCTTTCTATCTATTCCTGATCCAGACAAAAGAGTAGACCACCATCTTTATCTTTCCAGAACAAATCACCATTCATGAATACATACCTTGATGCTTGCAACTTTAGTGTTCTTTTTTTATTGTCATTTAAACCATTTGGGCACTTCATGTGTCTAAGGTAGTGAACTATATTAGTATACCAGGGTGTATGTTCAATACTAGACACCATATCTTCTTCTTGTTCAACATCACATACCTGTGCAGCCTCGAAATTAGATTCAACCATTAATTTTTCCAACACTTGTCCTCTTACAAGTTTAGTGATTTGGATGTTAATATTAAATTCTTGGATTCTATTAATCCATCTACACCTTCTTCCTATAACCTCTATTTGTATGAGGACATCCTTGATTGCTGCATTTGGTACATAGACGGTCACTTGTGCTCCTAACAAGTAAGGTCTGAATGTCTTTACTACCTTTACAAGAGCATAGGCTTGTTTTTCAGTGGCATCATACTTTAATTCAGCTCCTTGAAGTGACTTACTAAAAAATGAAATTGGCTGTTCAAGCCATTCTTCATTCTTCTGTAACATGACATCAACAACAGTGTGAAAAGAGGCAAAAGAAATTTTTTGGAATGGCTTACCAAAGTCAGGAGATTTCAGAACTGGAGCTTCTTTGATTGCCTCTTGATTGATGAGAATGCCTCAATAGCTTCTGATGTCCCGTAAATCTTTTATCCCTTCTTTAACATTTTTGCAATGGGCTTTACAATTTCAACAAAGTTAGAAATAAATCTTCTAACAAAATTTATCTACCCAAAAAATGATTGAATAGCTTTCACTATTTTATGGATGCATATTTTATCAATTGCTACAACTCTTTCTGGATTAATCCTTATACCTTCTTTGGAAACTATATGCCCAAGTAATTTACCTTCAGTCATAGCAAACTAACATTTTTTAGGGTTCAGAGATATGCCATACTCAAGGGCCTTTATGAATATCTTTTCCAAATGCATGCAGTGATCCTCTGCCTTCTTTGAGTATGCAGTCAAATCATCCTAGTATACAACCATTATAATATTGATCAAATCTGCAAAAGCTACATCCATAGCTCTTTAGAATGTGGCCCTAGCATTTGTGAGGCCAAAAAGCATCCTTACATACACATAAGTACCCCAAGGTGTAGTAAAGGTAGTTTTGTATTGCTCTAATTCCTTGACTTTGACTTGATTGTAACTAGAGAACCCATCTATCATGGAAAGCAGTTCACAACCTATCACCCTCTATAAGATAGCCTCCATATTTGGAAGTGGATAGTTATCTTTCAATGATGAAATTATTTGATTACGAAAATCTACACACAACCTTATATAAGCATTTTTCTTTCTGACCAATACCAAGTTTGAAATCCAAGAGGAATGCCTGATAGGCTTGATTATACCACGTTCTCTGAGCTTCATCAATTCTTCTTGCATTTTTGGTGCTAGAACAGGATTGATAGGCCTTTGTCTTTTCTTGAATGGTTTGGCATATGGCATTAGTGGGATCTCATGCTGAAATAGGTCTTCCCTATAGGATTTCAAATCTTCATAGGACCATGCAAATATATGTTTGTATTTCCTTAGAAAGCTTATAAGCATGTCCCTGACCTTTGGACTATTTTTTTTGCCTATGTACACTTGCTTTGGAACATTATTAGTGTCAAGATTCACTTCTTCAAGATTATCTTGATGGACTGGTGTCTGCTTCAAGGTTGACCTATCATTTCCATCAAAAAACACGTTCCAAAGCCACAAGACCTTTTGGAATTTTATTTGTTTTTAATTGTACAACCTCCTGACCAAAGACAATGTCCTTACCATCAACATTTTCAACAAAAGCACTAAAGTCTATCTCTTGAGCCTCATATTTGTCTACACATTGAAGAAAATTTATCAAATCCTTATCATTAAACACTTGCCAACTATATACATTGTCAGGAATATAAGGTATGGTCTTAAATTCTATCTCTGAGAAGCCAGTCAATGTAATGTCATCCCTTCTCAAAGCAATATTTGCAGGAAAATCAGCCATCAAATTCTTTGACCTATCTACCTAATCTATTGAGAATGCATCAAAGAGTTCAATTGTATCCCACACAACATGTTTATATTGCTTGAGCCTTTTATTTTTTGTGGCATATTTAGATCTTACCTGTGAAACAACCAACTTAGAGTCTCCATATACAGTCAACAACTTGATTCCATTTTTGATAGCAAAATTTAGGCCCAATAGCAATGCGTCATATTTTGCTATGTTATTTGTGCATTCAAATGATAACACAAATGAATACGTGAAATTTTTACCGCTAGATGTAATGAAAACTACACCAGCTCCATTTTCTTCTTTACTACAGGCTCCATCAAAATACATTTGCCAAACACCATTTTTATCCAATTGAACTATGTGGCCAATTGGATCACTGTTTTGCAATTGAGGCTATGATTGTTCAACCCTGAAACTTCCTAGGTCCACATCACAAAAGTAGTTCATTTGATTAGGGTCAATTTTCTACCACTTGCTCAGATCTTGGTTCTCTATATAGCTTGACCTCTTTTCCATTCATAGGTATGGTTGCATATGATAGATCCAACTGAACATTTCCACCAACTGCAGCAGTCCATTGTCTTGATAGTAACATGCCATAATATGGTGGAATATCAACCACAGTGATATCAGTCCTATATGTAGCTTCAAGATAAGAAACCAGTTTTATCTCCACATCTTGCATGATACCAATGACAAGGATTGACCTATTATCCATGGCATAACACTTTCCATATGTAGAGTCAACCTATAGACCAAGTTCTTTCATGACTGCCATAGGCATGATATTTATTGCTGCTCCTGAGTCTATCATACAATTCTTCACCAACTTATTATTGATCAACAATGTGGTGTAGAAAGGATCAACATGGGATGGACTCTGTCAAAGTAGTCCCTAAGTAAATCTTAGGAGTCTTCATGGGTTCTCCCTTGACATTGTTCACTTGCTAGAACTTATTCTTTTCTAATTCATTCTGACCCTTAACATGAACTTCATGCTTATTTGGTATATTTGAAATTAATTTCATAGCACTATTTCTATATTCATCAATTTTCATTATTTCCATTAATGGAACTGATAACTTGATTTGAGACAAAGCCTGAGTCATATCAAAAGAGAGCATACCTGTCAGAGGTTCTGTTTTGTTTACTTCCACTTTGGCAAGTTACTTATCATCCATTACTTGTTGCTTAGGGTCACTCCTAGTTTTACTTTGATCACCTTTGTTGTGTCTCTGGGGACATATTTCTGAGTTACCCTTTGGATGTTTCTATTTTCATCATCCTTTTGAGATTTTGGTACAATCTTCTTATCATCATGTTGATTCTTCATGAACAAACTCCCAGGTGTACCTTGATCAACATTAATAATTCTATTTCTGAGATTGTAGTTGCTTCTAGCTTATGCTATAGCAGCAACTATAAGTGTCTTTATTTCCTCTTCAGTAGGTCTCCTTAACTAAGCTTGATTTGACTGTGAATTTACAGAGCAGACCTGAGAATCTCTTATGTTTTTATCCTCTTGATCAGAGAATACTTCTTGTTGGCCAACATGACTATTATACCTCTGATGATTTACATCATACTCTAATCCATCCTCTTTTGAAGAAGAATAATTAGATCTTTACATCATAAGGCCTGACTGCCAACATATTTATAGTATGCTCATCTCTCTCTTGATCAAATGGAATCTCATTTTCTTGGATTGAATGTGCAACCACACAATAGTCAGGGGAATGAGGCAAGTTGCAAGGCACACACCATGGAGTATCCTCTACCATATTTGCTCCATGTTTCTTCAATGGGCCAGATGTGTCTCTTTTGGCATTTTGCTTTTGCTTTTCAACCACAGGCTTCCCATCCTTCCAATTAGTTCTATAGGGCATATCCTACAACCTTAGTCTTTCATTCTTGTGATAATTGGACTTATCATAAGATATTTCCTTTTCATTTCTTGCCACCTTATATGATAAATCCTTTACAGCATTCCAAACCTTTTCTAACTTGTCTTCTTCTTTTGACTGTCTATTTAGATGAGCCTTAGGGTTTTGCAATATCTTGACTTCATCTCTTCTGCCAATTTTCCTTGAAGCCTTTCTATTGTTTTCTATATTCAATGCAACTTTGAATGCTTGAGTAAGAACTGGGGGATTTCTTATTTTGAGTTCATATCCTATTTTTGGATCAAAAGCATTCAAGTAGAAGACCAAGCACATATGATCTATTAGTTTCAAATGATGTGGAATTTTGTTAAACAACTTCATGAACCTAGTATTGAAATCTGCCACTGATTCATTATAATTTTTTTGAATATTTGTCAACTCATGCAAAGCAAATTTGGGATCAGAATGATCCCCATATTATTCTTTGAATATTCTCTTAAATTCAGCCCAAGAATTGATTGAGGTATCAAGAAAATTTCTATACCAGTCTCTTGCATCATCAGTTAAAGATTGCATTAACAACTTCATATAAACATCTTCATGTTACACATCAAAATTATCCATTATAGTCTCAAATGTTCTTATGTGATCTTCTCCTGAGATAACATTATTACCAAAAAATTTAGGAATTGCTTTCCTTACCTTATTGTCAATATCATTTGGATATCCTTGGATGCCAAAGAATTCAAGCTGTTTGAATATGTCCACATTCATCGGCCCCCTTGTAAATAGATTTTGCCTTTGATGAGGCTGATACTGATGGTGTTGAAGTCCTTGTTGTTGAGGTTGCTGGTACACTCCTAGATGCATATTTTGGTTAATTCCCGCATGAGGATTCACATTGCCTTGCACATTTTGATATATCCCTCTAGGATAATACATGTTACCCTGTATATTAGGATGTGGAACCTGATATTGATATTACCCTACATTATGGTTATATCCCTAATTTTGAATCCTTACTTTTCCTTGGCCAGGAGGAAAAGGATAAACATTTCCTTGAGAAATCATTGGAGCACTTACTAGGTTCAACACTTGTGATGCAAAAACATGTTGATGTACATGAGGAGCATTATTTGCCTTGCCATCATTTCTGACTATGTTGTAGGACACATGTGGAGTCAAAGTGCCACTTGCATTCACATATCCAATCTGGTTATGATTTGGTCCATATGGTGGCATATTTGAGTTAGGCTGTATACTTAACTGAAGTAGTTCTTGTGCCAACTCATATTTTTGCCTTATCAATCTTTGTCTTTATATTTTTGCTTGCATTTCTTCTACCTCTTGCCTTAGCTCTTAATCAGACAACTCTCTTTTTGAAGTATAAACAACATGAGCATCCGTAAAACATATTGTTTGAGGTGTTTTCTCTTAAGACCTATGTTGTTTAGAAATATTGTGAACATCCCTTGGTGTAAACTTTTAATTACCTTGCAATCCAATCCTAGTCAAAGGGCTGTTATATATGGTATAAGGTTGTTCGGAGGTGTTCACCTGTTCATCTTGGAAATTCTCATGCAACCCAGTAATCACAGGTGTATCTGTAGGGATTCCTACATCATTAGTAGATGCATTTGAACTAGAAGGGGGTTTAGAACCCTCCTTGTTCTTTTCTACAATTTTTTTATTCTTATTATTCTGATTTACCATAGATCTTCTACCGTCCATGTTGGAAAATTGTGGTGTTAGATTTCTTTGATTTACAATTCAAATCCTCAGAGATTTAAGTGTCGCCACCTCCTTTTAGAAAAGAGGAAAATACTAAGATAGTCTTTTAGTCTTCCAGAGCTCTAGGATGAGATTCAAATTCTTTTCTTATCAAAAGCAACTCCCCAGTAGAGTCACCATTTTGTTGGTTCCCTTGAATCTGCAGATTGTAAAACCCTAAAAGTATGCCTGGATTTATGATCAGGTCCAACAACTGATTTGGCCAACTAACGGAATCAACTAAGATGGTTGGAATTCCTTGCACTTCAGGCTTTGCTATGCCTAGGTGGGTGTACCTTTTTATCACCATTGAATATGAACTCCTCAAAACTGATTGGTGATGATTGAGCAGATTAAAATCTTATACAAATTTGTACAACTTCTTCAACTTACTCTACTCCAAACTGGCATGATGTCTGAAATAGAAAATTTAGAACTATTCTAACCACTACGCCTACTCCTACAAATAGAAAAACAAAATTATATTGAAAATATTTATACAAGGAATGATTTTGGAAGTTGAATGATCAGTGCCCTTTCCTCCACTAGGCAACAAAGCCAATTTTTTTGAGAAATATGTGTCTTCCTTCTGGCTACAATTCAAATTGTTTGGCATTAAAGTGTTTATGGCTGGCATAAACATGCAAAAATATCAATTATCTAGTTCTTCTTATTGATCCAAATGAATTCTCTAGGCTATTGTGAATTACTTATAGGAATTTAGTTCTTTCTTGAAGAAACCTAGTAAATAAAACACACAAAATAGGAATATGTTTTGACAAATCAAACATATACTTGATATATTGATTTGAATAACAAGGAAAACTAAAATGGAGACAACCAGATAAAATTTTACAAATAAACTCAACAAATAATTGACACCAAAAATCAGGCACCAGAATAATGCAGTCGTTCCATTACTGTGCTTTAGAAAATGGGCCCTTACAATGTCTTGCTTTTCTAAAATCAAATTCCCAGAGAGCTTTTCCCGCAGTCTTGGTTTCCTTCTAATAGGAATGAAGGAAGTAACAAGCTTTAGACTATTCACATTCCAAAAAATGACTTTTCAAATTCCCACCCTTTGATATGTCTTTTTAAAATATTTACTTTTTTACAAGTCTTAATAAGACTGCCAAATATTCAAATACATTTGAGAAAGCATAAAAACAAGAAAGAGACAAAAAAAGGACGTCCAAGGCTTGTTGAAGATGACATGATGACTACAGATGCCAACTTGAGGTTCAACAACTCCAATGCATACTTGGTCTAATCAGTCTTCTGTAGACAAATATTCTTTCTCCCATTGATACATCATGAAATCACTGGGCCACTTGTACTCTCAAATCTGAAGCACATTTGTTTGATGATCCTTCCATCTTTTGTTGAGAAGTCTTTGGCTATCTAAGACAAACTTTGCATATCTTGTGTCCAATGCAATTAGCCTATCCAATATCAGATTGAAACTGTGAACATTCAATTCTTCATCCTTCTGCAAATGTTCAACAATTTGAGATGCCATCTCATCACACCCCTCTTTCCATTTCTCAAGGCTTTTGAGCTACTTATCTTCTTGAAGAATGCCTGGAATAAACTGATGTTTAAAGGAGCTAAAGGATTCCATCTTTGCTTTCACCTTTTGGCTTTCTCCAGATGCATATTGGAATTCTTCAATGACCAACTTGACCATTTTCTCAGTTGGCTTCAAAGCAGCAGGGGCATCTAGATTTCTTTGCAACACTTTACACAGGGTGATTGAAGTATGGTGAACAAGTTGCCATTTTTTTGAGCAAAGGATCTAGTATGGGAACATTGAAATTCATTTGATCTAGTGCTTGAGATAAAGAAGAATAGCAACTGTGCACATCCTCAATCTTGTCCAACACCAACTTGATCCTATATTCTAAGATCTTTTATGATGCAAGAGCATCCCTAGTTCAAGAGAAATCTTGCATCAACCAAAAAAATTTGCATTTCAGTTTGTTTTCTTTCATTTTCCAGTTTAGTATAGTCAGTTCAGTCAGTAGTAGTTTTAGTATTTTGGTTCGCATTCTGCCGTAGTTTCATTTCAGACCTTGTAGAGCTGGACTTAGCATCTAGACACCTTCATGCACATCATATCCAAAATCGAGATCATTTGGATCAATTACCAGAAAGATATCACTATCAGAAGATTGATTGTTTTCTCAGAACAGAGCACCCTGACAGTCTCAGACAATCATCTAAAGGAGAAGACTTGTAGAGCATTTCAAGATTTGTGGAGCTAAACGACACATCATTCAAGGAACTTTGGATCATGGCTGACCTTCCCTGAGATCCACACACTATTCCATTCACTTGCAAAGGATTCCCATCTATTTAGGTCTGACCTATCCGTGTACACATGTTACATCTCTTTCATCAGAGTTTGTAATCATCCTTGGCTAATGTGAAGGAATCTTATGTTCCAGAGATGATATATATTCATGTAATAGATGCTTAGGAAGTCAGTTAGCATAATTTACAAGTTGGATCATTTGAATTTCTTCTGTAAAGCGCTTCAAAGCTATATCCTGTGCATATACCGTAATTGAGGAATCAGGCTTGTGAGCCCACATGTTGCCGGCCTGTTGGTATTTTGAATCTATGATATATTGAATGACTGAATCTGCATTTGCATTCTATAATTGAGTTGTTTCTGTTGTGTTTACTCTTGTTGCATGGCTTGGACTGTTCACTTTGTGGACCCTCGTAACCATGACTGCACCAAGAGATCTGCCAGTACCGAGTAATTCTGTGTTGTCTTACTATGTTATGTATGTGATGCTTTGTTTTGTGATTCTATATGTTTTGCTGTCAACCTCTAGCTACTTGACCAGGGTATAAATTGATTACAAAGACTTGACTGAGGACCAGATGTCTAGACTGGTATCTCCTCCACATTTCTTGCTAACACTCCCCCTATTATTTCAGGATCTCCCCCAAGAGATTTGACTTTTGCAAGTGGAGATTTAGATTTTGAACACCTTTCGACCAGTTTCCAAAGGCAGTTCACCTCCTTTTCACCTGACTAACCATCCCCAACCCCGCTTTCCAACCTAGGACCTCCCCTCTTAGGGTATCCCCTAGGTGGCCTAGACTAGTAAAAGGGGTGACCCATGGGCAACCCTGTCGTCTTTTCCAGCCATGGGAAAACTTGAGTTTTGGATGTGAAAAAGCTTTGTTTTGACCCATTTTTCTTCTTGTTTGCATGAGTTTTTGGCCTAAGCATAGAGTTAACTATTCCAAGACTTCAACCATGCATAATTAGCTCCTTTTAATCTATAATTTTCATCTCATGCACTCTTGCTAACTCCATTGACACTTCTATGATAAGCTATCATTGTTTCATCACTCCCTAATCAACCCAGTTCTTTGTCCAATCAACCTTGTTAACTCTTTAGTCAAATTGAGTTAACTTCTGAATCAATTTCATCTTTCATGACCTCTTCCAAGCTATAAATACCCCTCACCTTTCCATTATTTTCCAAGTTGGAGAATACCCTTCTCTTCTTCACAATCTTTTTCAAGCTTCTTCACAGGCTCTTGAGCCTCTTAGTTTCTTTCTTTAGTATTTCAAATCTTCCAATATTTCTTTGCATTAGCTTTCATTGTTGTCAAGCTTCAAAGCTCCCCGTTTTGTGAGGCAATCTCATTTGTGCATCCAGTCTTTGTAGATTTTTGCTCTCCACATAGCATCCATATGCTCATAGAGGACATTCGAGCCTTTTATTTCATTGTTGTTTCATCCAAGCTTTGCTAAAAGCTTCATATTGTGCCAATACGCATCCCATTTACAAGCCATAGTGCTCATTAGCTCACATTGAGCTCATGTTTCAAGATCTCTAAAGCTCTTTCACATCCCTTTCATGTTGTTTCTAAGAGGATATCCCCGTTGTTGCAAGAGGATAAAGTTTGCTAACACAGTGATTCCTGAGAGTAGTGCAGGCTCATGCATCTCATATTATAGGTTCTTTAGTGCTATTTTTTATAGTAATTAGCTAAATCTTAAAATTACTCTTGGGAATAGTAATTGAATGTTGTAATTTCCTTGATAGGTTAAATAGGATTTGAATTGTTAGATTTGTTTTCTTTCAAAGTTCTTTATCTTAGTTTATTTCAAAGCAATTTCATTTCTTAGAGTAACTAATCCAAATATCTAGAAAACCAAACAAAAACATATAATAGATTGCATTAGTTAAATACATTCTAGATTGCATACATATTTCATTTCATAGATTAAAAAAGCACAAAAATATTGTTTTGCATTCATATAGGCTTGCATGCATTCAAAAACCAAAAAAAACACAAAAACATTAGCATCACAAGAAGATTGCAAACCCTCAATTTCATCACGAGGTCAACATTGGTCAAACCTTTGATTCCAACACAAGGTCAACATTAGTCAACCAACGTAAAGCAAAGAAAGTTAAACCTTAGGTCATAAACCCTAAGTCAAATCAAGGTTAAATCCAACCAACTCTCTCGCGGTTTGGGCTCATGAATGTGCCCTGGGATTAGAGGTGAGCGGGTTACAGAAATCCTTGAAGAGATTGAGGAAATTCACTCTAGAACACAATACAATCAACTAACAGTTTAGGAACAAAAACACAAGTTGAGGTTACTCCAAACATAAGTCATAATCCAACAATTTGAAGAACAACTCCAACTTAACAAAAGCATAAACAAGAGTAATTGTCAACCCACACAATGTTGGAATCTTTGGAATCCAAATAGGAGAATAGTGACTAGTGATCCTTCAGGTCATATAGTTATTTCAACCACAACGATCACAAAGCACCAGATCAAAATCACTACACAAAAAAGGCCCTAGGACCGGTTGACCACTTCGTGAATTCCAGCTCTGAAGTGAGTAGGACTGCCCCTGTGTCTCTCGTCCTCTCGATTGACTACTTCAATGAGAGTGAGAGTGACGTGGAGGTTCACCCCATGGAAAGGAGAGGGGTCCATGTGCTTGCCAAAGTTGACTCAACTGCCCTAAGCTAGCGAGTCATGTTTTTGAGTTTACAGAGCCTGTGCAGCTAGTGCCTCGAACTGGCCAATTGTTTGTTGGGACTCTCAAAGAGTCATGCATGAGTGAGCAAATGAAGGATACCTCATGAAAAGGATCTTATCAAATTAGAGGTTAAAGGTTTCTGATAAACACCCTCTACATGTTTGAATGTGGGAGGGAATAAGTTGTCTAAGAGAACAATGATTGATATTGAAAAAAAAGTCAATAACCTTTTTATTAACACCCTTTATACAATGCACCAGGTTAATAAATGTGACCTAGGGACCTATGTTGGCCTAGAAGTGCTACAATAATTGGTTTACCAATTGATCAAAAGAGAATATGGAATGATCAAGTAATGACAAAAAACAATCCAACATGGTGTCTTTCAATGAGCATGAAAAAATATTTGCTAAGAACTAGTCCTAAAAATGAAATCGTTACAAAGCATGGTGAAGACAGATACTTGTGTTTATTGATCTCCTTTGCCACTATACTTTTCAAAGTGGGGCACCTCGAAGCCTTGGACAGTTGGGTAGCAATAATGTTGATAGATAATGGATTGTATAAATAGTAAGGGGGTGAAAGTGATTGCTATGAGGAAGTAGAGAGCAAATCTAGGTGTTGTTTTATAGGAAAAGAGGAATGACGGGGTTTGATTAGCTAGATCCTCCTCTCACTACAAACATTCAAGGACATTCAACCAATTTGAATCACAACTTTTACAAGAGGATTCACCTACAGGTTGATAGTCACTTGGAACAATGTGGAAATTCAGAAATTGTCAATTAATGTATTAATTTAATGCTCAAGTATGCCAAAAACCCTAATTATGCAAAATAGTGAGTAAATTGATAAATTACAACAAATGCTTACAGACTAAGATAATAGACAGAGATTAGTTACTAACCATTTTTCAAAGTTCATGATGTAAAATTTAGGGAGAATGCCCTAGGTGCCCAAGTCCAAAGTACAATTTTCTTCAAGGAATTTAGGACTCCTTCCGGCACTGATAATCACTTTTCCATCTATTTCCATCATGGAAGATGCGGAGAACACTACCCTAGGTGCCCTAGTCCAAGGTAGGATGTTCTTCAAGATGTCAGGGCTTCTTAAGATGTAGATTATCAATTTCACAAAGATTCCTATGTCTACAACCTCGAAGGACATTGCCCTAGGCACCCTTATTCTAAAAGTGCTCCGAAGTGCTTCTTTTCGCCGGATCTGGAATCCTTATCTTCTGCAACCTTCCTCTTCAACTCCACTCCTCAAAATTTGATACCTGTAACTTGCAATCACAAGGAGTGTGGTTGGGGGTTGTGGTGATTAGGATCTTGCCTCAGTCAAGCCCTGGAAGGACATTCAAGTCTTTCGAACATCGTTGTCAAATAAAGAGCGCGTATCCTTGCAGGATAGAAGCAAAAATAAATTGATAAATGATTCAAACACAAATAGATATCACCTCAGAGGTGTATCTCTCACATAGATGAAGATCCTTCAACACATGAGAAGATGAATCTAAATTTGCAATCATAAACACAATAACAACGCTCTGCAATGCAACAATGAATATCTTGAATGCTCTAAAATCATAAGTGCGCCAAAAGTTCATAATCATCTTCTAGTTTTCAAATGAATCCCTAAACATGCTTATATATGCAACAACACACATTCTTGCTACAAATTTCGTAATTCAAACTTACGATGTTGGCATGGGACCTAACTAATGGTCACATAACTGACATTCAAATTTGGGTCCTACCTAAAATAGAGCAGGACAAGGGCGCGAGCACCCAGGTCCCAAGTCCCCTTTTTAGGTCAGGACTAAGTGCCACAATGTGCCTCAAGCCCCATGTGACATGGGTTTCAGGCCATTTTCTTTTGAGAGTAAAAATAATCATGCCAGATGCAAAACAAGGGACCCAGGAGCTAAACTTAGGAGGTAAAAGTCCTAGGGGGACATTTTACGATATAAAATTTAGCCCTCACTTTAATGTATACATGAATGCAAGGCCTATACATGCATTAAAGTACAGTCAAAACATAGAAAACATGCCAGGCACATGAAGCTAATGCATATGCAAAGATTGAGGAACTATTTCTAGCCCCCAGTCTCAGGTAGACATTAGAGAAAACATGCCGCAAACACGCCAAACACATTGAAGACAATAACAAGCACACAAAACACAGAGAAGATAGTAACAGTCACACAAACACAAAGAAGACAACATTGAAGACATGCAAAACATGATGAATATAGTAAATGCAATGATTATTTCTTTTTTTTAATTTTCATATATATGAATGCAAATGCAAGTACATGGAAAGTAAACACACAACCCAAAATGTAGGAGGGGCATTTCGCCACATGTCTTGAAACTACATATGGGGTAACATATATGCAATACAAATCTCAAAGTGTAGGAGGAACTTATCACCACACGTATTTATACTACACTTGAGAACAAACATGCCATACAAATCCCAAAGCATAGGAGGGACTCATCGCCACACATCTTTAGACTATGCTTGGGAACAAACATGCCATACAAAACCCAAGTGTAGGAGGGACTCATCGGCACACATCTTTAGACTATACAAGGGGGAAAACACATGGAAGACACACAGAAGACACGAGCGTCGTATAGTATGCCAAAGACATACTATATGTCTAAAACATGACAAACAAGCCATGGAAGGAGCCTACTGCTAGGTTCACCACCATCTTAGGCACATTACAGGCACACCTAATGGTTGGGCTTATGCCACAACAACCACCAAAGACACGCTTAAAGGAGGATACACCAACCCCGCCTACTCGGAGGACTTTTGAAATAAAAGGATGTGCACTAGCTCAAGAGATACACCATCCCCGCCTCCGCAGAGGGCTTTCAAAATACAACCTCACCCGTGTCACAGAGACACCTTACAGTGAAAAGGAAGCATGTGCTCAAAAGTATACAATCCCACCCGTATCACGAAGACGTCTTATAGTGAAAAGGAGGTATATGCCATAGATCAATGTATGCAAACACGCTTTATTAGTAACAAAATCATCAGATAGCTTACCTTATATATGCCCCCACCTTAAGGTGGTTGATATCGTGTACTGATATTAAGCAAGTTAAGGTAGGAAGAAAACACACAAGGGAACAAGATCTTTTGCAAAGCCCACACCCCCCAAAGGTGACATGTACTTTACGATCACCGAATGTTCCCACAAACACACAATTTCTTGCAAGAAGATAGGTTAGAAATCTTTCTATAAGATAATAACCACATCACATGATAAAAAACAATGCATGAAAACAATCACATCAAGAGCCAAGGTTATACTATAGATTCGAAACTTGAGTATAACCGTGGGGCTATATCGCAGAGATCTCAGAACCAAGTGTAATCAAGGCGAGAACCAAGATAAACAAAGTGTGTGGAGCGGCAATATTGTTATGGTTTGTTGGCAAATATTAGACATCATCAAAATATCACACGGATTGATTCTACTAGCCAAGCATTGGATAATATATATATCAATCCCATCGTCATGTATGGACTAGGTCCATTTTTACTTACTCGTTGAAGGACACTTAGTCCTTATCAGTCTTATTTGTTTTTCATCATTCGACAACTAGATAGAACCACTAGAAGAAGGTATACAATAAATCAAGAGGAGAACAAGTGCCTTAGGGTCGTCACATAGGAAGGTGCCCCCAGGTCACCAACCACAATGCTTTGCCCCTAGGGCATGACAAACAACAATGAAAATAGAGGAGAAGCAAGATAGAAGAATGATGATACAAATAGAAGAAGGGTCACAATAGAGGTGGTCTCTCGGTATCCTTGACATTACAAGAGTATCAAGGGTCATCCAAGGAGGCCTAAACAACACATAACAAATCATGGGGGGATCACAACACAGAGGTAAAAGGTTAGAAATACTTACCTGATACAACCCAATGTTAAGAACATACATATCTAGGAAGAGGCCACCCTTGAGAGTAACTATAATATTTGCTACAACGAGTGTGGCTTAAAGAGGGAGAAATACTTACCTTATTGAATGGGATATTTCCTGGTGAACAATTCTTGTCTATCAGCCCAAGATATCTCTCATGTTGTTTTGGTCTTGTTGATATTGCATTAACATTAAGTTTAGGATGATGAGAGGCTTTGGTGGGTTTGAAAGAGCGGTATCCTATACCAGTTGTGTAATTAATTCTAGCAACTTGTAAAGTTACTCTGATTCCTTGTTGATTTACACCACAACCATTACCTTCATAGTCGTGATTTTTGTACAATATTTGAAATCCACGACTATAGAGAGAGTCCACTTCTTTAGAAGATGGTGAAGCCTCATAGGTCTCATAATTTGTAGTATAAGTGAGAGTATTGTCTTTGTTTTCTACCAAGGAAGCTTTGGTTTTCTTAGGTGTTTTCAAAGTGTGCTTAGATGAGATCGATGCAACTTTTGATGTGTTAGAGTTATTAAGTTTATATTCCCCTATATTGCAAGGATTAAAATCTAATGAACCCCAATCATCACCAAAAAGTGCATTCAATGTTTTAGAGTCTTGAACAACAATATCTGTGGCAAGAGGTTTTGATGAATCCACTTGTAAGTTGTTTAGACTCGTATGATTGTTAACTTGTTTTTGCTTTTCAATATGTAAACAACTATCTGGTTCAAGATCGGCTTCTATAGTGTGGAGTTTGTTTTGATAAATGAACTTTAGTGATTGATGAAGGGTAGATGGAATTGCCCCCATGGCATGAATCCACAGTCTACCTAGAATCATATTATATGAGAGTGAACCAGGAATAACATGAAAAAGAGTATCTAATGTCACAGGTCCAACCTTTAAAGGTAAAGTTATCGTGCCCACAAATTGTTTTTCAACATTATCAAAGCCACAAATGCTAATCCTATTCAGTTTGATTAAAGAGGTGTCGATATTTCTTTTGTGTAGAAAGTCAATGCCACAAACATTAAGAGCCAATCTATTGTCAATCATAACTCACTTTATCAACTTTTTATCTATTAGGACAAATATTATAAGTGCATCATACTCATCTTTTACTAATGGTATTTCATGTGGTTGAAATAGAATATCCATTTTTTTCGCATGCATACAATCTAATAGAGCTGCTACATCATTTGGCTTAATAGCAGGTGGTACAATCAACTTTTGTAGAGCTTCTTGGAGCATTCCATGGTATGTAGGTGATGTTTGTATTAAATCCCAAAGAGAGATCTTAGCTGGAGTAGCACGAAGCTCCTCAACAAGATCATATTCTTGACCTCTTTTAGGAGTAAGATGAAGTGGTAGAGGGAGCATAGGTTGAGAACATGGAAGAGAGATAGGCACATGAGGTGCTTTCTTACTTTGCTTGTTATTACGATTGTTGTATGTGTGAGCAATCACGTTGTGATGTGGTTGTTGCAACACATTTTGAACACCTTGATTTCTTTGAGTGATTTGTCTTGCATAGTTTAAGATGTAATTGGGGGGTCAAGGTGGTTTTTGATCACTTTGAACCGTAATCACCAATTTTAAGCAAGAAGGTGCACTAGGTGCCCCTCGCACAATCATCTTAGGAATATTGCTGCACTTATCTAGTAACCCCTTGGTGGGTGGAGGAAGTCTATAAGATTGAATTAACATTGTTTTCCTCTCGATTATACCCAAAATCTTTCCCTAAAGGATTTAATGTGAGAGACCTTTTCTCATCCACTAATGCTACATCTTGGCCAGGGAGAGCATTGGAATGAGAGGAAGGTATGGTTTTGTTAGGAAGGTTAGGTGTTGTATCATTAATAGAGCTATCCATAGTCTTCTCATATAAGGTTCTTGGACATTCATCTATAGGAGACGTATAATAACTCATGGAATCATCATCACCATCATCATCATCATCATCATCATCGTCATCATATGTTTTAGCTATTAATTCCAAAGCAATAAGAGAAGTTTCACACTCATCATTCTCAATGTGTTTTGTTAAATCTTCTACTACCAAAGGGTATGTATTCATGAGAGTTATGAAGTTGTCAAAATCAGATACATAGTCAAGGATTTCAAATAAAAAGCATTTAAATATATCCTTGTGATACATAGCTTGTATATAAGTGAGAACATGAGGATTCATATTAAGAAATTTGTAGAAATTCTCAAAATTTTTGATATATGCATGTAAAATACCAAACAACAATGAGATGAAGATGCCATAATGAAATGTCTTGTAACATCAATGTCCAATAAGATCTAATAAGACACGACATGCAAAGTTTTAAGATACTTATCACACCCTAGATGTGTGACTATTTCACTCCTACACACTTGTTTAAGGAAAAGGGCTAAAAGGACACACCAAGTTCACAACAAGCACAATAGATAGGAGGAAAAGAGTACAACACAATGAGGCCCAATTGATGACTTTCTATATTTATATTGAATGCAATGAAACGACACAAATTATGATTGTTTATGCACCTAGAATGCTTGATTTTTTCACCTTTTTCAATACAAATGCTTAAAAGAAGAGGTGTTGTAAGGAAATTGATGAGGGGAAGTGAATAATATGCTATATATCAATCCAATAATGCAGCAATATCCTTCACAACACACCTATAATGCAAATCTAAATAGATGACAAGGCAAAATCTAGTGAAAATGCAAGGTTTTTAAACCCTAGACACGAATCTTTGAAAAAAAAGACACTATGATGAGACACTACAATTAGAAATCAGTCCTAAATGAGTGTTTAAAAGAGTAGTAAAACCTGAAAGAAGATTTTAACTACCAACCCTAGCTAATGCAAAAACTAGGTTATATGAAAAATGCACAATTTCAAGCAAATTTTAACAATTTAAGCATTAAAACGCAATGCAAATGATTAATTAATGATGAATTTCTATAATTTATATCAAATCTAATGAAAATATCAGAAATTAAATGAAATTAAATTTAAATTAATGCAAATTATTTCAAAATGCAAGCCTAAGATGCTAATTTCAAAATTTTCAATTTTTTTTGTAAATTTTCAAATGTAGAAAGATGAAAATTAAGTGAATGAATGCAAATCTAGAGTACAACACTCAGTAAGGTGCAAAATTCAAATAAACACGGGTTCACCAAAAATTTTTATAGGAAAAGAGAGATGACGGGGTTTGATTAGCTATATCCTCCTTTCACTACAAACATTCAAGGACATTCAACCGAGTCGAATCACAACTTTTGCAAGAGGATTCACCTACAGGTTGAGTCACATGGAACGATGTGGAAATTCAGAAATTGTCAATTAATGTATTAATTTAATGCTCAAGTATGCCAAAAACCCTAATTATGCAAAACAATTAGTAAATTGATAAATTACAACAAATGCTCGCAGACTAAGACAATAGATAGAGATTAGTTACTGACAGTTTTTCAAAGTTCATGATGTAGAATATTCGGGGACAATGTCCTAGGTGCCCAAGTCCAAGGTACAATTTTCTTCAGGGAATTTAGGACTCCTAGCACTAATAATCACTGTTCCGTTTGTTTTCATCATGGAAGATGCAGAGGACACTACCCTAGGCACCCTAGTCCACTTGGTAGGATGTTCTTTGGGATGTCAGGGCTTCTCAAGATGTAGATTGCCACTGTCACAAAGATTCTTTTGTCTGCAACCTCAGAAGCACCAGATCCAAAATCCTTATCTTCTGCAACCTTCCTCTGCAACTCCACTTCATGAAATCTGATACCTGTAACTTGCAATCACAAGGAGCGTGGTTGGGAGTTGTGGTGTTTAGGAGCTTGCCTCAGTCAAGCCCCAGAAGGACATTCAAGTCTTCTGAACATAATTGTTAGATAAAGAGTGTGTATCCCTGTGGGATAGAGGCAAAAAGAAATTGATAAATGATTCAAACACAAATATATATCACCTCAAAGGTGTAGCTCTCACATAGATGAAGATCCTTCAACACATGAGAAAATAAAGCTAAATCTACAATCACAAACATAATAACAATGCTCTGCTCTACAACAATGAATATCTTGAATGTTCTAAAAGTTCATAATCATCTTCTAGTTTTCAAATGAATCCCTAAACATGCTTATATATGCAACAACACACATTCCCACTACAAATTTTGTAATTCAAACTTAAGATGTCAGCATGGGACCTAACTAACGGTCACATAACTAGCATTCAAATTTGGGTCCTGCCTAAAATAGGGCAGGGCAAGGGCACGAGTGCCCATGTCCTAGGTTCCCTTTTTAGGTTAGGACTAAGTGCCACAATGTCCTTCAAGTCCCATGTGACATGGGTTTCAGGCCATTTTCTTCCGGGAGTAAAAATAATCATGCAAGATGCAAAACGAGGGACTTGGAACTAAATTTAGGAGATAAAAGTCCTAGGGGGACATTTTATGACATAATAGGTGCTGCTAAAGACTACCCACATTTTGCAAAAGTAAATTTATTACAAGATCTATGGTGTGCAAGGGAGCTATAGTGGTAATAGATATAGTAGCGAATGTAAAGGAAAAAGTTGGTGATGGCATGGAAGTCATGGACAACAAAGGAACATGTTGTGAAGTGCTAAGATTCCACCAAGAAAGTTAAATTGTAAAGATTGATAAGGGGGAACAAACCCATTATTATAAATGGGGTTCCTCACTATTACCAAAGAAGAAGGGTCCACTTGATGATGTTGTGTAGCGTTACTGGCCAGATATGTGTAGATGCTGACATATGTACACTAGGAGTTGGCATAGAGATAGAAAGTTGTTGATTTATAATGTTTGAATGTGAGTCTTGACACTACTCATGGGGAAGTATTAGGCTAGGAACATTACTATGCACAATATGAGCTATCCTACACAAGAGGTCAAGATTATTTAGATGATTAGTCAAGATGGTATGAAGGGCCTTAATTATGGGAGCAATGACATTGGAAATGTTCTCAATGTCAATCAAATGTGTCTAGAAATCAGTGAGATGCCTATCCATACAATTGATGTCAACTTAAGAAGCCATGCACAATGCAACTTCATGATCAAAGGCCCCATTCATATCATGATATGTTGTGGTTGGTGAATTTGGAAGAATTTGAAGAATAGTTTTAGCTAGATCATAAGAAAGGTTTGTGAAATTAATAGTTATTCTAATTGGAGAATTCATTGGTTGAGAAATTCTTAGATTTTGCAAGCTTCTTCGAACAACATTGTGTGAACAGAGAGATTGGGTTGTAAAGCTCATAAAATGTGAAAATGAGCTTTACAAGAGAAAACTTGGAATGATGAAGAGAAGTTGTAGAAAGTTTTTGTTTAAGTGTTTTAGAGTGGTGGGTTCACCAAAATGTAGTGTATGAAAATTGATTCAACCAAGAAAAGTCTAGTTTTCTAAGCTAAATATTCTCTTAGGCACTACACTAGGAACAACTAGCTATTTTTGAAAAGATTAACTTGTTGCTATTCTAAATGTAGACACCTAAAAATGACCTTTGTACTATTCACCCTACATACATCAAAATTCGTCTAACACACTTGCATCTAACATTAATTAAATAACTTGATTATTTAATTAATTTCACCAATTTCTTCAATTCACCATAATCCAACATTAATTGATTAAATTCTATTTATTTAATTAATTTAATTAATTCACCATTTTATTCTTCTATTATCCACATTAATTAAATAAATCAATTATTTAATTAATTCAACATCTTAATTCCTCTTATCCAGAATAATTAAATAATTTTAGTTATTTAATTAACTAATTATTCTTCTAAAATTAAATAAATTGTCCAAATTTATTTAAGTTGACTTTTCAAATATCTTCTAAAAATAAATAAAATTAATATTTTCTTATTCCTCTATCATGCAAAATAAATTAAATGAATTTATTTGTTTAATTTAATTTTGTCCTCATATCTTCTTGTTCTTCCACCATCCATAATAAATTAAATAAATATATTTATTTAATTTCTAATTATCTTCTCAAATTTTCTAAAAATATCTTTTTCCTCCATGCACACAAATTAAATAATTTATTATTTAATTTTATTCAAAGTATGTCAAAAAAGCAAATCAAAAGTTGAGTTAATTGGCTTTTAAATCGTTATTTTTATCAATCAACTCATAAATTAGAAAAAGACATTCTAAATTTATGAAATCAAATCCTATCTTTATCCAAGAAAGCAATTAACTCAATAAAGCATCTTTTTTCATGGACACATGTCGTGTGCACATTCATCATGATCTCTCAATTTATCTCATCCATTGATATCATTGATTTATCTCCACCGTTGCTCGATCTTCCCCTGAAACCTATATATACCCCCTTCACTTCATCAAAAATCCTCTTTGATCATTTAAGCTTTGGGCATTCATACAATGCTTTGAGCATATTACGCATCATTGAGCACACTTATCGAACCTTTGAGCACATCACCTACGTCTGCTTGTTGCAACCATGGTTATGCAATTGAGAGAGCAATCCACAAAAACCAAGGAATTAATACAATCTAGGTGATTTCATTCTTTGATTTGTTTTCATTGAATTATTGTTATTGTTTAGATCAATTTCTTGAAGGTTGTTGGTTTGAGTTTTGTTATTCATGCTTGATCTATCAAACTTGATTTTACCCTCACACACTCAACATAATTAACAAATTAAGCTAGTAGATTCTAACTTGTTTTATCCTTGCAAAATAATGTTTTATAACAAGCTAAAATACAAATTAAAACTAAAATGAAGCTAATTTATGTATTTTGGAATAAATTTTTATCAAAATAGGCACATAACTATAAATGGAAGATGAAGAGGAACCTGGTAGAAAATATTGGTCTCTATTGAGGATGCCTATGAAAATATTGGTCTCTATTGAGGATGCCTATGTGACATGTGGACATCTACATGATGTGCTGTCATCTATATGACTAGAACAACATAAACTCTAAAAAATGCTTGTTTCCCTCAAAAAATGTGTCTTGTCTACACAACAGTGAAACAAAGACATCCAAGTAGCTCACCAAGTGATAATAGAAATCAAATAAGAAGGTTAATATAAATATTGAAAGAAGATAGGGATGAAAATTATGAAAGAAAGAAGATGGTATCAAACCCTAATGTAATTGAGTTTCTCCCAATGAAAACATATAGCAAAAAGGACAAGAAAAATGTTGATGTTGTATGGGAGCTTGCTAAGAATGGGCAAGCCCCTATGTTGCTCTTTTCACCTCAATGGATAGCCAATGATAAAGATATTGGAAACTTGTGTGTGCTCCTATCCTAAGTACTTTTAGGAATTAAGAGTAACAATAGAAATAATCTATGAATGCTACCCTTAGGTCTACAAAGTGTAGCAAACTAGTGTGTATGAAATAGACAGAGAAAAGGATATGAGAACCCAAGAGTGCCAAGAACACCATGAGGATCCTATCACACTAAAAAAATGCAAAGAAAAGAAGAACACTATCACCTCCAATCAAGAAGAGATGAAACCCACAAAGACAAGATCGAAGGAAAAATCCACAACTAGATATAGTGTGTCGAATGCCTTGCGAAGAGTGTTGAAAAGAATTGTAAAACCACATGGAAACGTAGAGGTCAATATTAAATGTCAAAGATTGCTATAAATTTTCTCAAGGGATTTCTATAGATAACCAAAAGATAGCCAAATGATTCAAGATAGCTGTAAAATCCCTTACCCAGATTTTTCTCAAACTCACAATTTTTTTTTAAAATTTTTGGAATGTTGACATTTGTCAAACATTTTGCATGCAATGTGATACAAAGGACTATTGATTGTAAATTTTTAGAACAGTTGTAGCTAACATTCTAAATCAGACATAACCCTGGGTTTGCTAAGATGGGTGGTGACCTTATTCAAAAGAGCTAACTGGGTTTGATAGAATAAGAAATGATGCTGAGCTATGGAATATCTTAGAAAGGGGGAATTTTACTCAATAAATTCAAAAAATGAATGGGTATGATACTCTGTTGTCTAGGGAGTTTGCTAATTCATGGAAGGCGAGGGTGGTTTATGTCAGAGGCATCTCGTTCAAGGTCACCGAGGAGCTAATTATAGAGGTGATGGGCTTAAGAATGGAGGGAATCAAGCTCTCAAAGAAGGTTAAAGGAAGTTACCATGATGACATGAAGAAGTTTCTCCAAGAGGGTGAAAATGTCAGTAGACTCCAGAATGGTTTCAACTGCGAAGATCTTCCAAGCGTCTAGAAAAGGGTGGCTAAATTTCTTATGAGGTATGTCACTTTAGAGGGTAGACTTAAGAGGTTTCATTCTTACCTTTTCCCTCTACTCAATCACTTTAGGCATGATATGAAAATTAACTTCCCCTACTAGCTCTTCACATCCCTTGAGGGTTCAGTTCAAAGGGTTTTGTTGGGAGAGAAAGCCCTACCTCTTCACCAGAGCTTAATCTATGCCATCTATAAATTTAAACTCTCCCTAACCTCTGCTTTGGCTTTCAAACCAAGAATTTACAACCCCCAGCTAGTGGAGAAGCTTATAGAGAAGACTGGGAGAAACAAAACCCTTGATAGAAGTCTGGCTATCTTAGCAGAAACCCTAACCAAAGAGAATGTTTCCATGTCATCCAAGCCTCATGAGGCCTCTACATCTAAGGCCCAGTCTAACAAAAAATCTCGTAAAGAGACCAAACCTAAAGCTACCAATTTGATAAGAGATAATGTTGATGCCCTCAGAAAGGCTCAATTTGAAGGCACCTAGGGTCCCCTCCACCATTGGTGAGAAGAACAAAGGGAAGGGTCTTATAAGAGATAATCATGCTATTTGGGATGGGAAGAACAAAATGAATTTAGAGCCCCTTGTTGTTAACAACCTACCCCAGATGAAAGGTAAAAGAAAGTGTACTGAGACTTTTGACAGTCAGAGTAAACCCAATTTGAAATCCCTCAAGGACCCCCCTGCCAAGGGAGAGAAGAGAAAAGGGAAGGATATTATCATAGATAATTCCCCTGTGAGGGATGGGAAGGACAAAGAGAAATTCTTAGCTAGAGAGGATACCCATATCATGAAGGACCAAACCCAGGTGAAGAGAAAAAGAAAGATTAATGATACTATTAAGAGCTAGAGCAAGATAGCCCAGGACACCCCTCCCATCAGCAACCCCCCTGTCACCATCCACAGTGGTGAGAAGGTTGATTGTAACTCTTGTAGTCAATTGATGGAGAAATTTGCTACCTTATATCAGGCATTAGACTTGGAAAACTAGGTGCTTAAATGGCAATTGGTGTAGATGCACCAATGCTAATCGCAAAATCCAACATCTTGAAGTTATTACTCAGTTGGAGACTATTGACTAGCCTAGGGAGAATGATGATGAACTCTAGAATGAAGTGGAGAATATAGCAAGGATGTTTGAGAAGTAGGAGGGAATAGAAGAAGAGATAAATAAGATAAAGGCTAACCAAGAACAAATAAAGAAGAATATGCCTGAAATAGTGGCTTTTAGCAGCAAAACTGTCAAAAATTCAGCCACTACTTTCTATGTTTTCTAGGAAGAGATGGAGAAATGCAGGGATGCGAGAGAAACCAAAACTGGAGTTTCTTCCCAAAGCAGGGCCATGAAAGAAAGTAAAACTGGGGTTGCTTCCCAAAGCAATGTGAACTAGCTTAGCTCGGGCTTGGCCAACAGAACCAAAGATAAAAATAAGGGCTCTAAAGGCAAGAAGGTGATCAATGAGATATAGGAGGAATAGGACAACAAGGAGGGTGATATGTTCAAAGACAAACTAAACTTCTTAAACAGGGAATGGTAGGCAATCAATAGCCTGAAGAATTTGGAAAATCAGTAATTTTCTATACTGTTTTGTAGTTGGTCCTTTTGGTGTGTGTTGGCTCTGTTAGCTCTTTCTCTATTTTATGCTATTTTTATTGGTCCTTAGTTTTACTTCTTCTGAAACTTGTTTAGTTCACCTTTTTAGAGTTTGTTCATGGGTTCGTGCCCTTCCCAATTACTTTTATCAAAACATTCTAGATCATACATCATCATAAAATCATACCAAAGCTCTATATTTCATAGAGACATTATGTCAAACAGTTTGCAACACACTATATAGCTAGAAATGCAAACATAGAAAATATATATATTGTTGTTCAAGAAATTTAGAATTATAGAGAATAAGAATACTAAATATTCTAACCTCCAAAGATGCCAAATGCACTTAAGATGAATATCTTGTTGTTAGATAAATATGGTCAGAATATAGCATGGCATTTTGCTCTCCAAATCACACAGAAATAACAATGTGTACTTTCAAAAAATTATATAAACTAATATCTAGCTGGGTGGCTAGCTTGAAGTCTTAATAAACTCTCAAAGACATGCGAAAACTTTAAATGATGTGGAGAGTTCCACAAGGTCTCCTTATTCCTCATGTCTCCCTTCTACAACTTCCTCTAACTTCCAGTTACTTCCTCAAACCCCATGTACTACCCTTTAGATTATTTCAATATTCTAAAGAGGTTGTGGTTGATAACAAGTCTTCAATATTCCCATAAGTCTTTTCATAATCCCATGATTCCCTTATTTCTCACCTATAATGCAAAAACAAGGTGGCAGTTGATGTGTTTGGGCCCACTAACCTTTAAAAACAAGTGCTTTCATAAATCTTACACATTCCATAAACACTGAAAATAAGTCTTCAAATGGCATCAACTTCTTCTTGAGACTCACATTGCTCTTCTTAAAGATCTCACACACTCTTAAACCTCGATATAACACTTCACAAGGCAACATAATCTTCACTTAGTACCACGTCCTGTTTCTTGGATAATTTGACAGATATAGAAGTCCAATAAATTGGATGACCAGCCTACAAGAGACTCTACTTATTCAAGGAGAGGCCAACTATATACATGGGGTAAACCCTCCAAATATCAAATATGCAATACCCTCTTATAATCAACCATAAGAAATCCTCAAAACCTATATATATATATATATATATTCATTTTCTCCATACCAAATCCCCACAAATTATTATTTTCTTTGCAAATCCAATAATTTGTACTATGCAGTTCAAAAAAAATGAATACCAAACTTGATAAAGATATAAACTCTTTAGCATAAAGTTCTTAGAAATTCCATCAATATGCTCAGTTGTGAATTCTGAAATCAACCTTTCACCATAGGGTTTTTAAAACCTAGGCTTTAGTAACTTGAACCATCTGTTCAAATTCTTTTCCACAAAGGAAAATATCAAAGAATAAAACAAGCAAATGAATAATCAAAACCTTTTCTCCAAACCTCTTTTAAACTTCTAGTGGCTTCTTCTAGAATCCTCTTTTTGCTGACACTTAAGAATTTTCTAGAAAAGTATTTGTTATTTTTTCCCAAAAGTAACTTTTTATTTTATTTTTCTTTTCATTTCCTTTTTGGCTAAAAAAATTACTTTTTAAATAAAATAATTAAATACATATAAGTTGCTTTTAAAATATTTCAAGGAAACTTAATTTATTTATTTAATTAATTATTTTATATTTCTTGCCTACAAAAAGGGACATTACAAGTCCTCCCTCCCAAGAGATTGCTTGCCCTCGAGCAATGAAAACCCCATCAATGGTGAAAACCCTACATCAGAAACCAACACTCCAACATAATTCTAGGGTCCCAAATTAATATAGGACATTTGTGTGGCTTCCAATTTGATGAGATATGCTACAACACACTTGCAAAGGAGACATCCTACAATCTTCTTGATAAAAGAACAACAATCCTCTACAAGTATTAAACAAGTTTTCTAAAATTTTGTAATGTTACACCATGCTTTTGTTGCTCTACTTTGATAAAAACTAAAAAGTCTACATATATACTCTTTGTTTACAATGCTAAAGCCTTTGAATCATGGCTATAATTATGTGAAAACATGTTTTCCAAAGATGAACCACTAGAATCATCACTCACATTTGGAAAATGAAGAGTTTTCTTACCCAAAACTTCCATTCTTTTAGTTGTAACTTGATGTGGTAACTTGTGTTGAAGACCCTTGAATGTTACTTCTTTCCCTTGATGATAGAAACTCAACTCCATTGTTTAGTAGTTTTGAGAAATCTTACCAAGCGAATGTAACTATTGCAGTCCCAAAACAACATCATTTCTGTAGACACCCTAAAATGACCAACTTGTCATGCTACTTGCATTTCATAATCTGTCTAATCACCTGCATTGCAAACGTTAATTAAATAATCTAATTATTTAATTAATTATCATCAAATTCTTCTAAATCTCCTAAATTCAACATTAATTAAATAAATCCTCGTTATTTAATTAATTAAATTAAATTCCTCTATATTCTTCTACAATTAAATAATTTTAATTATTTAATTAAATCATTGTCACCTTCCAAAATTCACATCTACATTAATTAATTAAATCCAATTATTTAATTAATTCAACAAATTCCCTCTTATCTAAAATTAAATAATTCTTAATTATTTAATTAAATCAAAAATCATTCTCCCAAAATCATGCACAACAATTAAATAAATTTATTTATTTAATTTGCTTTTAAATCTTCTAAATTAAATAATTCTAATTATTTAATTATTTCTTCCAAAATATCTTCTCTAAATTTAAATAAATCAATTATTTATTTAAATTGCTTTTTCTTCTAATTTGAGTTATCTCTAATATAACTCAAGCTTTTTTGCTCATCAATTGAATATTTCTATATTTAATAAAGCAAAATATCTTCTTTTCTCATGCAAATCTCTTCTTCTTGTTTTAAATCACTTAACTGATTGCTTTATTCTTTTAATTGATTTATTTTCTTCAGTTAACTCATTCTTCTATTCTTGATAACTCCTCTCATGGAAAAGCAAGCAAGACACATGTCTTCTTCTCATTCGTTGCACATTCCTCAACTTATCTCCTCCGTTGATTCTTCTGAATTATCTGGACCGTTGATCGATTTTCCTTGAAATCTATATAAACCCCCCTCATCTCCTTCATTACCTCTCTCTCTTTGATCGTATTCTCAGGCATACTTAACAGAGCTTTGAGCATACACTACGCGTCGATTGAGCACTATAACGATCTTTTGACATTGATCTCTTGAGCACTACACTTGCTTGTTGCAGCTATGGCTTTGCAATTTCATTGAGCAATTCTACATTCAATCCAAAGGAAACAACACAAATTTCGGTAAAAGTCTTTATTGCATTGATTATTTGTCATGGCTTTTATTTAAATGCGTTTTCTTTATGTTATTGGGTTTTTGGTTTTATTAGTTTAGAATAGATCGATTTTTCCATATACACATTCTGGCACGCCCGGTGGGACCCACTAATCCCTTGGTTTCTTTGAGAAATTTGTTTTTTTTGAAGACACAGTACGGCACGGCGCTTACGGCACCTCACAGCGCTTCTGGCAGTATATTACAGTGCTTTTGCAGGAACAGTTCAGCGCCTTTGGCAGCACGGCCGCGCTTCTGGTAACACAGAAGAGCGCTATCGGTAGCACAGAGAAGCGCTGCTGGCGTATTATTAGGCGCTTTTGATTGAAATTAGGTTTTTGACTTCATTCGGGGTTTTTTGCAGTGATTTCTCATTTCAGATCTGTCGTTTTGTCAGACAAGCTGTTATATTTGTCTTTCAGAACCTGCTTTTTTGATATCTCCTAAACTGATTTATTTAGGAATATCCTTGTTCTTGTGCTAATCTATTGGGCTGATCCATTTTCTGAGTTTTCCAACCCAGATCTATCAGATATCATCCTTCAGATAATAGGTCCACCATGAAAAGTTATTTTGACCTGGTTATTGTTAAGAAAACTAATATTTTCTGTATCTGAGACAGAACAGCGCTTTTGGCAACATAGTATCGCGCTCTCGGCTACACAGTGAAGCGCACCTGGATATTTTACAGCGCTTTTGCTATTATCGTTACACGCTTTTTGATATTTATCGCAGCGCTTTTGCAACGACAGTGAAGCGCTTCTGGTTATTGTTCAACGCTGTTGGCTATATTGTCTGACGCTTCTGGTCTGCATTACAGCGCTCCTGGAACACAGTAGGTCACTTCTGGTAATGTTGTTCAGCGCTTTTGGTCAAAGTTGATTTATTTTTGCTAACTTGTAAATTTTTGGTGGAACTAACGGAATGGCTGCAGCTTCTTATTACTCACACAGAGCCAATAGGTGTTTTTAACATATTTATGCAGGACGAGCGTTGAAGACCCTTTTGTTTTATCTTACTAAGTCTTAGAAACACATTGCATGCTTAAAAGGAGTAATTGAACAAATCTTTTTTGCAATCTAAGTCTTAGGAACATACTGCTTTTCTTAAGGGACAATGGACATGTATGAACAAACACCTCAATTTTCTAAGGGACAATGGACATGAATGCCGAACACTTCATTTCATAAGGGACAATTTTACAACTACAATCGTGTGTGTGCATAGCTTAGTTGCACCTTATTTTTCTTATAACGGGACAATTGAACCTTTGTGTGACGTGCTTGTTTTTACTTTTTTTGTACTTCCTTTAGAAGGGCCTGCTTTTGGATTGCGATTCATCCAAAAGGGACGACCCTAAGCGGAGTTTTCCTTTGAACCGCTATATAAAAGGGATAAGGCGAAAGCCAAGTCCTAACCGACGTCAGCCTTACCTTGTGGTGCCAAACTGAAAAGAGGTGTACTAGCTCTTTGTGGAAACGATTTTCACATTGAGCGAAGTGTTTGAAACTCTTAGTAGGATTGGTTAAAGCTTTTAGTAGCTTGTCGCATTGCTCGTAAGGCGTTGGTCCCTCAAAGTCACTAAGAACCAATCTAGATAGAGACTACCCGACCTACCTCCGAACATTGCGGTAATCATCAGTGCAAGGGAAATCGATTTAAACCCTTTAGACACTCACCATTGGCTCCCTTGAGAAGAGATAGTATTCCCTCAGACATAAAGTTCTTGTGACCTACTTGAGCTTTCCAAGGGGAGGGTGAGATATCCCTACCTATCGTCTCTCGCAAAGATACTAAATATCCGACACCTTTATGGAATGATATTTTTATCGACGGAGTATTAAGCTGTGAGCTGATCTACTGCAATGAAACCTTGTCTCTAGGGATAAAAAGTGCTTGTTATTGATTGCAACTGTATTAGACCTGTGGAAACATTGGGCTTGTTTGGAGCCTTGAACATACACTATCTGTTGTGTCAGTCCTTGTGCCTTTTTTGACCACTTGTTTGCTGTGTTTTCTCTTGCCAAACCAATCCAATCAGAAACAGAAAAATCTTGCCCTTCAAAAACATCAGACACTACTTCAGCGCCCCTGGTATTACAGCAGCTCACCTTTGGTAATACAGTAGATCGCCTTTGGTCAGCAGTAACCCGCCTCTGGCAAAACTCTACTTCAGCGCCCTTGGTATAACAGTAGCTCACTTTTGGTCACTGTAGCTCGCCTCTGGCATAGCAGTAACTCGCTATTGGCAGCTCAGTCCGTCGCCTCTGGCCCACAGTAGCACGCTTTTGGTAGCACAGTCCTGCGCCTCTGGTCAAACAGTATAGCGCCTTTGGTCAGTACTTTGTGCATCAGAGTTTGTCCATTTTTTCAAAGCATCTCACAGATTCCTAGCATTACATTGTGTCCTCAGTATTTCCCATGGTCACCACTAGGCTACAACAAACCATGAAGTCTAGGCAAGTTGTCCCTAAGAAGCACAAGTCACCCCCTCGCACACCACAATCAGGTCGTCTCAACGTTACTCCCAAAGTGACTCCTAGTACACCCGCGGCAAGACCAATTAGCTCTCCAAACATGCCGCACATAGATGAACCAAGCAACCCTCATGAGGATAGAACCCCTTTGCTAAATACACCGCAGTATACCACAGGCTTGCCTCCGGATTTTGTCCCACAAGGTTATGTCATAGATCAACCCCCATCTCAAGAAGAGCGACACTTTGAAATAGGTCAATCCTCTCAAGAAGATGGGCAAGATCTTGACGAATTTATACAAGATCCTAGAGCTATAGCTGCCTTTGATAAAATCCTTAGTGAGAACCAGGATCATTTCTTTCGCTTGCTTGCAAAGCAAGGTGCCAAGTTACCTCAAGATTTTGATGTGTCCACTCTCAAGGAGAGCAACAACACCCAAGAAACCATACAAGCGGTGCAAACCATGTCCACGGTGACTACGCCCCTACCTACTCAAGGTTCGCAGTATAGGAATCCCCTCTTTCAAAATCCAATAGAGGAGAGGCCCGTATCACCGCTTTTGACTCCTATGGAGATCTATCAAAACCAACAAGAAACTCTCCAACGTCAAGCAGAGTTAGCTAAGCAAGCCACCTTAGCTCGATCCAATATGCAACCACCTCCCAAAGTGTCCATCCCAAGCGCAAGCAGAATCTTGGTTACCCCATCACGCGTAGGTTTCCCACCCAATTACAATCCGGGGAACACGTATGTAGCCATGCAACAAGGGTCTCAACATATGCCACCTCCTATATCATCACACCTGCATGTCTCTCAACCAATTGGAGTCACGCAGCCCCAACCGCAACATGCTTCTACTCTCATCCTCAAGCAACCCCAACCGTCGCAACTCACTTCTCCCTATGTTCCTCCACCACAACTTTCTTCTACTCTCATCTTCAATCAACCCCCACCGTCACAAATAATTTCTAGCTATGTTCCTCCTCCACAACGTTCATCCACGCTCAACTTCTTTCATACATTGCCTAGCCACTCTCAACATTCCCAACATTAGGTTTCCCAAAGCTATGTGCCACCTTCACAACCTAATCAAACGCATTTTAGCTTTCCTCCCCCCAATACGTTTCTTCAACCATCGCAGAGCCAACATTCTTACCTAGCGCCACCTCCACCTCTGCCTAATCAAGGTCTCCAATTCCAACCCAATCTGAACCAATCATACAATCCATACAATCCCAATCAATCTTATGACCCTTACAATACCACTGCGCATGGCTCACATCATAATCTTCCATATGGGCAACACCAACCGCTTTTTGGACAACAGGAGATGTTACCAACCCCTCCCACGACTATGGAACTAAAGATTGCGGAGGTACAACAACAGCTATCTGATCTTACATTTGGCCACACCAAAAAGACCTTCTCTTTGGAGGAAGTGTGCCCTTATCCTTTTGATCGGTCATTACCAATGATCCCTTTTCCTCAAAATTTCACTATTCCAAAGTTCGATAAGTACAAAGGAAAAGGTGACCCAAAAGACCATCTTAGGGAATTCTATCTTGCTTGCTTCAAGGTCTCTCACAACGACACATATCTTATGCATCTTTTTCCTCGCAGTCTTGGAGGACAAGCAATAGAATGGTTCTCACACTTACCTACGGGTATCAAGTCTTTCAACGAGCTAGCAGAAAAGTTTGCCACCCATTTTTCTTACAACGCAGAGCATGAGATTTCCATGACGGACCTATGCAACAATAAACAGAAAAATGGCGAGACTTTCATTTCTTTCCTTCAACGATGGAGACAAATGGCTAGTAAATTCCCTTTCAAGATTCCGGAGAAGTAGCTTGTTAGCATATTTGTACAGAACCTCAACCAAGAGTTAGGTTTCCATTTGCAAATTCTTAGTGCTACAACCTTCGATGAAATCACATACAAGGGTATCAACATTGAGAAGGCCCTCATTGCTAAGGGTGTGGTCAAAATCTTCAAAGAGACGAAAGATAGCTCTTCTCATCAACAATCGAACGATAAACCCAAATATTGGAACAAAAACAAAAACGTGGTCAATGATGGAGTGGTTGATACTAAGCATGTCCAAACGTTGCAAACACCGCTGCAACTCTCCAAACCAAGTCAAGCTCCACCTCAACAACAGCAGCAACAAAGGCAGCCTTATCCCAACCAACAGCAAAGACAACAAGAGCGGCCTCAACAAGATTACCCTCCGCGACGTCAATTTACTCCTTTAGGAGTGCCCATCGAATCGGTCTTACAGCAAGCTTTACAGAAAAGGCTCATAACCTTACCTGATGCTCCTCCTTATGGAGAACCTATCTACAAAACTGCACGTTACAGAGACAATGAGTATTGTGAGTTCCATAGGAGCAAAGGTCATCGAACTGCATCTTGCATGAAGCTTAAGCACCTCATCCAAAACCTCATCGACGGTAATCAAATCACCTTTGAGAATGAATCACCAGCGCAACACACGAACAAGGATCTCGATATGTACAAGGAACCATTCCCTCATCATGGTCCACCTCCTCCTCAGGATAGAGGTAAAGGTATCAATCACGCTTCCACGTCCTTCGATTCCATTGTAGGTTGTTTTGAAGAGAGTCGAGTGTCTACCCTCACCATCAAAGGCAAATCTACGGATTGTGCTGTTACTACCCGTCGAGGTCATGTCACCATTCGTACACCTACACCTAGACTTCCGGTTCAGTCTGATTATAATCTTGTCGAACATCTAGGGAGAACACCAGCACAGATCTCTATTTTGGACCTTCTACGGTCATCACCTGCACATAGAGTAGTGCTAGAAAAAGCCCTCCAAGAGTCTTCCGTTCCTAACAACATAGCAGTCGCAGATTTCTAAGCTATAGTGGGTAATATTGCTTCGCCTTACAATGTGGTCTTCTCTGAGAAAGACCTTCCCTCCCATGATCCTTGTCACAACGATGCCCTCCATATTGAAGTGCTCATCCATAAGCGCAAAATCAAACGCATCCTCATAGATGGTGGTGCTGGTCTCAACATCTGTTCTTTAAAGTTACTAAAGCAATTGGGATACTCTGAGGATCACGTCAACACTGAGCATAGTATTACAATCAAGGGGTATGATGATGCCGAACGCCGTTCAGAAGGTGTTATTCACTTGCCGATACAACTGGGCCCTGTCATGCTGGAAACAAGGTGTCAAGTCCTTGATATTGAGCTGCCTTACAACATTATTCTAGGCCGTCCATGGATCCATGCAATGAAAGCTGTTCCCTCCACGTACCATCAGTCCCTCAAGTTCCCATACAATGGTACGGAGATCACCATCCCAGGAGACCCTAATCCTTTTGAATTTTGCTGTGTCTTGCAAGGAAGCTATAAAAATTGCAACCAAGTGCCTAAAAATGACAAAGCCCTTGAGTCCCCTCTCTATGTTGACCCTGAAACTCTCACACAAGCCTCTACGAGTGAACCTACACCCCTCCCCACAATCACAGCTCGCTTTCGGGATATAGGCTTTGGCTCTTATGATATCTCTGAATCTTGTTGTGTGGGGCAGATGCCTTTATCTCCAAAATCTTACGGCAAACCACCCATTGCTAAAGTTACCAAAAAAGCAGCTATTCCTCCCCCAACATTCCTAACCCAATTCCAACATGGACGGTTATTGGAAGAGGAAACTATTGAGGACATCTCTGCTTGGCTCTACAAGGAGAAAGAACCAGTCACGATACTAGTCAAGCAATATGGCAATGGCTTAAGGATAGTGAAAAATATGGGCTATAAAGGCAAAGGTGGCCTTGGGAAACAGAATCAAGGCACTATGGAGCCCATTGTGGTAACAAAGAAGCTAGACAAGAAAGGATTAGGATTTGGTAAGAAGGTACCACGCGCCTCGGACATCGAGTATATCCTCGACGAGGTAGCTGACAAGTTTCCCGCCGATTCGACATCTACAGAGGATACCACCGATGACTCTTCCCTCCACATGACCAATCTATTCGCAGAATCCTCCATTTTTACACTATCCTCCGTATCCTTAACTTCCACCACCAGCACCCAAAATGTCACGCTTGTCTACCCTAAACTTATCGATTGGGACCAACAAGGGGCCCCCGTTATAGATGTATTTCAGAATGACGAAGCTTTAGCTGAGTTCATGGGACTTCGGGAAGGTATCCCTCTTGGCGATCACAAGGAAGGTTTTGTAATGGAACTAGAGCCCATGGCTTACTTTGGTGAGAATGCCAAATCCTCTAGTCGCAAAAGTGCAAATAAAGAACGATCTCTAGGTGAAAACCACACTGTGGCACCTCCTGATCATAAAATAGTAAAAATAAAGGACGTATCCAAAGGTGAAAACCCAACTGGGGCACCTGAGGATGGAGGATTTGACCTTCCCTTACCTTCTAAGTATCAAGAGAAATCAGCTCTACTAGTGGAAGATTCTACAGAGATCAACCTAGGTACAGAACATAATCCAAAGACAACATTTCTAGCAGCATCATTATCTGACACAGAGCACAGAAATCTTAACAGCTTCTTCTTACAACGAACCATCAACTTTGCATGGACCTATGCGGATATGCCAGGGCTCGACCCTAAGCTGGTAGTTCATTATCTCACAGTTGATCCCAAAGTGAAACCAGTCAAACAGAAGTTGAGAAAGATGCACCCACAGATCGCTCTCTTGGTGAAAGTGGAAGTCCAAAAGCTATTAGACGCAAAGTTCATACGACCTATTGACTATTCAGATTGGGTCTCAAACATTGTACCTGTGTCTAAACCTAATGGGCGCATCCGCATGTGTAATGATTTCAGAGATCTCAATAAGGCATGTCCCAAAGATGATTTTCCACTACCAAACATTGACATTATAGTGGACTTGACAGCTGGTCACGAGATGCTTTCTCTCATGGATGGATTCTCGGGTTACAATCAGATAAGGATAGCTGAAGAAGACCAACACAAAACAACCTTTACATGTCCTTGGGGCAATTACTGTTGGTGTGTCATGCCGTTTGGTCTGAAGAATGCAGGAGCAACCTATCAAAGAGCAATGACAGTGATCTTCCACGATCTCTTTCACCACATCATGGAAGACTATGTGGATGATATATTGGCTAAATCTTCTAGAGCAGAACATATACAGGTCCTAGGACAGATCTTCGACAGGCTTGAAAAATACCAAGTAAGACTTAATCCTAAGAAGTGTGTCTTCGGTGTCACATCAGGGAAGCTGTTGGGATACATAGTATCTCGTAGAGGCATCGAAGTAGATCCAGCAAAAGTAAAGGCTATAGTGGAGATGCCTCCACCAAAGAACCTTAAAGCATTAAGGAGCCTCCAAGGAAGGTTACAGTCCATCAGGCGTTTCATATCACAGCTAGCAGATAAATGTCAACCCTTTCAACACTTGCTCTGAAAGGATGTCTCGTTTCGATGGGACAACAAGTGTCAGGCAGCGTTTGATCAACTTAAAGAGTATCTAGCTACACCTCCTGTATTGGTTCCACCAGTTGCGGACAAACCTTTGATATTGTACATCTCCACTACAAATTCGGCCCTAGGGGCCCTGCTAGCACAAAATGATGACTCAGGCAGAGAGCACGCAATTTACTATATCAGTAGAACTTTGGTAGGGTATGAGCTCAATTATTCACCAATGGAAAGGGCTTGTTTAGCAGTAGTGTTCGCCTCCCAAAAATTGCGACATTACATGTTGAACCAACACACTAATCTGATAGCCAAGATTGATCCCTTGAAATATCTATTAGCAAAAGCAGCTCTCACAGGCAGACTGGCTAAATGGGTCATGATCCTTAGTGAGTTCGACATTGAATACACAGATCGTAAGGCAATCAAAGGACAAGCCCTCGCGGATCAACTAGCAGAAGCACCTATGAAAGATACACATCCTATGGTAGCAGACTTTCCTGATGAGCATCTATTCACTCTTTCCACCTCCATAATGTGGAAGTTATACTTTGACGGTTCTTACACACAGCATGGATCAGGAGCTGGCATCTTATTTGTTACACCTCAAAATGACTACATTCCAAAGTCATATCGGCTTGCATTCCCTTGCACCAACAACATAGCCGAGTATGAAGCACTCCTCATAGGTCTCAATACAGCAGTTCAATGGGACATCACAGAATTACAAGTATATGGAGACTCACAGCTAGTCATTCGCCAAGTCACAGATGAATACCAAACAAAGGATGAAAAGTTGGTCCCCTACAAGCAACTAGTGGATGCCTACAAACCACACTTTTCTAGCATCACATTTGAGCAAATTCCAAGAGAGCATAACAAAGCTGCGGATTCTATGGCTTCTGTAGGGTCACTGATTGACATGCCTGCAAATACACACAAGTGTGAATTCTTGATCGAGCAATTGTTGATACCAGCCGTCGATGTTCCTGTTACTGAAATCATCTACGAACTTGTTGGTCCCAATTCCCCATGGTATGAAGATATCTATGAATACCTCAAACACAATACCTTTCCCCCTGACCTATCATCCACTCAACGCAAAACCTTTATCCGTCGATCCTCTCGTTACATCATTCTGGGTGATACACTATATCGCCGGAGTCTCGATGGTATCCTCTTACGATGTCTTAACGCGGACGAAGCCGAAGCTACCTTACGAGACATACACGAAGGTGTCTGTGGCGCACATTCTACCGGTCCTAATCTTGCTAAGAAGATACTCAGAACAGGCTATTATTGGTCTACAATAGAGCAAGATGCCGCACAGTTTGCTAAGAAGTGTCTACAATGTCAGCAGCATGGAGATCTGATTCACGCACCAGCTCATGAGTTACAACCTGTGACAACTCCATGGCCTTTTTCTCAATGGGGTCTCGACCTCGTAGGACAAATCCACCCTTCCTCCTCAAATGGCCACAAGTTTATCATTACTGCCACTGAGTATTTCACGAAGTGGGTGGAAGCCATTCCTATGACCTATATCACCGGTAAGCAAATAGCCAAGTTTATCCTAAACTACCTCATATGCCGGTATGGTATTCCCCAAGCCATTGTCACTGATAATGGGAGACCATTCAAGAACCAAGATGTCCGTGCCTTATGCATACAATACAATATCCAACATCGCTTTTCAACTCCCTACTATCCGCAGAGTAACGGCCAAGCTGAGGCTTCCAACAAAACCATTCTCAAGATCCTAAAGAAAACGGTCAATGAAGCTAGTCGTGATTGGCACTTGCAACTCAATCCCGCCCTATGGGCCTACCGCACTAGTGTCAGAACACCAACTGGTGCCACTCCATATGCCTTGGTCTTTGGCTCTGAAGCCATCCTACCTATAGAGGTCGAGATCCCATCACTCAGAGTATCCATGCAGGACCTGATCGGCAGAGATGAGTATCGCACTTCCAGATTAGCTGAGCTTGAACTACTAGATGAGAGGCGTCTTGCCGCACTTAATCATCTCCATGTCTATCAAAACCGCCTCCGGCGTAATTACAACAAAAAGATCAAAGAAAGACGGTTTCAAGTTGGTGACCTTGTACTTAAGGAGAATCAGAGAAATCAAGCAGATCGAGAGAAGAAGGGCAAGTTTGAGCCTAACTGGTTAGGTCCCTTCATTGTGACAGCAGCTTATGGATCAGGAGCTTATACTTTAGCTACACCTGACGGCATTCCTCTAGATGAGCCACTTAACAGTGTCCATCTTAAGAAGTTCTATGCCTGATCCTCAGAGTATTCCCAAAAAAAAAAAAAAAAAAAAAAAAAATCAAAAATACAAAAATACAAAAAACATTCATCCTCTGGTGAAAACCTGGTAAACAGGCGCCCTGGATAAGTACCATAGTGAAAACCTGGCAAACAGGCGCTATGCGTAGAGTCAGCATCCATCGTCTATCGAGTCCTGTCCACTCCTTGTCCAGTTCGCAACCTGCGTCATCCATCCATCCATAATAAAACCATTGACTTTGTTTGCATTTCCATCTCCCTACCTAGTATAGCTTGGAAATTTGTCAGTGTCCCTCATCGTCATCCCACGTCTTGATCTGGGTCTACAGTTAACACTGTCTGGTCCTAGGTCAAGTCGTTCTGTGTCTTCTTCGCCAGTCACCCCTACAATTTCCTCTACCAGAATGGGGGCAACTCTTTCCTTAGCTTCGGTCTAGGATTGGTTCCTTGTTCGTGGTTCGCAGCACATACTTCAAGCTTGTCTCATTTCCACAGGTAACCCCCTTTAACGGACACATCGCTCCTACGATAAGGCTGTTATCTTCTCAACACTTGTTCTACATCATCACCCCTCCCTCTAGCTCCACCAGAACTACATATCATCTTTTCAATCTTAAGGTACCTTGATCCCATGGATATGGGTATGTAGGCAGTCTGGAATACGAAGGACGTTTCCAGTACTCAGGTACATAAGATCACCTCTTCTCCGCTCTTTTCCCACATCATCACACTAACCAGAACTACATATCATCTCTTCTCAATCTTAAGGTACCTTGATCCCATGGATATGGGTATGTAGGCAGTCTGGAATACGAAGGACATTTCCAGTACTCAGGTACATAAGACCCCCTCCTTTCACCTGGCCCCGTTCATCACTCCATCCAGAACTACATATTTATCACGTTCATTTTCCATCGTAAGTGTGCCTTGATCCCGTGGATACAGGGTATGTAGGCAGTCTGGAATACGCAGGATGTATCCAGTACTCAGGCACACACGATCCATCATTCTCCACCCATTTCAATCCATTTGCACTTCATCCTTCTAGTCTTCCGTTTGTCAAAATCCATTCGCCTTGACTTGACTAACTCAAGCAGCAAGCTAGCGCATCCTTTCCAAGCAAAAGTCCTTAACAACCTTGAAGCAAAGAAGCTTTCTTCCAGAGTCATCTACTGTCCTGCATACCGATTGCCAACATCAGCTAAGTACCGCTTAACCAAGCCCTAGATCAACAAGCTTGTCTCCTACGAAGTGCTCCATTGTCGAGACCAACACACGCGTCTCCTGCAACATGTGGCATTTCCTGCAAGTGAGACATTGTCTTTTTAGGTAGATAGCCCCCTTTAACGGACACAGAGTTCCTACAATAAGGCTGTTATCTTTCCTATCCAATCTATCCTGAGCAAACCTCTTTGGCAAGAGAATATGTTGGCTGTATGTTTACTTTGTAAGTCCGTCAATTTGTGTTATGGTTTATCTTTTGTTCCTTTTTCCATTACCTATTCAAGACTACCTTGATTTATCTATAATCTTGGTATGTTGCGATGCAGTACGGATTGGGGGCATAGTCATTGCTTTCTGTGTGCCGTGTTTGAGGAATGACCTTTAGTATCTTTCTTAGCATCATATCTATCTTGTGTGTGTTACGACCTAGCATCTTGCATATTAATATTTCTTCTTGCATTTACATGTATTGAAGTTTATTTTATGTTCAAGACTATGTCTTATTCACATGTTCCAACAAGGTTATATGCTGTCTACAGAGATCTAAGTTCAAACCGCTTGCTTGCAAGGTCGACGTCCACGCACTCGGATCTTACTGCACCTTGGTCTTTTATACCTCGGTGGCGAACGATCCACGTGCTATATCAAACTAAGGATTGCTCTTTATATACAAATGTGAAGCCATTGCAACAAGCTCATTCATCCATTCCCACACCCTTTATATCGTTTTCATTGCAGTAATCGATCAACAGTCTGTGTCCTCCATCTCCTCCTGTTCTACGCTCTGGTGTATATCTGCAAAACCCACATGTCAGATATCACTAGTCATCACATCTATATCATCATACATCTCTATCATCATACATCTATAAGCATCATATAAGCAACATATGTCATCGCGTGAATCCATAATCATACATACATATCATCACATCCAGGACATCAGATAATGCATACGCACAGGTATGAATAGCAGTGAATCGAACAGATCATCATATATATATCATGTAATGGTCATCATAATACAAAGTGTCTGTGTCTACATCAATAAATACAAAATATGTATACATCCAGATATACATCCATATAGTACATCAAGGCTATCAAGAGCCCTCAATATATACATCAGAATGCACGCAGGCATCGGTCCAAAATAATACACTATGATACAATATACATGAGTATACCCTAGTGAGTAGAGCTACCCTCCTGCTGTGGCCCCTGGCCTCCCCCTGTGCTCGGTGGAGGTCCCCCTGATGGTCCTCCTCCTCCCCCTGATGGTCCTCCTCCTCCCCCTGGCGGCAAAAGTGGCCCTCTGACCGAGGACGCTAACTGCCCTGTCCTCCGCGATCCTGATGCCCCCGATCTGCCCCTGTCTCTGTAGCTCGGTGCCTGCTGCGCTGCTGGCACCGCACCCACATACAGCCCCCTGTAGTACTCTGCCTCCCGGCCAGCTGATACCAGCTCACCTTGCACTCGGACGAGCTCACTATATAGTGTCCTCTGGTCTGCGCCCAGTGCACGGCGTGCCTCCTCTCTCTCCCGCCTCACTCTAAAGAGTGTAGCCTCTGCTGTCAGCCGTAGCTGTACCTCTGCATCTCTCTCCCTCCTGGCCTGTGCTACTGCCTCGGTGTCGGCTGCTAGTGCGGCCAGTGGCTGCATCTGTGCCTGTGCCTGTGCATGCACCTGGGCCTGTAACTGTCTGTAGGCCTGCACCTGTGCCTGTAACTGTGCCTGTACCTGTGCCAGGGCTGTCTGTGCGGCTGTGGCTGCCTGTGTTTGTGCCTGGGCTGTGGCCTCTGCCTGTCTCGCCTCTGCCCGCGCTGTATCCCTGTCTCTCCTCAGTCTAACCATCCAGAGCTCTAGTCGAGTCCTCCGGGCTATCTCCTCCTGCAGCAGTCGCTCGGCCCTCTGCAGATCAGTCTCTACGACTAGGCCCAATGCCTCCGCCATCTCAACATCCTCCTGCTGGCCGCCTGCCTGCTGTCCACCTGCCTGCTGTCCGGTTGCCCTGGCCTGCCGCCTCCTCCTGGCCTCTCCGCCAAGAACTAACACCTCTCCCACTGCCCCTACTACACCTGGTGTAGTCAGTCTCATCGGCCTGTGAGTCTGCCAGTACTGATCATAGTCTGGCAATGTCCCTGGGTCTGCTAGCCCTGTGTCCCAATCCCATCTCACGGGGATCAGTCCCCGCACCTCTGCTAATACTGTCACCACTGGGATCACTGGGTCCCAGTCTCCTGTCTCTCTCCGCGTCCTGGCATGTGTGGCCTCCCCCACTGGTAGCCCCTGTGGTAGGCCAAACTGTCTCAATACCCGCTCCGGAAGATATCTCTCTATCATATCTGTCCGTCTACCGAACAGATAGCGAGCCTGTCTGCAGTACATGAGCTGCTCGTGCTCATCCGGCCACTCCTCGCATAGTAGCCACGGCCTCCAGATAAATATATCCATCTCGTCGATCTGTCACCGCCAGTAGCTGACAGATCCCATCCTCCTGTGTGTCATCACTCCATCATACAAGAACGCATATGGCTCCCCTCTGTCTCGGTGGCGCTGTGCCATGGGCCGGATAACTGGAATGTGCTCCCACGCCCACACCTATAGTAAGGTCACCCCTGCTGAGAGGCTCCTGCCTCTCCTGTATACGCAATAATGCATGTCATGGTATAGCTGCCCTAGGACACAGGGTCCCCACGCGTACTGTCGGCCATGTGTAAACATCCCGGATAACACGGTCCCCCAACCAATTGATAAACCTCTGGATCTCCTGTCCGGGCACAGGAAGCCGCCGATCAACGATGCCACGATCCAACGGATCCTATCGCAGAGTCTCGGGACGTCTGCCCACCTGATCTCCCCATCGTCTATCCATAGGTCGTCCGTGCAGAAGACCTCCTCCAAGCCTGCCTGGCCTCGTGCCGGGTCAAAGTCAACAATCTCCCCATCAATCCGGATCCGCAGGATGCGATATACATCCTCCAGTGTCACTGTAGCCTCCCCTGTCGGGAAATGAAATGACGAGGTCTCGCTGTGATACCTCTCCACCACTGCTGTCACTAGGGCGAGATTCGCCCTAATGTGTGTCAAGTGGGCCACATGCCATAGCCCTGCATGCTCTAAAAACGCATCCTCCTCCCAGGTCAACTGAACAACCTCAAGCGCAATCGCGTGGTGTCGCTCCCGCGACATCAACGGTGGTAGAATCCTCTGCATCCATAAACATATCACTTGTCAGTTTCATAACCAAATCCCTCAAAACCTATCTACCCATTGGCTATGCTATACCCCACCCCTGCCATCCCTTTTCCCTCTTGTCGGCTAGGCTAGGTGTCTCTCCTCTAGGCCCCCCCATTTTACTAAACCCTAACTTTTTCTTCTATTTAGCCAAACGCGCTTTGTTTCTGCAACAGCGCTGTTTCTCCCAGCCAAACGCGCTTCACTACTTATCCAACTGCGCTTTGATTTTCCCCCCATGTGCGCCTTGTTTTTCAAGCGCGCTAAAGCATTATGCCAACTGCGCCACTCTGTTTCACCAGAAGCGACGCGCTTTCTCCACCTACCCGCCACCCGCGCTAACCTACCTTACCAGTCGCGCTGCACTGCCATACCAAAAGCGCTGCGGGATTTCCCACATGCGCTGCGACGCTCACAACCCTAACCAACCGCGACTTGTTTTCACCAGTCACGCTGCGCCCGCCTACCAGACGCGCTGCGGCGCGCCAAAAGCGCGCCTAACAACTACCACCCACGCTACCCAATCCTATAGTGCTTTTGGCTCAACTACTCCCCTCCCTAAACCTAGCCCTAATCTACCCCTAATCGACAAATTACAAGGGGGTTTTCGATCACTTACCGCTGCCGGAGCTCCTGCTGGCCTCCCGTAGGTCCGCACCAGCTCCGCCCGATGTCTGTGCACTGGAATCGGCATCTCTCCGCGCTGTCTACTCCACTCTCTCTCAACTAAGCTTAGAAGCTCTTCTCTAAATTTAGACTCTCAATGGGTGCAAATGAGGATTGTGGTCCCCATGGGACCTATTTATAGTGTCCCCACCCTTCAGTTTTTCTCCCCCCCCTTGTTTCTGCTTTTTCTTCCTACTGGTCGCACACCTTTCTAGTCGAGCGTCAACACCTTTCCTCTGTCGCCTCCCTGTCTTCCCGCTCGAGGGGGCATACGCTGGGGCAACTCGATACACTGGGGCATAAAAATTGTATCACATCTTCAACAATCGTTTTCTTTGACGCAATGCTACATGCTGCATTGCATCAAAGAGGGGCAAAATGTAGACACCCTAAAATGACCAACTTGTCATGCTACTTGCATTTCATAATCTGTCTAATCACCTGCATTGCAAACGTTAATTAAATAATCTAATTATTTAATTAATTATCATCAAATTCTTCTAAATCTCCTAAATTCAACATTAATTAAATAAATCCTCGTTATTTAATTAATTAAATTAAATTCCTCTATATTCTTCTACAATTAAATAATTTTAATTATTTAATTAAATCATTGTCACCTTCCAAAATTCACATCTACATTAATTAATTAAATCCAATTATTTAATTAATTCAACAAATTCCCTCTTATCTAAAATTAAATAATTCTTAATTATTTAATTAAATCAAAAATCATTCTCCCAAAATCATGCACAACAATTAAATAAATTTATTTATTTAATTTGCTTTTAAATCTTCTAAATTAAATAATTCTAATTATTTAATTATTTCTTCCAAAATATCTTCTCTAAATTTAAATAAATCAATTATTTATTTAAATTGCTTTTTCTTCTAATTTGAGTTATCTCTAATATAACTCAAGTTTTTTTGCTCATCAATTGAATATTTCTATATTTAATAAAGCAAAATATCTTCTTTTCTCATGCAAATCTCTTCTTCTTGTTTTAAATCACTTAACTGATTGCTTTATTCTTTTAATTGATTTATTTTCTTCAGTTAACTCATTCTTCTATTCTTGATAACTCCTCTCATGGAAAAGCAAGCAAGACACATGTCTTCTTCTCATTCGTTGCACATTCCTCAACTTATCTCCTCCGTTGATTCTTCTGAATTATCTGGACCGTTGATCGATTTTCCTTGAAATCTATATAAACCCCCCCTCATCTCCTTCATTACCCCTCTCTCTTCGATCGTATTCTCAGGCACACTTAACAGAGCTTCGAGCATACACAACGCGTTGATTGAGCAACCTTACGATCATTTGACATTGATCTCTTGAGCACACTACACTTGCTTGTTGCAGCTATGGCTTTGCAATTTCATTGAGCAATTCTACATTCAATCCATTTTACTAAACCCTAACTTTTTCTTCTATTTAGCCAAACGCTCTTTGTTTCTGCAACAGCGCTGTTTCTCCCAGCCAAACGCGCTTCACTACTTATAGTGTCCCCACCCTTCAGTTTTTTTCCCCCCCCTGTTTCTGCTTTTTCTTCCTACTGGTCGCACACCTTTCTAGTCGAGCGTCAACACCTTTCCTCTGTCGCCTCCCTGTCTTCCCGCTCGAGGGGGCATACGCTGGGGCAACTCGATACACTGGGGCATAAAAATTGTATCACATCTTCAACAATCGTTTTCTTTGACGCAACGCTACATGCTGCATTGCATCAAAGAGGGGCAAAATGTAGACACCCTAAAATGACCAACTTGTCATGCTACTTGCATTTCATAATCTGTCTAATCACCTGCATTGCAAACGTTAATTAAATAATCTAATTATTTAATTAATTATCATCAAATTCTTCTAAATCTCCTAAATTCAACATTAATTAAATAAATCCTCGTTATTTAATTAATTAAATTAAATTCCTCTATATTCTTCTACAATTAAATAATTTTAATTATTTAATTAAATCATTGTCACCTTCCAAAATTCACATCTACATTAATTAATTAAATCCAATTATTTAATTAATTCAACAAATTCCCTCTTATCTAAAATTAAATAATTCTTAATTATTTAATTAAATCAAAAATCATTCTCCCAAAATCATGCACAACAATTAAATAAATTTATTTATTTAATTTACTTTTAAATCTTCTAAATTAAATAATTCTAATTATTTAATTATTTTTTCCAAAATATCTTCTCTAAATTTAAATAAATCAATTATTTATTTAAATTGTTTTTTCTTCTAATTTGAGTTATCTCTAATATAACTCAAGCTTTTTTGCTCATCAATTGAATATTTCTATATTTAATAAAGCAAAATATCTTCTTTTCTCATGCAAATCTCTTCTTCTTGTTTTAAATCACTTAACTGATTGCTTTATTCTTTTAATTGATTTATTTTCTTCAGTTAACTCATTCTTCTATTCTTGATAACTCCTCTCATGGAAAAGCAAGCAAGACACATGTCTTCTTCTCATTCGTTGCACATTCCTCAACTTATCTCCTCCGTTGATTCTTCTGAATTATCTGGACCGTTGATCGATTTTCCTTGAAATCTATATAAACCCCCCTCATCTCCTTCATTACCTCTCTCTCTTCGATCGTATTCTCAGGCATACTTAACAGAGCTTTGAGCATACACTACACGTCGATTGAGCACTATAACGATCTTTTGACATTGATCTCTTGAGCACTACACTTGCTTGTTGCAGCTATGGCTTTGCAATTTCATTGAGCAATTCTACATTCAATCCAAAGGAAACAACACAAATTTTGGTAAAAGTCTTTATTGCATTGATTATTTGTCATGGCTTTTATTTAAATGCGTTTTCTTTATGTTATTGGGTTTTTGGTTTTATTAGTTTAGAATAGATTGATTTTTCCATATACACAATTTCCATTCAAACCAATGACATAGAAATCATCACAAAGTGTGTCCTCACCAATGAGAATGTTGAGTTTGTTGATTTTCTTCTTGCAAGGAATGATAAATCCATTAGCTACAACAACATCAAATCCTTCAAAGTCCTTAGTATGGATTGCCCTCTTGAATACCGGTCCTTCATCAATGTAGTTATGAGTAGCTTTACTATTAAGAAATGCTATGACTCTACGCTCAAATAAAACACCTTGAAATCAGAATGGCTTATACCTTGGAGCTCTAGAAAGAGAGGCAAGTATACCTTCTTTGTTATCATCATCTTCAACAATTTGATCTTGCTCCTTTCTTGAACTTGCAAAATATTTGGCCTCATTATCCTCATCATTATATGAAGTGACCTCAATGTAGTGGACCTTGCCTCTTCTTAGGCAACGGTGCCCTAGATCCCATGGCTTCTTGCATGAAAATCATAATCTCTTCTTCCTCAATTCATCCTTGAGTTCTTCTTGGCTTGTTTTGTGTGACAAATTCTTTTGAGGCTGAACTTGGGACACTTTCTTTTGAAAAAATTTCTTTTGCTTCTTGTGATGAGAATCCTCCAATTTAGATTTCCCTTTTGGAGTAGATAATTCCATGTTGCATGCTCTCCTTATGGAATCCTGCAAAGAAGGTGGGTCTAATGATTTCAACCATCTTGAAAGTAGCTCCTCTAATCCATCTATAAAGAGATAAGTCAACCTTCTTTTTGAGACATCCAAAACCATCACTACAAGCATCTAAAAATTAGACACATAAGCATCAACTCTATTCTTCTATTTAAGTTGGGCCAACTCTCTAATATGTTAGAAATGAAGGCAACAACTACCCAAATGGAAATCTGATTACAATATGATCTTAAAGTAGTGTAATATGAATAGAGATTGCATACAGAAATGAAATTACAACATAGGAATAAACACCATAGAAGAATAAACCATATCAACACCAGATATAACATGGAGAAAACCCTTTTGGGTAAAAATTATACCAAGAAAAGAGGCTCAAGTTGTATTATCTTCAAAATCTAAAATACATTATACATGTACTTCCTCTGTCTCTCCAACCTTCAATCCGGCAGAACCTGTGTACAAGAAAACTATGATGAATAACACATACAAGGCATTGTATTTATAGAGGTATTTCACTCCCAAACTAGGTGTCCACTTTCTCTCACCTTGGATACTCCAACATGCAACATTAAATGAACTCTTACAAGCTCATGCTGCTTGTCAATAGTCAACCATGCAAACTTGGGCACCCACGGACAAGAATAGGCACTTACGGGGTAATAAATATTATCATAACCATCATAGATTCTGTCATAACACCCCCGAATAGCATCTTCCCAATATGGGTGCCTAGAGCCAAGAATAGCAACTTACAACTCATAAATATTTGTCATAAGTTGTCATATTGTCATAGAATCTTATGACAACTTACAATTGTTATAGATTCACTTACAATCACTTATCAACTTTATGACGTGTGTTATACAAGCCAACTATAGATGATTCCTCCAAGGTGGCACCTAGCCTCAATTAATCTTGATATTTACAATTACCATTAGTAAATGTTACTCCATAACTACTCTCGGCAACTCTAGAACTTACCGATGTAGTCACTCTGTAATTACTGTCCCCGGTAATTAATTTTTATCACTGCCAGTGAAACTTGTACATCCCTTATGAGTAATTTACAAATAATATTAGGAATAGTGATTACAAGGATTTACAAGGTTAATGGCACCTAAATCCTAACATTCTCCCACTTGACATTATACATTGTAAATACCCATAGGAAAACATAAAACAACTAAGTGCAAGAAACAAGGCCAATGGCCTCCTTGCACCAAGTAAACTTCTCTATCCTCACAAGTTTGGTCAAAGCATCTACAACATTCTCCTAAGTGTTTACCTTCTTCAGCTCAATCTGTCCACTGATAACCATTTTTCAAATAAAGTGATATTGTACATCAACATGCTTAGTCCGAGCATGATACATAGGATTCTTGGCCAAATAAATAGCACTATGGCTATCACAACCAATCTGAATTACCCTGCAATCAAAATCAATACCTATACACAATCTCCTCAACCAAACTACCTCCTTAGAGACATGGGTAGCAACCATATACTATGCTTCAATTGTGGAAAAAGAAACTGTGGGTTGCCTTTTGCTCATCCAACTTACTGCTCTTGCAAACAATGTAAACACATAGCCACTAATGGACCTCCGACTATCCAAGTCACCTGTCCAATCTGCATCAACAAAACCACGTATGTCCAATTTCTTTTCCACACTATCAGTACTAGAATAAACCAAGTAGTAATTAGAAGTACCAACTAAATATCTAAATACCCTCTTCGCATAATTCCAATGTTGTCTACTAGAGTTAGACATAAACCTACTGAAAACTCCCACTGCTTGGGCAATATCTAGCCTAGTACAAACCATTGCATACATTAAAATCCCTACAACACTAGCATATGGTACATTATTCATATCCTCAAAATCATCCTCATTCTTTGGACACATGTCTAATGAAAGCTTAGTTCCAATGGGCAAAGGAATTCTAACTGGGTTATAATCCTGCATGCTAAATCTCTGCAAAATGGTATTCACATACTTACTCTGAGATAACCAAAGCTTTCTATTACCTCTGTCTTTCCTAATATCCATACCCAAAATATACCTGGCTTCTCCAAGATCCTTCATATCAAATGCATTTGAAAGTTGGGCTTTCAATTCACTGATCATACCCTTAGTATTGCTAAAAAATAACTTCTCATTAACATACAATGCAATGATCAATATAGAATCATCAATACAACGAATGTACACACAGTGATCCTCCTCACTTCTAACAAAACCCAATTTCAAAAAAAATGAATCAAACTTTTAGTACCACATTCTAGGGGACTATTTCAAACCATAAAGAGACCTCTTTAATCTGCAAACCCAATGTTCTTTCTTCTTTACCTCAAACCATGTAGGTTGTTGAATGTTTTTTTCTTCATCAAGATCTCCATGCACGAACGCAGTCTTAACATCCATTTTCTCTATTTCCCAATCAAAAGCTATAACAATGGATGAGAGAAATCTAATAGAAGTTAATTTAGTAACAGGAGAGAATATTTCACCGAAATCTACTCCCTCTCTCTAGGAGTGGCCCTTGGCTACCAGTCTAGCCTTGTACTTCTCCAATGAACCATCTACTCCAAACTTCTTCTTGAAGACCCACTTGCAACCTATGGCCTTTCTTCCTTTGGGAAAAGAAACAAGATCCCAGGTGTTAAAAGAGTCTAAATCCATCATCTCCTCCTGCATGGCTAACTGCCAAGACTCATTATCATCTGAATGAATAGCTTCCTTGTAGGATCTAGGCTCATTGTCAATACTCAATAAAGCAAATATACAATGGAAATCTGGTGGACTATACCTATCAACTAGGTTCCATTTTCTTGTGGATCTCCTCAATGTTGAAGTAAGAGACTCTTCTGAATGCTCAACTTTTTTTGTAACAATAGAGTCTTCCTCATCAGAACTACTTCCACTTGAATCTTCTTCTTCTTCACCCCCCAATCCATCATTCTATTCTTCTGGTTGTGCATCTTCCTGTTGTAAATCAAAATGCACTACCTTTGACCTTTCTTTCTCTTTTAGTTTTTTAGGTTCAAAAATAGCTCTAAGTTCCCTGAAAATAACATCTCTAGAGAAAACAATTTTTTTGGTTAGAGGATCCCAAAGCTTATAACCTTTAACATTCTCACCATATCCAATGAAGCTACATTTCTACACTTTTAGATCCAACTTAGATCACTTTTCTTTAGGCACATGAACAAAAGCCTCAGCCAAAAACCCTTAAATGTGAAACATAAGGTTTATTACCTGGCCACACTTCATAAGTTGTCAAATCAAGAGCCTTACAAGGAGTTCTGTTAATCAAGTAACAAGAAGTGCACACAACCTTTGCCCAAAAGCATTTCCCCAACTGTGAATCACTCAACTTAATTTTGGCTCTTTGCATGATTGTTTGGTTCATCCTTTCTGCAACACCATTATGTTGTGGTGTATATGGATTTGTCTTTTATTTGATTATACTTGCATGCTTACAAAAACTCATCAAATTCCTTAGAGCCATTATATTCCCCTCCATTGTCAGATCTTAATATTTTTATCTTTAATCCTGATTGGTTTTCAACTAAGAATTTAAAATCCTTAAACTTACTAAAAACTTTAGATTTGTGTTTCATAAAATAAATCCATGTAAATTTGGATACGTCATCAATGAAGGTGACAAAATAACAAGATTTTCTGATAGAGCCATTATCCACAGGTCCAAACACATCTAAATGAATAATCTCTAACTTCTCTTTTGCTCTATTACTTCCTAAAGGAAATGATGTTTTGTTTTGTTTACCAAACACACAATGGTCACAGAAATCAAAGTGCTCATCAGAATAAGAGAAATTGTCCAAAAAATATTTATTCTTAATTGTTTTTAAAACATTATTACTTGTGTGACCCAATCTATGGTGCCACAACATACAAGTGTTTTCAAAAGCCTCAAAAATATAAGAGGAATTATAAACTGTAGTGACATCTGTCCTAAACAAGGTTCCCAACCTTTTTCCCTTTGCTACCACTAAGTTTCCTCTCACCAATCTATAACCATGCTTATCAAATGTTACATGCATTCCCAAATCATTCAACTTCAAAACTGAAATCAAATTTCTAGCCAATCTAGGAAAATGCAAAACACCAAGGAGAGTTTTAATTTTCCCACCACTGAAACACAACATTACCTTCCCTTTTGCAGCTATCAGATATGTAGAGTTGTCCCCAAGGTACACTTTACCTCCATCGTACTCTTCGTATGTGGAAAACCATTCTTTATGCAAGGTCATATGATACAAGCATCTTGAGTCAACCAACCAATGATCATTAGAAACAACATTGCATGTAGAAAGTGGAACATCTTCACCTACATTTGATGACTTATCTGTAGCATAATCCCACTATTTTTTTAGGTTTCTAAATTCCTTTTTCACATGCCCTCTTTTTCCGCAATTCTAACACTTAACTCTATTCTTCTTTCTGGGAGTCTTAGAAAAGCCCTTAGACTTGTCTTTACACCCCTTCTGATCTCCTTTTGGTCCTATTTCCTTGGACCTTCCCCTCACATTGAGAGCCTCAGTGTTACCCTCAAAATTATTCTTCCTCATGTCCTGTGCCAACAAAGTTGCAACAAGGCGATCCAACTGTTAGGACTAGAAAATTTTCACCTAGCTTACATTCAATTCTTGTCAAACCCTAGTTTTGAAATTCATTAAAATAGTCTTAACCCCTGTGCCATGCATTTCCTAATTGATGATGTACCTCCTCTAGTGCCATGTGAAATTTTAGGAGTGGGTGATACTCATGAAGTGGCAAGCATTTTGAGACACATGGGTGAGGATGGAGAAGTTGATCAGTCCCTTATTGGCCAAGAGACTGAAGCCCACAAACTTGAAGCTAGGATGGATGCACAGGCACAAGGTGAGCCTGAAATGCATGAGGATGAGAGAATTGTGGCTTCTATGAGATTCATGGATGATGATGAGTTCATCAACACTCTAGAGTTCAAAGATTTCCAATTGAAAATGAAAATGAAAGAATTTGAGGAGAAAGTTGAAATAAATAAAATGGGAGTAGATGAGTCCCAACATGACCAAATTGTGTTCAAGACATTCAAAGAGATCAAGAATGATGAAATAAATGTCAGCCCTCAGGAGGCTCGACAAATGGTCTTGAAAATCAACATGCTGATCATCCCTGGTATGGAATTGAAGAAGATGTTTTTTTTGGACCAAATGAGAAGTCAAGATGATCCAATGATGGTTTCTGAATTTGACTTTGAGGATGGTGTGAGCAGTGTTGGGTATAACCCAAAAACTAAGACTTTCGCACTTTGGGCCACTCAAAAGAGTACAAACAAGCCAAGATTTATAGATGTGATCCAAGAATTGTGAGGAACTGCAATGGTGAAGACACTAAAGGATACATCAGCTCTGGAGGCAGCTACATTGACTATGCATTTGACCATGTTCACCCAGGCTATTGTGAAAAATATGCAACTTAAAATGAGTGAGTATGAGAAGAAACAGATTGAAATGAATGATGAAGTGAACAAATTATACTTGGAGAATGTGAAACTCAAACAACAATTGAAAGGTATTGATTTTTCTCAGAGCAAGGCAATTGTGCCTTACCAGCCTCTAGTGTCTCAAGAAATTGGTGATAACACTGTTCCTATTGAGCAGATGAACGAAATGAAATAGAGTTTTTGAGAAAGAAATTAAGAAGTTGAAATAGATAAATGAGTCCACTAAGCAAGAAAAAAAGTCCAAATTTTTTGGTGTAATTGAAAATGGTGTAGTCATGGTAAGGAGGGTCCACAAAGTGAATAGTCCAGACCGTGTAGCAAGAGTAAACACAATGGAAACAACTTAATTATAGAATGCAAATGCAGATTCAATCATTTAGTATGTCATAGATTCAAAATACCAATAGCCTAGCAACATGCGGGCTTACAATTAGGGCTCATAGCCCTGATTCCTCAGTTACAGTATATGCACATGATATAGCTTTGAAGCACCTTACAAAAGAAATTCAAACTATCCAAATTGTAAATTATGGTAACTAAGTTCCTAGGCGTCTATTACATGAATATATATCATCTCCGAAACATAAGATTCCTCCGCGTTAGCCAAGGATGATAACAAACTCTGATGAAAGAGATGTAACATGTGTACACGGATAGGTCAGACCTAAATAGATGGGAATCCTCCGCAAGTGAATGGAATAATGTGTAGATCTAAGGGAAAGTCAGCCATGATCCCAAGTTCCTTGAATGATGTGTCGTTTAGCTCCACAAGTTGTGAAATGCTCCACAAGTCTTCTCCTTTAGCTGATTGTCTGAGACTGTCAGGGTGTTCTGTTATGAGAAAATAGTCAATCTTCTAATAGAAATATCTTTCTGGTACCTGATCCAAATGATCTAAATTTTGGATATAATGTGGATGAAGGTGTCTAGATGCTAAGTCCAGTTCCGTAAGGTTTGAAATGAAACTGTGGCAGAATCCAGACCAAAATACTGAAACTACTACTGACTAAACTAACTGTACTAAACTGGAAAATGAAAGAAAACAAACTAAAATGCAAATATTTTTGGTTGATACAAGATTGCCCTTGAACCAGGGATGCTCGTGCATCATCACCATTTATATATTAATAGCCATCAAAAGCATACATCATCTATTCATCCTCCAGCAGGTCTAACTCTCTACCTTAACAGTTATAGTCATGACTTCTATGTCATTCTTACATTAGAATATATAATATATCATACTCCTATTCTCCTATATCTTAGCATCATATCCTATATCTATATATACTATATCTATTACACATAAGGATGTGTTTCCTGTCGGCTCCATCCTCCGCATAGTGTGTGGCAGCTTCTTGTCAACTCTTCTTTATGCTCTACACCCTACTAACATAGTCATCCCCCCCTCAAAATTATGTCTTATCCTCAAGACATGTGTTGCTCTGGTTGAAAATATTTCTTGAGTCTTGCACCATTGACATAGCTAGCTGATATTTGACCCTCCATATTCTTCAGTCTGATTGCTTCAGAATCTATAATTTCTTCAATGTAGAAAGGTCCCAACCACCTTGTTTTGAGTTTCCCTTGCTTCTTGAACTTACTATCATACAAGAGTACTAAGTCACCTTCCTTGAGTGTCTTGTTCCTCAATTTTCTATCATGTAAGGCCTTCTATCTTTTCCTTTCCAGGTTCATATTATATGCTGCCATCAATCTGTCCTCATCCATTTTCTCCAATTCTTCAATTCTTTGTGTGAGTGAGTCTTCTTCACCCATCTTGAGAGTCCTCACTATCCATAAATTGGGAAATATAAAGTGTACCAGTATTATAGCATCTATTCCATACACTAGTTCCTAGGGAGTGAACTTAGTGGTTCTTTTGAAGGTTGTTCTGTATGCCCATAGTACCGCAGGTAGCTTTAAATCCTAGTATGTCTTGTTCCCATTGCACATCTTTGTCAATGCTACTCCAATGATCTTATTCAGGGCTTCACTTGCTCCATTTTCCTATGGCTAATATGGTGAACTCATGTTGTGTGTTATTATGAAGTTGTTCAATGCTCTGAAATCATTTTGTTTACAAAATGTTGGCCTTGGTCACTGGTGATGCTCAATGGGCAGCCAAACCTGGTAATTATGTTCTCTTCTCTTAATTAGATATGCTTATTGTAGTATTTTTTCTTGATATATGTTGATTCTACTAGATTTCTTTCTCCTTGTTTAATATTTATTTCTTGTTCCTTACTCTCCTCATGCTCCTGTTGTGTTGTTTTGTAGCATTTTTGTTTCTATGGGTATGATTCCTTATCCATCCATTCTATGATCTTCCATATGCCTTATGTTCTTGCCGGTGATGAACTTTGCTCCAGTTTTACTTCTTCTTCTTCCATATCCTTTTGAAAGATGATCTCCTTGATTTTGAGTAGTGTCGTGTACATATTTTTGTTCAAACTACAAAATGAGAATGTATGAATGAAATCCTTTTGTAGTTCTTCCCAATATCTATTTTCTTTGTTTCATTCTTGATTTATATACCATGTTTGTGCAATTGGCGAAAATTTCCAATAAAAGAAATGGGTGTACAATATCTTATTAAATTCATTTCTTTCTCTCCATACTATTGTACACATGGATAAATGTTCTTGCAGTGAGATTTATCCTGAGTATTTGGGTATGATATCATATTCTCCTTCCTCTAGCAAGTATCTTGTCTTGATGAGTATTTTGAATACTAGCCACCGCTCTATTGTGTCTTTGTGTGTGTTCCACCAATTTGTGGCACTGCATACCAATGTGTGTTGTACAGCTTGTAATCTTATGTATTCTTTTGAAAAGACTATATCCATTTCTTCTAGGTATTTATGCAAATTTTGTACTCCTGAAAAACCTAGGCAACTTGATATGGGAAATGCCTTTCAAAATGTGACTTACCTGGTAAGGTCTTTGAGTCATGTATTCCTTATCCACCATAGATGCACCACATATGACCTTTGGTGAGTTTTAATGAAGTGCGGAGGATTGTGGTATGTTTTCCTTGCCAGTCCTGATCATGAATATGCTCTAGTACCCCAACATTTTTCTTGTTTTTAATTTTGATTCTTCTCTCAACCAGGCTTCTAAAACCTCCTCGTTGTCTGTATTGTGGTAGTCCTCCTCTCCACTTCTCCCTCATAATTAGGCTCTTCTATTGTCTCTTCCGTATCCAACCTTGAAATTGTGTAGAGGTTCTTGGCATCCTTATCACTGTCTTCTGTTTGATTGGCTTCTTCTATATATGCTTCATGCATGGATGATCCTAGAGGAATGTTGACAGTCTTGTGATCATTAGCGAATGATAGCTCTTCTTTCTGAGAGTCTATGATACTTTTTGCATCCATAAACCATCTCAACCCTAAAAGTGCATTGAAAGCTTCTCCTTGATCCTTCATGGCTACAACAATGAAGTCTAAGACTTGTTTGACTCCCATTAGGTTAACTTCCACTTGGTTCCATGTTCCCATTGTTTGCATATTAGATCCATCTACCAAAAAAATATTGTAAGTTGTCTCTGCCAACTTAGGTCTTCCTAACTGCTCCCACAACTTCTTTGTGATCATGTTGACATATGATCCTCAGTCTATCATGACATTCTAGACCTTTCTATGATTGATGTGAACATCCACCATAAGTGGTTTTTTCTTCCATTCTTTGTCTGTTCTCCCCATCCTCTAGAGTTGACTATTCTGACCTTGCTCCTTATTCCATTATTTAAAAAATTGCTTCAGTTTCTCAATAAGTCTATGGTGTTGTGTCAATTGGGCTAAATGCTTGAGAGCTTCTACTTCTCCTTTGGTGAAAAATTACTTGTATTGCTTGTCCTTTTCTTGTTCCTTCCTTATAGTTTGTGTGGATTCCTTCACAACTTCCTCATGTTGGTTCTTAGAGGGAACAAATTCTTCTTCCTCCTCACTGTCTTCCTCTTCTGTCTCAATGACATAATGCCTTCCGATATTTGTTCCTTGTCTTGTCAGTACCATAGCTTTCTCCTTCTTATTCTATCTTTTTTGTATGTTTTGGCTTGCTTCTTTGGTAGTACTCTTCTTCTTCTATAGATTCAGTTGAGGATATGTTTTTTCCTCCCTGTTGTTCTTCCAAAAAGTCCTTGCTCCTTGACCCTTTGGTGGCCTTCTTATGATCCTTGCTCCTTTTTGGTTGCCCAGATTTTGTAGCTCATCACTCTTAGATTGTGGTTGTGCATTTTGAAAGTACTGTTGTGCTCTCTCACAAGAAAATAGATCATGCTCTGCACTACTACGAAATGAACACCGTGTTTTCCTTTCAGCCCAATATTCATTAGCAAAGTGTCCTAGCTTACCGTAATTGAAACATGTTGCAGCCTCCCTTCGTCTTTGATTTCTTCCATGACCTTTGCCTCCTCTATAACCTCCAAATTACTCTCTGTCATCATTATTATACCTATTTCCATAGGATGGGCTGCTAGAGTTTGAATTTTGTATTGCATTGACATTCCTCTGATTAATCCAATTCGGTTGTTTGTAGCCTTGATCATGTGAGTTTATTTCTACATAGGACATGTTATTACTCTCTGCTAAGTTTGTGTATTAGTTTTCATCTTCTTCATCAGAAAATTCTCTTTTCCTTCAAAAGTTCTGTGAAGGAAATCTAGTGTTTCATGGTCATCCCACTCTTTGCATAATCCACAATAAACTGAATTGATTCTTTTTGTTGCTTTGATGTTTGATTTTATTGTGGCAACTTGTCATTCACTTTTCATCCTAGGGAATTCATTTCTCAAGTGACCTTCTCTTATACAATATGAACACCAAATATTAGGTCTTTGCTTCTCTGTATTTTCCTCTTACTTAGCTAGGATCTCCTACCTCAGCTTTAACTGCTCCAATTCCAGTTTTAGCTTCTCTAATTCTAGTTTTTCTTTCATCTTATCTTGTCTACACCAAGATTGAGACTCTATCCAACAGGATAGTGTCAATGCTTCTGCATATGTCTCAAATATTCTTACATCTAGTGTTGACCTTATTTCATGTCTTATTCCATAAATAAACCATTCTATCTTTTAATTCTCAGTCAGTGGTTCCTCCAAATTCCTAGTTGTCTCTTTGAATCTTCTATCAAAGTCATTTATTTAATCCTTATTCAACTACATCAAATCTCTCATCTTACTTACCCCTTTTGTCAGAACATCCAAAACTCCAAAATTCTCTAAAAATAGCTTCTTGATCTCATCCCAATCCTTGTCACTATTCAAGCATGTCTTCCTATACCACTTCAATGCTTCATTCTATAAGGTGCCTATGAAGTCAAACAACTTGATTTCATCTCTTGTTACTCCCTTCCAATTCTAAATAGACTATAGCACAAATATGTGTTCGGCTGCTTCAGTAGTATCCTTCTCAAAGATTGGTAGTTTTTTTAGGAATATCCATGATTGGTCTTCTCAAAGTCTCCAGTACTCTATGGTGAGTTCCTCCCGATCTGCTCCTCGAGTTAGGTTGTCTTCTATCAACTCACTTTCCTTCTCTTCCCTTATCCCTCTGTAGTTGGATATCAAAGTACTCCTCTCCTAAAACCTCTACAAAATTTCTCTGAATCTTTGCTATTTTCTCTTCTTCTTTGTTTGCTTCACTAAAATTCTCTTGACTTTATATGGCACTCAGGGTGACTTATGGTCTAGGGGTTGTGTCTCTTCAAATTAGGGGATACTCTTCCATTTGTGAATGACATCATGTCGACATCCAATGATGATTGAAATAACCTTCCAAAACCCCCAAAACTTTTCCCCATGTTTACCACATCTTCTCCTCCTTCTCTTATCTCCTTTATGCTTGAGTAAATTAGTTCCTCTATATATTTCTCATCCATCTTCAAAATTTCTAGTGTTAGTTCAGCTTTACCAGCAGTCTGTGGCATAAACCCTAATTCGTTTGTTTCTTCACTTACCCTTCCGCATTCTTCTCTATTAGCACCCACAGTGGCGTGCTCAACAACATCCTCCACAATACCTTCTATTTCTTCACCTTCTAACCTCCTTTCTCTAGTAGCACCCATATTCGCGTGCTCAACAACATCTTTTATGACACGCTTATCTTTTTCTTCCTTTTCGACAGCACCCCGAGTGGTGCGCTCTTCAAATTCTTCCTCCTTTTCTTCCACAACTTCTGTTATCCTTCCTTTATTCATATCTTGTGCCCTTTCCATCCTTCTACGATAATGTTGTCATTCCTGAGTTTTCTTTAATCTCTCCTCTCTACTTATCTCCATACTGGTTTTGATTTCTTTATTGATCTCTCTTTTCTTCCGTTTCTCCCCTTTCACCATGGGTTTCTTGATTTGGTGCTCCATTAGACCTCTTATATCTCATGGAATCCTTATTTTAAGAGTCACCTTGTTTGAAAGGTCCTTGTGGACCCTACCCCCTTTCCACTTATCATCCCCTTAAGTGTCTGCCCCCTCTCACAAAGGTAGAAACTTAAGGAGACTTGAATTCCTTCACAATTTGAAAAAATTTTCCCGCCAACCTCACCTTCTCTCCTCTCTGGAAATCTGCGCTACTTCTTTGGATGTTTTTCCCTTCCAATCTTTAACTACCTTCTTCTAAGGTCTCAGAAATGGAACCAAATGTTAGCAAGAAATGTGGAGGAGATACCAGTTTGGAGATCTGGTCCTCAGTCAAGTCTTTTTAGTCAATTTATACCCCGGTCAGGTAGCTAGAGATTGACACCAAAACATAAAGAATTACAAAACAAAGCATCACATACATGACATAGTAAGATAACACATAATTAATCGGTACCAACAGATCTCAATTTATATATTAATAGCCATCAAAAGCATACATCATCTATTCATCCTATAGCATGTCTAAGTCTTTGCCTCAACAGTTACAGTCATGACTTCTATGTCATTCTTACATTAGGATATATCATATATCATACTCCTATTCTCCTATATGTTATCATTATATCTTATATATATATATACTATATCTATTACACATAGGGATGTGTTTCCTATCAGCTTCAGCCTTCGTATAGTGTGTGGCAACTTCTGATCAGCTCTTCTTTATGCTCTGCACCCTACGAATAGGGAGATTTGTACTGGTTGACCAGAAATGAAAATTGAAAGTTGGAGATGGCTTGGGAGGTCCTCTAGAGGGCTATTAGGGGTGGGATTGGATGAAAAACACTAAGGAAAGCTCAAATCATAGCAAATAGATGAATACAAGGCTTAGGGATGAAGTTGGAAGCATAGGAAACAAGAATTGGCAAGTGTCAAAAAGTGTTGAAAGTGGGGAAAAGGTTAGTACGATAAAAGGAAACCAACAAGAGGAGGGAAGAACCATATGCTACCAAGAGAATCACTACTGAGAGGACATTATTTCATGCTTACATGTATGTGACAAGGATTATGAGTCATCATGGGGTCCTTGTGGAGGCTGTACATGATTTTGGTGTTTACATATTTGCCCCCTTGGGGACGGTAGTCTACATGAAGGGTAGGTATCGTTTCCAAAATAGGCTTTACCTATTATCGATTTCCTGCAATAGTACCTGCAATAACTAGCATTAGTTTGACATTTAGATGCATCAAAAAAAGTAATGAAAACTGAAATAACCAAACATACCATAGACTTGTCAATTCACCTAGTTGTTTTCTTTTGTTGAGGAGACCTATAGGGATGAAAGCACACAAAATGAGAGCACAAAAGATGCATAAAAGAAATAGAACACATGCTAATCTAGAGAGGAGAACAAATTCTCCTTTTATTATAAATTTTGAAGAATATATTTGATTTTTAGGGATTTTTTACAGTTTTTTAAAGTTTTTTCGATTTTTCTAATTTTTATGGTTTTTCTAGAGATTTTACAAAGGTTTGATTTGATATTCCCTGAGGTCTTTGGAAGACCTATATTTAAAAGACTTACACCCTTGCCTCCTTGCATGGGGATACTTGCACACTTGAGTGCACAATTTTTCTCTTTTGACTTGTTAGAGGAGTGACTTGTGATCAGACATTGTTTTACACCTATTATTACAAGACCTAACTGGATGAGATCTATACATAGAGTTAGTCGACATCTTGTAGTGCACCTTCCCTTTTGTGCATATGGTTGGATAGAGATTTTGTTTTTCTTATGAGAATGCATAACTATGATGATCACATATGGATGATGCAATTTTGTTTTTGTCTTTTTCTAATATGAATGATATGCAATATGTTTGGGTGTGATTCACAAATATGAAATGCAAAGTACTATGTTCTAAGTGCTATGGATGCCATGATGTTATGACATTTTTTTTGCCTTTGATTTTCTATGATGGCAAGTATGCAACTGGAACAAACATTGTGACTACTCTTAAGTAGGACTTTTGACCTAGGGGATTGCGAGTTAACTTGGTATAAAGAGACTTATTGATCTTTGGGATGAGATTAGGGACTCAAGTGGGAGTGGAGAGGAGATGGAATGCTTTTCAATTTTGAGCTTTGTTGGAGTGTTAACATTGATCCTTATCTAGACAAAACAATTTGACAAGCTTTCAACTTGGACAAGTAAAAAAATTTATTGGTTTTCGTCATACTTATATCATAGATGGCAAGCAAGATTGACCTAGGGTAAAGGAAATAGGGGGAAAATAAGGGTCCTAAGATAGAAGATGGTCTTAAAGACTATTAGATTATTGGCTTTGCTCAGCTAGTGTGTGTGTGTTTTGTACCTATCTCTTTTATTTCCTCTAATAAAATATCACCCTTGAAGCTTCGAGCTTAGACTTATCTCCACCCAAGGGTACAGACATTCAACAATCTTCTCTTTATCACTCTTTTTTTGTAACTCTTTTTTTTTCTTTTTCTCTTTTTTTTATTCTTGCAATGCCTCACTTGATTTTCTCATGTTTTTAAATTTTTGACTTTTATGAAAATGAATGCCTTTGAATTTTCTGAGTACTTTGGATATGCAATAGCTTTGGTCTCTCTATTCTCACTTTTCTCATCACTCTTATATTTTTTTCATCACTCATTTTTTTATTCACTCATATTTTAGATTGCCTCATTTAGAGTTTTGATCCTCTTGATGTTTTTGGCCAAGAAAGATAAGGGACTGAGCACTACCAAAACTTTTCATAGTCCAGTCGGACTTCCTTTCTACTAGGGAAGAATTTGGAAGGTCTACTTGCAAGATTCCTTTGAACACTGTAGGTTTGAATACTGACTTTGCTTAGACTTAATAGAATGAATCATTAAGACTAGGATCACTGTAAAGCTAAGAACTAGGCTTCGAGCAGAATCACTGGAAATGAAAGGGTAATAGTGATAAGCAATGAACATGAATTGTTGTGGGATCTCAAAGGCTCAAAGGGTTAACCTATACCTAAGAAATCTTAGACTCCTTACTAAGAAAAAAATTGAACAAGAGCATGAGACTCACAAAATGCATGATGGAATAGAATGAAGAATGCAAAATTTTGATCTTTCATGATTTTATGCTTTTTTTTAGATTTTTTAATTATTTGATTTTTTTAGATTTTATAGGATTTTACAATACTTTGAGATGTTTGATCTCTCCTCCTTCTATAATGCACAAGAGGCAAGTGTCATTTCTGACTTCTTCCTTAACTATGTATGGACCTATCCAATTTGGTTTGAACTTTGCTTGAAAGTCTTTGCAAGGACACTCGAAGACTTGGTGTAAAAATGTCTTTGCATTCAATGAGGAGTTTTGTGTACTCACATGTTTCATTGTTTGATGATTTTACCCCTAGCTTTATCATTTTCTATTCTTGTATAGTTTAAATGCTTGTTTTGAACTTTTGATGGGGAAAATGAGATTGATGTTGACTTTCCTAGTTTCTGTGTGGGTTCCAGTTCTTCTTCTTTAGTCATGATTTCAATCATATGAATGTTTATGTATGGATCGATTGGAATGTCCACTAAGTTGAATGGTGTATAAGACTTTGTTCAATGGGGATCAAAGGGGAATTCTCCTATTGCATCCTTTCCTATACATTTTGAGGTCTTGGCTAAGTTTTAAATTTGTTTAGGTGTATCTCCTTTTTCAAAAGTGTTGATTTTTGGGTCACTAGTGGTTTCCATGGTCTTTCCCTTCTTTTTGACTTGTTCAACTCTATAAAGGCTAAAAGGATTAGGATCTCCTTTGATGATGTGGGTTTGTCCCATGTGCAAGAAGTGTATTTCTTGAAATAGCATGGAGGGAACAACCCTCATCATATGGATCCAAGGTCTTCCTAGGATCATGTTGTAAGTGGTTTCTTCATCTATGACATAAAATTTAGTTGTGGGAGTTTTGGGACACAATTGACTTGAAGATTAACCTTACCCATGGTTCAAATTTTCGGGTTATCATGAATTCTAAGGATGGAAGTTTCTTTTGTGATTTGAGTTTCCTCATAACCCATTCTTTGAAGAAGGGAGAAAGAGACTATGTTGATTGCAGACCCATCATCAATCATTACATGTTTAATGGAATAGTCTTGAACTTGGACTATCAGATGGAGGGGGAGATCACCTTGTTTATCTATGTTATTGTCTGAGGGTAACTTTTCAAAGTCAAATGTTGAAGAACACTTTTCACTTGGAGTGTTTTGAACTAGATGGCCTAGATCTAAGGCTTTGAGGAGAGCATTCTTGTACGTAGGAGAACTCTTGAGAAGTTCTAGCATGTGAGAAAAATTTGAATTGCCAGAGATGTCATCTGGTTATTCTGGTCCTTGGGTGACATAATTTTCTTGATAGTTATCTAATTCCACAAGGCCTAAGGTGTTTTGATCAAAGGCATTTTGATGGGTTTTGGGATTATTTCTTTCATCTTGTGAAAATGTGTCCATGAATGCTTTTTGTTGATGTTTTGGGAGGTTTGATATGAGGCGATGGTACCCCCAACATGAATTGATCTCATGCCCTCTTCTCTTGTGAAATGAGCAATATTTATCATGATTGCGATCTTGAGGTTTATGATGATTGTTGTACAACTTCTGGTTTCTCAAGGGATAGTTGTTTACATTTTGGTTCCCCAAATTTATATGACTGTCATAGTCACAATTATTGTTGTTTCTAGATGTTGAAGTGTTTGTTGACCCATATATGTCTTGATCACTTATCGAGGATTTGTTATTTGTATCATAGTTTATCAACCTTCCATTGGCATCGTACTACCTTCTTTTTCTATCAATAGCAGCTTGGTCAATTCTAAGGGCACTTTTGAGTGCTTCTTCATATGATTTGTAAGTGATTTTTTGAACTCCTCGTATGTCATTGATGAGAGCATGCAATAAGAGATCACAAAGTTCCTTATGATCCATGTTTGGTGTGTTGTTGAAGAATAGAGAACTTTCCTCCATCGTGTGATAAAATGTGTGAATGACTCATTGTCTTCTTCTTTTTAATTATTAAAAATTCTCATATTCATGTCTTGATTAGTTTGTTTATGTTGAAGGCAGCAACAAATTGAACAATGAGTTTCCTAAAAGAGTGGATCAATGCTTCTGGAAGTTGATAGTACCAATCCAAAGCGATACCCTCCAAAGTCTTTGGAAAAATCATTGCTACCACCCCATCCCAAGGAAGGAGTTCTCGTACTATCATGATGTAAGCCTTGATATGAGAGTTGGGATCACCATCTCCTTTAAATTTTGGAAGCTCAGGGAGAGGATGTGGTAGTATGAGGTTTGGTGAATGTTGTAGTCAAGAGGCTCCTTTAAATAATCAAGGTATGTTCCTAATACGAAGTTATGTGTAGAGGATATTGTTCCTCCAAACATTAACCCTTCATGTGGAGCTTGTTGCACTTTTTGAACATGTATGCTAGATTTTTGATATCCTAAAAAAGTTGGATAACTAGATGACATCATGTTTATGTTTTTAAAATTGGGTGGGATTCTTTATGGTTGATTTTGCATTATAGGAATCCCACCTATTTTATTGAAACTTGTCATGTTGGACGATGAGGGCAAGGGAGCCATGGATGCTTCATTATGTGTGTTGTATCAATGGAAGTTTAGATGAGGGGAATTCTGTGTTGGCCCCTGGCTTGACTCAATCTTTTCAATGAAATGATTTCCTTGTGCCTTAGGTTTTTCTGTAATGTTGTTTTGCTAAGACTATTCAACCCTCCTAGCCTCAAGGGTCTCGATTCGTTGGAACAAACTTTCTATAAGGTCTATAGGTGAGGCTTTGTCCATTCTTTAAGTTTTTCCACCTTCTGATGGATCGCTTTGCATTGGGGTTTGAGTGACCCTATTTTTTCTTTATGATGACACTTCACATGTTGTGGACTTTTTATCTTGATGCACTATGTGCAGTGATTTTTGTACCTCATGATCTTCTTGTAAGTTCTTCTCTTGACAACATACTTCATTGTCCATTTTAGTGGTCATTTTTCTATGGCTTGATATGGGTCGATCATCTTGATGGATCTTCAATTGAATGTTCACATGTGTTTTGATTTGGTCAAATTTGTGGGGATTTTGTTGGATCCCTTTTGGATTTGTAATTTTACTCAAGAGGACATTCCCTTGGAGGTTTTGCATGAAACATCGTGAAATGTGTAAAAATGTGAAAGAATCCATCCAAAAAGGTTTTTTTTGAAGCAATAGAAACATAGAGTGACTATCAAAAGTTTTTGTTCTTCACATCAATTTCACCAAAATATGTACACTTAAAAACACAACTCGGTAGCCTAGGGAAGTTGAGTCAGCTTTGGCAAGCACATGGACCCCTCTCCTTGCCTCGACGTCACTCTTGCTCTCATGGAAGTAGCCAGTCAAGAGGAGGTGAGACACGGGGGTGGTCCTGCTCACTTGAGAGATGGACTTCACAGAGAGAGGCCAGTTGGTCCTGGGGCCTTTCTTTTGTATTAATTATGATCTAGTGCTCTATGATCATTGTGGTTGAAATAACTATATGACCCAAAGGGTCAGTAGTCACTGTTCTCCTATTTCAAATTCAAAGATTCCAATGTTGCATGGGTTGCCAATTGCTCTCATTTATGCTTCCATTAAGTTGGATTTTTTCTTCAAATTGTTGGATGATGACTTGTGTTTGGAGTAACTTCAACATGGGTTGTTGTTCCTAAACCATTAGTTGATCGTGTTATGGTCTAGGGTGAATTTCCTCAATCTCTTTGAGGATTGCCCTCACCCACTCACCTCTAAGACAAGGCCACATCCATGAGCCCAAACTGAGAGAGAGTTGGTTGGAGTTAACTTCGATTTGACTTAGGGTTTATGACCTAAGTTTTAATTTGCTTTGTTTTACGTTGGCTGACCAATGTTGACTAATGTTACCCTTGTGTTGGAATTAAGGGTTTGACCAATGTTGACCTCGTGATGACATCAAGGGTTTGCAATCTTCTTGTGATACTAAATTTTTTGTGCTTTTTTTGGCTTTTGAATGCATGCAAGCCTATATGAATGTGAAATAATATTTTTGTGCTTTTTTGGATCTTTATGAAAGGGAAGTACTTTTTTTAGTATAGGAATTGAAATATGTATGCAATCTAGAATGTGTTTAACTAATGCAATTTGATCTATGTTTTTGTTTGGTTTTTTGGATATTTCGATTAGTTACTCTAAGAAATGAAATTGCTTTAAATAAACTAAGATAAAGAAATTTGAAAGCAAACTAATCTAACCATTCAAATCCTATTTAATCTATCAAGGAAATTGCAACATTTAACTACTATTTCCAAGAGAACTTTTAAGATTTACCTAATTACTATGAAAAAAACACTAAAGAACCTAGAATATGAGACGCGTGAGCCTCCACTACTCTTAGGAGTCCTTGTCTTAGCAACCTCTTCATCCTCTTCCAGCAACAGGGATATCCTCTTAGCAACAACAAGAAGGGAATGCAAAAGAGCTTTAGAAAGCTTGAAGCATGAGCTCAATGTGAACTAATGAGCACCATGGCTTGCAAATGGGTAGTGTATTGACACGATATGAAGATTTTAGCAAAGCTTGGATGAAACAACAATGAAATAAAAGGCTCGAATGTCCTGTATGAGCATATGGATGCTATGTGGAGAGCAAAACCTTGCAAAGACTAGATGCATAAATAAAATTAGCTCACAAAAAGGGGAGCTTTGAAGCTTGACAAAAATGAAATCTAATACAAGGAAAGCTTGGAAGATTTGAAATACTAAAGAAATAAACTAAGAGGCTCAAGGGCTTGTGAAGAAGCCTGAAAAAGCTTGTGAAGAAGGGAAAAGCATTCTCCAACATGGAAAATAATGGAGAGGTGAGGGGTATTTATATCTTGGAAGAGGTCATGAAAGTTGGAATTGATTGAGAAGTTAACTCAATTTGATTGAAGAGTTAACAAGGTTGATTGGATAGAGAAGTGGATTGATTAAGGAGTGATGAAGCAACAATAGCTTATCATAGAAGTGTCAATGGAGTTAGCAAGAGTGCATGAGATGACAAGTATATATTAAAAGGAGCTAATTATGCATGCTTGAAGGCTTGGAATAGTTAACTCTATGTTTAGGCCAAAAACTCATGCAAACAGAAAGAAAAATGGGTCAAAACAAATCTTTTTCACATCCAAAACTCAAGTTTTCCTGCAACTAGAAAAGATGATAGGGTCACCCCTTTTGCCAGTCCAGGTCACCTGAGGGCAACCTTGGGTTGCTTGGGGGTGACCCTCAGAGGGGAGGTTTTGGGTTGGAAAGCGGGGTTGGGGATGGTTAGTCAGGTGAAAAGGAGGTGAACTACCTCTAAAAACTATTTGAAAGGTGGTCAAAATCCAAATCTCCACTTGCAAAAGTCAAATCTCTTGGGGGATATCGTGAAATAATAGGAGGCAATTTGTATTGGTTGACCAAAACTAAAAACTGAAAGTTGGAGATGGCTTAGAAGGTCCTCTAGTGGGCTCTTAGGGGTGGGATTGGGTGAAAAATACTAAGGAAAGGTTAAATCACAACAAATAGATGAATACAAGGCTTAGGGACGAAGTCGCAAGCACATGAAACAAGAATTGACAAGTTTTGAAAAGTGTCAAAAGAAAGGAAAAGTTTAGTATGACAAAGAGGAAACAACAAGAGGAGGGAAAAACCATATTCTACCAAGAGAATTTCTGCTAAGAGGATGTTATTTTATGCTTACGTGTATGTGACAAGGATTATGAGTCATCATGGGGTCCTCGTGGAGGTTGTGCATGATTTTGGTGCTTACAGGCTCCTACTATATCATTAGGGCCCTCTTCATCATATAATAATTATAAAAAGAATATGTTTTAAAAAAATAATGCATCTACCATTGTTAACAACATTGTAGCCACTACACCTTCATTGGTTGTTATGGCTCTTCTTCTAGATAGCAGAAAAACTAACAATTTACACCATTGTATAAATCTCTCCACACTATCTTATAGAAACTCCTATCTAATAACTTGGTTTATCTATCACTTGTTAGACCTTTGGATACAAACAAGTCATTTCCACCTTCTTATGACCCTAAGGCCTTCTATCAATTCCGCAAAGTCCCTAGTCATGTGACAAAGTGATAAATGCATTTGAAAAGCATTATTGAGGACCTCATCAACTCTAATGTCATATAGGTCATTAGAGTGAATTAAAAAAGAAACAAGTCCATTGCAAAACCAAATAAAAATTTGTAGATCTGTACCAATCCATTCTTGTATCATTCATCCATTTTCACTAATCTCATCCACTTGTGCTAGATAATGGCATTGATCATTTAAATTCCTTTTTTCTTAGCATGGTGGGGATGGTAGACACCCACCCTCAAGTAACTCAAGGGAGGCATGTCTTTGAACCTATGATTTATTTTTCTTCTACTGACATGCCTGTGGGTGTATACAATGGCCCTCTTTACATCACCACTTAGGTCAACATGAAAACCATTCATGGTGTTTTGATTGACCTTGTCAACATGGCGAATATTGTTATTGAGGAGTTCCTATATGTTCACTAGCTTCATAGAGACATGTATGATCCATTGGAAGTTTCTATGCACATGCATGACAACCTTTTTGTGCCTACCTTGGGTTTAATTACCCTTTTCTATTTAGGTTGGACCCAAGAGCCTAGATGTTCTTTTTTTGTCATTCCTACCTTGGATGACTTTTGTCTCTCGTTGGGCTATAAATGACACATGATGATAAGAGTTGTCCCTTCTATTTTCCATAAGTGTCTAAAGTTTCCATACAATGGAGTTGTGCACACTATCCAGCATACTGTGTTCTAGACACTCTACTTGTGTTGTAACTTCTCCCTTGATTATTTCTAGATGACCCCCACTGGACCCTTCTAACCTTGTATAGACTTTCTATTTTAACTATATCAAAAATATTAGGCAAGTTAGATGGATCCCAATGCTACTTCTTTTGAGCCTACTCCTCTAGCAGTATCCCAACCTCAAGTGGTTGCTTTTGTTCCTCCTCCTATATATTTGATAGGTGAAGGAAAGAAACTTATGTTGGAATACCCTCTTTCTCCTTTTGTCGAGTCTCTATCATGCACAAGATGCAATCATCTTGTGTGGCAACACAAGCATCGTCAATGCACCGCTACTAGAGAGTGCTCCACCCAACCTGTTGTTGACCTTGAGCACCCTCCTCCCATTTAGTCACCTCCTAATCTCAAGCTTATCTTTGTGCCTCCTCCTCCTCCTCCTCATCTTGATCATCTCCCTATGCCCATTCCTCCTTCTCTTCCCTAGAACCCAGATGAAAGGAAAGCCAAAAGAGTACAAGTAGTCTTATCTCTATCTACCAATGATCCTTTGATTCCCCTTGTCCCAATCCAGCCCCTTTTCTCCAAGATCGTTGACCTTTCAAATACCAGAGTCATTTCTAGAACCACCCTTGCATATCTTGTGCCTTTTTAGTGTACTCATTATGAGATCTTACCTAATGTACTCCACCCTGCTACCATCAACATAGACATTCCTCGACCGCCACCCAAATGCAATCCAGAGTGCTATCTAACCCTGCCATTATGTAAATCTAAGCCTAACCCCATTTCACCACCTCTAAACCTCTCTTCATCATTTCCCTCTATTATGGAGGCCCCTCCTCCACCTACATCTATTGCTCTCATGGCTCACACTATTATTGTTAGTAGTAAGAAATTGTTGGCAAGAGACACTATGTGGCTTCATGATTGTTGTCATTGATGGCAACAAAGTTTATCCCACACATCCGCAGCACATAATATGTCTATACCGGAAGTTAGATTGAAGAGTGTTTTGGTCTGGTGAACAAGAACAGAGCATGCAGCAAGGTCTGACAATTAGGTCTAGATCTCTCAAAGGAAGTTTCTCAGAAAAGTGTGGACTTGGGGAAGTCAAAAGGAGTACCATGGCTGCCACATTCTAGAGATTGAGCCTCCGGTGATGAAAGAGAGAAAAGATATGAGCTTTTAAGTGTTGGGTTCCTGACAGGCAGAGCAGACTGAGGAAGAACCAACCGGTAGAGCATCAGACTCTAATCCAGATGAGAAATTTGTGGTGATCAAGCTACTTGAGGGATCATTCATGGTTGGCTGACATGATTGATGACTTTTATGTGTATGCCCTTGATACACATCACAAAGTAAGCATGGATTCAACCGATAGATCAGTGTGTTGGGAAAATCTTGAGTATTCCAGATGCCGACTAGAAAGATGTTGAGATCCTTGATGTGGATATATATACCAGATGGATTTTGGTATGAAGGTGTGTGTGTGGTGTGATAGTGTGTGAAGAAAGGCAGAGAAAAGGTGGAAGCAGTAATACAAGTCCGGTATGTGACAAAACATCACTAAAGTAGAGAAAGAATGAAGTGCAGTAGATCAATTTATTGAGCCTAATTGGAACTGAACCTCAGCATATGTGGATGCCTCTGATCAGTTCAAACACCTGGTTACTTTCTATATACCTTGTAGACAATGAGTCTCTTATAGGCAGTGAGCCTCTTGTGAGCAGTGTGCTCGGGCAGTGAGCCCTAATTGGCAAGTGTCATTTTGTACTTCTTATTCTTCTAACAGAGAATACAATCTTGGGTTAGTCACCCTGTGGTTTTTCCCTTAACAGTTTTTTCCACGTTAAAATCATTGTGCTATGTGTGTTGAATTTATTTTTGCTCTCATGGTTATGTATGCTTATATGTTTTGATGTTGCACTAATTGTTAAAGAAGAATAGAAAGTTAAAATATTTAAGATAACTGATTCATCCCCCCTCTCAGTTATCTACCTTGTTTCCAACAATTGGTATCAGACCTAAGTTCCTCTTAATAGAGCCTAATAGCTTGAGGAAGATCTGAGAATCTCAATGGATATGTATGATATGAGGGAACAACTTTAGTTTGCCCTAGATGATCTTGAGCAATCTCACTCTGAAGTCAATAACTTGAGGGAAAGACTCAAACAAGCTGATGATTTCATAAATGAACTAAAAGAGAAACTAAGTAAATCTGTGAAAAAGCAAAAGGAACTACTTCAACAATTAGCAAGTCAAAGTGAAGCCAATGATACTAATGAAGATCTAAATGAGAAGAACAAGTTATGTGAGAAGCTATCAAAAGAAGTCATTATGGTAAGACATGAAATGGAATCAGGGGTTATGAAATTCACCCAAGAAATTGAAGAGAAGAGAAATATTGAAGATAATCTAAAACAATCTCTCAAGGAGAAGTCAGAAGCTTGCCACAAAATGATTAGAATAATCAGGCATCTAGAATCTAATCTTGAAGAAGCTAGAGATAATGAAGAACTTAAAAATCAGATAGACACTCTTAAAAGGGATCTTCAAATAGCAAATGAATACAAAGAACAATTCAAGATAAGCTATGCTCAACTTGAAGTTCTTCTTGAAAGCCAAAAGAGGGTAGATGACAATCATTGCTTGGGATATGAGAAAGGTGAAAGCTCCGGATCTGGTCAGAAGAACTCTAGATCAGGAAATCCAAGGTACAGGCCTAGAAGACCTCTAGTAAGACAACCAAATGCTCAAAGATATCCATCCTTCGATGGATACTGCCACAATTGCAATAACTTTGGTCATAAAGCAAATCAGTGCAGAAGAAGAATGAATCAAACAAATTCATCCTTCTCCAGATAGAGTTTTAACTACAAAAGGTATGGTTACAAATCTCAAGAATGTAGAAATATGCAAATAAACAATTCATTCAATGGTAGATGCGTTGCATGAAATAGAATGGGACATATGGCTAATCAATGTAGATCAAGAGGATATCAGTCAAATATGCAAAGAAATATAGCTTGCTACAATTGCAATAGATCCGATCATATTACCAAATTCTGCAGAAGTAAGAATCATGATAAAAGGGGTCTGGTGCATCATAATCAAAATCAAGACAAAGAAAAAGGAAAAGTAAATGTGGATGAAGTTCAAAGGGAGATGAACAAGATTTGGGTGAAGAGAAGTACAAAAAATGTTGGGAATGGATCCGCACCAGAATCTGGTGCTGATATTCCTTCTAGAAATTAAATAGATGAGCTCTGGCTCAGGGGGAGTCACAAAAGAAAACAATTTCCCCCAGCCAGTCAATTGGTGCCTAAATTGGCACATGGAGTGTAGTGGATTGAAGAGTTCTCAAAGAGATATCTAAATAACCCTTGGTAAAAATATAAAAGATCTGTAAGAAGGTTGAAGAGGCTAATCATCCAAAATTGATCTAGTTTGACAGTCATCCGGTAAAAGTAGAATTTTCATAGTTAGATCCGGTATGATTCAAAATTGAAATACCTTGATCTGTGGATAAATAGGATGATTCAAGGAAGGGAGATACATTGTAATTTATCATTCTAAGTGCATCTCAGTGATCCAGAAGGATCTCTCTCAGAACAAGGAGAACAAGGCAACTGGAATGACTTAAGTTGTGCATTTATTACAATATGGAATTAGGGTTTGTGCAGAAATAAAAGGGTTCTTTTGTTCATCATTTGCACATTTGCATTTGAGAAGAAGAAAGAAAGAGCTCTGCAACAAGATTGCTTCAACCCTCTCAAGGATCAACCGCAGAATTTGATTCAACTAGTGATCTTTTTGGCTCTTATCATGAACCCTAGAAGCGTAAAAAGGTATTTCTGCTCTTGAATATCTCTCTCTGAATCTTTTGTAAGATGGCTACTCCAAATGTTGTTAAGATCACTAATAGGCCATGCCCTAAGTTCAAGAAACATCCTTCCAAATCCCTAGAAGTTGATCCCCTAGGTACATTCTCTAGCATTCCGCATGGGGTTCTGCATGTAGAAGATGTTAGGGTATACATTCACGCCAACATTGAGGAATTTGGGGAATCCAAGCTGATGGATATCTATCACAAGGAATTAATAGATGAAACATTTGAAATTAAACCCCATTACAAGGCCATCCGGGATAAGCATTTTGGACATTTCATCCATTTCCCCTATTTTGTAGAAGATGAATGGGTCTGGTATGTTCTAAGTAGAATGCATGACAACTTCATGTGGTTGATGAGGCCATTTAAGATCACAAAAGATGCCATTAGGGCGGTAACCGGATTGCACTCATCTGGTGGGTTGCTACTCTCAAATTAGTTAAAAACTAAACTATAAGTGAGGATACCAGATCAAATTTTGACAAGAGGGCAATGATAATAGAAGACATCATAGATCTAGATATCAAATTTGCCTCTATGATAATTGGTTACAAAATCTATCACTCCACCAGGGAGAATTCAGTATCCAAAACTGCTATATATACTACATATGAAATGCTAAGGAAAAATGTTGACTATGATATTTGTGAGCTTCTCCTGAACCAACTGTTAGAGAATTTACAGAAAATAAAGAAGGATAAGAAGAATTCATTTAAGTACGGTGGCTTGATACTATGTCTATTCTTCTACTATATGAATGAGCTACCCAGAACTAGTGGCTGGATATGGCAAAATGACAGACCTGTTGCCATACAAATCAGAGATTATATGTATGGGCTTGGTGATGCCAAGGCTCAAAGCACGGCTCTCTAGGGATATTTCAAGAATTTCCAAGGTATGATGTAGGCCAGAGAAAAAATTCCTCAGACATTAGTTGAAAAATATAAAGATACAGTGTGTTTTATGGTAGACACTGATCAATGCCTAATGGAGGCAGTAGAGCCTAGAATAGTCTGGATTATGCCAATGGGCTATGAAGTAGATGAGAAAATCCTGGAGTTGCATGTCCAACACTTGCTAAGCCAGCCCAAGGACCCTGAGGCAGAAAGGTTTGGAACCTTTCAAGAGTTGAGTGTAAAAATTCATGTTGAACTGAGACAGCCTGAAATCAAGAGAAAGGTGAGAAGGGAAGTAGAAGAAGTTGCCAAGAGATATGGGATATCAAAGGAGGCAGTTGATGCAAATAGAGAGAAAATAGAAAGAGCAGAGAAAGAGAAACAAGAAGTAGAAAAAGAAAGTGATCTGGTGCAAGCCCCCTCTCGGACCAGATCCTCAAAGAGTTCTGCACCTACCACCTCTAAGAGCTCTATATCCTCCAAAGTGGAAGCAAAGACATCCGGAAAAGGAGAAAAGAGAACAAAAACCAAGGATACAAGATCCTCCATAAGTCAAAAGGACAATGAAGAGACAGAGACAGATGAGGAGGTCAAGAAAATGAAGAAGAAGAAGAAAACATCTGGTGAATCCTCTACTGGTCAAAACAAGGAAGAAAAGGCAAAAGAATTTGTTGAAAGGCCTACTCTCTGCATTGATGATGTCATCAAATCAGTCACTGTGGATGGAACCTGCAACCAATGACTAAATTTTATGACGAATTTAGTGAAGCTGACCAGAAGATCTTGCAAGATGCTACAATCAGATATCTAAACATCTATAATAAAGCATTCATTGAAATCATATGTCTAATTCCCAAAAGGCTAGAGAAGGAACTTGAAATGAGAAAGGACAATGCTAAGGCAAAGGATCTGGAGACCTGAGAACAAATAGCTATTCATCTCTATCCTTCCATCACTCCAAAACAAATGAACATGATCTTCAAGGATTGCAAGGATGAGTTCCAGAGCAAAGCCAGAATGAACAAGCTTATGCTCAGAGAGACTGATCAGGTGGCAAAACAGATTGAAGACATCCTCCAAAATGCATATAAAAGATTCAATCTTCCTATTATAGAGGACATAAGTGATGAACCTTCTGCCATGGATGTAGAAGGATTAAGTGCATCAAAGGAAGATTCTACTGAGAAAATTGTAGAAGAGTCGAAGGAGATAGGTGAGGAAAAGATTAAGGACTTGGATTCCTCTATTCTAGAAGAGGAAGTCCATGAAGAAGTAAACATCTCTCTTTTGGATCCCCGAGTAGACTTTGAAACTAAAGGAGAAGCAAGAAAAGAGGAGAAAGCAAGTCAAGAAGAGGAGAAAAATGGAAGAGAAGAAGATCAAATAGAGAAGACCCCAGGTGACAGTTCTGAGGCTGCAAAAGGAAAGAAGACTTTGTCTCTGACAAGAGACACTACAGAAGTAGTTAAAGACTTCCTAACCAAATAAATGATGCAATTAGATGAACCGGAGCTATTCGAAGGACCACTCAATTTTGACTCTCTCTCTCTGGTCCAGACAATGAAGGTAGCATCTTTTGCTCAAGCCAAAGCAAAAGAAAAGCTTCTGAAGTCTCACATGGAAGATTGTGAGTTGATAGAGATTGCATCTGGTGTGTTGGAGAAGATCATGCCATCTTTCCAGAAGGATCCTTCGGCCTCTTCATTCGGTAACTTAAAATCTCTTGTTAATTCTATTAGCACACATTTTGATTCTTTGGAGAAATCAGCAGAAGAGAAAGTCCAGAGAGAGTTTTTGCGAAAGAGATTCTCTGAAGTACAAGGACTTATAGCAAATGATAGGAGAAATCTGGATACTGGGATAAAGAGCCTAGAAAATGCTCTTAAAGATGGCAGAGATTTATATAAATTGTGTCTATCTTGGTCCACAGTGATAGCAGATATTGCCAAGAAGGTGGAAGAATAAGAGAGTAAACTGTCAAGTTTATCTCAAAATTTTGATCCTCTCACATCATCCATAATAAATCAAGAGTGTCAGACTATTGCCACTATTAATGAAATAAAGAGGCTTGAAAAGGAGAAGAAGAATAGAATAAGTAGGCTAAGTGAGCTAAGAGGGATAATTATCCCTAAGTTAGAAGCAATGCATGAGGCCCTAACTGATGTTCAGACCACAGCCCGGACCAGTGATCCGACAGACTTAAAAAGGGTAGAAGCTTTTGCATTTTTAATAAGTGGTCACATCTCAATTTTGGATAGGATGAAGCAGAGTTGGGCAAGAAAATTTATCTAGTTGAAGACCACCTTTGCAGATATACTTAGGTATATGTAAGTATAACTTGTATATATACTTATGCAGCTGTGTATAGGTCACTTTTTGAAAATTTTGGTATGCGGATTCCACCCTTTGCCATTGATGTTGATGGGGGAGTGAGGAGTAGTGAAAAATGTGGGATCTAGCTAAGGGGGAGCTTCGGTAAAAGTGTACACAAGACAGAGCATCAGCCAAGGGGGAGTGTGCTATGACACTTAGTCATTTTTCACTAAGTGTTGCCATCAATGCCAAAGGGGGAGATTGTTGGTAAGAGACACTGTGTGGCTTCATGATTGTTGTCATTGATGGCAACAAAGTTTATCCCACACATCCACGGCACATAATATGTCTATACCAGAAGTCAGATTATAGAGTGTTTTGGTCCGGTGAACAAGAACAGAGCATGCAACAAGGTCCGACAATCAGGTCTGGATCTCTTAGAGGAAGTTTCTCAGAAAAGTGCAGACTTAGGGAAGTCAAAAGGAGTACCATGAATACCACATTCTAGAGATTGAGCCTCCGGTGATGAAAGAGAGAAAAGATATGAGCTTCTAAGTGTTGGGTTCCTGACAGGCAGAGCAGACTGAGGAAGAACCAACTGACAGAGCATCATACTATAATCTGGATGCGAAATTAGTGGTGATCAAGCTACTTGAGGGATCATTCATGGTTGGTCGACATGATTGATGACTTTTATGTCTATGTCTTTGATACACATCACAAAGTAAGCATGGATTCAACCGACATATCAGTGTGTTGGGAAAATCTTGAGTATTTTAGATGCCGACTAGAAAGATGCTGAGATCCTTGATGCGGATATATATACCAGATGGATTTTAGTATGAAGGTGTGTGTGTGGTGTGATATTGTGCGAAGAAAGGTAGAGAAAAGGTGGAAGCAGTAATACAAGTCCGGTATGTGACAAAACAACATCACTAAAGTAGAGAAAGAATGAAGTGCAGTAGATCAGTTTATTGAGCCTAACCGGAACTAAACCTTAGCATATGTGGATGCCTTTGATCAGTTCAAACACCTGGTTACTTTCTATATACCTTGTAGATAGTGAGTCTCTTATAGACAGTGAGCCTCTTGTGAGCAGTGTCCTCAGGCAGTGAGCCCTAATTGGCAAGTGCCATTTTGTACTTCTTATTCTTCTAATAGAGAATACAATCTTGGGTTAGTCACCCTGTGGTTTTTCCCTTAACAGGGTTTTCCACATCAAAATCATTGTGTTATGTGTGTTGAATTTATTTTTGCTCTCATGGTTATGTATGCTTATTTTCCACGTCAAAATCATTGTGTTATGTGTGTTGAATTTATTTCTGCTCTCATGGTTATGTATGCTTATATGTTTTGATGTTGCACTAATTGTTAAAGAAGAAAAAAAAGTTAAAATATTTAAGATAACTGATTCACCCCCCCCTCTTAGTTATCTACCTTGTTTCCAATAGAAATAACATCTAATACCATATTTAGATAGTGATTCACATGCCTCTTCCCTTGAGGAGTGCATGTTCGATTCCATCTCAAATATTTTTTTCATTATCATTTATCTTTACAAGATTTTTTACCCTTGCTCCATTGAAAGATGCTCAACAAGATGATGCACTCATAATTGCTCTTCTACATCTCTTTGGAGGTGATTCTCATAGTACTTATCTTGATGTGGTTCCTCTTTCTACTTGTCCTCCTTCCCCCTAAGAAAAAGATTGGGAAGCTGAGGATGATCTGATGGACTGTGACCAATAGAGTAGTACCATCATTCCATTTGTATATATGTTGTTTGCTTGTCTATTTCCTTTTCCCTGTATTGATGCTTGATATGTGTTTGTTAGTTCCCCCTAGAGGATCCATGTTACCCTTTTAGGTAAATGGATACAAGAGGAAAAAAATGTCAACTTATTCTCTTTGTATCTATTTTATTCTATTTGTCGTCTACTTTGTTTTCTTGATATTTTGGAGAAGATGCAAAGCATTGAGATATTTAGGTCTCTTCCATGTTGACCCAATTTTTTTATTTGTTTTCTTCTCATGTGTTATTCATCCTTTTCTCTTGTAGTTCTACATGCTTGGGGGATGATGATAATTCTATCCTTGTCCCTTGATGATATCCAATCCTATATATACATATTGACCCCAAGCATGTATATCCCTTTTTGTCTCCATGCAATGTTGCTTGTTTCCATGTGACATATTTTACTTTTCTTGTTGTCATTTCTTGAGTACACAATCTCACATGTGTCATGCCTAAAACATCACATTTTGTGCCTTTATTTGGGGGCACCTCTTCCTCATTGGTGACTTTAGTAACATATCTACTCATATATGTTTTCTAAATATCCTTCACCTTCACCCAAATTGAATTGCATACTCTTGGTTGATGTAATTATTTTAAGAGGCCCATACTTTGTTCTTTCACACTTGCACACACCACAATGATGGCATGATCCTTGTAGCATTAGTAGCTTATGGTCCCAAGTACACACACGTATTTGGATTGACCACCCTTATCAAGATTACCTAGTTGTTCAGGTACATGTTATCTTTGATATTGTATTGACATGTGAACCTCTAGAAACACAATGCTATATTGTGTGTTCCATTTTTAGATGAGTCAACTAGAAACGTAGTATGCTAGATATTATGATTCAAGAAAGTATTGTATGGTCCTTAGAAGCACAACACTAACCATACTTGAAATTTTTTCTAGTAGCACAACACTGGAAATACCTTCTTCATCTTCTCTTTCTCTCTCTTCTTGTGTGTCCTTTGTGTATGATTGCTTGTGTTTCCTTTTATATATCATGTTTTACCTGCATTAGATTATATGATTTTTTGACATATTTGTTTTGCATATTGTATTTGGTCTAATCCATCTTTCTTGTAGGTTTATATGTTGTTTTGACATTGCTTTTGTGCAGGTTTTTGTTGTCTAACATATTTGTTTTGCAAGTTCTCAGCTTGGGGGAATAGTTCCTTTGCTTGAAGAATTTTTTGCATCCTCTATAGTATCCTTTTGGTTATCCTTTTCATGTTTACTTTCAACATTTCATTTCTATATTTTAGCATAGCATATCACTTAGTGTCATAAGCCCACTAAAATGGGGCAAAATGTAATGTAGAAAATTGTTGACCCTTGTAATTTCATGCTATGTTTTGGACTTGCTTTGGCATCCATTCCCCTAGAATTTTTTAGGCTCATCTTAGATCATGTCCTAGCCTTTTTCCCCCATGGTACCAATAGCATGTTCATGTTGTGCCTCCTATGGTCCTTTTTTTCAATTCTATTTTAGTGCTTTGATGTCCTTGCTATTCCTTGGTGATTGGAGACTTCAAAAGTTGAAGTTTAGACACCAACACGATGCATGAACATCCATGTGACATGCTAATGTCCCAAGAATGTTAGTCATACAATAACCATTTTTGAACATTTTCATCACCTTGCTTGCATGTTCATGTTTTCCTAATGCTTCTTCCATGAATCCAAATGGATTTCTTAACCCTTGGACTTCATATTTCCCTCTCACTCTCTAATTTGGAATCTGTCTTGCTATCTTGAATAATTTGGCTATCTTTTGGTTATCTCTATCTCAAGTTGTCTACAGTAATCTCATGAGAAAATTTATAGCACTCTTTGGAATTTAATAGTGAACTCTCAATTTTGATTTGATTTTACAACTCTTTTCAACACTCTTCGCAAGACATTAGACACACTACGTCTAGTTGTGGATTTTTTCTTGGCACTTGGCTTTGTGGGTTTCATATTCTTTATTGGAGGTGATAGTATTCTTGTCTTCTTTGAATTTATGGTATTGTGATAGAATCCTCATGGTGTTCTTGACATTCTTGGGTTCTCATATCCTTTTCTCTCTCTTTCATACACACTAGTTTGCTACACTTTGTAGACCTAGGGGTAACATTCATAGATTATTGTTGTTTTTATTCTTAATTCTTAGAAGCACTTAGTATAGGAGCACACACAAGTTTTCAATCTCTTTATCACTAGCTATTCATCAAGGTCAAAAGACTAACATAGGGGCTTTCCCATTATTAGCAAGCTCCCATACAACCCCAAACATTTTTCTTGTCCATTTAGCTATAGGTTTTCATTGGGAGAAACTCAAGTACACAAGGGTTTGATAACATCTTCCTTCTTTCATTATTTTCATCCATTTCTTCTTGAAATATTTAGATTAACCTTCTTATTTGATTTTTGTTATCACCTAGTGAGCTACTTGGTTTCTTTGTTTTATTGTTGTGCATACAAGACACATTTTTCAAGGGAAACAAGTATTTTAGAGTTTCTATTGTTTTAGTCATATAGATGACAGTGTGTCATGTAGGTGTCCTCGACAAAGACCTCCAATATTTTTTGTCAAGTTCCTCTTCATCTACCATTTATAGTTTTGTGTTTGTTTTGATAAAAGTTTATTCTAGAATTTATAAATCAGCTTCATTTTAATTTTCATTTATGTTTTAGCTTGTTAGAAAACATTGTTTTGCAAGGATAAAACACATTAGGATCTACTATCTTAATTCATCATTCAGTTTAGAATAGTAGAAAGTTAATAATTTTAAAAAGAGAGTTGTTTTTAGTGTAGTGCCTAAAAGAATATTTATCTTAGAAAACTATACTTTTCTTGGTTGAATTAATTTTCGTAAACTACAACTAGACTAGATATTGTCCAAGCAATGGGAGTTCCTAATAGGTTTATGTTTAACCTTGGTAGAGAGCATTAGAATTACATTAAAAGGGTATTTAGATATTTGTGAGGGACTACTTCTAATTATTTCTTATGTTATCATGGTTCTAATGATGTGGTGAACTGTTTGGACATATAGGACTTTATTGATTCTAATTGGGCAAGTGACTTGGATAGTTGAAGCTCCACTAACGGTTGTGTTTTGCCTATTTGGTGGTGATGTTAGTTTGATGAGTAAGAGGTAGCCTAAATTTTCTTTATCTACTACTAAAGTAGAGTATATGGCTACCACACATGCCTACAAAGGAGCAATTTGGTTACAAAGACTATGTTTAGGAGTTGGTTTTACTTGTAGGGTGTTTCTAATTGAATGTGATAAGTAGAGTGTTAGTTTTTTGGCTAGAGATCCCATGTACCATGCTCATACGAAGAATATTAATGTTCAATATCACTTTGTTCATGAGATGGTGGAAAGTAGTAAGGTAATGATTTAGAAGGTTGACACTTTGGACAATATTGAAGATTCACTTACAAAACTAGTGAGCATGGATAAGTTCTCTTAGTGTAGGGAGGCCATGGGCCTTGTATCTTGTACTTGATGAACATTTTATGTTTCCTATTTATGTCATTGCAATATATTAATATCAAGTGGGAGAATGTTAGGATTAAGGCGATATTAACCTTATAAATCCTATGTACTTCATGTGTCTCCAACACCTTGGGAATGGATACATGGATGCCTAGGGGTGATTGGGTGAACTATTTATTAATTATTTTCTCTCAATGGAATTAAAAATTGGTTAATGGCACTGAATATGGGTGGGTTAGACATTGAGTGGAACTACATATTTTTGAAAGCATTTACACCACTTTCTCATTCCTAGGTGTTAGGAAAAAGGATTAGAGCATCGTTAGTATGGTGGATGGGTATGACATAAGTTGTAGTCTTGGAAATGGAGAGTTACATTTAGGGATGTGTACCATGGGAGTTATTGGTTAAATGTGTTTTAATTATGGTTTTCTATTCTTGAGGACATTGATAAATTTGGTCATGGGGGCACTTGATTTTGGCCATCCATGGGTTTTGATAGTTTTTCTTTTGAGAAACCAATTACAGTTTTTCCTCTTGAGTTCTCTCTAAATTAGATGCAAGTTAGATAGTTATATTATGGATCTTTATAGGTGTTGTTAGACTAAAGAGTTGGAGTTAATGTATTCATGTAACATTGTTATCGTAATTAATAGTGATTTGTGCTCTCTAAATGGTGGTGGAGTTTTTTCTCGAAAGGGTTTCTCCACATACATCTAGTGTTATGTGTGATTTTATTTCTAATATTTCTAATTACATGATTCTCTTTACATATTTAAATGGTTAACACATGTTACTTTAATTAGTAAATTAGATTTGTTCACTATTTGTTGAGCTTCCATTTGTAGTAGTTCATCTAATTTTATCAATATGTCTATCATGTTACAATAGTTAGAACTCAATAAGATAGATAAGTACACTCTTATCCCTTCCTCTTTGTCAATTATGTTTTTATTTTCATGTCTTATATTTATCTTATCTTCGTTATGTTAGTTTAAGATCTTATTTATTTGATTAATCAATTATTTATCTTAAATTGACATAATTTTGAAAAATTACCTACCACATGTATACACACACACACACACACTCTATATGTATGTATACATATATCTGTGTATACACATACACATATACATATATACATTCAAAATAATATATTTCCCTTGTTGGGTAGAACTTTTTAGTCATTTATATTGGTTGGATAATAGAAACCAACTTAACAAGAGTTTTAGTGCAACCAAGTTCCCATTGAAGACTACCAAAGTTGTTTTAATATTTTTGAATTAAAGAAAATATGGAATCACAAAATTGACATGTAGTATTGTAGCAATGGATGTTCTTGTACCAATAATATATGTAGTTGTTCCAATCCAACCTTGAGTAGTAACAATTATTGTTCCGTCCTCTCAATTGAAGCATGTCTAGACAAAACTATAATTAACATTGTGAACAAGCTATGGTTCTGATTCTCATGAAACCAACAAGTAGAGTGAATACATTTTGAACATTAATCAAATGTAAGTAGTATTGTTAATATAAATCTTTGATGAACTGACATAAAATGATGAACATTATGGAGCATACAATTGGTTCAATTATCCTATCATCTTACAATGTTTGTTTTTTTATTTGTTAAGTCCCCATAAAGATCAATGGTGTAGATTATGCTATTTAAAATCTACAACATGGGGAAAATAGAAGGGGTAAGGTGCTCGGTAGTTGCTTTTTTGTTTTATCATCACATTTAATATCTCTCTATATGTCTAGTGAACTCTAAGATATACAATAGAAAATAACTGGTCAACTTTTTATTTAAAATTGTTAAGGCCTTGGAAGATCCAATGGTCATAATTGGTAGAAGAAAGATCAATGACTAGGGGGAAATGGATAAACAAAAGTTGGAAGCCATTATATTTCACTGAAGTGCCCTAATTAGCCATAGCCATTGATCTACTGGCACACGCCTCTTTTATATTCATTGATCAAGCCCCATTAATAAATTTATTTTAATTAACTTTGCCTTTAAATTTGTTAAATATTACTCACATGGGATGGATCTGGTTTATATCAATATGATTAAAGATGGATGATAAAATGGCATAGCTAAAATAAGCATTACTTTCTTTTGTTGTTTTTCTTGAAGTTGAAATGTAGCATTTAATTGGATGCTATGGTTGATAATGTTTGTTAGTTGAATATTTTTTATGCCCAAATTGATTGGACCTTTTAAAGTTGGCCCCTTTATAATACTTGAAAATACTTCATTGGCTCTAAATACTACAGTGCCATGTCATACATGTATGTTTAAGTTCTTCTTTGCTTCAAGTTAAAATTAAAGGGTGTGTTTAAATTAAATTAAGTTTCCAAATGTACCTATCACTTAGGCAACCTTATCTTATGTCATTGTAATATAAAAATTATGCTACTGCTAACTTTTATATTACATTACATATGAGCTGGAATGGAAAAAGCTAACTTATAGGAAACTAAAAGATAACTTATAGAAATAGATTACAGAGGCAAAAAGTGGATGAAGAGAGGAACATGGAGCTAGTAGGAGAAAGCTACTATCCAGGATGTTAGTGTGTCATACAGACATTCACACTAAGTGTTGTCATCTGTACGACCCAAAAAATTGAAAACTATCCAGCCACGCAAAAATTGACCTAGCAGCTTGCTTAATCTACAAAACTAGAAAAGGGCACACAACAACCAAATACTAGGAAATAGTAGAAATGAAAATAATGAAGATAAACTAATTAAATCCAATGAAATAATAGAATGGACAAGAGAAGGGAATTGATACTAACAAAACCTCTGCGTTGTTGAATACTCTCCCAAATATCTGTAGCTAAAACAAAAGAAAATGTTGGGGCTATTCAGGTCAAACCCTTTCTTTGGTATTTCTACCTCCATAGTAGACAAGATAGATAAAATAAAAAATAGTGTGTGTTCTTAATCTAAGTGCATCAAGAAATAAGACCAGTGACTAAAATGAGAGATTGAAAGGATGTGAAAATCCCAAGGTGCTCAGGGGCACAATAAGATAAATGCTTGCAATAACAGAGAACAAGAACAATATCACCTATAGAGGCTTGAAGAAGCCAAGAGGACAAGAAAGCTAAAAGAGGACGCTGTAGAAAGATATAGAGTGCAAGAAAGAGTCCCAAAAGAGAGAGGGAACCAAGAAGAATGCAACAATGAAAAAGATTGATTCAAAAAGAGAGGAGGGAAGAGGAAGAGGTTGGCGAGATAGTTGGAGTCATTTCTAGGTGTTACCATTGATCTGCGAAAGGTGACAAGTGGTGAAACACTCAGAAATGACCACCAAACAAGAAACTATCATGGGATGCTAGTGCGTTGCATGGACATTTGCACGAAGTGCTAGTGTATGGATAGTTTGGTCTCAAAAATAGCAAGACACTAGAACATCATAGGGATAATACAAAAGTGACAATAGATTTGATGAAAAGACAACACATAAAACAAGGCCTTTGAGCACCGTGGGAAGGAAAAAGGTTAATGCAAGGGCTAAAATGATCCTACAAACAAACTAAGGGAATGGACACTAAAGCTAGGCCAAAATATAGCATGGAATTGCAAGGGTATGCAATTTTTGACGTCACAGTCACAAGTAAATGGCCTTGAAGAATCATGTAATGATTGATGATCTAGAGGAAAATGGTGAAAGGAAAGTAGCAAATGAGTAATATTTTTCTATTTTGTCTAAGAGCCGACATGTGAAGATCCTCCTCTAGTCATAAATAAATAGTGTCCTTCAAATCCTTTGGTTAGAATGATATAATAGTGTGCTTAGTTGTTTTAAAAGGGATTCATCTTCATTTTCTATGTTGAAGCATATTTAATGGGGGAAAGATCTAACACCTTGTATCTACTCAAAGCAAGATCAATAGTTCATGGTGAAATGAGGGAATGATAAGTTGTGGGTAAAGCCCTTTTTTCATTTTAATTTATAGTTTATGCCATGTACTATTTTATATGGGGTTTTTTGTTGATATCACAATTTATAGTTTCTACTAGTATGTTAGAAGAAGTAAGATGTGCATATAATATTCATAGTAGGGCATCAAGTGAGTAGAAAGAGAACATTTGAGTGCTTTCTTGTTGATATATTACCATTGATCAAAGAGGTATTCACATCTTGTCCATTGATGATGGAACGGGTGGGAAAGTAGATATAACGTTGGTAACTTGAGAGTTAATAAGCCTTGTTATATGTTTTTCATTCAGTACTACACATTTTCCATGCTCAAATTACAAATCATAAAATCCCATTTGTTATCTAATACTCATCTCAATTTCATGGCATTATGTAGAGAGGATTATTGGAATGAGGTATTACACATTTGATTAATCTAAAAAGTGTTCTTGTAGTAAGGGTAAATCACTTGTGAGCAATGAAAGAGTGGACACTTCAAGGCATCAAATTAGTAAGTGAAGAGCATTTTGATGGCTTGCCATTGCCTTGATGCCATTGATCCAAATGTGGATAATTTTAAACCATTGATTAGAGGCATTATGCATGAGTAAATTCTATTCTTTAAGTGAATAATAATTTCTAATTCACTTTGTGAGTGATGAAAAAGTGGACACTTTGGGGCATCAATTGGGCAAACTAGAAAACATTTTGATAGCTTTCCAATGCCCTGTTGTCATTGTTCTAAAGGTAAATATCTATGGGTCATTGATATATTTTTATGGCTACAAAACTAAGTCTAATATTCATGGTCAATGTGTCAAATGAAGAAAAATGGTTAGCCCATAGAGGGTGACTGAGTGAACAATTAGTGTGCCTTGTGATGGGCTCCCAATGCATAGGTATGGTTGATTTAGTGAGTAGTTAATATCAATCATTAATGCAATTTCTAAGGGTCCTTTAATCTTAAAGTTATTCTTATTAACATATATGTATATATTAACCTTATGTCAAGAATCCCTTTATTTATATACACTATGGCTTGGTCTCAAACTTTGGGTTCATGATCTTGCTTTTGGCCTTTTTTTATTTATGGTGAGTTCCTTGGTAGATATTGTGAAAAGTGTTTGTGTTGGAAATATGCAGCCATATAGACTAATTTTGCATAAACCAATAAGAGATTTAATGTGCAACAATAACTAGAAATCTATTTGCAAAATAAATAGACAATCATACCATCAATGATGAAACGATATACCCTAGGAAAACCCTCATTGAGGGAAAAACCCAGCCTCCAAAAGCATGCATCTCTCATGTATTATTCAATAATGAAGATTACAATACATATGCAGAGATCGCCTTTGAAACATCAATCTCTTTCTACCTGCACTCCATGTGAGCAAGCATGTAACCATACATCAAATGCCATGCTTCAAACCCTCACAAATACAACCTGCAAGAGATGCTCAAACTAAACCCAGCCAAAGGCAATAAGCCCTCACCTCACTCTACAACAACAACAACCCGTGTGTTTGTTTTTATAGAGATAAGCTCACACAAATACAACATGTGGTATGGTAATACCATTTTCCCCAAAACCATGAGTCTACAAAATCATTGACCCCACATTTAATTATTGGTACTAAGTTTTCCCAATAATTAAATAATTACAAATAAATAAATAATTAATTAACTGAATGTTACATACAACTTTTGCAAGTGGCACCAAATAAATATTTAATGTGGATAAACACATCACATGATGCACCACAAAAAAATATATATTTTACATAGTAAAATAATACCAATGTTATGCAAGGTGTACAACACACCTACTCCAACATTCTCCCACTTGTTGTATACATTACATAAGGGATCAACATGTAAACTCAAAACATCAAGGGAACCATCCATGTGCCCAAAATGTACCATATAACCATCCATGTGCTCCATGTGCTCTAGGATACCTGCAACACTAATCAAGGTATCCACCATCTCAATCAAGAATCCCATCATCCTCCATCTAGCCAAACCATGAAGGATAAGATCCTCCAAAGAGATGCCACACTAAAATGTCACATAGAAGCAAGAAACCTGCATCAACTAATATCGAAACACAAGCACCAAATCCAATGGTAACAAATAGGCTTGAGTAGCTGACAAGAATCAATCACCATAGCTGAAATAGAAACCACAGTTAGTTGATAATACATCAACTAACCATACCTCCAAACCAAGGTATACAAATGATAACAAGTAGACCTTATGCCATCAACATATCCAACTCAAAACACAATGATAACAAGTCCCTATATATACTCAATCTTGCATAAAGAAGTCCTCCAAGGTAACAACACAAAGCATGTGATAAAAAACCTCAAGACCCTCCATACCATAGCATAATGAGAACATCCAACAAAGGAATCATATACATCCTAGAAGTCTCACTGCATGAGAAAATGTCAAATCTAAAAATATATCAAGGCATCCAAAGATCCACTAATAGAACACACATATAAGATGTGGTTGAATCCTCTATCACATAGTGTCAAATAATACACACATAGATATGCAAAATCTGCAAACTAAATAGCTGCAACATAACTCTCCGCAAGTCCATATCTCTCCCAAATCCTCCACATCATAAGAGAAAGAAGTAAAAGAGACTCAAAAGCTCCATACACATCTCAACTCCAATGCCATGTGAACACAAATATCCAGGAAGAAGAATAAGACCAAACAAGAGAGAACCTGCAAATCATAACCATGTTCTTCTATCCACACTAATGTGCTATAGCTATGAAAAGTATGATCTCCTTTACAACCCAAAAAACAAGAAGCCACCACAACATCCAATAACAAGATGCAAGCCTCTCAAACCAAAAGTAGATAAAACTCATAACCATCCCAAAATAGGAATAAGCCCAAAGCTACTAACCATCTCCATTACACACAATGATCTCATAAAAATTCAACATCAAACATAATGAGATAACTAATCACATCCATGCATCCACTCCTCAAACAAGTCCTCACAACCATAATCCATAGCTCAAGACTCAAGAATGAGAAGATAAGATACAAAGTAAGAATGGATTTGAAAATCAGGTGGGCATACCTATCAAATCATTCATTGCCAAGTGGATTAAGAGTGGGAATGAGATTGCTCCTCCAGGATGCACCAAGCCTCAAAGGATCTCTCCAAGAACAATCTCCTCAACATGTCCATGTTGAACTCACCTCCAACCAAGATGTAGGCTCCTCAGTCTTGCTGCTGAAATCCTCATCAAAAAGTAACCATATCAACACATGTCTCTAATCCCAAGAGAACTCAAGCCTCGCCTAAGTCTCCAAGTATCCATGAGTATCTCCATGATCAATCCATGCTAAAATCCAAGTACAACACCACACTATCATGAAGCTCCCAAGCACATGATCAATGTACCCAAAACCAAAAGAACCATCAAGATCATAGTCAAAGCTCCCACTGCACATTTGCATAACCTAGGAATACATAATGACATCATGATCTAATCATCTCCTCAAACAAAGATCACATGCATTAATATACACATCTTGTCTCAAGAGAACTTATATCATGCCAAAACTCAAAAAACTGGTATCAAGAGTAAACCATGACACAATACCAACCATCTTGTAAACAAGGATCACCTATCAAAAATGACAAACCATAACCAACACGTCAACTAAAGACTCGAAGAGTACTCCAAGGTACCAAGATGTGAACATCTCCAAATCACATGAAGATAACAATATCCTGCCAAAGCTCCCACTGAAGTGTGATACTAAGCTATACATGGTAACACCATAAACATCAAACCATCACTATCAAAATCTCTTACTGAAACATGTAATCAAGCTATCCATGACATCATGATAAGCATCTCCTAAATTAAGATCATCCATGGCCCCAACACAATCAAAGAATCCCACTATAATGACACAGGTCCCAAAAGGTTGAGTAAATGATAATCTCCAAACCAAGAAGATGAACAAAACCTATAAACCAAACATCAATCCAACACCACCAAAACTGCACCTGTAAAACAATCATGTCATAGCAAAGTCCCAACCAAACAAGGAACATCCATGACACCATGATCACCACCCAATGCACCTGCACCAAACTCCCATCAAGTCTCACACAACTGTATCTTATAGCCAACAAATATAGGTCCCATATCATGACTGTATCAGGTAATACCATCTCTCTATATCTCATAATGATAAGCAAACCAATAAAACATGTGACTAAACCAAGCCACAAATCAAAATTTGCATCAACATTGAAACATCTATGGGCATAGACATCCCAAATCCAAGTCATATATGACACCTGTAAGCATAAACAATGTACAACACTGCAAAACCTGTAGATCTCACAATGAAACATGCAAACTCAACAATACATGTATGATGCTATCAACAAATAATAATCAAAGATAAACATGTAAGTCCGCAATGACTCAAATACCAAATCATCCCAGATAAGATTTTCCATCAACTCACAAATGCACTAAAAGTCAAAGGAACAAAAACGAGCTAAAACTGATACAAATTGAACAAACATTATAATATCATCTCCAAACCTACTCCACTACGTAGTGACCAGAAATACCTTTCCAATGCCTATAAGAAGTCCAAATCTGACTCCCTATGCACAAGTTATGCCCTGTCAAAGCTTGAATTGTACATTTGGCTTCCAATTGGAAAAATCTAGAAAAATCTATGTCACCACTATGTAGTAAGTGGGAAAACATTTCCGTCGACTATAAGAAGTTGAAAATCCGACATTGTGGGACCAAGTTATGCCTCCCAGTAAAAAATGCCCAAGTGGGCTATATAACTAGGCCTTGGTGGCAGACTAGTGGCCCACTAGCGGTGGTGGCATATCAGCGCTGCCTAGGCGGCACCTTGTTGGCATGTGGGTAGAGGTGGTAGCAGACTTGAAGTTGGATTTAAAACGGTTTACTTTTTGCAAAGGTTTGAAGTTTAATAAAATTTTAAATGTTTATTTAATGCCTGCTAGGGGCTTTGGCCTTGGTCCCATAGGACGAAGGGCCCATGACCAAGGCCCTAAAGCCCACAGGCCACAGCACACCTATCGGTGGCCGACAAGGCCACCGACAGGGCTGACACCCTGTTCATCGGTACCATGTGGTACCGTCGTTCTTGGAGCTGACGCAAGTGGTACGGGGGTCTGTGTGCCCCCAAGCCCTTAATTTTTTTTTAATTTATTTAAAACATGATTTTAATTCAAACAAAAGAAAAATTTGTTTCTCACTTGCAGACGACGCCTCCCATCCATAAGGCCACATGGCTAGGGCTTAGGGGCAAAAAATTTTGCATTTTTCTCCTATGGTCAAAATAGGCCAAATTTTATGTCAATCTTCATGTCTCAGGCCTCCTGGACTCAATGGTAAGGTTCATTTTATCCCAGGAGGTCATTTGTGAAAGCTTCTCCTCAAAACCATCTTTGTGAAAACCCAAAACAAGCCCTTTTCTCCATGATTTTTCAACACCAAGATCTGTAAAAATCACCACAAATTTGCAACCCCAAAACCCTAGATCTGCAAACAAAAAACTTGCATAAATCCTTCATATCTTGCAATGTCGTCATTCTTTTCCTGCAAGTCCATGGATTCAACTATACACAAAAAAATCCACTTATGGCTAGGGTTATCAAATAGAGATTTCCTCCCAAATCATGGCAACATATCTCTAATACCAAATGTTGGAAATATGCAACCATATAGACTAATTTTGCATAACCCAATAAGAGATGTAATGTGCAACAATAACCAAAAATCCATATGCAAAAGAATAGTTAATCATACCATCAATGGTGACACAAGGTATAGCCTGGGAAAACCCTCATTGAGGGAAAACGCTAGCCTCCAAAAGCATGCATCTCTCATGTATTATTCAGCAATGGAGATTACAATACATATGTAGAGATCACCTCTAAAACATCAAGCTCTCTCTACCTGCACTCCATGTGAACAAGCATGTAACCATACATCAAATGCCATGCTTCATTCTCACAAATGCAACCTGCAAGAGATGCTCAAACTAAACCCAGCCAAAGACAATAAGCCCTCACCTCACTCTACAACAATTATCCATGTGTTTGCTTTTATAGAGATAAGCTCACACAAATACAACATGTGGTATGGTAATACCATTTTCCCTAAAACCATGAGTCTACTAAACCATTGACCTCACATTTAATTAGTGGTACTAAGTTTTCCCAATAAATAAATAATTAATTAACCCAATGTTACATACAACTTTTACAAGTGGCACCAAATAAACATTTAATGTGGATAAACACATCACATGATGCACCACAAATAAATATTTATTTTACATAATAAAATAATACCAATGTTATGCAAGGTGTACAACACACCTACTCCAAAATTCTCCCACTTGTATATATTGCATAAGGGATCAACATGTAAACTCAAAACATCAAGGGAACCATCCATGGGCCCAACATGTACCATATAACTATCCATGTGCTCCAGGATTCTTGCAACAATAATCAAGTTGTCTACCATCTCAAATAAGAATCCCATCATCCTCCATCTAGCCAAACCATGAAGGATAAGATCCTCTGTAATGTCCCCATTTTCGGAGTGGTCGCCATTGGAGGGTAGAGGGGTTGATTTTCACACTCCAGAGTTTTTGGAAGGAGAATCGAGGTTTGGAGATGAATTAACATATTTTTCTAATGGTCTTGATGTGTTCATTTCATTTAATATATTTCTCTTTTCATGTAGCGAACCATTCTTGAGGAGAGTTGAGTGTGGAGACTTGTCACATTGGTGGGTTTCCATGTGTGGATGGATTTGCTTTCGTATGTGATGTTGATGCCACCTCAAGCAAGTGATATTGTTTGATCATATGTGTGTGCCAACTTGATGGAGGACTTAATTGATGCCTTTACACAACCTTTGATGAAGGAATGAAGAAAAGATAATACCTATCCTTGGCACTTGGTGGAAGATAGATTGGAGAGAATGAAGAAGACAAATTCATATATTTAGTTTGAACTTTCCTTGGCACCCACATGTCTCGAGGATAGTTGGCCCTCTTAGAGGGAAGAATATTATTAAAATAAAAGGATATCTCTTCCTAATTCGGCATGGAGAAAAGGAGACAAATCATGTATAAATATAAGTTGGTTTTTTGCATTTGCAATCATCATTCAATCATTCATTCACACATCATTTGGAGGTTATCTCTTGGAGAAGAACTTGAGATGAAAAACCTTGAGTTATTAGGAGGAGTTGGATGAAACCCTAGCTCTTTCTTTTGGAGGATTCCTTGATGGGAGTTCACTTGTGCATTATTGATATTTTGTGGAGACGAAGAACATAATTATAAATCAAATTGGAGATCATCATTGGAGGTAGTTCCTTAGCTTGGATTGATCATCATTTGTAAGAATATTGCCCTAGAGTGGAGTGCTACCCATTGGAGGAAGATTATTTGCATTTTTGGAAGTTGTGTTGCTGATTAGGGTTTGAGAAGAGTAGAAATTTATTGTAGTAGCAGAGTAGACATGATTTGTCCATCTTTGGAGGAGATTTCATTGGTGGATTTGTGTCATCTTACCTAGGGTTTAACCCTACTTCTTGAGTGCCACCTTTGGAGGATCTTTTGTTGGAGTTGTTGGCTTCTTTTGACATCATTTGCATCATTATTTGAGCAGCAAACATCTCAGACCTGAGTGCACCCTTTTGGAGCAGATTTCCTTTGCATTGGAGAGTTGAAGACCTAGGGTTTGATACCCTAATTGGAACAGAATTAATTGGAGATCTTTTCCTACCATTTGAAGGTCATTTTGCTAACATTTTTGGTATGTACAACCCTTAAGGTTAGGGTAGAACATGGATGGGCATGTTTGTCATGTTGCCCTATTTTGTTGATGTATTTGAAGACTTGTAAAACTTAGATTTTGTAGCAGCAGACTTCTGATTTCATTTTCTATCATTTGTGTTGGATAAGTAAAGTGGATTTGTGAGGCCGATTATTTTTCCTTCCTTATTTTGATCATTATGCATTTCAGTTGATGACATTATCAGACTTTTTAGAGACTATGGTTTCATTATACAAACTTGATTATATCTCATGATTTTGATAGGACATTGATTAGACATATGTGATTCGATTTGATCATATTTGATGCTATTTTGTGATTCGACATACAAGATATATTAGATGATGTTTTGTGATGTAATTTCTAGTTATTTATGTGATGATGATTATCTGACATGTGATAGAAAAATGCAGTTTAATTCAGATTTATGTGATAGTTGATTATTGTTGTATTCGATGGCTTGAATTTAATTCCAGTTGCTTCGGCTATGATTATTCATGATATGATTGACACTTGATCGAGATGTGCAGGTTTTACATTCCCAAGACACGGGAAATTGGAGGTAGAATTCACACTATGTTATTTCCTGTAAAACCAATCCATTCCCAAGAGGGATGAGGATCACGTTTGAAATTGAATGTGATTTAAGTGCTTGATTTAATTTTTAATCATTTTGGCCTAGTACCCCTTTGTTTAATTTATTAATATTAAGTGTTGTATAATTTTTATTTGACTTACACCACTTGGTATTTATTTTTTTGTTTTTTTAGGCCATTTAAAATGGATTTATGATCCCCTAGGTGAACCTTAGTGTCCCAAAAGTTACCCTAGGTGGTTACCCATGCGTCTAGGGTCAATTTTGACTAACTAACCCTTGGATTAACCCACTTTTGGTCACTCTAAACTATGGTTTAGTCAAAGTGACGAAATTTGAAATTAGGAAGGTGGGAGATGAGTCATGCTTTGGGAAAGACTCATCTCCCTTCCCAATATTTGGGAATCCCTTCCCAAGGAAGACTTGGGAGGTCTCCAAGACTCCCAAGTGTGTGGGATCTTCCTCCAAGACTCTCACACACGTGTGAGAGCATCTTGGAGGGAGATGGCTCTTTGAGAGAATAAGAGGATGCCATATAGCATCCCTTATCCTCTTGGAGGTTTGAGTGGGAATGCCACCTCACCACTTGTTCTCTCACACATGTGTGAGAGCACAAGTGGATGAGGTGAGGATTGAGATGGAATTGGAGGATGACACTTGTCACCCTCACACTTCCTCTCCCTTGCAAGTGGCATTGGAGGAGAAAGGAGAAGGTGACAAGTGTCACCTTCTTATTTCTCAAGGCCAAAATTGATGGCCTATATTATCTCCTCTTGTTGAGTGTGGGGTTCTTACATTTTAGAGTTTCTTTCTATTTTTGGTGCAATTTTGGGGAAGTTAGAGAAATTCTTGAAGATTGGAAGGTTGGGAAAGCTTGGAGCTCATCACCAAACATGCTTCCATTATAGGGCTTTGAAGGTAAGCCTCATGAACTAAGTTTCTTCTCCCTTGCTTATTTATTGTGTTGTGTTGTGTTTTTGGTTGGTTGTTGTTCTTTGTTTTTGTGTGGAATGGGAGTATGGTAAGAGCACCTCCATTTGGAGGTAAGGCTCAACTTGTTTGGGTAGGGGAAAGGAACCTCCTTGAGGTCATTCCCACATTTTGTTATTTATGCCTTGAGGGCTTTTACTTGTTGAGGAGATTATTTGAATGACAAGAGTGCCATGGAGGTTATTTTGTGATTTGTAGAGAGTTGTGATTTTGGAGATTTTTGGCTTGAGGCCATGAGATTGGTATTATAGTATTTTGGGTGGCCTTTGAAGTAGAGGGGTCCATTCCCTACCCTCATCAAACTCATTTTCATGAGTTATGTGTTAAACCATGGGGCTGTTTTTGTGTTGATGTTGTTGATTCTTGTTGTGGAATGTTTACACCCGTGTGAATCCCTACCTCCCTAGCTCGAGGGTGACCCTCTTGCGGGTCTACGGTAGGGAGGAGGGCATTTCGAAGTGGCTGGGTTGTTCTTGTTGTTGTGTTTTATTGCAGGTATTTTCTATGAAGAAATGGAGTTGTGAAGCTCACTTTGTGTGGCTTTAGTAGTATTTTATTGGTTGTTGAGCCATGGCCATTATGGCCTTATTGTATTTTATTCTTATCAAGTTTTATACTCTTGTAGTTGGTTGTTATGAGTTTTGGAATGTAAATATCGTTCCTATTTTTAATTGAAAAAAAAAACTATTTATCTCTCATGATGTGAAGTTAGTGAACTTGTGAAATGCATGTGAAATTTTATATATTTTCTGTCATTAATCTTGCAAAAAAAAATATGAGTGCTGTCAAATAAATGATATTGCATATAAGAAAGAAAGAGGAAAATTTAATTAGTTTTTGTTATTATATTGACAGTTGTATTTTTATTTGTTGATAATAGGAAAGAGTTGTTAGAAATTTAATTAGATTTGTAGTGTACTTACCTTATCTGTTGCATCAAAAGAAAGGATATGTTGCTGAGTATTTAAAACTGTTTCAAAAAAAAGAAAGAATTTATGGATACTATCATTGCAAAAAAAAAAAATGTAGAAATATATGTTTTTGTATTATTTATGTTGCAAACAAAAAATTTATATTCTATGTTAGGCCTGGACTTAGAATTATTTTGATGGGTATATATATGTATATATATATTTACTTTATTGGTCATAATGAAATCATGTTGCTGTTTTACACAGAAAAGTATAGAAAAAAGTTTCTTTCATATTACATCTCTTGCGGTATAAATTATAATATGTATATACACTTTTATGTATATATATATATTAAGTGTATACATATATATTTGTATACAACACTATGAAGAAGAAATATGAATACTGTGATTTTGACTTTCAATAAACTGTATTTATCATTCTATATATATATATGTATATATGTATATATATATGCATACATATATATATATCTGAAAAAAAGAAATTTATTTTTTTTAAACAGATTACAGAGAAGTCGAAAAGTCCAACAGATGATAGTAACTGTGTTTTAATAAAACACAAAAAAAAGAGGGAAGTTGGAAAGGGGATGTGGTGGGCAGCACCCACCACAGACCCCCCTCTGCCACTATCTTCATTGTAGTGTAGGGTGTGGGGAGGGGGTTGGAACCCCCACCCACACCCAAAGGTGTGGGTGGAGGTTCCAACCATCTCCCCACTGTTGCTCCTTTAAACCGCACACTAACCCCCAACTCCCTTCTCCCCTCCACGGCTCCCCACCAGTTTGTAAACTTTCCACCGCGCCAATCACTCCTCGCTCCTTGCAGTCTTCCCCACCACGCAGCCGTGCAACCTCTTCCGGCCCCCTTCAACCTTTAAACCCTACAGACCTCCCTGGCGGCAGTGTTGTGATAGATGCTTCAACCTTGAGGTTTGAAACAGAATTTTAACACATTCAGTGTGAATATAAATTGATGTATATATATATCACTCTGCTTAAATAAATAAATATATAGATAGATGGCAACAACACAACTGCGTATACCTCTGTGAGAGGTAGCAGTAGCTTATCCATGGCCTCCTATGTTGAAATAAAAAAACCTAACCTGCAAGAATGAGGAAGAAAACAAGGAAGCATGAGTTAAGGAATTTAGGGCAAACAAGGAGAAGAGAAAACAATAGAAAATAGTTTAGGTTTTTCTTTTAGATAACAAGTTTTAAATTAGAGATTAGGGCTTTTCTTATTTTATGGAGTAATATTTTAAGTGAGGAATTTGTGAGGAATTTGGTTTTATTTCATTTTTAAACCTCTATTTCTTTTCCTTGCTTTTAGTTTATCCCTTGTATCTTTTAAAATTGTGTTATTTAAATGGGGTTTTACATTTTGATTATTTACCTTGCGAATAATTTTTATTTTGGAGAGATTGATTATATATGATTTGGGAAGAAAATTTTTCCTTGTCGTGAATTTCATTTTAGTTGAGTTAATTAAATTATTTTATTTCCTCCTTAGAGTGTTTAATTATCACTTTAATTATTTACCAAATTTTACTATTATTTTATGGGAAGGAGTATTTTAATCTCCTTCCTCCTCCTTAATTCGAGTTTGTTAATAAATGTAATATTACAATTATATTTATTAACGGATTCAATTTTTGAAATCAAATTTGGCAGTCATTATTATTTTATTTTATTATTCAAATTTTTAACCCTTTTTATGCAAGGTTGATTTATTTGACCTTGGAGGATATTTATTTTTGTCATTTTCAATTGTTTTAATTTTGTTCTTAAGTTTTGAATTTTATTATTAAATTTTATTTAATTTCTTATTTGAGTTTATTTTAAAAAATTTAATGCGTTTATTGAAAACGCGTTATGCTGTTCAATTTTTCCTAGATTTCTAGGGTTTAATCTATGTTATTTTATTAGCTTTTATTCCATCTTTCCACTTCAATCATGCGACCATCATACCATCATTTACTTAATCATTATTTTGTCTCCATTCTGGATTTGAACTAGACTTAGGTTATGATGCTAGCAGAATCATCTTCACACCTAGGAAACTAGGGGTTCAGATTTAAATCAGTCTAACCCTAAAAGTGACACACTTCATGTCGCATACCCCCTAGATGGCTTTCATCATCACGGTTATGTTGACATGTTTACGCCTTATGCGTATTGCCACCGAGCATGCAGACGCATGCGAGGGGGTTCCTAGGGATAGGTAGAAAAGTTTTTCATAATTCATGTCATGACCACATGGCAAATGTGGATGACATGGGTGTTGTGTGTCGTGACTGCATGGGAAATGCGGGCATGATAGGATTTGATGCTCATTTGATGGTGAAATGCAAGTATATTATGGTTGATCATGTTTATGGTGAAATTATGATGTTTTGAGATGTTTCATGGGCTACCCTAGTTGATTTTTCAAGTGTGATTTTTACTTCAGAAATTAGGGTTTTGAGCAAAAAAATTAATTTAGATATTTTAGAAAGTCTGTAAATCCAAAATTGTTCAAAATATCCCATTTTGGGATATTACAGTGGTATCAGAGCCATGATCTTGCCATCTTGGAGGGTTTGATCATACATGGAATATTGAAGAAGGGTTTGTCTTGGCTTATAAGTCATGGATGATAAAATGGTGGAATCCTTGCTTGCATCTTTTTGGCAACTTCAAGTTGATTTGGAAAGAAAGTTGGATAGATGGAATGCTAAAGAAGAAGCTACAAAAATCAAAAGGAGGTGTATTCTTGAAAAATTTGAAGTTTATGTGAGAGAAAAGGTAGAAAATAAAGAAGATTTGTAGCCCTATGAGGATAAGGATAAAGGAGAGTTACCTACTAAAGCTACAAATGAAGAACACATAAGACCTCATGAAGACTACAAGGTTGAAGGCGATGCCATCATGGAAGAGGAAGGATTACTTGTTGGTGATTTGCATCCTACAAGTCACTATGAGGATATGGGTGAAGAAGCATCACACATTACAAGTGGAAGACTTCATGATGACCGCATGATTGGAGGGTATGCTATCACGAAGGTTACCAAACCTACAAGATTGGATTAGCTACAAGAAGGTATGAGTTCATTTGTTGTTCCTTTGATTGAGCATAGAATTGCTTCATCACCTTTGCATCACAATGGCAAGGAGTCAAATGGTAGTTTGGATGTCTTTGAGATGGATATTGTCCATACACTTGAGGAGGGTTTAGAAATATTGCTATGTAGTGAACAAAGAGATGTTGTTAAGGTTGATTTGGATTGGCAAAAGATGAATGATCCCTTGGTAGATAAGGAGATCATAGTTATTTCAGCCATTGTAGAAGCTCATGATGTATAAGATTCTACGCACTACTTTGATGGAGATCCTTGCATCGAGCATGGTCATGTCTTAGCACATTGGTGTAATGGGGAAGATGTCAAGGAAGGAAATAGCTTGGGAAGGCATGATCATGATATGTTGCATAAAGACCTTGGGTATCATAAATCACATCACTTGGAAGGACAATTGAAGACACATGAAGGTAAGCTTATGGAACCCCTAAATCATTTTGATCATGTTCATAGAGTGATGGCAGGTTTGTGTTGGAGAGCTCTAGAGAGGCATGAACAATTTGAAGAAGATCTATACCTTTCCAGTTTCCAAGAGCTCCAAGAGGTCGTAGCTATGGTGAAATTAAACTACTTGCATATACTTGTGAATAGAGATCATCTCTTCAAGATTGGAGAGATATACACTAACACTTTGAGAAGGGAGGAATATGAAGTGGATAAGCTCACCTTTGACCTTAAGGACACTATGGGTTCCTTGAAGAGCACTCAAGAGGCCCTTCAAGAAGCGGAAGATCATGTGGAATGGCTTCGTTGTGAGTTGAGCATGGCACATTCCTCATCACACTCAACAAAATTTATGACTTCTATGGCAGCCACATCCAATGGAAGACTGATGCAGAGTGAAACGCAATGGAAGCTAACTAACAGGAAGGAGGAGCCAATAATACAAACAGCATGATAAAAATCCCTATCGGCTCAGCATCATCATCATATTTCCTGTAAACACCAACAGCATCATCATATTTCGGACGATCGCAATTATCCTCCTGCCGACTACTGTTCACCTCCTCCGCCTGTCGCCTGTCATCATCATCATGATATTCAACGGGCGCAAACATCCTCCTGTTGCACTGTTCATCGAGCGCCAAACACTAACGGCATCATCATGATATGCGACACCACCTTCGTCAGCAGGATATCAAATATCCAGTTGCTCCAAATATCCTGATGACGACACATTCAGCAGCTTCCCTTCGATGCTCCGCTAGCCGACGACACAAGCAACAGCATCATGATATAATTTATCCGGTTCTCTCGAAACCTCCTGATGATGTTTCACAACTTTCTGCCTACGCCGATACCTAACCACTTAGCGACAACAGGATCAACATGCATCGGGAGATATCTCAATATCCTGATGACGATGACGTCATATGCAGATGACGATGACGTCACACAATATCCTGATGACCTCTTCAACACTTAGCCAAAAAAAAACCGAACTTTCACTCCCGCATCTGTTAGCGATATGCGGATGATGGGCACTCACAGAAGATGATCCTGACGGCGATATATACACTGAGTATATATCTGACTTACAACATCCTGATGTACTTGCAACATGTAAGCTTCAACAGTTTCATAACCCGATCTTCTACCTTATGCCGATGTACTCTTCTTCGGCAACTCCTGATGATGATCACCCCGACGAACTCGCACTTCATGCGCTCAACTACATCATGTTCATCTTCACTTATCCGGATGACGACGTCCAAAGTGACTGCAGGATATAAACCGAAATATTCTGATGAAGCCGTTTTGACGAACTCCCAACCTTAGCGAAATCTCACTTCGCCGATCCTCCAGGGATGACCCGATCCACTTCCAGGGTGATCTTCCAACTCAAACTTATCAACTCGACCTAGCACATGCTAATGCTAGGGTCTTCAACATCTGTCGACCGTGATCTTGTACACCTGCATGCGAACAAATAGAAAACACAAACTACCTCCTAACCTACTGTACACAGCCATTCCACCGATTCGACGAATCAACCGGTGGAATGGATCAGCAAATCCATATAACCACCAAAACAGCAAATCGATCACAATGGAGGGCAAACAGAAAATGAACACAAACAGGATCTCTTTATTGCTTTCAAAAGGTGCAATTACAATGCTCAATCTCTCTCTGCAATCTGACTTCTCAATGCGATACAATACTATGATCGATGATATCTCTTCTGTGTGTCTATGCAATATCAACCGATCCTCATCCTTAAGTAGATTTTCCTACGAGTACTACTGGCCCGACTCCAAGCGGCTGGGAACTCTCCAGGCGGCTGGGAGATCCAACCGGACCCTACAGCATGACAGTTGTTCTAACAAACTTAACTAAAAATAGTAAAAGCCTGGTCAGCATGATCTTATCATGATCAGCGTGACCTTATTACATGGATTTGGTCTTATCAGACCTTCTTGAAAACATAAACAAGACCTAAAACAACTAACTGCCTCAAGGAGGCCAGCTGTTAGGTAGGTGCCTCTGCACCAAAGACAATGCAACATGAAGGAGGCAAAGAGTAGAGGTAAGAAGGATGGACTTGAAGGGTCCTATGATGAAGTCATGAAGATAGAAGATGCATTTGATTTTTAGTTAGATGCAACTACTAGATTAGCACTTGGTATAGAACATGTGGCAAGGGAGGAGGATGTGCTTGAGGATATTGAAGATACCACACAAAGACATGAGGTGAGGTCTGATTTTCTGATTTGCAACAGTAGTCCCTTACCTTTTCATGATCATGAGGTTGTAACCCTAATACATGAGGATGGCCATGGTATGAAGTCTTCCAATAATGACACCCAAGATTTGAAGGTTAGACATGCTACAGTTGTTGTGAATCCAAGCCACGAAAGGTCTAATCTAATACATTAGGGCATAGAAGAAGTAAAGAAGATCCAAAGCATGTGTAATTTGAAGGATGGGTCTCTTATGATGGACAAACATGAGGGGCACTTAGATTTGCATAGACATGGGAAGAGTTCTCCAATTGGTACAACTAGCAGCTTTGGGGAAGATGCTATGACAGGTAATGCAAATGGTTTTCTGGATGATACTCCCATTGGGACATCAAATAATGAAGATATCTATGGAGACACCATTGAAAGGTATGATACAAACGTAGATTTCATTTTTGTGAACAGCAGTCCTTTGTCTTCACCTCAACATGACATGACAGTCAAGAGGATCAGCCTTGAGGCATGTGTTTTTATGGAGACGCTCATGTTGGATCATCTTTAGATTGAGAGCATGCAAAAACAATGAAGGGGATGTTTGAGATGGTTGAAGGAACTATAAAAAGGTATGACAATACATCTGATTTTATTTGGAACAACAATCTTTCACTCTTTCATAATCATATGTTGGTAGCCTTTACACATGAGAGTGGGATTGGGAAGACCTCTTTTATTGTTGGCTTTCATTTTGGAGATAAACATGAGGTCTTATTTGTGTGTTCAAGACCCAAAAGGATAGAGTTAGTTTAGCATGACATGTGGCATATGAGGAATGAGTCTTGTAGGGTGACCAAGCAAGTGGAGCAATCCGATTTTAGGTATGTAGAGCTCCTTGATTGTTTATTTCATGAGGAGTTGATGTCACATCTTGTGGAGAGCCACTTGAAGGCTCACATTATAGTCTTGGATGGCATTATGGAGTATACACTTGGTGGATCAGCCACTAGTGTAGATGGAGCTATGGGTAATCTAGTTTGGATTGGGCCTTTGACCCTTCATGGAGCATTAGAGGAGGTTGGAGTTGTTGAGCATACACTTAGTGGATTAGTCACTAGTGTCATGGCTCCACTTGAAGAGGGAGTCATAAGTGGTTTAGTCTTTGATGATCCCTTGGTTGGAGAAGATGAAGATTTGGGTGGTGATATGATGTAGCCCTATCATCTTGTTGATCCTTTTGTAGCATTGGAGGCTACTCTATTTCAAAGATTAATGATGCATACCATGGAGACACTTGCATTTGATTGGCATACTAGAGAATTGTAGCTAGTTCATGTGCCTAGGTATGGAGACATTGTTATGATCTTTGATTTTTAGGCACTAATGTTTGTATTACAGCTAGATTATTGCATTGGGCTTGGAGATGAGCATGATGGCCTTAGTTTTCTAGCCCTAGTGCAAGAGGGTCTATTCCCTACATTGTTAAGAGGTGTCTGTTCTATTTCATGGTACCTAGTTTACCTATAGAGTTGGTGGTGGATAGCTGATGTTTAGGGGTTTGGAGAGGTGTTGGATCATGTTGTGATGTTTAAAACATGCCCCATTTTACTTAGAAAAATAAGGACCCCTGCTATGGCTGCTGCTTTTGCTGGTGTGTGTTGTTTTGCTTGGTGGTAAGGGGAAAAGGGGATTAGAATTGCAAACTTTGTTTAAAATAGAGAAAAATGCATTTTCAATACTAGGGCATAATATGGTTGGATTCCTTGTGAAAAATGAGCTAGGATTTCTTTTTGAACCATCTTAAAATTTGCCATATTTTGCAAGTTATGAGCATTCTGGTAAAATGTACAAGGGAAAGGTTTGCTATTTGCATATACAAGTCTGTTTGTATATCGGGTTGCATATACAAGGTCCTTTGTATGCAAGTCTGCTTGTATACAATGCCCTTTGTATATCGCTTTCCATATACAAAGTCATTTGTATATGCAAAGTCATTTTTATACTTAGTCGCATTTGCAATCGGGTTCATATACAAAGTCAATTGTATGTCTTTTTACCTTGTATGCATTTGGTAGAGTTTATGCATACATACAAAGTGGACCTGAAATGGTTTTAGGGTTAGAATGAATAATGTTTAAAATCCATTTCATGTATCTCACGTTTGTATGTTTGGCAGGTCGAAATATACAATGCACTTATACAAGGGCCGAAACCGAAAGAGTTATAAAACAAGGTTAAATCATTGTACATTTCGGGCTTGTATATTTTAACATACATTTGGAACATACAAGGTCCATATACAAGCGCGGACCCAAAGGGATAATGAAACAAAGTTAAATAAATGTACATTCAGTGCTTGTATGTTCTGGCATACAAGCGAAATATACAAAGGTAATATGCATATCGCAGATTTGAAGTGGCTATCAAATGGAGTTAAATGCCTGTATGTTTCCTACAATGTATATTCATACATACATCGCCATGGATTTGAAATAGTATGAAGCAAAGTTAAGCTGTTGTATATTTTGTGCATTGTATGTATCCTACATACAAAGAAGTATACATTGCTATATACATTAGGCGGACCCGAAAAGGTTATTGAAAGTAGTTAAGTCCTTGCATATTTCTGTGCTTTGTATATTGAGATATACAAGCATAATATACAAGCCGCAGAATTGAGGAAGTATTAAAATTGGTTAAAATGTTGTATGATTCTGGCTTGTATGTATAAACATACATTGCATTATATACAAACAAACATGCATGGCGGAACATACAAGGGCGGAATCAAAAGGGGATAGGCACGGAATATTCTTTGTATGTACATGCTTATATGTAAGCGATATACAAGCCGATGTGCAAGGTAAAAATGTACAAGCCGGATTCAAAATGGAAATTAAAAATAGAAAGTTCCTTGCATATTTTGGTGCTTGTATATTAAGGTATACAAGCCCGATATACAAAGAAAACATGCATTCACCATATACAAAGATTTGAGCAAGGAAAGGAGCGGGAAAGTAGTGCAATGGGTTTTTGAGGCATTTTTGAGCCTGAGTTCATATTTTCAGTCAGTGGTGGTTGACCCGACTGGTTTTAAATGTTGTATTTGCATTTCTGATGTGCCATTTTCATAGTTTTAGGGCCCGATTGTTGTGTTTGTGCATTTCATAGCTTGATTTAATAGGTGTTTATTTTCCCTGCTGATTTATTAAACAATGGTGCTTAACTCCTGCTTGTTTATTGCAGATTGTTAGAGTAGCTAGGAAGATGCAGAGTTGCTGACACAGTGGTGGCATGCAAGTGAACATAGAGACGGGGCTTTAATGGCAAGATCACCCCGGACAACGGATCGGATCCCAAGGGGGATTTCAATGCAGAGGGTTTGCAGATGGAGACATTATTGTTGGAGCGGTGCTCGGCATGGGCATGCTGCTCGGATTCTTGGCGGGATTCATTCCTCACCATTTGATGCTGCGCTGGATGGCTGTAGACCATGGATTAATTAGGTTTTCTTGGGTGCTACATTGGGGATACCTAGAGATATATATTGAGCCCCTTTTCTATACAAAAGAAGGAGGGGGTCATTCATACAATATCAGACTTGTAGTAATTTTAGGCAAGAGATCGGATTACTAAGACTATTGGGGACTGGATTGTTGAAATAATCAAGGTCCTTTCCCTAGATCATTGTAAATGTACCTATTTTATGGAAATACGGTATGGAGATGAAGCTTCAGATTACATCCTGATTGTAAAACTTAAGTAATCTTCAAGTTGATTTCTGGATATGTACTGGTGAATGCCATGTTCTATAGAAGTGCTTTCATTTCATTGCATGTTGTCAACTTTTCCCTTGAAGATTTGCACTGAATCATGCGGATTTGTGGGCTGTCCTGGTGAAGTATGGTTTTAGTTTTCTTCTCTTCATTGTTGTATGGGAGCATGTATGTGGACCAGTGATCTCAGTCAAGTAATTTTAGGAATCTCACTGTCTAACCCTTTTCTCTCATTTTAATTTCATAGAAATCACTTTCACAACTGCACATCATGATGAATATTAAGCAGAACAGAGAAATATGCTGACACTTCGTAGATAACTGAATATCATTAGCATATTTCTTGAGCTAGATGTATGTACTATTGAAAATATCATGCAAAGAATCACAAATAAGGGTAGAACTCATGCAAATATCAACTTACACACATCATTTGGAGGTATATGCTGTGTAGAGTAACTTCCTTGTATAGCATAGTTGTAGGAGCAGAATCTACTGATCTACATAAGACCCCAAAATGGAAAACAGCAACACAAATCAACCTTTGAGTAACATCAACAGATTATGAACTAATCATCGGAGACTTGGGATCATGAATTCTATGAATTCATTGTATCTTTCAAGATAAATAGGGGTTGTTGTGTAACTTTTGTTTAGTGTTTGTGTGTGACTAACATCCACATCAATAGAGAAACTGGTGCTAGAAGGAGGGCCAGAACAAGGAAACTATAGATTCCTGTAAACATTGCTGGAGTATCCTGTCAGTTTCAAAATCTGACCATAAACCTGCCATTTTGCCTTGAAAACTTGAGAAATCCTAGCTTTCAGGCCAAATACCAGGTCCAGATCTAGTGGACTCTTTGAAGAACTACCTATCAGGGGATTTAGACCTAGAACTGTGGACATTCATCATTCCCCTAATCCTAGTGCATCCGGAGCCTCACCAAAGTGTGTTCCTGTCACTCCTATTGGCTTACAAATACCCACAGGACCACCCATCACACCTCAGGTCCAGTCTCGGCCTGTCATATGATAGGGAGGGACTCTAGAATGTCAATTCTACCTATCTTGAATCAATTCAAGACTCTGGACAACTCTAGCCTCTCTACCAATTCAAGTGCTCATGACATCTTTCTACACAAAAATATCTACTAAATTCCTCAACTCTTTGCAGAGATGGAAAATTCTATCACTCTACTTGGTGTGGGACACATTCCTTGTCCTCACTACTTCCAAAATACTACCTCAAGGGCACATAACTTTTCTGAGCCCATTGTCCACCCTTCTCTCTCTGTTCAAGGGTCTTGACTGCTTAGTGATCACTTTCTTCCTCTCTGCTTTCCACCCTTGCAAGTCTATTCTCCTACTTGTCTATCTAGCCGGACTCCTTAGTGAGCTCACCTAGAACAAGCATGCATTACCTCTAGTCGACAATCCAACCATCCCACAAAAGAAAAACAAACAAAATGCATGGCTCTGCTTGATGGCCTCCATACTGTACAGAGGAACTTGAGTGACATCAAGACAGAGTCATGGTTTGCAAAAAAGAACAAAATTGCAAAAAAGAAAATGACTAATCTACCTTAGAATAACAAACTAAAAATTGTACAAAAAAAAATACAATGTTGGTCGAACTGCTGAATTGGATTTTTATTCAAAATTGTTCTTACATCAAAATGCTCCTCAAATCAAAATCTTCTCCGCCCTTCAAACCCCTTACAGAGAGAATTCTACATCTTATAGTTATCTCATGTCCGTTATAGGACATTTCAGTTCTTAGACCGGTTCGTATTCTAACTGCCCCGATTCAACTCTATGCTATCGTTCCATCGGTGTGACCACCCTCTATCGGTGAGTCTAAATTTTTATTGGCCGATAGTATAAGTTTGGCTGATGTTGCCTTTGACTTCATAGACTTCCGTCGCTCAAACTTACACCATCGGTGTAGCCTTTGGTCTATCTTCTAATGCACTAACTTACCCCGATGACTTCCCTTCATGCTTGTCAGTGTGAGTTTCCACTATCGTCAATCTCCTTGAATCTCCTACCGACACCGTTAGTCACTCCGATGAACTTTACACCTGCCTTCGTCAATCAGACCGCATTCCATCAGTAAACTCCAAATTTGTTACCCCGATGGCATCACTCTTACCGATATGCCAACGAAGACTTTATTGTCGGCCAGACTCGCTTCTTCGGCTAGACTTTGACCTTATCCTCCAGTGGGCTATATTACGCCAAAAAACATAACATCCACTTAGTCGTCGGTAAGATGGCCTCTATCGGCAGTGTCTCCATTTCTCTCGCTGACATGCTGATACAACTGCCATCGGCCAGACCTTGAGCATCAGCAACCTTCAAACTTGTTATCCTGATAGCCTTTCTCACACCGACATGCATGTTCCTGCTCTGTCCTATTTGAAAATTCACAACATCACACCAAAATGCAACTATTGGAAAATTCACAACATCACACCAAAATGTAAAAAAAATATATACATGGGCTCCAAGCCCGTGGTGCTCCTGCACCATACTCCCCCTGCGCGGAAAAAGTCAAGTCACCTCCGGTGACAATGAGGCAAAATCAATGCCCTTCTTTTTGAATTCTGACTCTGCAACCCAGGTAGCTTCTGCCTCAGGCAACTGCTTCCATTTGACCAAATGCTCCATGTAGACACCATGTCTGGTCTGCTTTTGTACCCTAGAATCCAGTATTCTCTCTGCCTGTCGTTTGGGTTTTGGTGGCAAAGTCACATTTTTGACTGGCTATTCCTTCTCTGAAATGGATCCATTTGCTGCTAACTGAGGACCCTTGTATTGCACCAGGTCTTGAACATTAAACACTGGTGAGATTGCTAGGTCTTCTGGCAATTCAATCCTGTATGCATTGTTACCACACTTGTTCAGGATTTTGCAAGGACCAATTCTTCGCATTTGCAATTTGGTTGGCATTCCTTTCTGCAGTCTGGCTTTGTTCAGGTGCACCATAACTAGATCACCAACTTCAAACTGGATGTCCTTCCTGTGGGCATCTACTCTATCCTTGATCTTCTGTGTGTTTTCTGTCAAGGTTTTCTTCACCTGTTCATGTACTTCTTTCATGGATTGTGAAAAATCCTCTGCATGACCACTTCTATTCTCCGTGTTTCCCATATTCCTGAGCTCACATACACCTTTGGGGTGCATTCCATAGATTATTTCGAATGGACTCTTACCAGTAGTCCTATTCACACTGTCATTATAGGCAAATTTTGCCTGCTGAATGACTTGATCCCAGCTCTGCCCATATTCCTTGGTTATACATCTTAACAGGTTACCCAGTGTCCTGTTTACCACCTCTGTCTGACCATCTGTTTGTGGATGGTATGCTGAGCTGAAAGATAAATTTGTCCCTAATCTCTGCCACAAAGTTTTCCAGAAATGCCCCATGAACTTAGCATCTCTGTCAGACACAATGCTTGTTGGAAGTCCATGAATCCTTATCACTTCTCTAAAAAACATGTGCTATATGACTGGCATCACGAGTCACTTTACAGGGAATGAAATGACTCATCTTGCTAAACCTATCCACAACTACATATATGCTATCATAACCAGTCTTAGTCTTAGGCAAACCAACCACAAAGTCCATACTTACACATTCCCATGGCCTGGAAGGAATGGGCAAAGGTTGGTACAGTCCTACATTTGAAGTGGTTCCCTTGGCCTTCTGACATACGATACACTGTTCCACATACCTTCTGATGTCTCTGTGCATCCTCGGCCAATAATAGAACCTTCGGACTAGCTCCAGTGTTTTGTTCAGACCAAAATGGCCACTCAGACTACCATTGTGCTTCTCCTATATGAGATTTTCTCTCATAGATCCCCTTGGCACACATAATTGTCCACCTTTGAATAGCAATCCCTATTGCAAGGTGAAATTTGCAAACTCACTGTGAAAGTGATTCTCAAAATCTTGACATACGTTGTATGCCTCAGTAAAGTCTTCATCATCTCTATAGAGATCCTTGATGTCTTCAACTCTAATGCTCTTCAACTACACTTCCTGCACTATGAGCAACCTCTTGCTCAAAGCATCTGCAACTTTGTTGAGCTGCCCCTTCTTATGCTTAATTATAAAAGTGTAGGATTGCAGGCACTCCATCCACTTGATATGTCTGCTGCTCAACTTATCTTGTGAGTTTAGAAAACTCAGGGCTTGGTTATCTGTGTAGACAACAAATTCCTTAGGTAGGAGATAATGTCTCCACTTCCTAAGTGCTTGGACTAGAGCATACAACTCTAAGTCATATGAAGAGTACTTACTCTTTGCTTCATTCAGCCTCTCACTGAAAAAGGCTACAGGTCTGTTCTCCTAATTTAACACTGCTCCTACAGCTATGTTACTTGCATCACATTCAATAGTAAATAGCTTATCAAAACTAGGCAGCAATAGTACAGGTTGTGTTGCTATCTCTTTCTTCAACTGTTCAAAACTTCTATCTGCAACTGGTGTCCATCTAAATTTTTCTTTCATTCCACCCTTAATTGTATTCAACATGGGTGCACATATCCCACTGAAATTTCTGATAAACTTTCTGTAAAACTGGGCTAAGCCATGGAAACTTCTCACCTCTATGGCTGCTCTGGGAGTAGGCTAGCTCAAGATTGCCTCTACCTTTGACTTGTCCATCTTCAATTCTCCCTGAGACACCACAAAACCAAGTTATACCAATTCTTGCTTCATGAATTCACACTTCTCCAAATTGATGGTTAGTTGTTCATCATGTAATTTTTGCAAAATAGTATTTACATGTTCTAGATGTTCTTCCTTAGTCTAACTAAAAATTACAATATCATCTAGAAAAACAACTACGAATTTACCAATATAATCCTTTAGGACTTCATTCATGAGTCTCATAAAGGTGTTGGGCGCATTTGATAGACCAAATGGCATAACAAGCCATTCATACAGTCCTTCTGTGGTCTTGAAGGCTGTCTTCCACTCATCACCTTCCTTGATTCTTATTTCGTGGTAACCACTCTTTAGGTTTATCTTAGTAAAGTACTTTGCTTTTCCAATACAATCCATGAGATCTTCAATTCTGGGAATTGGAAATCTATACCTTATAGTTATCTTGTTTATGGCTCTGGCATCTATGCATAATCTCCATGATCCTCCTTTCTTTGGTGCCAACACTGTGGACACTGCACAAGGACTAATACTCTTCCTGATCAATCCCTGATCGAGCAACTCTTGCATTTGTCTAGAAATTTCTTTGTGCTAGTCTGGAGTCATCTTGTAAGGAGCCTTGTTTGGCAAAGATGCTCCTGGAATCAGGTCTATCTGATGACTTATTGCTCTCTATGGAGGTAATGTGGCTGGTGTACCATCATTGATTATGCCCTTATACTTCTCCAGTATAGGCTGCATCTCCTTGGGAATCACTGTCTTCTTATCCTGCTACTCTTCTTTTGGTTTTACTATGATGGCATAACCAATACCATCCTCCTTAAGAGTATTCAAAAACTCTTTTCCACTCACAACCAAGATATTGGGACTCTTTGTCTGAACTGCATCCTCATCCTCCAATGACTGAATCTTATAGGTAACACCATCCTTTTGAAAAGAATAGGCATTCTTCTCACCATCATGTATTGCCTTTCGGTCATACTGCCATGGTCTACCCAATAAGAGATGGCATGCATCCATGGGTAGTATATCACATAATACCTTATCCTTATAGCCACCTATACTAAACTCTACCCAACTTTGTTCATTTACTACCACATGTTGACCCTTATTCAACCATGTGACTCTATATGGGTTTGCATGAGTTATTCTTTTCAAATTTAGTTTCTTAACTACCTCATCAGAAATAATATTATTAGTAGATCCTGAGTCTATGATAATTTTACATACCTTATTCAAAATCTTGCATTTGATTCTGAATAGTGCTCTCCTTTGGCTTGGTTCAGACTTTACTAGTTCTTTCATCAAGGTTCTCCTTATCATCAGGTTCTCTCCATCTTTTGAGTTCAGACTGACCTCAGGTGACTGGCTGCTAGATGCATTATCTTGGACATAGTGATTTCTCTTATCACCTCCTTGAGAAGAGGATGTGGCCTTTTCTGGACACCTATATGCTGGATGACCTAGATTACCACAGTTGTAACACTTCAGGGTGGTGAAATAGGATCCTCTGCCTAATCAACCTGACCTTCCTCTGTTAGATCCTCTTCCTCTATGGTTTCCTCTACCACTCGACTCCCCACTCTGCTCTGTGAGTTTGGATTCTGCTTGGGATCTATTGTCAGCATTCCTTCCACCAAAACTTCCTCCATGTCCTCTGTTATCTCTGCCTCTTCCTCTTCCTCTACTAATTGAGTCTTGTTTCCTTTTGTTCTTTTCCTCTACTTTCAGTGCTAGCTGATAGCATTTGTGCACTGTTGTAGGACACAACAAATTGATCTCTTCTTGTATATTCCACTTCAGACTGTTAAGGTACCTTGCTACCTTTATGCTTTCATCCTCCATCACTTTGGACCTTAAGCATAGCTTTTGGAATTCTTCAGTGTATGCACTGACATCTAATTCCTTCTGTCTCAGATTCTGTCTCTTCCTGTGCAACTGTATTTCATAATCTTCTGGCATATATGCTTCTTTGATTTTAGCTACCATCCCCTTCCAAGTAGCTATGGGCTTCTTATCTTCTTTTGCTCTTTCAGTTTACACAAATTTCCACCAGGTTAAGGTAGCTCCCCTGAGTCTGGATTTGGCCACCTTTACTTTCTATGCCTCGCTTACACCATCACATTCAAAGTGATTTTCAAGTCCTTCTATCCATTCCATGACCAAATCTGGGTCCATTTTTCCACTAAAAAGTGGTACTCCTTCCAATGTTTTACCACTCATTGCTTTCAAAGCTTTCAAGAAAGGTTCTTCTTCCATCTTAGGATCAGGTGTGGGCTCTTCATCTTCTATAGACACACCTTTTTCCTTGTTTACTTTCTACTTGACTTCTTTAGTCTTCTCCATCATTACACCCAGTTTACTTTCCATTTCTGCCAATCTTTTGCTATAGGAGCCTATTCTCCTCTTCTTGATCCTCAACCTTCTTTGCCAATTCTGCATTAGTCACCATCTTCTTGGATGAATCTATAGACTCACTTGAACTCGGTGATAACATACAACTTCTTCTATTCCAGCCTAGGAATAACCCAAATCTTTAACTGGCTCTGATACCAATTTGATAGGGAGGGACTCTAGAATGTCAATTCTACCTATCTTGAATCAATTCAAGACTCTGGACAACTCTAGCCTCTCTACCAATTCAAGTGCTCATGACATCTTTCTACACAAAAATGTCTGTTAAATTCCTCAACTCTTTGCAGAGATATTCTATCACTCTACTTGGTGTGGGACACATTCCTTGTCCTCACTACTTCCAAAATACTACCTCAAGGGCACATAACTTTTCTGAGCCTGTTGTCCACCATTCTCTCTCTATTCAAGGGTCTTGACTGCTTGGTGCTCACTTTCTCGCTCTCTGTTTTCCACCCCTGCAAGTCTATTCTCCTACTTGTCTATCTAGCCAGACTCCTTACTGAGCTTGCCTAGAACAAGCATGCATTGCCTCTAGTCGACAATCCAACCATCCCACAAAAGAAAAACAAACAAAAGGCATGGCTCTGCTTGATGGCCTCCATACTGTACAGAGGAACTTGAGTGACATCAAGACAGAGTCATGGTTTGCAAAAAAAAATAAAATTGTAGAAAAGGAAACGACTAATCTACCTTAGAATAACAAACTAAAAACTGTACCAAAAAAAAAATACAATGTTGGTCGAACTGCTGAATTGGATTTTTATTGAAAATTGTTCTTACATCAAAATGCTCCTCAAATCAAAATCTTCTCCGCCCTTTGAACCCCTTACAGAGAGAATTCTACATCTTATAGTTATCTCATGTCTATTACAGGATGTTCCAGTTCTCATACCGGTTCGTATTCTAACTACCCCGGTTCAACTCTATGCTATTGTTCCATCGGTGTGACCACCCTCTATCGGTGAGTCTAAATCTTTATCAACCAATAGTATAAGTTTGGCCGATGTCGCCTTTGACTTCATAGATTTCTATCGCTCAGACTTACACCATCGGTGTAGCCTTCGGTCTATCTCCCGATGCACTAACTTACCCCGATGACTTCCCTTCGTGCTTGTCGGTGTGAGTTTCCACTATTGACAATCTCCTTGAATCTCCTACCGACACCGTTAGTCACTCTGATGAACTTTACACCCGCCTTCATCAGTCAGACCGCATTCCATTGGCAAACTCCAAATTTGTTACCCCGATGGCATCACTCTGACCGATATGCCAACAAAGACCTTATTGTCGGCTAGACTCGCTTCTTCGGCTAGACTTTGACCTTATCCTCCGATGGGCTATATTATGCCGAAAAGCATAACATCAACTTAGTCATCGGTAAGATGGCCTCTATTGGTAGTGTCTCCATTTCTCTCGCCGACACGCCGATACAACTGCCATTGGCCAGACCTTGAGCATCGGCAACCTTCAAACTTGTTATCCCGATAGCCTTTCTCACACCGACATGCATGTTCCCACTCTGTCCTATTTGAAAATTCACAACATCACACCAAAATGTAAAAAAAATATATACATGGGCTTCAAGCCCATGGTGCTCCTGCACCATCATACCCCAGATCCAACCTCCACCAGTTGCAATGTCATTTTTCACGGCAGAGTCGCCTTTGACCTTCAATGCATATCATGCCTTACCTAAAATCTAGATAAAATTTGTCCTAGGTATCATCTGTATCAGGATGCTGATGATCATGTCAAAACCTTCAAGGAAGCCTATTGTAGGGCTAGAATTGAGTATGAAGACGTGGTATGCAGATTGTTTCCATTCTCCTTAGGGGAAGAGGCCTATAACTGGTATACCAATCTAGGTCAGGGTTCAGTTGGTTCATGGGATGCCTTGGAGAAAGCTTTCAAGGATAGGTTCAAGGTGCCTATAGATCCTTCAATGAACTATCACCTATTCTCCACCATCAAGAGATGCAAAGGAGAACCCATTGCAAATTTCAACGCTAGATTCCAAAAGATGTTGTCTAAGCTAATTGCTCCCTACGTTGTAATAGATGAAGCTACTAGGAGCATTTATTACTCAGCTTTAGATCCCCTAACTTCCATGTTTATCAAAAGGACACACCTTGGTGTAACAACCTTAGCATAGGCTTTTAAGGAAGCTATCAAAGTTAGTCAACAATTGGCTCCTACTCCCACACCAAATATTGCATTCCCTACACTTCCTGGTTATCCTACATATCCTGTCCACCAACAGACCAATGGAGCAATGATACCTTCAGCAGTGATGCCAGCCCCTTTGCAAATACGCCCACTTAGTGTCATGCACCCACCAAGTGGGAATAACCAGATGTTACCATATCAAACATAAGTGCCCCAGGCTGTAGAACAATCCAACAATAACAATGGATCTTCCTTTTTCAAGCCCCAGACAGAGAATGTAGTGGCCAAGGTTCAGGAAGAGAAAGAAGAAATCAAAGAAATATCAGCTTAGTTAAGGAAACTTACTACTGAGGTCACTCATCTGAGAAATCAGAACTTCTACTCTCAGCCTAATCAAAATAGAGGCTATGCTAATGATAGACCTAATTATCCTGACAGGGGGTACAACAATAATTACAATAACAATAATGGCAACAATAATCCTCCTAGATAGCCTAGAGTGTGGAACACCAGGCCAAACAATGGTTCCTTGCCATCACCCCTAAACAATCAGCCTCCTAGTGAACCTAGGCAGACCACTAGAGTAAACCTTGCAGAGGCTGCACTTACAAACTGGTGTAGGATACATAACACCAACGCTCATGCAGAGTTGGATTGTCCCCAATTCAGGATTGCTGCTAGCATATTCCAAGCTGAAGTGGCCAGTACCTCAAGTAATCCACCTTATGTAGAGGGAAATGAAATTGTCCCCTATGAGTATGATTCTGCCCTAGTACTAGAAAGCTTCATGCATTGTCCTTATCAGCATACAAGATCATCACATAAGGATTACACCTCAACATGTGAGGAATCAGCCATGGTTTTTGAGTCCAACTATGTTTTCCCCTTTGAGGACGAGAATGAGCCATCAGTCGAGCATGAAGAAGTCAATGCTTATCAACAACAACCTCAGGGTAGGCATAACTACAACCCGAGGAATAACTTAAATAGATTTGCTGATCCTTTGACCACATCTTTGCCTCCAAACAATTTCAACACTCCACCCGATCCCAAGGTAAGTAATAACCCTGGATTTCCCAAGGTTAATGCTCAATACTTGGCACCACAGAATGCAACACCAAAAGCTGTAAATCCACCTCCCAAATCTGACAAATTGGTTACATATCTAGCAGATGAAATGAAAAAGGTTAAGATCAACCTGCCATCGTTAGAGTTGCTTAAAACCCCTGCTATCAAGAATGCTTTCATGAAATCATTGGATGGTTCTGCTCAAAAGGAGGTTAGTCATACCCCAGGCCAATTTGGAAATAAAGATCATGCTGCCAAGAATGTTAACGTCCAACCTAAAACATCAGCCACTGTTCAAGCTGCAAATACCTCCCACATGACCCTATACAAAGACAAGAGTGAGTCACCTCCCTTCCTCCTTACCATAAGGATGTTTGGTAAAAATTTGCATAACTGCTTAGTGGACTCAGGAGCATCTACCAATGTAATGTCCCTATCCATATGCAATGCTTTAGGGCTACATCCTGCTAAATCATTAAAGAAGGTAACACAGTTGGACAAAACAGAAGTAAGTGTGGTAGGGGAACGTACTCACATTCACATGCAGCTAGCATCAGATCCCAAAATCTAGCACTATATTAATATTTAGGTAGTTCATTTACCTGATACATATGGAATGTTACTCAGCAGAGACACGTCAAAAACCCTCAATGGATACATGTCAACTACTTTCAGCTATATGTGGCTACCTTGGAAGGGTATACCAAACCAGATAAGAATCGAAGTTGAACCTCGCATGAGACACATGATTACCAAATATAACAAAACTAATGAAATTATGTATGTGGATGTGGAACCTGGAGTTTACTCCATTAGACCTCAAACCGCCATCATAGAAGAAATCCTGATGCTTGACATACATGATCATAATGATGACCTTTGGAGTGATAAAATAAATTCAAAACCTGATTGTAATTTTGGAAGTGAAATAGGACTGGATCATTTCGAGAAATTTGAGATACATTTAGTTAAACAGGTGAAACAATGTCAATTATTAAAAGTGCCTGTTCATGATATTCTAATTGATGGATGGTGCAGGTTGCATGATGAGGCACATTCTGAAAAGACTTGTGATGCCTGTTTAGACATGTTGGAGTTGGAACAAGCATACAGTGAAGCATCTTCACCCGTGGTGAGTTCTGTAGATAATGATAGTGAAATTGATTTTTATTTGTCTTCTACAGGGACAGGAGGATGCACACAGAAGGATGAAAATTCTATTCATATGACAGAAGAAATACTGGTATGCAATAGGAGTAATGATAAGAAGAATGAGAAAATCACCCCAGGGAGTGATTGTCTGATAGCGGATTATGAGTTATCTGATGAGGATAGGGGCAGTAATCTGTCCAAGTTCGAGGAGTTTCTGTCAAAAGAAATTCAAAGGATGACACAGCAGTAGAGATCCCCACGGGATGCCTTGATTGAGAAGTGGTGCAGGTTGCATGAAGCACCTCATTCAGAGACATCTTGTTCTTTGTGCCTGCATATCTTGAGAAGGCATACGTTGCCTTGTCTAAAGGATGTTCCTCCTGATGATAAGAGAGAAGAGGAAATGTCAGCTTCCCATAAAGCCGATAAGGTGGTGTCTAAGAAAGTTGAGACACCAAAGCTAAAATAGATATCAGGTGGTGTAGTTGCCAGAGCGAAAAGAAAAAAAGAGGGCCCAGAAAAGCTTTTAGATCAACATAAGCCATGGATCCTCAGGTTTGATGGATCCAAGTCAAAACAAGGAGCTAGAGTAGGAATAGACCTTATTGACTCATCTGGAAAATCCTACTTGGCAGCATACAGGTTGCAGTTCCCATGCACAAACAATGTGGCAAAGTATGAAGCTCTAATCCATGGGATATTGTTTGCACTTAGAAAAAAGGTGAGAATTCTGCATGTCTATGGGGACTCAGAATTAGTTGTTAGACAGGTGAGAGGTATATACTCTTGCAAATATAGAAGGCTGTCCAATTATAGACACAGGGTGTGGGACTTAATAGAAGATCTGGATGCATTCAATATCACCCATGTACCCAAAGAGCAAAACCACAGAGCAGATGCTTTGGCCCAGGCTGCCAGTACCCTCGAGCCACTATCCATATTAGGTTTAAAAAGATTCTCAGTTGAATTAGTATCAGTGCCTTCAGTACTTGATAATGTAACTAATCTCCAAGTATTTGATGATGATCAGCATATTTTGGATTTTATATCCAACAGGGATATTTTTGAGGCACATATCATTGATGAAAAGAATCTAGAAGATCATGTCTGGGAGGAAGAAGAAATCCTGGAGCTGCCAAGTAACAAAATTCCTAAGGGAATGATAGAGCTAGAAAGAGCATTTGATCTGGACAACATGCTAAAACAGAAGGATCTTCCAAAAGCTGATGAGGGATAGTGCTCATAGGTTAACATTAGGCAGGGTGGTAAAAAGAGAAATGTCCTGATTGAGAAGGTCTGTACAGAAGAGGAATCAAAAGGGATAACCCAGGCCCTCAAAGATTACATCCATGTCATTGCCTGGACATATGACGAGCTAAAAACTTATGATGCCTCAGTCATCACTCATACGATACCTTTGAAGCCAGACGCCAAGTCTTTTAGACAGAAACAGAGACCGGTAAATGCCTTGTTGGAGCCCATCATCTTTGAAGAGGTTAAAAGTTTGCTTGATGCCAGGATCATATTTCCTGTGAGACACTCCACGTGGGTGGTGAACCTGGTCCCGGTGAGAAAAAAGAACGGCGACATTAAACTATGCGTGGACTTCAGAAACTTAAATAGAGCTTCTAAAAAGGATAATTATCCTTTGCCTTCTCTAGACGAAGTCCTGTAGATTGTGAACGGTGCCAAGATGATGTCCTTCTTGGATGGTTTCTCTAGTTACAACTAGGTGATGGTGGACAAAATTGATAGATTGAAAACCGCATTTACCATGAAGCGGGGGATTTTTGCCTACAGGCGCATGCCGTTTGGGTTGATAAACGATGGAGCCACATTTTAGTGAGCAATGGACATAGCCTTCAGAGGCTTGATTGGTAAATGCATAGTCATCTACATGGATGACTTAACAGTGTTCTCCAAAGATAGAGGAAACCATGTGGAGGACCTGAGAAAGGTGCTGAAGAAGTGCGAGCAATACGAGATATTCTTAAATCCCAAGAAGTGCATATTTGGGATGACCACAGGGAAATTACTGGGCCACCTGATAACTGAGGATGGGATCATCAGTGATCCTGCCAAAATAGAATGCATCATGAAGATACAACTGCCTGGAAGCAAGACAGAGCTCAAATCTTACTTTGGTAAGATCAATTTTGTTAGAAAATTTATCATTGGCTTTGAAGAGATTATCAGGCCCTTGAACGCCATGCTCAAGAAGGACGCTAAAATTGAATGGACACTGGAAGCTAGAGCAGCTTTTGAAGACATTAAGAAGGCTATATCAAATGCTCTAGTTCTGATCAGTCCAGATTACACCAAGGACTTCTACATCTACTCATTTGCTTCAAAGCATACCTCTGCAGCAGTGCTGACGCAGAAAAATGAAGAAAAGGAAGAAAAGCCTATAGCTTTCATGAGCTGCCCTTTCAGAGATGCAGAGCTCAGGTATATGGACGTTGAAAGGTAGGCACTTGCTTTGGTTTGAGCAGTCAAGAAGTTCAGGCACTACATCCTGAGAAGTAAGATGATTGTTGTAGTACCTAATGCAGCAGTAAAAATGTTGTTAATGCAAAGTGAACCGGGTGACAAAAGGGCTAAATGGATCACTGTCCTCCAGGAGTACGATATGGAGATAACACCTATGAAGTTGGTAAGAGGACAGGCATTGAGCCGAATGATATCAGAGATTAATCCTAATATCTTGAGCCAACAATATGTTGTAAATGCAAAAGATGATGGAGAATGGTACTCAGATATAAAACACATCCTGATCACTGGAAGATGTCCCTCAAAACTACAGGCCTCACAGAGGAGAGCCCTGAGGATAGGGTCACTGAAAGATATGCTAAAAGGAGGAGTCCTTTTCAAGAAAAACTATGAGGGGATATACCTAAGGTGCCTAGAGAGATCAGAAGCATATAAGGTACTAGTAGAATTGCATGATAAGTTTGGGACTGCACATGGATCATCCTTAGCCACAACTCATTCTATCCTCAGGGCAGGGTATTATTGGTCCACAATTTTTAAAGACACAACTGGACACATCAAATGTTGTCATATGTGTCAGGTTGCTGCAAACAGAGAAAAATATGTTGCTCAACCTTTGCAGCCAGTGATGGAGATGCGCCCCTTCGCTCAATGGGGGATGGACTTCATAGGACCTATCAATACTCCGTCATCCTCAGGCCATAGGTATGTTTTAACTATTACTGACTACTATAGCAGGTGGACTGAGGCTATTAGTAGTAGGACATGCAACGCTGAGGATGTCATTAAGTTTTTGGAAAGCAATATAGTGACCAGGTACGGAGTTCCATATGCTTTAGTATGTGATAATGGACCTGCTTTTGCTTTAATGAAACTATCAGGTTGGGCTTTTGATCATGGGGTCATCTTAAAATTCTCCTCAAATTACTATCCCCAAGGGAATGGATTAGCAAAATCCACGAACAAGAACCTATTGAATATCATAAAAAAGATGATAGATAAGAACCCAAGGGAATGGAACACTCTATTAAAATATGCCTTGTGGGTAGATAGAACCAGGAATAAAGCTACATTAGGAAATTCACCTTTTCACCTAGTATATGGGGTGGATCTCATCCTCCCTGTTAACTTAAAGATTCCTACACTGCAGTTTGCACAAGAGTACCTAGGCATAGATAATAAACAGGAGGTTAGATTGCTACAACTAATGCACCTAGAGGAAAAAAGAAGTGTAGCAATTAACCAATTTACTATGCATCAGGCTGTTGTCAAGCACTCATTTGACAAAAGAGCTAGAACCAAGGCTTTCAGGATCTCAGATCTAGTCCTGATGTGGGACAAAGCACATGAAAGAAAGGGTGATCATGGTAAGTTTGACAAACTCTGGATAAGCCCCTTTCAAATTTTTGAAATTTTAGGAGACAACACCTATAGGCTCAAGTCATTAACTGGTGAGGATGTTCCATTACCAGTTAATGGACAGTTCCTCAAACACTATTTTTAGGCCTGAAGTAGCATCATGATAGTCATGTGTATCATAGTGTACTTTCTTTTTATAGTTGTTTGTACAGTGGCTTTGTTTTTCTTGTTTTGTTTTGGTTGCTTTGTTTCCTCAGCAGGGATCTTTCTTTTGATTTAGAGTATGAAGGAGAAGATTAACAACCACTGAAAATAATAGAAAATTCAAGTCATTCAGGTTAATTGTTTGAAATTTATGCATAATTTGTTGTGACTGTCACGAATGTAGAGAGTTGTTTGACTTGTGAAATTTTGTATTCAATAAGAATGGGTTGAGTATTCAAGGAATGTTTCTCACAATGATTCACCTAAAATCCTTGGGTTTGTTGAACTTGCCAGTGTAGGTATTAGGTGAAAAATTAGAGGTCACCCTTGTTACCATTACAATCCTCAGCTTAATTTCAGCAAGTGACCACTCCTTGCATCATGAAATTACAATTGTTATATCTTATGAAATCTCTATCAAAATTACAAAAAAAAAATATAATAAAGTAGATTATACTGAAAATCTAGATTAAGCCATCTTAGTAACTCTACCAGGGCTATGGATGCTTGCTGGCAGTGGGGCTCTACTTAGGAGAATTGTAATGATAACCTTGTCGAGGCTATGGACGTTCACTGGCAGCAAGGCTCTATTCGGTTGGCTATGAGGGAATGTCCTCACCTACGTAGTCTAATATTAGTCACTGGTTTGTTAAACTAATCTTCAAGATGAGGATTATTAATCATGTGCACCCACTTAAACTGAGATGAAAATTCATGCACCTTATTGAATAAATTGAGTCCCAAGTTGAATGATGATTTGCAAGAAAGATAGAAGTTATGAATTTATTTCATTTGGTTTTCTTTAATAGGTTGAATTTGATTGTTTTGTTTGGCTTCTAGTTGTTGTGATGTTCATAACATGCCCCATTTTACTCCTTAGTAAAATAAGGACCCCTGTTGTGGCTACTGCTTTTGCTGGTGTGTGTTGTTTTGCTTGGTGGTAAGGGGAAAAGGGGATTAAAATTGCAAACTTTGTTTAAAATAGAGAAAAATGCATTTTCAGTACCAGGGCATAATATAGTTGGATTCCTTGTGAAAAATGAGCTAGGGTTGCTTTTTGAACCATCTTAAAATTTGCCATATTTTGCAAGTTATGAGCATTCTAGTAAAATGTACAAGGGAAAGGTTTGTTGTTTGCATATACAAGTTTATTTGTATATCGGGTTGCATATACAAGGCCCTTTGTATGCAAGTCCACTTGTATACAATGCCCTTTGTATATCACTTTCCATATACAAAGTCGTTTGTATATGCAAAGTCATTTTTATACGTAGTCGCATTTGCAATCGGGTTCATATACAAAGTCAATTGTATGTCTTTTTACCTTGTATGCATTTGGTAGAGTTTATGCATACATACAAAGTGGACCCGAAATGGTTTTAGGGTTAGAATGAATAATGTTTAAAATCCATTGCATGTATCTCACGTTTGTATGTTTGGCAGGTCGAAATATACAATGCACTTATACAAGGGCCGGAACTGAAAGAGTTATAAAACAAGGTTAAATCATTGTACATTACGGGCTTGTATATTTTAACATATATTTGGAACATACAACGTCCAATACAAGCGCGGACCCGAAGGGATAATGAAACAAAGTTAAATCAATGTACATTCGGTGCTTGTATGTTCTGGCATACAAGCGAAATATACAAAGGCAATATGCATATCGCAGATTTAAAGTGGCTATCAAATGGAGTTAAATGCTTGTATGTTTCCCGCAATGTATATTCATACATACAGCGCCATGGATTTGAAAGAGTATGAAGCAGAGTTAAGCCGTTGTATATTTTGTGTGTTGTATGTATCCTACATACAAAGAAGTATACATTGCTATATACATCGGGCGGACTCGAAAAGGTTATTGAACGTAGTTAAGTCCTTGCATATTTTTGTGCTTTGTATATTGAGATATACAAGCATAATATACAAGCTGCGGAATCGAGGAAGTATTAAAATTGGTTAATCGTTGTATGATTCCGGCTTGTATGTATAAACATACATTGCATTATATACAAACAAACATGCATGGTGGAACATACGGAATCAAAAGGGGATAGGCACGGAATATTCTTTGCATGTACATGCTTGTATGTAAGCGATATACAAGCTGATGTGCAAGGTAAAAATGTACAAGCTGGATTCGAAATGGAAATTAAAAATAGAAAGTTCCTTACATATTTCGGTGCTTGTATATTAAGGTATACAAGCCCGATATACAAAGAAAACATGCATTCACCATATACAAAGATTTGAGCAAGGAAAGGAGCGGGAAAGTAGTGCAATGTGTTTTTGGGGGCATTTTTGAGCCTGAGTGCATATTTTCAGTCAGCGGTGGTTGACCCGATTGGTTTTAAACGTTGTATTTGCATTTCTGATGCACCATTTTCATGGTTTTAGGGCCCGATTGCTATGTTTGTGCATTTCACAGCTTGATTTAATAGGTGTTTATTTTCCCTACTGATTTATTAAACAGTGGTGCTTAACTCCTTCTTGTTTATTGTAGATTGTTGGAGTAGCTAGGAAGATGTAGAGTTGCCAACATAGTGGCGGCATGCAGGTGAACATAGAGACGGGGCTTTAATGGCAAGATCACCCCGGACAACGGATCGGATCCCAAGGGGGCTTTCAATGCGAAGGGTTTGCAGATGGAGACATTATTGTTGGAGCGGCACTTGGCATGGGCATGCTGCTCAAATTCTTGGCGGGATTCATTCCTCACCGTTTGATGCTACGCTGGATGGCTGTAGACCGTGGATTAATTAGGTTTTCTTGGGCGCTGCATTGGGGATACCCATAGATATATATTGAGCCCCTTTTCTGTACAAAAGAAGGAGGGGGATCATTTAACAATATCAGACCTGTAGTAATTTTAGGCAAGAGATTGGATTACTGAGACTACTAGGGACTGGATTGTTGAAATAATCAAGGTCCTTTCCCCAGATCATTGTAAATGTACCTATTTTATGGACATACTGTATGGAGATGAAGCTTCAGATTACATCTTGATTGTAAAACTTAAGTAATCTTCAAGTTGATTTCTGGATATGTACTAGTGAATGCTGTGTTCTATAGAAGCACTTTCATTTCATTGCATGTTGTTGTCAACTTTTCCCTTGAAGATTTGCACTGAATCATGTGGATTTGTGGACTGTCCTGGTGAAGTATGGTTTTAGTTTTCTTCTCTTCATTGCTGTATGGGAACATGTATGTGGACCAGTGATCTTAGTCAAGTAATTTTAGGAATCTCACTCTCTAACCCTTTTCTCTCATTTTAATTTCATAGAAATCACTTTCACAACTGCACATCATGATGAATATTAAGCAGAACAGAGAAATATGCTGACACTCCATAGATAACTGAATATCATTAGCATATTTCTTGAGCTAGATGTATGTACTATTGAAAATATCATGCAAAGAATCACAAATAAGGGTAGAACTCATGCAAATATCAACTTAGACACATCATTTGGAGGTATATGCTATGTAGAGTAACTTCCTTGTATAGCATAGTTGCAGGAGCATAATCTACTAATCTACGTAAGACCCCAAAATGGAAAACAACAACACACATCAACCTTTGAGTAACATCAGCATATTATGAACTAATCATCGAAGACTTGGGATCATGAATTCTATGAATTCATTGTATCTTTCAAGATAAACAGGGGTTGTTATGTAACTTTTGTTTAGTGTTTGTGTGTGACTAACATCCACATCAACAGATCATCTTCTCACTATTAGAGGATGGCATAGGGATGATACTCTATCATCCTATGTCCTTGGAGACACTATTCACATCCACATAGGTTTGATTTTTAGTCATGAGGGTGCTGTTATACACTTTCTTGCACCTATGTGGGGTATACTTCACATCCATGGGAGATCCATAGGAGTTGGAGGGTGGTTTGGTGTTGATGACACCTTGAGATGTTTCCACTTCCTTGTGTTTGATGGATGCAAGGATGTGGTGATTTGGTATCTAGGTGGTGATAGGATTGACACTTGGGATCTAGATGTGTTGCTTCATAATTTCTGGAGCATGGATGGTGATTTTGATAGTGTGGAGCAGCAGAGGCTTCGAGATAGGTGGACTTGTTTCAGAGTTCATACTCTTCATCACTTGTTGACAAGCATGTTTCTCTTTAGAGCTTCGGATTGGACTAGATATTTGTTCTTTATGGATGAGCCTTGGGAGTTTTCAAAAATGTGGCACTTGTGGTTGCAAACATATTTTCAGAATTTGGAGGATGGGGCCAGGTCAAGCTTGAGTGTGTATGGATTCAACTACTGGAGCTCACTTCGCATTGCATTCTTCTTGGGAGATACAACCATTGGTGGAGATTTTGTATGGCCACCGGGCATGTGGATGGATGGAGATACATGTCATTTGACACTATCTCATAGGATGCATACTTGCCATTGCTTGAGGACAAGCAATTTTGAGAAGGGATGTATGTAATGTCCCCATTTTCGAAGTGGTCGCCATTGGAGGGCAGAGAGGTTGGTTTTCACACTCTAAGATTTTTGGAAGGAGAATTGAGGTTTGGAGATAATTAACATATTTTTCTAATGGTCTTAATGTGTTCATTTCATTTAATATATTTCTCTTTCCATGGAGAAAACCATTCTTGAGGAGAGTTGAGTGTGGAGACTTATCACATTGATGGGTTTCTGTGTGTGGATGGAGTTGCTTTCATATGTGATGTTGATGCCACCTCGGGTAAGTGATATTGTTTAATAATATGTGTGTGCCAACTTGATGGATGACTTAATTGATGCCTTTAGACGACCTTTGATGAAGGAATGAAGAAAAGATAATACCTATCCTTGGCTCTTGGTGGAAGATAGATTAGTGAGAATGAAGAAGACAAACTCATATATTTAATTTGAATTTTCCTTGGCGCCCACATGTCTTGAGGCTGGTCGACCCTCTTAGAGGGAAGAATATTATTAAAATAAAAGGATATCTCTCCCTAGGTCGGCTTGGAGAAAAGGAGACAAATCATGTATAAATATAAGTTGGTTTTAGGCATTTGCAATCATCATTCAATCAGTCATTCACACATCATTTGGAGGTTATCTCTTGGAGAAGAACTTGAGATGAAAACCTTGAGTTCTTAGGAGTTGGATGAAACCCTAGCTCTTTCTATTGGAGGATTCCATGATTAGAGTTCACTTGTACATTATTGATATTTCATGGAGAAGAAGAGTAGAATTATAAATCAAATTGGAGATCATTGAAGGCACTTCCTTGGCTTGGATTGATCATCATTTGTAAGAAGATTTCCCTAGGGTGGAGCACTACCCATTGGAGGAAGATTATTTGCGTTTTTGGGAGTTGTGTTGTTGATTAGGGTTTGAGAAGACTAGAAATTTATTTCAATAGCATAGCAAACCTAATTTGCCCATCTTTCGAGGGGATTTCATTGGTGGATTTGTGTCATCTTGCCTAGGGTTTAACCCTACTTCTTGAGCGCCACCTTTGGAGGATCTTTTCTTGGAGTTGTTGGTGTCTTTTGACATCATTTGCATCATTATTTGGAGAAGCGAACATCTTAGACAGGTGAGCACACCCTTTTGGAGTAGATTTCCTTTGCATTGGAGAGTTGAAGACCTAGGGTTTGATGCCCTAATTAGAGTAGCATTCATTGGAGATCTTTCCCTACCATTTGAAGGTCATTTTTCTAAGATTTTTGGTATGTACAACCCTTAGGGTTATGGTAGAACATTGATGGGCATGTTTGTCATGTTTGCCCTATTTTGTTGATGTATTTAAAGACTTGTAAAACTCAGATTTTGTAGTAGCAGACTTCTGATTTCATTTTCAGTCATTTGTGTTGGATAAGTAAAGTGGATTTGATGCTCATTTGATGGTGAAATGCAAGTATATTATGGTTGATCATGTTTATGGTGAAATTATGATGTTTTAAGATGTTTTATGGGTTGCCCTAGTTGATTGTTCAAGTTTGATTTTTACTTCAGAAATTAGGGTTTTGAGTAGAAAATTAATTTAGATATTTTGGAAAGTTCATAAATCCAAAATTGTCCAAAATATCCCATTTTGGGATATTACAACAAAGAGATACCACACTAAATTGTCACGTAGAAGCAAGACCTGCATCAGCTGATATTGTAAGGACCCGCTTGATCCAAACTTGAATTTTCAAAAATTTTAGTTTATTAACAAGTTCTTATGAGATATATCAAGACTTTCATTGAGTACTCAGGAAAAACTTCAGCCAAAACAGGCCATATGTTCAAAATGGAACATTCTTAAGCCAACCCGGGCTCTTCTATCCTTTGGGCAAATAGGTTCATACGGAACCAGGTCAAACGGACCTTATCGCTACCTGATTCGGGTAGAACAAACAGTGGCCAAAAGGCCTAGTGGGTCAAACGGACCAATACTCTATCCAATCTGGGATACATTAACATAACAGCCTAACGAGCTAAAGAGGACATGAGTCATTATGCTCTGGCCAGAGACTTCTGACTCCCTCGGGACCAATATAGGTTCATGAGTCACTTCCTGGGGACCACAGTCTACCCAGACACTATACTGAGGATGTCGACCAGGGAACACATAACATCAACTTGTACTCACTTCAGTTTACGGCAACGCCGGGTACAAGTAATCCACCCCGAGGATTCTTCTGAGTACTAGGAGAGTTCTTAAGTTACCTAGTTAACCTTTAAACTAAAGAATGAGACTATGAAGTTGATTATTATAGAGTTACCCTATATCCGAGGGACCTGAGTACTGGGGGCATCCTTCGCCGTCCAGACTGCCTACATACCCTGTATCCATGGGATCAAGGCCCTTTACGGATGTGATCTACACGACGAATGCGAACATGTAGTTCTGTCTTGCACTAGGTTTTATGTAACTGTGGTTGATACAGAGTTCTTCGCCAATTGCCCATTCACTCAAGTGATACAGAGACGGAATTCCTAAAAAACTAGTATTGCAAACACACCTCCCGGGAGTGTTTGGCGTTTAAGTTTTCAAGTGTGAATAATTTACCTATCACGCATATTTCCCCGATGAGGTCTTCCCGTTGATCGTCCTACAACATTTTTTGATAGTCTCACCTTTTTCTTTTTCTTAATCTTTTTAGTCAGGTATCCGAGGAGATTTTCCCTTCCTGCGGATTTAACTTAGAGATGTTCCTTATTACTCCCCGACGATTTAGAGGGACGGTGCCCAGACGTCGTTGTTGCAGCTATGTTAGGCGCGAGGTATTTGTTTCAACGCGACGGCATTACCCGTAAACGTGACACAGAGGTACCGTAAATATCAAACACTGTGAATGCTTGAGTTTGGACGTTTATTTATAAGGTTTACCTATCTAATGACAAAGGAAAAACTTGCACAATAACAGTTGAGTTTAAAATGGCCACTCATGGAATGCCTGTGATGGCTTGTTTGCATTTATTTTCAGTGTCATTTGTAAATGAAGGGGTCATACTTTCCTCTTCATTTTCCTGTCATTTAATTTGGGATAATTGTTAAAACTTCTAAGAAACTCTTCCTTAAAATTAAAATATATTTACCTATGCTCTTTTTAAATTGTAATTGTATAAACAATGTATTTCTGAATTGCAATTCTAAGTTTAAACATCTATTCAATTCATATTATACATTATGCATAAATAAATCCCACTTTCCTCGATTAAAATTTATATTTCAAGTCAAATGTTTTAAACAACATATAGTTTGCCTTCAAATGAATAGTAAAAATAAATAGTGAATAGTAAAAATGAATAGTGATTAGTGGAAAGTGAATAGTAAATAGTGAAAAGTGAATAGTGAAATGGTCCCCATCCTAGGAAGAGACCCTCAAGGTGGCGGTAATTTCAAAAGCAATACTGCAACTCAAATTTTATTTCTTTCATAGTAACAAAATTACAACTTGACTTATAACAAAATTTAAAACTAATATTTCTACTAAGCTTGCACAGAAATAATACTTTTACAAATTTAATTCAGACATCAACTAACTCTCAACTTTGCAAGTAGGAGAAGAAGGAACTAGACAATTTTAATATCCTATTAAAAACAAATTTTCTTTTCCTCTTCTTATTTCTAAATCGTGAAACTTAATGAACTGTAAAATCACAACTAACAACACATTAAGGGAGGATTTTCTCACAACTCTAAAATACCAAATTATACAACGAAAGAGAGAGATCATCCACACACCTAGGGGATTCAACACCACTTCACAACAAAATAAACACAACACACCAAAACACAAATACACCCATAGATATTTACACAACACAAAACTCATCTACTGTGAGTTTAAAGAGGGGTAGGAGAGTGGACACACTCAACTCTAGAGTGTCACCCTTCAATTAAATTTCAACACAGTTTCCTTCTCATGGCCTCAAGCCAATTTGCCAACAAAGATTCCAAGGAGTTCATATTTTGATTCTCAAGCCAAATAACACAATTTCTTAAAGTCACACAAATGCCCTCAAGGCTTTCAACATCCCAAAAGAAACAAGGCATGCACTCGAGGAGGATCACTCCTCCCCTACCCCACACTTGATGAGCATTTCTCTCAAGTGGAAGAAGCTCTGTCAACATCCCAATAAAATTTCCTCACAATAACAAAATTTACAACACAAGCAAAATAAATAATTTTCACACATCCTTCATGCAACAAATAGAAATACAAAGGAAAAGCCATGAAATCCAACCTTAAAAAGCCCTTTAATGGATGAAGTTGATGTAGAGTTCCTCTCCAGCCTCCTCTCCAAATCTCCCTTCTCAAAAACAAAACAATCTCTCTATGATCACAAGCAAGGGATAATGAATGGAGGATATAGGATGGCTAGAATAATTTTAGCATTATGAGGCTATGAAGAGGAGAATAGAGAAGGAATTGGGCATTATGAGGATGCCAGAAGAAGATTTTCTAAAGAAAATTAGACATGATAAGAATGGAAGAATGAAGTCCCCCTGCAAGAATGAAGTTCCCCTGCAAGAATCAAGTTCCCCTGCAAGAATCAAGTTCCCCTGCAAAAATCCAGTCTTCTTTAATTGCTTAGAGAAGGGTCTTATTTATAGATTTTCTGAACAAGGAATGGAAGGTGAGGATCAAGAGTTGAGATCAAGGGCTCACATTATTTGTGAATTTTAAATTTACATGTGAGGACAAAAATGAATTAAAGATTCATTTTTAGGAAGAGTGGATTATGACAAGTTGAATTAAAAATAACCCCACTCTTTTTTCCACTATCCCAAGTGGGATTAAAAAATATCCCCACTATCCCAAGTGGATTTTAAAAAATATCCCCACTATCCCAAGTGGGATTAAAAAAATATCCCCACTATGAGGTCCTCCACTATAGTCCTTTTCCAACACATGGAGGAATAAAATAAAATAAGAAAAATAGAAATAAAAAAGAAGTGGATGACACACCACCCTTTTTATGGGGAACTCCCACCAAAAGAGAGGCACAAAGAGACAAAGCACTCCATTATTGGTGGATCATGGAGTCATTCCATGACTTGGAAGTGGGCCTGAGTGTGGATTCCACTCATCCCATTATCCCCATGCTCCCAAATTCGTCACTTAACTTCACTGTGAAGTTAAAGTGACCATATGGAGGTTATCCAAGGGTTACCCAAGTCAAAAGTGACCCTAGACCCATGGGGTATAACCCATGGTCAATTTAAACTTAGTTAGGACTCCCAGGGTCAAGTTAAAGCACAAGTAAAAGGGTCTCAAAATTTAAAATTCAAAAATAAGATAAAAATTAAAAAAAAAAAACAATTCTTACAACACATATCATAATTTCAAATTTTAAAAATATTGAGTTGTGACATTCTTCTCCCCTAAATTTATGCATCATTCCGATGCATGTTAGAAATAAGATCAAAACATATAGAAAGAACAGGGAATGGAAGGTGAGGATCAAGAGTTGAGATCAAGGGCTCACATTATTTGTAAATTTTAAATTCACATGTGAGGATAAAAATAAATTAAAGATTCATTTTTGGGAAGAGTGGATTATGAGAAGTTGAATTAAAAATAACCCCACTCCTTTTCCACTATCCCAAGTGGGATTAAAAAATATCCCCACTATCCCAAGTGGATTTTAAAAAATATCCCCACTATCCCAAGTAGGATTAAAAAAATATCCCCACTATGAGGTCCTCCACCATAGTCCTTTTCCAACACATGGAGGAATAAAATAAAATAAGAAAAATAGAAGTAAAAAGGAAGTGGATGACACACCACCCTTTTTATGGGGAACTCCCACCAAAAGAGAGGCACAAAGAGACAAAGCACTCCATTATTGGTGGATCATGGAGTCATTCCATGACTTGGAAGTGGGCCTGAGTGTGGATTCCACTCATCCCATTATCCCCATGCTCCCAAATTCGTCACTTAACTTCACTGTGAAGTTAAAGTGACTATATGGAGGTTATCCAAGGGTTACCCAAGTCAAAAGTGACCCTAGACCCATGGGGTATAACCCATGGTCAATTTAAACTTAGTTAGGACTCCCAAGGTCAAGTTAAAGCACAAGTAAAAGGGTCTCAAAATTTAAAATTCAAAAATAAGATAAAAATTCAAAAAAAAAAAACAATTCTTACAACACATATCATAATTTCAAATTTTAAAAATATTGAGTTGTGACAGATATCCAAACACAAGCACCAAATCTAATGGTAACAAATAGTCTCGACTAGCTGACAAAAATCAATCACCATAGTTGAAATAGCAACCACAGCTAGTTGCTAATGCAACAACTAACCATACCTCCAAACCAAGGTGTAAATGATAACAAGTAGACCTTTTTCCATCAACATATCCAACTCAAAACACAATGATAAAAAGTCCTTGTATATACTCAATCCTGCACATTAAAGAAGTCCTCCAAGGTAACAACACAAAGCATGTGATAAAAAACCTCAAGACCCTCCATACCGCAGCATAATGAGAACATCCAACAAAGCAATCATATACATCCTAGAACTCCCACTACATGAGTAAATGTCAAATCATAAAATAGATCAAGGCATCCAAAGATCCACTAATAGCATGAGCATATAAGATGTCATTGGATCCTCTATCACATAGTGTCAAGGATCACACACATAGATATGCAAAATCTGCAAACTAAATAGCTGCAACATAACTCTCCTCAAGACCATATCTCTCCCAAATCCTCCACATCATAAGAGAAAGAAGTAAAAGGGACTCAAAAGCTCCATACACATCTAAACTCCAATGTCATGTGAACACAAATATCCAGGAAGAAGAATAAGACCAATCAAGAGAGAACATGCAAATCATAAACATGTCCTCCTATCGACATTAATCTTCTATAGCTATGAAAAGTATGATCTCCTTCACAACCCAAAAAACAAGAAGCCTCCACAACATCCAATAACAAGATGCAAGCCCCTCAAACTAAAAGTAGATCAAACTCATAACCATACCAAAATAGGAATAAGCCCAAAGCCACTAACCATCTCCATTACAATTTGATCTCATAACAACTCAGGATGAAACATAATGAGATAACTAATCATATCCATGCATTTACTCCTCAAACAAGTCCTCACAACCATAATCCATAGCTCAAGACTCAAGCATGAGAAGATAAGATAAAAAGTAAGAATGTATTTTAAAATCAAGTGTGCATACCTATCAAATCATTCACCACCGAGTGGACCAAGAGTGGGAATGAGATTGCTCCTCTAGGATGCACCAAGCCTCAAAGGATCTCTCCAAGAACAATCTCCTCAACATGTCCATGTTGAACTCACATCCAACCAAGGTGTAGGCTTCCCAGTCTTGCTGTTGAAATCCTCATCAAAAAGTAACCATCTCAACACATGTCTCTAATTTCAAGAGAACTCAAGCCTCACCTAACTCTCTAAGCATCCATGAGTACCTCCATGATCAATCCATGCTAAACTCCAAGTGCAACACCACACTATCATGAAGCTCCCAAGCACATGATCAATGTACCCAATACCAAGAGAACCATCAAGATCATAGTCAAATCTCCCATTGCACATCTGCATAACCTAGGAACACATCATGACATCATGATCTAATCATCTCCTCAAAGGAAGATCACATGCACTAATGCACACATCTTGTCTCAAGAGAACTCGTATCATGCCAAAACTTAAAAAATTGGTATCAAGAGTAAACCATGACATAATACCAACCATCTTGTAAGCAAGGATCACCTGTCAAAAATGACAAACCATAACCAACACCTCAACCAAAGACTCCAAGAGTCCTCCATGGTACCAAGATGTCAACATCTCCAAATCACATGAAGATAATAATATGCTACCAAAGCTCCCACTGAAGTGTGATACCGAGCTATACATGGGAACACCATAAACATCAAACCATCACTGTCAAAAGATCCCATTGAAACATGTAACCAAGCTATCCATGACATCATGATAAGCATCTCCTAAATGAATATCATCCATGGCCCCCAACACAATCAAAGAATCTAGTTGTAATGACACAACTCCCAAAAGTTTGAGTAAACCATAATCTCCAAACCAAGAAGATGAATAAAACCTATAATCCAAACATCAATCCATAACCACCAAAATTGCACTTGTAAAATAATCGTGTCATGCCAAAGTCCCAACTAAACAAGGAACATCCATGACACCATGATCACCACCCAATGCACCTGCACCAAATTCCCATCAAGTCTCACACAAATGTATCATATAGTCAACAAAAATAGGTTCCATATCATGACTGTATCAGGTAATCCCATCTCTCTATATCTCATAATGACAAGCAAACCAATATAACATGTGACTAAACCAAGCCACAAATCAGAATCTACATCAACACTGAAACATCTATGGGCATAGACAACCCACATCCAAGTCATTTATGCAACCTGTAAGCATAGACAACCTACAACACTACACAACATGTAGATCTCACAATGCAACATGCAAACTCAACAATACATGTATGATTTTATCACCAAAGGATAATCAGAGATAAACATGTAAGTCTGCAATGACTCAAACACCAAATCATCGCAGATTTGATTTGCCATCAACTCACAAATGCACCAAAAGTCAAAAGAACCAAAATGAGCTCAAATTGATACAAATTGAACAAACATCAGAATATCATCTCCAAACCTACTCCACTGCATAGTTCTCAGAAATACCTTTCCAACACCTATAAGAAGTCCAGAATTTGACTCCGTTATGCACAAGTTATGCCTCGTTAAAGACCGAACCATACATTTGGCTTCCAACAGGCAAAAATTGGTCAAAATGGAAAAATCTAGAAAAATATATGTCACCATTGTGTAGTACGTGGAAAGAGATTTTCGTCGACTATAAGAAGTTGAAAATTCGACATCGTGGGACCAAGTTATGCCTCCCGAAACAAAAAATGCCCAATTGGGCTATATAACCAGGCCTTGGTGACCCTCTGGTGGTAGACTAGTGGCCTGCCGTTGGCCCACCAATGGTGGTGGTGCATCAGTGGGTCCTAGGCAGCGCCCTGGTGGCATGTGGGCGGAGGTGGCATCAGACTTGAAGTTGGATTTAAAATGGTTTACTTTTTGTAAAGGTTTGAAGTTTAATAAAATTTTAAATGTTTATTTAATGCTCACTAGGAGCTCTAGCCCTGGCCCCACTAGACCAGAAGCCCATGACCAAGGGCCTAAGGCCCATCGGCCATGGCACCCCTGCCGGTGGCCGACAGGGCCACCGGTGGGTTGACACCCCGTTCGACAGTACCTTGTTGTACCGTCGGCCCTAGAGCTGACGTAGGGGGTACGGGGGTTTGTGAACCCCCGTCCCACTTAATTTATTTATTTTTTTTAATTTTTTAAAATAGGATTTTAATTCAAACACAGGGAATTAAAATTTTTTTCTCACCTGCGGATGGTGGCTCCCGATCATACAGCTAGGGATGGAGGGCAAAAAAATTTGCATTTTTCTCCCATGGTCAAAATAGGCCAAATTTTATGTCAATCTTCATGTCCTAGGTCTCCTAGACTCAATGTCAAGGTCTATTTTGTCCTAGGAGGTCATATGTGAAATCTCCTCCTTAAAACCCTCTTTGTGAAAACCTAAAACAAGCCCTTTTCTCCATGATTTTTCAAACCTAGATCTCCAAAAAATCACCACAAATTTGCAACCCCAAAACCCTAGATCTGTAAACAAAAAACCTATACAAATCCTTCATATCTTGCAATCTCTTCATTATTTTCCTGCAAGTCCATGGTTTCAACTTTACACAAAAAATCCACTTATGGCTAGGGTTATCAAACATAGATTTCCTCCCAAATCATGGCAACAAAGCTCTGATACCAAATGTTGGAAATATGTAGCCATATAGACTAATTCCTCATAACCTAATAAGAGATTTAATATGCAACAATAACCAGAAATCTATATGCAAAAGAAATAGACAATCATACCATCAATTGTGACACAAGATATACCCTGGGAAAACCCTCATTGAGGGAAAAACCTAGCCTCCAAAAGCATGCATCTCTCATGTATTATTCAACAATGAAGATTACAATACATATGCAGAGATCACCTCTGAAACATCAAACTCTCTCTACCTGCACTCCATGTGAACAAGCATGTAACCATACATCAAATGCCATGCTTCAAACCCTCACAAATGCAACCTGCAAGAGATGCTCAAACTAAATGCAGCCAAAGGCAATAAGCCTTCACCTCACTCTACAACAACTACCCGTGTGTTTGCTTTTATAGAGATAAGATCACACAAATACATGTGGTACGGTAATACCATTTTCCCCAAAACCACGAGTCTACAAAACCATTGACCCCATATTTAATTATTGGTACTAAGTTTTCCCAATTATTAAATAATTACAAATAAATATTTAATTAACCCAATGTTACATACAACTTTTACAAGTGGAACCAAATAAATATTTAATGTGGATAAACACATCACATGATTATACCACAAATAAATATTTATTTTACATTAAAAAATAATACCAATGTTATGCAAGGTGTACAACACACCTACTCCAACATTCTCCCACTTGTTGTATACATTACATAAGGGATCAACATGTAAACTCCAAACATCAAGGGAACCATCCATGTGCCTAACATGTACCATACAACCATCCATGTGTTCCATGTGCTCCAAGATACTTGCAACAATAGTCAAGGTGTCCATCATCTCAAACAAGAATCCCATCATCCTCTATCTAGCCAAACCATGAAGGATAAGATCATCCAAAGAGACGCCACACTAAACTATCACATATTAGCAAGAAACATACATCAACTGATATCCAAACACAAGCACCAAATCCAATGGTAACAAATAGGCTCGAGTAGTTGACAAGAATCAATCACCATACCTGAAATAGCAACCACAGCTGGTTGCTAATGCATCAACTAAACATACCTCCAAACCAAGGTATACAAATGATAACAAGTAGACCTTATGCCATCAACATATCCAACTCAAAACACAATGATAACAAGTCCCTGTATATAGTCAATCTTGCATAAAGAAGTCCTCCAAGGTAACAACATAAAGCATGTGATAAAAAACCTCAAGACCCTCCATACCGCAACATAATGAGAACATCCAACAAAGGAATCATATACATCCTAGAAGTCCCATTGCATGAGTAAATGTCAAAGCTAAAAATAGATCAAGGCATCCAAAGATCCACTAATAGCATGCACATAGAAGATGTGGTTGAATCCTCTATCACATAGTGTCAAAGAACAGACACATAGATATGCAAAATCTGTAAACTAAATAGTTGTAACATAACTCTCCTCAAGTCAATATATCTCCCAAATCCTCCAAATCATAAGAGAAAGAAGTAAAAGAGACTAAAAAGATCCATACACATCTCAACTCCAATGTCATGTGAACACAAATATACAGGAAGAAGAATAAGACCAATCAAGAGAGAACCTGTAAATCATAAACATGTCCTTCTATCCACACTAATGTGCTATAGCTATGAAAAGTATGGTCTCCTTTACAACCAAAAAAACAAGAAGCCTCCACAACATCTAATAACAAGATGCAAGCCTCTCAAACCAAAAGTAGATCAAACTCATAACCATCCCAAAATAGGACTAAGCCCAAAGCCACTAACCATCTCCAAATTACACATAATGATCTCATAACAACTCAGGATCAAATGTAATGAGATAATTAAACATATCCATGCATCTACTCCTCAAACAAGTCCTCACAACCATAATCCATAGCTCAAGATTCAAGCATGAGAAGATAAGATACAAAGTAAGAATTCATTTGAAAATTAGGTGGGCATACCTATCAAATCGTTGACTGCCGAGTGGACCAAGAGTGGGAATGAGATTGATCCTCCAGGATGCACCAAGCCTCAAAGGCTCTCTCCAAGAACAATCTCCTCAACATGTCCATGTTGAACTCACATCCAACCAAGGTGTAGGCTCCTTGGTCTTGCTGCTGAAATTCTCATAAAAAAGCAACCATCTCAACACATGTCTCTAATCCCAAGAGAACTCAAGCCTCGCCTAAGTCTCCAAGTATCCATGAGTACCTCCATGATCAATCAATTCTAAACTTCAAGTGAAACACCACACTATCATGAAGGTCCCAAGCACATGACCAATGTACCCAATACCAAGAGAACCATCTAGATCATAGTCAAAGCTCCCACTACACATTTGCATAACCTAGGAACACATCACGACATTATGATCTAATCATCTCCTTAAAGGAAGATCACATGCACTAATGTACACATCTTGTCTCAAGAGAACCTGTATCATTCCAAAACTCAAAAATCTGGTATCAAGAGTAAACCATGACACAATAGCAACAATCTTGTAAGCAAGGATCACCTGTCAAAACTGGCAAAGCATAACCAACACCTCAACCAAAGATTGCAAGAGTTCTCCATGGTACCAAGATGTCAACGTCTCCAAATCACCTGAAGTTAACAATATCCTGCCAAAGGTCCCAGTGAAGTGTGATACCGAGCTATAAATGGCAACACTATAAACATCAAACCATTACTGTCAAAAGCTCCCACTAAAACATGTAACCAAGCTATCCATGACATCGTGATAACCATCTCCTAAGTGAAGATCATCCATGGCCCCAACACAATCAAAGACTCCCACTATAACGACACAACTCCCAAAAGGTTGAGTAAACCATAATCTCCAAACCAAGAAGATGAACAAAACTTGTAATCCAAACATCAATCCAACACCACCAAAACAACACCTGTAAAACAATTATGTCATTCCAAAGTCGCAACCAAACAAGGAACATCCATGACACCATGATCACCACCTAATGCACCTGCACCAAACTCCCATCAAGTCTCACACAACTGTATCATATAGTCAACAAACATAGGTCCCATATCATGACTGTATCAGGTAATACCATCTCTCTATATCTCATAATGACAAGCAAACCAATACAACACATGACTAATCCAAGCCACAAATCAGAATCTGCATCAACACTGAAACATCTATGGGCATAGACATCCCACATCGAAGTCATATATGCAACCTATAAGCATAGATAACCTACAACACTGCACAACCTGTAGATCTCACAATGAAACATGCAAACTCAACAATACATGTATGATTCTATCAACAAAGGATAATCAAAGATAAACATGTAAGTCCGCAATGACTCAAACACCAAATCATCCTAGATAAGATTTTCCATCAGCTTACAAATGCACCAAAATTCAAAGGAACCAAAACGAGGTCAAACTGATACAAATTGAACAAACATAATATCGTCTCCAAACCTGATCTACTACGTAGTGACCAAAAATACCTTTCCAATGCCTATAAGAAGTCCAAAATCTGACTCTATATGCACAAGTTATGCCCTATCAAAGCTCGAATCGTACATTTGGCTTCCAACAGGTAAAAACCAGTCAAAATACAAAAATCTCTATCACCACTACGTAGTACATGGAAAGATAATTCCGTCAACTATAAGAAGTTGAAAATTCAACATCGTGGGACCAAGTTATGCCTCTCGAAAAAAGAATGCCTAACTAGGCTATATAACTAGGCCTTGTTGGCTCACCGGTGGTGCTGCGCCAGCAGTGCCCTGGTGGTGTGTGGGTAGAGGTGGCAGCAGACTTGAAGTTGGATTTAAAATGATTTAGCTAAGGTTTGAAGTTTAATAAAATTTTAAATGTTTATTTATTGCCCATTGTGGCCTCTGGCCCTAGCCCCACCAAACCAGGGGTCCATGACTGGGGGCCTAAGGCCCACCGGCCATGGCACCCCTTTCAGTGGCCGACAGGGCTGCTGACGGGGCTGACACCCCATCTGGCGGTACCCTGTGGTATCGTCGGCCCTGGTGCTGACATAAGGGAATACGGGGGTCTATGGACCCCCATCCCCCTTAATTTATTTATTTATTTATTTTTTTTAAACATGATTTTAAATCAAACACAAGAATTTTTTTTTCTCACCTGCAAACGATGCATTTGAATTAAATAGGTCTATCGAAAACTTTGACTTATATTTTGTATGCACTATTGAACTTTGCCCTAGGGTTCCATATGTTGCTATTGGGGTGAAATGGTCAAATGTAGTAGTGAGCAACTTCCCTTCCACTATCCAATCTCCAACCATTAGATCTTATGAGCTTTTGTTGCACCATTTAATTGAGTCACAACTAAACTAGTTTTACTTTGTGCTTGTGCACTTTTCTATTAAATAATGTTGACTTATAATTTTGAATCTTTGTAGCACTTAAGTTGTAAGTGTCACTGACTACTATTAGTGGATCCATGCACATTAGCTTCGACGGTATCTTTATACTTGGCCAATGGTCCAATATCCTTATTCCCACAATTATTCACAATGATACACTTTAATAAAGTAGGGGGATCCATATGTTGTGGCTAGGATAAAACGACAAAGTGAAACAACATGCAAATTTGTTTGTCATTCTTGATTGTTAATCTCATTAAACTTTTGCCAAGTCATTGATTGATGACATGGAAACATTACCTTGGCATTGAACACTTTTGAATGTGTTCACATTAGAATAAAGGAGAACCCAATGTGTTTCAATCCCATTGTTCAAGAGAGATAGAAATGCAAATGTGACATGGGGTTATATAGACACTTGGAGGTATTTTCCACAGTGCATCAAATTATGATATTTATATCAGGATTCAAATGCATAGTCTCTAAGTCAAACTCATTGACCCATATTTCATGAGTAGTGGTTCATACAAATCCATCAATGCATCAAATTATGATATTTATATCAGGTTTCAATTGCATAGTCTCCAAGTCAAACTCATTGACCCATATTTCATGAGTAGTGGTTCATACAAATCCATCTCTCATTAGAATGAATGGTCCACTTCCCAATCATTGCATCATAATTAATGACCCATATCAGGATGTAATGAGTGTTAAGTGGACCATTCATTTACATGAGAGATTGGTTCGTGTGAACCACCACTCATGAAAAATTGATCAATAAATTTGACTTAAAAACTATCATAATAAAAATTATATAGTAAATAACCAATAAAATGATTCCACACATACTTTGAAAGGTTGACGAAGGTGGGTTTTTTATATTCGGCATACTTCCCAAGCTCAAACGAGCATATTAAACTCTACAACTTATTTGATGTTTTGAATCCCCGTCCATCAAATCTTACACAATCTTGCCAAACCATTGATTCTTAGTGGGATTACCAATCGAAATAAAGGATATTTGCAAGAATAAATTTGATGGCTATGCATAACACAAAAACAACTAGCAAGCTTGAATGCTATGAATTTTGAAGGCTTTTTTCTTTTTTATTACGAACATGTATGCAGTAAACTGTGAGAAGTTTTTTTTAGAACGGCAAGCCCACCTGTTACTGTGATTTTGCACTACAAGCTATAACACGTGGGTGGTATTGTGAAATTTAATTTAAACGCAGACTATGACATGAGGATAGACATTAAGTAGATAGATTTTCACTGTAAAAACATGATATAGAGAACAAAAATAAAATGACAAGGAAAACCTTTCGAACAAGGGAAGTGCACTACTGTTAGCTAAATTCCACCATGATTACAAGCTTGATTTAAGACTGAGAGACTCGAATAACAAAAGTAACAAAAGGTTATGGAGATAAATTAGATACCTTAAATCTAGTGGGACCATTGTGTTTATTGAGTGAATGCCTTAAGCATCGGGTAGGGCTTTGGTTTTGGGCTAGGTGTTCAATTTGTATTTGTCAAAGTTAAAGTTAAATGGTTAAAGAGAAGTGGTTTGCATCTTTACTTTCCTCAGTTAGTTCTTAATTGTTGAATCTTCTCAATCAATGCACTCTATTTAAATATCATTCATTTCAATGATCAAATAGTCAATAGCAATTTTACATCTTATTCAGAACAAAAAGTGGTAAATATTTGTCCTATTTTTATTGGCGAAATTTGACTTTTGATTGTTGAAGTGGATGATATTTAAGAATAGCCCAATAGCCAGCCCAATCAATGTTCATTGTTAGACTTGTCATCATTTAATAGCCAAGGTGTAACATCGAGAGGTTAGCAAAGGCTTTAAAAACTCTTGGGTTAAGGTGTCATAATTTTGTTGCTCGAGAGTATATGCATAGGTGCTTATGCAGACTTGTATGATTAAAGAGTTCAAATGAAATGGTGCCACATGTCTATTAGTAATGCAATTGAGGTAGGCCCATTTCATATGTTTAAAGGACGTAAGTGATATAGAAAATACAAAAGGGACACATGCAGTGATATTAGTGGCAACAATGGAAGCTTTCCTCATTTTGCCCTAGGCCATAGGGCGTGTTCACTTTAAGTCAGGGCGATGATCATGAATGAGAGTTAAAAAAATAAAAGCTATTGTGGAAATATGACGTAGAACCAAGTCACTCCTCCATGTGTTGTCTTCGGCAAAACAACAAAACGAAACAATGCTCACCTTTGGGTTTGGCCATTTTGCTCTAGGTTGTAGATTATATTGTGATAAACCCGAGCCAAATGGATGAGCACATTATTTGACCAAAGGCATGACCAAAGGGATATTAAGGGAACATGTCTAAGGAATTTGGGGTGCTATGTGTTAAAGTGCAAGGTGAGATGCAAAAGAAAACTTTACGCAACTCTTGTTTCATTGTTTGACCCTCGGTCATTGATCTTCCATTTTGTTTAGCCTAACCATCAGATTTGCCTGATTGTTAAACAAGTTGTGACAATGTAAGTGAATGGTGGCCCTATTTCATTTATTGAAGTGGGTGAACAATACAAGTATTATAGCACACTTCAAGTGCTTCAGGATGACAGAGAACCACAAGTCCCATAACAAGTGGAAGACTAACAAGGCAGTGGGACTTGTCAAACAATGTGTTACATAGTTTTCTCTTACTGTTTTCTGATTTCTTACATATATAGAGGAAAATTGAGGCTCTCACAACTCAAAAAAATGGTTTTCTAAATATTTTTAGATAAAAATTGAATATTTTAATTTACTGAACCATTAGAATAGAAACTATAAAAAAAACCCAAAAACTATTAATCACAAGTTGCCAAATTAATCACCATTTAAAAACTGAATGATTACCATAATTGTCTTTCAAACAACTAAGAGATTAATTTTTAAATCTTCTCGTTCAAACAATCTTTTAACCTATTATACCCTAGGTCCCACATAAAAAGTGAAGATAAGTATTCTTTATTTTATGCAGTGAACATGGCTGCAGTTATGGCATGTTGTTGTGCTGGCTGTCCAAAAAGTTTAACCCATGACTTTCTGTAGTGACTCTACCTTGCCTAGTGCATATAAGCACAGGGGACTTTTGGTCAATAAATGTTCAAATTAGGAGTGCAGGTTGGATAGGATTTACCCTGAATTACATTTTCTCATATCAATTTTACATTTTTGCCATTCTGTGTGAGAATTGATCTATCAACATTGTCTGTGCACTCTCGTTAAATATCATCCACTTCAATGGTCCAACAGTCAATAGCAATTTTACACCTCATAAATTGCTACCTCAATAACAATTTTACACCTCATTCACATCTGTCTGTACCTATTGAACAGACTCGGTCTCCAACTTCCCTAGCTGAGATGATAGACGCTCCTATGTCTCTCCTGCATTATACAAAACAAAAAAAGAATGAGATCTCTAGTCCCTGATAAACTTACTTGATGAATATATTCAAGGAGATTCAAAGCGTTCCATGAACACCAGTGAGGATGATAAGACATATCAACAAAACCCAGAGTAGCACTATACAGTACTATGGGAAATTACAAGGAACACTTGGCATGAGAGCATTGCTGTTTCAATATATTTATTACTGACGAGGATGTGAAAAAAAAAGAATCCAAGTAACCATTAACATCAACCGCCCTATTTCCTCTCAGTAACCAAAACCTTTCCTTGTCAATAGAAATCTTAAAAACCACCTCCACCCCTATTAAGTTATGATCAATCAAGATCCTATCCACTGGCAACCTTCTAGGAGCTATTTCCAATGTCACAGCTCCAAAGCCAAAGACGTCCCACTATAAGACACTCTGGTGTCACATACCCAATTGTCCAAAAATTGCCCTGCGCTGCACTAGTCAGTAATAACAATCAAGCACCCAGAAATGCTATGAATCCTTTGAGGTCTTTTCGGTTCCCAGAACTTTTATAAATATAAAAACAAATAGAACATTTAAAGCTGTAGAAACTCACATTTCCCACATAATAACCAGATAAGTTTCCTTGCATTTGATTCCCGTCCAGTCAATACCACAGCAAGGATCAGATACCCAATTTTTAATGTCGAAAACCCTTCCTCTGTACACGCTTCTGAAGCCCCCTTTTGTGGTGACAGTAGAATGGCGGGAACAAATCCCACAGATCTTCATCATCATCCTCCTCCAGAATTGCTAATTTGGTGGCGTTGGATTTTGTGCTTCTCTTGACATACTGCCGTCTGACTGTGAAAATGGCTACGGTGCACAATATGCCCAAGATTGGTACCTCGCTCCCCTTTCTTGGTCTTGGACTTCTGGAAATTTTTCCGATGTAGAGAAACTGAGATTTGGTTAAACTTCCATTGGCAGGGAACAAAATGTAAGGCGCAACCGGTTTCATGTCACAGTCGAAAGAGTTCTAATTCCTTGTCCAACTCCACAACAACCACTTGTTTTGGAACAGTTCTTAGTGGGGCATGGCGTAAGCAATATCAGATTCTTTCATTATGTGGTGGAGCATCGACAACTCCGTTTTTCTTGTGTTGGTCCCACAAGCTATCATGCTTACGTCGCCATTAGGCCGTTTCAACGAGATGAAGTAGATAACAAAAGAGTTTTGTGTGACAATACCTTTAACCGACTCTGGTATGACAAAGAAATTTGAACCTTGAAATTGAAAGAAACAAGTGTATTAGTGGATTGGACACTCTCTGAACCTTGAAATTGAAAGAAACAAGTGTACTAGTGGATTGGGCACTATCTGAACCTTGAAATTGAAAGAAACAAGTGTACTAGTGCCTTTCAATTTCAAGGTTCAGATAGTGTCCAATCCACTAATACACTTGTTTCTTTCAATTTCAAGGTTCAAATTTCTTTGTCATACCAGAGTCGGTTAAAGGTATTGTCACACAAAACTCTTTTGTTATCTACTTCATCTCGTTGAAACGGCCTAATGGCGACGTAAGCATGATAGCTTGTGGGACCAACACAAGAAAAACGGAGTTGTCGATGCTCCACAACTCTTTTGTGTACTAGTGGATTGGGCACTAGTACACTTGTTTCTTTCAATTTCAAGGTTCAGATTTCTTTGTCATACCAGAGTCGGTTAAAGGTATTGTCACACAGTGCCCAATCCACTAGTACACTTGTTGTGCGTTCTACTTTGATAATGCTGGCTGTTCTCCTCTAGTCAGCATTTTTCTGTTTAAGTACCCTGCTGATGTTGGTTGCTTGACAGCTTGTTCTGTAATTCTGTAATTTTTCTTATTCCAATAAAAAAAAAAAGTGTACTAGTGGATAGTTCCTATTTTAAATAAACAAGTTTGGGTTGCAGCGAAGTTCCTATCAAATGTTAGTAAGATGGATTTGTGTTTTGGAGTAGTTCATGGCAAGCAATAACATGTAATAACGACAGTTTTCTCTGGACTATTGCCATCAATATAGCATAAACTAAAGAAGTTGAGAAATGTCAGTCATATTAGAGTAAACTTTAATCACCTTTATCTCAAAATCCCCAAATATATATGATTCCAAGAAATGTTTAGCATGCCTTAACATTAGTTAATATGTTTAACACTATATAAATCAAAATTAATTATGTGAAGAAGCAAGGAGAAACTTCTTTAGTTGGTAGTTAAAAGTTGCTTGCTTTCTCCAGGTGAACTGCATCACTAACATTGCTAAACTTCTTGACCATTTTTTCTTCTAGTTACCACAATTTGTAGAACCATGAATACTCTAATCTAGTTTGTCCCAAATATTGTTTTTAGGGTAAAGTAGACTTCTCGCTATTGTTAATGTATTTAGCTTTTTAATGGCATAGTTCATGGGTGTAAGTTCTAATTTGGACCATATGTAGGTAAGGTATATGGCTTTTGAAGTCTTTGATATAAGAAATTAGTTGTGTTGGTCAAAATTTGACAAAAACCACCCCTTCCTTTACACTCTGATGGAAGTCCATATCTTGTTTGAAAGCTCCCATTTTGGCATAGGTAGGGAAGAGGTTATAAAGTTGTGGAGTTTGGCTTTACATTTTCCAATTCCATTTTCTTGAAAATTTTGTAAAACTTGTTTAAAAAAATCCATTTTGTGCATATCCTGTAATCATGGCATTCCATGAAACCACATTTCTTTGAGGCATTATGTCAAACAGTTCACGTGCCTTGTCTATGCTTCCACATTTTGCATCCATGACTACCAGAGTAATTCCAACTTTAATATTTGACAAACCCCCCCCCCCCCCCCCCTTTTGTTGTGCTTTGATGGATGTCCATACCATGTTCCAAAGCATCCATCTTAGCACAGGCAAGGAGGATACTGGCAAAGGTTATGGAATTTGGCTTTACAGAAGATAGTTCACATTTTAAATTAGATTATTTTATGACTAGAGTGAATTAGGAATATATGGTATGTATATAGTCCATAAAAATATGGACTATGGTGAGACTTGGGCATGGAATATATGGTATGTATATAGTTCAACATAAAACCATGGACTTAGGCACATAATATATGGTACATGTATATAGTGCAAAAAGTAGAGATCTAGAAAACTAACCAACTTACATGTCTATTAAGAGATTGAAATTTTGAAGAGTTGCCAATAGCTAGTGCTAAAGCTAATTAAACAAATGAATCTCCTTAGATTAATGGAAGTCTAAACCAAAATATGAATGCAGAATAGTTGTCACTCTAGAGACCAAAAACATGGTTGATATCACTCTTGCGTTATGAGAGTATTAACATTTAGTAATTGTGCCTAGATGGCATGCAATAATTTAGTGGTTCGCTGGTAAACAAAATGGTTGTTTGACACCTAACTACACCCTCACTACCAATTTTTTCTACATGCTCGTGCATTTATTCACCACCTCATTCTACTGTCTCTTGGTATGTTATTTACACGTTCTAGTCCATTCATGTAATTAGTTGTTTATAGTATATTTTTTGTAAGAGCATAGCTATTGTATCTTGTATCACCTCCGTTTAAGTTGTGGGTTTGGACATTCATGAAAGCGTTATGAAAAGGGGATTTCCATTAGATGTAGTTGCCAGTGCCCTAGTAGAAATGTATTTAAAATGTAGTAGATATGAGGCACATCAACAGTGTCACTTTTTAGGTAAGACATTACTCTCAATTCACTCTATGAAAAACATCTGGTTGGACAACACAGAAACTTACTTTCCAGGTAAGACATTACTCTCAATTCACTCTATGAATAACATCTAGTTAGATAGCATAGAAACTTACTTTCTAGGTAAGACATTGCTCTCAATTCACACTATGAAGTGTAACAAAGCTAAGGTAGCGGAACAAATTTCTACACTAATCTTGAGAGGAGGATTATGTAAAACTTTTCAGATCTTTACAATAGTTATAGAAATTATACATAAATAAACATAAATAGTAGTCATACCACAACATAGTGATTTACATGGGGAAAACCTTTTCAGGAGAAAACTCCACACTCCAAAAGTAGCCCAATATATTATTAAGAAATCTCAACAAGATTACAGTATACTTGTACAACAAGCTTTCATAAGAGTATCATCAACAAGAGATCTAGAGACAACTTAAACACATCTATATGACTCTTACATACAACTTGCATCTCAAGCACCTAATATATAGGAGATACAATACATGAAACCATCAAATAGTAATTAGAAAACCATGAGCCAAAACCACTCAAAAGTGGTGCACAAATTCTTAGGGTTCCATTATCTCCAATTAAAGATGCCTTGTGATGTGAAATAACATGCATCAACATGTGCAACTCCCCCTTACATCTCTTTTATGTGTTCAACACATTTTTACATTTTCCAATATGGGAGGCCCAAATTTCAGAGGCCATAACTTTTGATTCAGGAGGCCGTTGGGCCCCTTTTTAAAACAATTGTAGAGCTTGAAGAGATCTACACATTGAGCACCACTACAAGTAGTGTTGAACAACCTAGAATTTTTATTTTGGCCAAAACCCAACTCTATAGCCTAGAAATTGATTTTATTCAATTTTATAATCAAAAAATTATACTTTTTGTAATTGCATGGTTGAGACACTTTTCCTAACATTCTCCTGCTTTTCAAACACCTTGCAAGAGTAAAGGGAGTATCAACACCATGATTTAATTGCTAGGGGCTAAGAGGCCCATAGACTTTGAACACCATCTAAACTTCTTTGTGCTCATAGGCTTAGTTAATGAATCTGCACAACATTCATCAAAGTCTCTACCTAACCATCTTCACCCTACTATTCTCGACCATATCTCTGACAAAATGATATTGTACATCAATTTGCTTGGTCTTGGAATGAAATGTCAAGTTCTTAGCTACGCAAATCAAACTCTATTTGTCATAATAAACTATCATTGTACATTGTTTTATTCCAATATCTAAACGCAATCTCTTAAGCCAAATGACTTCTTTACAAGCATGATTAGCAGCCACATACTCAACCTTAGTAGTGGACAAAGAAACCACAACATGTCACTTACTCATCCAACTAATTACACCACCAAATAAAGTAAACACATAAGCATTGGTGGGTTTTCTACTATCAACATCACCTACTTAGTCTAAATCCACATAACCACAAATATCAAGGGAATGCCCGTCTCCTATCAAATTTCCATGATAACACAAGGAATACTCTAATGTACCCTGCAAATATCTGAAGACTCTTTTAACTGTATCCTAATGAACTCTATGAGGATTAGACATATATCTAGAAAGAAGTCCCACTGCTTGGGCAATGTTTGGTCTAGTATAGACCATAGCATACATCAAACTTCTGACTGCACTTTGGTAAGACATTCTTCTCATGTCTTCCATATCTAATGGAGATATTGGACATTATGAAGTAGCTAACTTTGTTCCAACTGTAAAAGGAACACACAATGGTCTACAATCTTACATGTTAAACCTATGTAAAACTAAATTGACATACTTGGCTAATCCATAGTTTTATGTTCACTCTATCTCTTTTGATTTCCATCCCAAGAATGTGTTTAGCTACACCAAGATCTTTTATTTCAAATTTAGCTGCAAGTTAAGACTTCAGTTCTAAAATCAATCATTTCCCTTTACCAATAAATAACATATCATCAACATATACTACAATAAACAAGAATGATCACCATTAGATTTATAATAAACACAATGATCTAATTTAGAACACTCAAATCTCAAACTCAACACATATGTATCAAATTTTTGGTACCACATCCTAAGACTCTGTTTGAGGGCATACAAATATTTCTTCAATTTACAAACCAAATTATTTTTACCTTTCACCTTATAGTGCTCTAGTTGTGTCATATAAATATCCTCCTCCAAATCACCATGAAGGAATGCCATTTTTAGATCCATTTGCTCAACCTCTAGATCATAAGCTACAACAATAGAAAGCAAGAATCTAATGGATTTTATTTTTGCAACAAGAGAAAATATCTCACCATAATCAACACCCTCAACCTAAGAGTAACCTTTTGCAACCAACCATGCTTTGTACTTCTCAATACAATCTTTTTCTTGAACACCCATTTGCAACCAACAGGTTTTCATCCTTCAAGCAATGGTACTAGAACCCATGTATCATTATTTTTCAAAGCTATCATTTCTTAAGCCATGGCAATCTTCCAATATTCTACATCATTCATACCTAATGCCTCTTCTACAGATCTTGATTCATCCATGTTAGTATTCAAAGAAAATATACATCTCCAGTCATAAAATAGTAATAAAATAAATAAATTAAAAAAAAAAAATCTTTATAAAATACTTGAATAAACTCTTAAAAATAAGCTTAAATTTCCATTTATCTTCAACAATTTAAATATTTATCAAGAAACTATTACATGATTTTTTTTTGCAAAATCTCTTTGTTATGTTTGTGTAGAAATGGGAGGGGGAGAGGGAGGGAGGGAGGCAAGGAGGGAGAGGAAGAGGGGGGTGAGGGAGAAGAGGTCTTAGACCATTTAAATATCTATTAAGATCAATTGATCTTAGACCATTTAAATATCTATAAAGAATATTATTACTTAAAGTTTCTTTGGAGAATCTCTTTATTATGTTAAATTGTCTAAAAAGGGCATCCCAAAATTTGGAGAGGGAGAGAGGGAGAGATGTGTGTATTTTCCCTAATTTCATCCCTAGATGATGTAGACTTTCAACTATGAGTCTCTTGGCATTGGCTCTATTTACCTTTATTTTGTTTTCTTTTATCACTTTTAAAGTATTCTTTCTCATGTGTAAGTTAAGAAACATGCAATGAAAAGCTATTTGTTGGTAAAGACGTGTATTCTAACTCAACTTGTTGGAATGTGGGGGAGTATGAATTGAGTGAACATATTGTTATCAAATAATTAGAATTTATAGCTTTTGTGGAGAAAATTTTACCAATCCAACCAAAATTGTGGTGTATTTTTTGTCATTAGAGGAAAAAATCACAATATGCAAGAGCTAGACTCCAAAGCTAGGTGCCTTTTGTAGCACAAATTAATAGACAATAGGTGCAAAAAACTATCAAATGTATCATGTTGGGTGATGAACCTACACACCGAACTATATGAAATACACTACATTCTCTCTAGATTAAATCTACACCTTACACCTTACACATTTGATTTAATTAACCTGGCAATTGGGTAACATCTTCTTAGCAATATTGATTACCTCAATATCAAGTCTAGCATCATGTAATTAATTAATTTGGTAATGAATTGGTAGGAGACTTTCAATATTGATTGTTGGTGAAGTGTTGGAAATAATGAAGCCATTTATTAGCCCTAGAATTCAAGGGGATTCTCTAGGAAGCTATTGAAGCATTGAGAAAGAAATCTAATCTTTATTTTTGCTTGCATTTCTTACTTATAGGCAACAAAGCCTTACTAAATCTAAAAAGAAAACTTGCATGCATTTGAAGGCTAATTTTTTAATTAAAGTTTAATATTATTCTACTTGTACATGGTCTATGAAAGCTATGAAGGTATGCTAGTACCTATTTAGAAATTTTAAAAAAGGATTTTTTTCCATGGCATTGAGAGGATGAGTAAAGAAATATCCTAGCTTTGTTAGTTTATTTTGATTTGAATCTATTGAAACAAATAAGCCCAACCATAACCTTGTTGCAGCTAGAATGGAGAACATAGTTGGTTGGATTCCACTATAAGTTATTTGTTTGTTCAGTTCTATTTCTCAGTGTAAAGCTAATTTTTCTCTATTTTGGTGATAGTAAACAGTTTGAATGGTTTCTATAGAAGGTTATTAAGATTTGAGGCTTGTTTGGGGGCATTAAATTTTTTAATACCATCTCCTTTTGGGAGTAATGTCAATTTTATTATCTTTGTTGGCCTTTGTAGGATTCACATCCCTAAATGAAGTAGGAAAAGTAAGTCTTATTTTATCTTACAAGGCTATTATACATATGGTTTCTACCTTTGTCCCTAGATAATGAGTGCATTTTTGGGTTTGGAATGTAAGCATATTTATGTTGTAGGTAGTGAGCATGGTGCTCTTGAGTCACTCATTCTTTTGTCATGCACACCCCTAGCCTATAACTTGATGGGCCTTCCTAGTAAGTTTGACATATTAAATACATGTCTTGAGCTCAATATGTGAAGAGGAAAGCCTTACATGTAAGTGTGTAATGCCCCTAATCCTAAGTATGAGGGCATCTAAGTCACTTTCTAGCCTTAGGTGATATTTTGGACCTTCTCATACTAGTATCCCTTTCCTTAGCTCCCTATGCCCCTACTTCTTGTTTCCTTCCCTCTAGTGAGCCTTCAAACTTATGTCCCCTTGTTCACTTGGCACCTAAATTCTCTAACTGCCACTTCTTTACTCACACATTCATCTTCATACCTTTAGGGTTTTTGATGACATACTTTTTGAATGTATCAATGGGGTATCTTGACCCCTAAATCCTTGGACCCTCGCCACATTTCTCCTATCAACATACAAATTCCTAATCCCTATCATCTTGCATCCTGGAATGCTAGAACCTCATTTTTTGAACCTCCAATGTTAGACCTTCGAAGTATTCTTTACTCATTCTATTGGTAAGAGTTTCCCCAAACCCCCACCTTCTAGCATGCTCTTCCATGGAACCCTACTTCTTGAACATTGGAACTCACCAATTGAATCAAGGATGACTAGGGATTCCATTAATGTTCCCATATTTGAATGTAAAATAGTGGGAAACTCTCAAATAGCTCTTAGCACATGTGCTGCCACACCAAGATCAACTCCTATATAAGGCAGGAAATTTCACCTATTTGGATCATCCTTTATCATCACATCAACAAACCCCGACACTAGTTCAAGCACTTGTGTTTAACTATTGGATCTAAGGATGAAAAACCTTTAGTTTCTATAGGGCAGGTTCATAGGAAGTTTGCATTGAAGCACTTCAACCTAGAGGACTACAATAATGTTTGGATATTTCAGTAGTTTGGTCATTTTCATAATATATTTGTAATCATTGTAGTCTTGATTATTAGCAAGTATTTGTAGCCGCATATCTATATAATCATTTGAATGAAATATGTGAATGAAATACTATGTTCCAACCAATTTATATGTACACAAATTTTTATTTTATGTGGGCATTTCAAATCTAAGTATATTGTATGAATGTTTTGGTTGATTTTCATTATAGTATTCCATATATAATCAATTTATATGTATATTTCAGCTAAGGGTCATTATAGTGGTATTAAAGTATTGATCTTGCCAACTTGTAGGGTATAAAGAGTTGTTAATGATTCCTAGTGAAAGGGAGGTTAGGTATCAAAGGAGAGAGCAAAGAAAATTAACACAACCCCTTGAGAAAGCACAAGATTTAGTCCAAGAAGAAGTAATGGATGTAGGAGATCAAGGAAGAAGATAATTTAGGGAAACCATGAGAGTTGTCAATGAGATAATGAGTTTCTTTAAACGAATATTCCAAAACCCTAACAAAAATCTAGTGTTTACCTCTCTGGGTAAAGGAAATCAAGGAGGATCTTCTATCCATATAATGAATCAAGAATGTAGAGTATCCAATGGTTCTGGGCTACCTAAAGTTACTTTTTGCTTAAATAGATGGAACAACTAGAAGGAGAGTCTACAGATTAGTAGAATGATGATTAGATAACCCTCCATGCCGAATATAGAGCACAGAGTGATGAATTTCATGCTAACATCTCTTTTATGGATTTCCACACCCTGAAGTCAAAAAATAGGCCTAAGAATGGGAAGAAAACAAATCAGAACTAGACTAATAGGGATCTCCAATACTAGTTGGGGAAGCTCACAATTCCTTTATTCGATGGATCCAACAAGTGGTCAGCTTGTGCCTAGATCTAGAAGTTAAACACTTACTTTTCTTTAAGTCCAATGTATGAGGAAGAGGTCATAAAATTAACTACCCTTCACCTAGAAGGAGTAGATCATGAATGGTGGTACCATGGCCTAATCACCCATGGTCACAACCATATCACCACATATGATAAAGTTCAACTAGAGGTTGATTAATATATTTGAGAGGAAGGATCTCGAGATCCCCTTTAGAGAGTTGGCATAGTTGAAGCACAATAGTTTAGTAGACAACTATGTGGTAGCTTTTCATAGGTTTTTAGTAATGGCACTTGACGTCTTAGAAAAAAGAATCAATATCCTCTTTGTTGAGGGTTTGTCTGAACCTCTCATAGGCCTAGTTAAGGCTTTGATCTATATCTCTCTAGGAAGCGATCAAGAGGGCTTTAACACTTGAATCATTGGTGCTACAAAAAAAGTTTCCACCTAGAGCACTTGCCTTTGGTCAACACAAAGGAAATTTTTAGAAAGAAGGATCTTATTCACACCATAGAAGATCACATCTTTACCACCCACAACAATGAATATAGATGACTACAATAAAAATGAACTCAAAAGGAAGAAACTATGTCTTTCCTACAAGGATCCATCGGAACTTGGTCAAAGATGCCTTGGTAGAGGCCAAGTCTATTACATTGAGGTAATATCTGATGATGATTTAGATCTTGAATAACTTGAGACATAACCAATTATTTAGGAGCATAAAATTGAAAAGATAGAGGATGAAGACACTAATGGAGGTAAATTTACAACTGTTTTAGGAGCACCTATATATCATCACTTTAGAGTTTAAGGATTATCCAAGTAGTAGATCATGGTTCTTATTAATAGTGGGGACACCCACAATTTCATTGATGAAGACTTGGTGGTTAAGATATGGCTAAAATCAAAGGATTTTAAAGGATTCAATGTCATTGTTGCTGATGGATTCACCATTCCATGCACCAAAATAATTTGACAACTCAACATAGCCATGGGAGACCTTAAGGTATGGGCTGATTTCTATGTTGTGGGTTAAGGATAGATTGACATGGTCTTGGGTGTGCAATGGTTGCACTCTCTTGGAAAATTTTCATAAAACTATCAATCCATGGAGCTAAAGTTTAGTCTGAGGGTAAAAATGTGGTGCTTAGTGGAATTTATAATGGAAAACTATGAGTGATTATAACTAAAAGAATAGAGAGGACCTTCCACAAGGGACAAGTTGCTTGGGCAGCAAGCTATTTGGTTATGTCTATAAACGTATCCATAGGTCATAAAGGAACTTATCATGTTGATATTTAGAATATTTTGGATGATCATTGTATGGTGTTTAGTGGTTTTCCTCCAAAACTACCACTTGGTAGAGGATTTTGGCATATAATAGAGCTAGAGCTAATCTTTAAGCCTATCATGACCACTCCTCACTACCACCCAAGAATGTACAAACAAGAGAGAAAATTCCATCAAAGGGATCTTGGAGATGGGTCACATTAGAACTAGCTCTAGCCCATTTGCCACATCCATGGTTTTTATGAAGAAAAATGATGGCACCATGCAAGTGTGTATTGATTACAAAGATTTGAACAAAAGACCATAAAAATAGATATCCCATTCCCAAGATTGATGAGCTAATTGATGAATTGCATGGAGTTGTGTATTTATTGAAGATAGATTTGAGATCAAGCTACCATCAAATCTATGTAAAGGATGATGCATAAAACAACATTTAAGTGTCTCTTTGGGCATTTTAAATTCTTAGTCATGCCTCTTGTCTTAATAAATGTGTTAAAGTATTAACAAATTTAAGTTATAACTATCATTAATAATGAACAATATAAAGCTTAAATATTTAAATAATAAATTAATAATAAAAAATAAAGTAACATTACACAAACTCAATAATTTAAGTGGGGGAAACCATTGCTAGTAAAAAAAACACACAAACAATAGCATTTAGAGGCTCTCATTAGGGGCATAACAAACATGCATAGAAATCATGTTTGGAAAGGTATTTGGATTCCCAGATCCTTAATATCTATATCTCATTCTTTATTCACTGATGATACATTACTTTTTAGCCAATCTACTTCTATTGAAGCAAAGTCGATTAAACAAATGCTTTCTTCCTACACAACGGCCTCCAATCAAAATTAATCTTGACAAATCTAAAATCTTATTTTTTAACACTTTAGCTCTAGTTCAAAAGAGAATTGTCTCTATTTTAAAGTTTGGAGTTGGCCAACTTCCCAGTCAACACTTGGGTATTCCATTTTTTGTAGGTCCTCAAAAGAAAGAGTTTTAGAAGAAGGTTATGTTAACCATAGAGGGTAAGATTTCAACAAGGAAAAGTAGATGGTTGACTTTATTTGGTAGGATAGTAATGATAAAATAAGTCATGTTTGCTATTCCAGTGTATATGATGTTAGTCCTCAAAATTCCACAACGAATTACAAATGAAATTAAGAAACAACTTAGGTAGTTTTTTTGGAATGGCAACATGGACAATCAAGAGAAAAAAGAAAATAGCTTTGGTTTCCTGGGATAAACTATGTAAACCCAAACAACATGGGGGCTTTAGCATTCAAAACTTGGAAGCTCAAAATCTAGCCTTAGGGGCTAAACTTGTTTGGAATATATTTTCCAAGCCTCAATCTCTATGGAATAAGCTTTTGAGAGATATATACCTTGACAAATCCTCCCCAGAGTGAATTTTCACTCTATCCAACCCTCCTCAATACTCTAAAATCTAGAATTTTCTTATTCAGTGCACAAAGGTAATCCTTCACCATTTAACATGGGTCATACACAATGGAGAAACTGCTCTTTTCTAGGAAGATTCGTGGAATGGTCTCCCACATTTAAGAGATTTTGAGGGACTTTCAATTACCAAGAACATCCTAAAGAAACTATGGGGAGTCAAAGTTAAAGACTATTTAGAGATCAAAGGTGATAATTCATTTTCAAAGGTAAGCTAGAATGCCTTAAAAGATTGCCCCATTCCAAAGGAGCAAAGGGTCCAATTAGAAGCAATACTGGCTGAGAGACATGTTTTCTTCTCAGGGAAACAAGATCTTTTTACATGGGCTCCTTCAAAATTAGGAGAATATTCAGTTAAGCAGGGATACACTTCTTTAACATCTTTCTCTGCAATTGAAAATTGGCCCCACCTACTTTGTTGGGGAAACATTTTCGTCCCAAAGGTGGGTGTCTTCACATGGTTGGCCCTTAAAAATAAAATCCTTACTAGCTCCAGGATCTCTAAATTAGGGATAGCTGATCCATTCAATTATGTCCTTTGGAGTGCTTTTCATGAGAATATAAATCATCTTCTCCTTCAATACTCTTTTGCCTTTGACTGCTGGAAATGGTTGTTCTCAAAGCTTCATTGGCATTGCCCTCTTCCAAATAAAATATTTGACCTTGTTGTTAGTTGACCCTCCCTTTATGTCAACTATGTATTCTCCTCATTATGGCAAGTTGAACCTTCCATACTCATGTGGAATTTGTGGCTGGAAAGAAGCAATAGGATCTTTAGAAAAGAATATGAGATTTTTAATCAAATCAAGTTCAAATTTGAGAAATCTATTTCAGAAGTAATAATGTCTAATGTCTGAAACTAGAATTACTCTTGTTTCTCCACATGAGATGTTAATATGCTTAAAGAATGGTCTTTACTTCAACCTTTCACAGTTGCTTTACAATCTTCCAAGAATACAATAGAAAGATCTCAGATTCACTAGAAGCCTCCAAATAAGAACTTTGTTAAGCTCAATTTTAATGGAGCTTCTCGAGGAAATCCAGGTATTTCAGGTGTTGGTTGTGTTCTAAGAGACCATAATGGTCTGATATTAGTGGCAATGGCAGTCAAAATTCCCTATGGCACCAACAATCAAGCTAAAGCTCAAGCCTTGCTTCTAGGTCTAAAATTGGCAAAAAAGAAAAACCATAAAAATATCTCAATTGAAGGTTATTCTTTGAATTTGATTAATGCAATTAAAAAGAGAAATACTCCTAGCTGATAGATTAACAATATACTTCAAGAAGCATGGGATTTATTAGATTGGTTTGATCTCTTTGAAACAACTCATGTCTATAGAGAAGGGAATAAAGTAGTTGATGTCCTTGGTAATTTAGTGTGTAACCAAGAGTGTGAAATATTAGAGCTATTCATAGATCAAATATTTGATTGCCCAAAAGTGTGGGAAGTGATGGTAGTGGATCAAAAATCAGTTAACACTTCAATTTTCAGTTAATGATTTCTTCTCTACAATAAAAACCCAACAGATGATGCCAAAGGTAAAGGTAAGAATATTAAAACTAAAAATCTAACCTTGTTCTCATTTAATGTGCTTCAGGATATATCTTATAATCATGGGAATTCCAAAAGAGACATCGAAGCATGTGAAATCTTGGTGACGTACATATATGAGGTTAGTAATGGCATCGATATTCTTTTCTAAGGAGAAGTATCTAGAGATTTTTGCTATTATAAGGACAGGGTCATTACTCCTTTTAAGTGTGCCGATCTTCTTAAATTGCATCTTGCACTTCATTCAGATCCATTCATTACCTTTGAGTTCAGCGGTAGCATGGTGATTTAGCTTAACAAGTGAATGATTTTCCCTATTAAGAAATGGGAATTTCTAGTTCAAGGAGTCATGGATTTGGACACCCTGGGGAAGATTTTCAAAATTGACTATCTTGAAGTGGAGCAAGCTATCCAAGAAATCAGTGGGCATGAACTATTAGATGAATTCCCCTAAATTTTGTACTGCTCCTAGGTTATTTCAGTTTTTCTTTCCAACTCTATCAATATTTTCCAAGATGCAACTTTAATTAAGAATCTTGCTTTTGATTATGTCCAAGATTATCTATATCTAAATAATTTTTCAATGAATCCCTATGTAATTATGACATATTCAAGAATCATTGTGCTTTTGTGGGTGATATTTTCAAGCATTCTAAAATTCAATGTTCCCCTAACTATAACTGTGTTTTCAATACCCTCAAGCATGGCCTTCACAATGCATTCCCAGTTACAGTTCACAACTCTCTCCATTCCAACAATGCGGAGCTTTGGGCGCAGAGGGTTGAACGAATTGAGGAGGTATTCTAGTCTTTGCTCTTCCAAATCTCCCATCATTATCACCCATCACCATCTCTAGAGAAAGAAGTAGAAGTTGTGGATGATGATGTCAATAATCACCAATAATAACCAGGACATCAATGTTAATGAACACCTGGTATTATACTAAAATAGTAGGCTTCGTAGTATTAGCGCTATAAGTTTTTGGGATCTATTTTATTTATGAAAATTGGCTCTGACCACTTGTCTCCATTGTTGTATCTGATGTTAGTGGTTTTTGTTTTAAATTTATGTCACCCTTCTGGATGGCCTAATGTTCTATGCCTGTTAATAGGCTTGTTATCTAGGTGTTGTGATGAAGATATATGGCCATGTACCAAGGCCTTTTTGTAATCCTTACCTTATTATATATTAATATTAATAGTTTAGGTGCATGCACCTTTTGCAGAAAAAAACTTTAAGAACACTTAAAAAAACTTGTCTAAAAATTTAGATAAAACCTAGGGAAACACTCCTCTCAACTTCCACAGACCTTTCCTCCTTTTTTGTCCAAATTCCAAATTTTTTTATTTTCCTCCTCACAAATGTAGAGAAGAATCTTCCCTTAAATATAGGGAGAAGCAATGGTAAAATACTTGAAAGGGTATTTACCACACCCTTTCAAAAAATACCTTATTTAACAATTAATAAATTAAGAACTTATTCAATAGTTCAATAATTTATTAATTGTTACAAGGAGTTAGTGAAGAATATTTTTATAAAACATAAAATAAGAACATTACAAATATTATAAGGGGTTGACCCCTAATAATATTATTGTTGTGTCGTAAAATGTGTACACTACCATTCTACCCTTAGTTTAGCTCCTAGATGGGCCTCAAATTAGGACCTATCTTAACACCTTTCTGAGCATAAGTGTGTAATACTTGATCCCAATGCACAAAACCCATAAAAGAATCATAAGGTAGGGCTAAGAATACTTTAAGTGCCCTCTTTTAGGGACTGTGTGGGTAAAAGACCAAGGTGCACAAGCACCTTGGGCCCTCCTTTAGCCCTACCCTAAATTGTGGCCTTATCGGCTTAGGCCTCTTAAAACATTCCTAATGTCGGCCTTATGTGGTTTAATTCTCTAGAAATAGATGGGAATGCATATAAAAGTAATTTATTCTTTTCATTTGAACATCTAACTCTCTCTAGAAAAGTCTTGGCACTCTTGCACTCTCTCTTTCTCTCTCATGCTGTCTATAGCTATCTATGGTAGATTATTGTTGTAACACTAACATAATACAGGTCTTGTGAAGATCTTGGAGGCTACACCAACTTCTTGAGTCAATTTATGATGCCATCTACAAGAATACAAGGGTTTCTATGCTCATGGTGACCTCTTTCCCTCATGTTTTGTGTTAACATTCCATTCTACTTTAGATTTGCCTCTGAGCTCCTAGGGCATGCACTCTTTATCAATCATCTTTGCTATTGTGGAGGTGGAAACACCATTCACAGGGCTTGGATGAGGCAAGCTCCTAAATATCACCCAACCTTTTCCCTCTTTTCGTGTGTGTAGGTCAGACGGACATGTTTTAGAAGGTGATCTCAAGGAAGAAGACTAAGTTTGCTGTTACAGACCCGATAGAAGAATCAATTTCTGGAAACCCTAATTTGGGACCAGGGTGCCCAAGCTCTCTTGTCCTGGGAATTCTAACCTCTAAAATTAGGTTCTGAATTAATCAGTGATCTCTGTTGTCCCTTTGGTTATTGGGTTTTAGGTTCTGGTAGTCTATTGTACTCAAATCTTTGTTAACTAGGATTTCATGTCTTCACTCTAGCTTGATTGATTAGATATGGTTAATTGCTTCTCTATACAACAAAAGGGAATAACCCCTATATTTTGGATCTCCTCCTAAGGTAGAAGTCAACCTCAGTTTGTGCCCTGAATGTTTTGTAGAAGAGGGTTTGACCTAGTTTGATCTATTGAGCTAGTCTCTCTTTTCTACATAACATTTTGGTGAACCTGACGTAGTTGAAGATCATCATATAAATATTTAAATCTATTATATTTGCATCATATATGATTCATATTGAAGTAATTGATCATTTCATGATGTTGCATCTTGCATTTGAAACTCTCATTTGCTAGGGTTTTGTTGAAAATCTTGCATTTTTTAAAAACCTAGTCAAATTCAAAACCTAGGGTTTGTAATTAAATATTTTTCTGTTGTTATAAACATTTCAAATCTGATCTTGAATTGTTATATCATTTAATAAATCTCATTTGTATTCAAAAATAATCTTTGCATTGAAAAATTGTGGTCTAGGAAGTAAGCATTCAAAATCTAGGGTTTGACAATAAACCCTAGCTAGTCTTGTATTTAGTGCACCTTCATCAAAGTAAAAATCTCTAAGACTTTGTTGCATTTAAGTGGATACATCATTTAGGTACTTTATTTCCACATAACATGTATCCTACAGTTACAAGATTAGTTGCTTTAGTTACCAAGAATATCGTATTTTTGGAAGACCCCACTTTTCTTGCACTTGAAGGTCTTCGATTGCAATATTATTGAGATATTGGTAGTACTAGGTTAATAAATTGTGCATTGTTGTTCTATATCATATTTCCATTTCATTATGGCTTCTTTTTGGTTGGAATCTTTGCATGCACACATCATGGAATCTAAATGTTTTTCTAAATGCACTAATATACATCCTCACATTTTAGATAACATAGCACCAATGTATGATATACCTCATGATGATGATAGATCTTATTATACTTCTACTACATTTCATGATGATATCATAGACATCATCTCTAAGATATGTGATGGTGACTTAGCTTTTCCTACTTCACCTTATGATTTGGACCCCTCTCCCAAATTTGTTGCCACTTGTGAGGACATTTTGACGAAAGAGGATGAGATCATTGACACATTCCCTAGCCTCTCTTCTAGAGATGTGGCATCAAATGATGTTGAGTATACTACTACCATAGAAAATGATAAATCTATGGCTCATCCTATGAATATTGCTCCTTGATCTTCCTCCTTTGGTTGAATGTGCAAGTACCTTGGATATCACTAAGGATGCAAAGACCATGGATAGTTCTACTTTGGTTGCATGTTCAAGCCTCTTGTAAATCACTAAGGATACAATCATCAACAATTTTAACAACACCTCACCCTCCCTTCATTCCAATTCTCTCCCTACAAAAGAAGAAGCATTAGTGGATGAGGAGAGGTCTCTCACATTAAATCCCTTGAGGATGGATGTTGAGCTTAATCAAAAAGAAAACAATGTCAATTCAATCATCATTAATAGACTTATTCAACCTACCAAGGGGATAGTGGATAAATGTACTAATGCTCCTAAAATTATTGTGCATGAGGCACCTAATACACCTCCTCACTTCAAACTGGTAATTATGGTTTAAGGTGATCCAAGACCACCTCGACCCCTCGGTTACATTCTCAATTATGTAAACCAAATCACTCAAAATAATCAAGGTGTTCAAAATGTGTTGCAGCATCACACAATTTCTCACACATACACCACCAATAATAAAAAGCAAAGTAAGCAAGCACTGTGTGTGCCTATCTCTCTTCTACCTTCTCAACCTATCCTACCTCAAGCACTTCATCTTCCTACTCATATTGGTAAAGAATATGATCTCATTGACCATCTTTGCTCTACTTTGACTAAGATCTCTCTATGGGACTTGATACAAACATTGCCTACATACCACGAAATACTCCATGAGGCTCTACAAAAGGTGAGTGTTCCACCTGATGTTCATTTGAATGATGTAGCATCTCTATTAGATTGTATGCAGGTGGCAACATCTGATATATCATTTTAACAACATGAATTACCTCCCATAGAAGTTCAAAACCAATGTGAACCTCTTATGATATTCATCATTATTAATAGAATGAGGTTAAGATGCACTATGATTGATGGTGGATCAGGTCTTAATGTTTATGGAATAGATTTGTTACATAAACTCAATATTGATACATCTTTAATTCAACTGAATGATAAACTCAACATTCATGGCTTTGATAATGTTGGTAGACAATCATTAGGTACCATCACCTTAGATATTAAGGTTGGACCTAAGACATTGCCTACCCTTACCCATGTCATGCCTAATAATCTTTCATACAATCTCCTTCTTGGTAGACCATGGATTCATGCCATGGGGGAGTTCCATCTACCCTTCATCATTAAATACAATTCATATTTGAAAAAAAAGTACATACAATTGAAGTCAATTTGACTCTGGATAGTTTCTTGAAAATAGAAATGATACATCAAACTCAAATTAGTTTGATCCCTTCTTCAACACTACCCTATGCTACTAACAACAATATTGGTAAGGATGGTGTTGGTCCTTTGAATGCATTTTTCAATGATGATTGGGGTTCATTGGATTTTACACCCTCCTTTGTGGGTGAATATAAAATCCCACCCTCACACCCTAACAACTTGAAGGTAAATGCAATTTCCTCAATACAATCTCATACTCCTACAAAGTTTAAACTTAAATTCAATGATGATGGAACCTTTAAAATAGATGAAGATCCGCCTTCCCCTACAAGAATGACAACCATTTCTGATAAAGCATCATCTCAATCAAATCAATCATCAAGTTCTAATGCATGTCTTGGTAATGAAATGGCCTCTTTAGATTTCAATTCCCATGGGATGATTGAAACAAAGATTGACCCTCCTCACCGTGATAAAAATAATGATCCTTCTTCAACATATATTCATACTTCTAAAAGAAAAGATAGCCATATGACCTCTCTTCGTCCTTTGGTCTTGGAGAAGCGTTATAGGCGTGGATTCAAAATTGTTTCAAACACAAGGATACAATGGAAATGGGTTAGGATGTAAATAACAAGGAATTAAAGAGCATGTGGAACCAACACTACACTTGTCTAAAGTAGGTTTGGGTTTCTGGCCTTCTCCTACTTTCTCTCCACCATGTGCACAACAAAAAGGTTTGCTTGCTACTCCCCCTATATCTTCTCTTTTATCTCAACATGAGTGTATTTTGTCAAGTCTACTCAAAGATCACTTAATCACTCTTCCTCCTCTAAAACACAAAAAGATTCAACAGAATAATTATTCAACACTTTATTGTGCATATCATTGAGCACTTGGTCATTCCACTAACGAATGTCGAGTCTTGAGTAGCAAAATTCAACAACTTTGAACAAGGGTTAGCTCTAGCACTTCTCACCATGCTTGATGTAGTCCCTAGAGCACCTTGTCCTCCATCCATTTTTATAATCAAGTTGGGGGAGGATAATTTGTTATAGGCTGACTCGCAAGAGTGGTCCCTTCTTCTCATTTGTGTTATGTTTGTATGTAATGTGACCCTCGTATTGTGATACCTTGTCATTCTCCCTTGACACCCTCTTTCTTCTATCTACATGGCACCTTGTAGCAATTCTCAATGGCATACCATAACTACACAAGCCATTGTGTATCATGCTTGTAAGCATTGCCTTGGTTTTCTCATCTTGGGGGAAACCCCTTGTTGCAATGTAGATTTTAGAAAACACAAACTATTTTGGGCATGTGATTCTAGAAAGATCTCATGCTTGTTTTATGTTTCTTTCTCACTCTATCTTAAAGTCAATTGCTCTCTGATTGAGTTAGCAATCACTTTAAGGTGGGGGCCTATATCATGCTATGAGCCTTACTCTCTTTCTTCCTATCTAAACACTTATTGGTTATCAAATCCACTCTCTTGGAAAGGATTATGGAAATCTTGGAAATAAGATCTTGAGTCTATGTTGTTCTCCTAAGTTGAAACTTGGAAGCAAGATCTTGAGTCTATCTTATTTTCCTAAGTTGAAGCTCCTTCTTCCATTCATTACAAACTTACAATCCATAGCCTTATGACCAAATTTATTGCAGATAAAATAACAACCAAAGAAAACATGATTGAACTTGTTCATTGAGAATTGTCTTGCATGAGGAGATCTTCCTTAAGGCAAGATGAGATCTATACATTCTATATTATCTAGACATCCAAGCTTTGCCATCTTCAACTCCTTTTGAGTAACTAAATTTATTTCTTGAGTTTTATACATTCTTTTGTCTTGGCTTCAATCACAGCTCTTTGTTCTTGGTTTTCCTTCCTTGCACAGTCTAAGTCTTCAAGAGCAAAAACAAGTTCACCTTCAAAGTTAACTTCATATTATTCTTGATCTGCAGTCTTGTCTAATTCATCTGAGATCACCATGGCCATTAATAGATATTTCTCTCTATCTTTATCAGATGAGTAGTGATCTACTTCTTCTCTGGAGCTATAGTCTTCTTTTGAAAGAAGGTTCCTCTAAAAATTGTTTCTCTTGAACCCCTTGCTGATACTTTCACTTTCTCCAAAAGGACATTTAGAGGCATAATGACCAATTCTACCACATTTGAAAGGTAGCTTACCTTTATATTTACCTGATCCTCTTTTCATCTTTCTTACAAAATTTGCTTCTTCTTCCTCATCTTCATTACATATGTTAGATGTTCCTTCATTCTTCACAACATTGAAAGCAACTTCTTTCTAGCATGGACCTTTGACTTCATTTCTCATTTCATAGGCATTAAGGGACCCAAATAATTTTACCATGGTGAGTTTCTTCAAGTCTTTAGCTTCTTCTATTATAGAAAATTTTGAATCAAATCTGTGAGGGAGTGATCTCAAGATTTTCTTTACAACCATTGATTCAGATATATCTTCACCCATACTTCTGATTCCATTCACAACTTCATCTACCCAGTGTAAATAGCCAGCTATATTTTTTTCTTCTTTCATCCTTAGATTCTCAAATACTATTTTGTAGGATTGTAGTTTGGCTTCCTTTATGGTGTCATCTCCTTCATAGAGACCTTTGAGCTTATCCCATATCTCCTTTGTTGTCTTGTACCACACAACCTTAACTAACTTTGAATTGGTCAGACCGCTTAAGATTGCATTCTTGGCTTTGGCATTATTCTCATGGGCCTTCTTCACATCTAAATATGTAATGGGATGACTAGGTTCAACATAATCCTTCTAAATCACCCTCTAGACATAATACCCTAGTGAGGTAAGATAGGTTTCCATCCTTACACTCTAGAAGTCATAGTTATTTCCATAAAACAAAGGAGCTTTAGTAGAGGACTCATTTTGAGCCATGGGTTCTATTCCAAGATCTACCTTTAGCTGTTAGGTTGCACCAAGGAATCTTGCTTCGATACCAATTGTTAGAACACAATGATATACTAAGAGGGGGTGAATCAGTATATCACTAAACTTATTTCAGTTTAACATCAATAATCAAAACTTCTAACTTCTTTAACTAGAAGATCAACAAATTAAACCAATTAAAGCACAACACATAAGCACACAATCACAACACTAGATTTACATGGAAAACCTAAGAAGGGAAAAACCATGGTGAGCAAGCTGCTTGGATCTACTATCCAAATCCAACCTCACAAATAAAGATAAAACATGATTACAATAATATTTATGGGCTACAACCCAAAGGAATCTGCAACTCTCTTAAATATAATGCAATGACACTTATAGAATGAGACTACAACCTTTAGATATTACATTTAATAGATCTTACTGAACAAACCACCTCCTCATCATTCGCACACTTCACTTTGTCACAAAACTTCACTTTCTCTACTCAGTGAACACTGCTACCTCCAACACACCTTCACAAACATTCTCACATCTTCTCACACTCTCATGCACTCATTATTTACTCAACAAACAAGATCTTCCATTTATACCTTCTCCCAAGTCAGCCAAGATGAAATGTGTATTCATGAAACGTGCAAGGCCACACCAAGTCGACATCCAAAAGATGTAGAAAATCAATGCGGTTCAAACCAAGTGATAACCATGACCAATTCTTCATTAACAAATATTTCTAAGAAGCCACCCACTTCTAATCATTTGGAGAGATCATTAAAGCACATGAAGTTAGCCCAACAAACACTCATCCTTCTACCCAATAGCTCCAGACTAAAACCGGTACCAAAGAGAATAATTAATGTTATGCGGATCATTACACAAGCAACATAAGACATATACAAACCTTCTTAACGAATTCTTCCACTGAAATATATATTTTCTTTTTGGCACAAACAAACAGAAACTGAGCTTGGTATCACACACAAATACTGAACACACAGTCTTGAGATAGAGCATTGAAAAACCAACTTGCGGTGTACTTCAGCACTTGAAACCTAAATTGAATCATCCAATTGAATATCTAAACTCATCTTTCGAACAACAAAGCCAAAAGATAAACTGCGGTGAAATGCGGTGGCTTCTGCTTTCCCTTCCAGACAACCTTAGTCAACAGCAAGATGTTTCTTTGTTCTACTAACCTCGAAGAACCTCTGCAGTGCATCTTAGTAGCTGAATCTTGAATATTATCATCTTCTCATCTATAAATGATCATCCTTCAAACTACAAGACCACAACTTCAAAGGTAGAGAAATGTGGAGCATTCCCAGATGCATCCTAATTGCATCATCTCTGAACAATTGTCTTCACTCTGCAAGCTCTATAATCTTCTACATTAATCTTCAAGCTCTAAAATCTGGAACATACAATCTACACACATGTATCTAATAAACCCCCAAACCACAAGGTCATACCTTCAAATGCGGAGAATGCAGAGCATTATCTTGAGATTGTTTTGTGCAAACTTTAGTACCTTGGACAACTTGAATCTTTCTTTCAAAGCTAAAGCAATGCATTTCCACAGGAAACTTCAAGAGATATTGATGACATTCATCATCTTACCCTTCTCATCTCTGATCTATCTTCTTTTGTATTCTTCTCTGATCATATTGCCACTGACTCCATTTGACATTAACCTCTTACTCTTTGACATTAACCTCTTGTCCACTTTACTTCTGGCCTTCTCCATTCCAACACTACTGGAAACACACTTGAATCTCATACTATTGACATCGATGACAACCTAAGTGCAACAAGGAATCTAGCTAATTTTGGTGTCTTACATCTGTCATAACCTCCACATTGAATAATGCACCCAAGATAGAGAAAAATCCCATGCCCACCTCTAAGAAAGTCAACAATAGACCAAAAATAGCCTCTTGCACATTACATGCTATCATAAGATGCTCTGGCATATTAGCTATCCAAAAATAACTAATTCTCTTACAACATGTAAACTACAATCTAGGAAGATTCTCTTACACTCATCATAAGTCTATTAATAAACTTGGATGCCCCATTTTCACTTGTTTACTATCTCGATATATAAATTATAAATAAACATTACTAGTCACCGTAACTAAATAATACTACAGTTGGTGGATTCTACTTCCCTTATGTTTACATTTACAATTACAACATTAGGAGTAAATAAATGAATCGGATTTACAAGGTTGATGGCACCTTAATCCTAATAGGTTTGTTTTATGAGTCCTTTCTTACAAATTTGGAGGACACCATTGAGGACATTCATCTCCTCTTTGATGTTAGTCCATATAGAGTTACATCATCTTCTTTAGATGTTATGAGAGCACCTTCAAACCCTCTTATTCTTTCTCCTGCTATACAATTGTCACAATTTGGCATTGGCCTAGAGATCCTTGAGTAGTATTTGGAGGAATATTCATCATTTTTAGATCATGTTGTACATCTATTTCCATTAGGTTCTAGATTGTCAACTTCTTTAGTTTGGTCTAGGACTCCTAATTTGATCATGGCACCTTTCAACATCGACATGGAAACACTTGAGAAAAGTTCAAATACATCATATATCTTATGTTTTATTCCACCATATTCCTCTTAGTAATAGGAAGACATTTTGCATACATCCTTGGCTTTGTTTCTTCCTAAGGGGAGAAATGTTGTTTGGTAATTTTGAATCATTTTTAGCATTCATTGTCGAGTATCCACCATCACTGCAAGAGGTTCTACTTTGAGGGGGGGTTGCATGGTCTTTCTTCTTTTCTCTTATGGGGGGTGTTGATGCTTGCGCATGGAGCCTAGTTTTCAAGGCATGAGGTTGTGTTAAGTCAGGGTTTCTGTCTATGCAGCATCTTTCAGTGTGTATGTGCATCATGTCAGGTATGTTTGTGATCTTGAGGCTTGAAACCTAAAAAACTTAGAGTCTAAATCTTGCCTCAGGAAGCCTTCCATGTGGAAGAGTGTAAAATTCTAAGTAGGTTTGCCTTTTGTATCACCCTGAAATTTGGCCAAGTGAGGAAGTTATAGCCTGTCAAAGTTCTGGTCTAACTTGATATTTTTGCGGGGGTCATATTTTTAAATATCAGTCATCTTTGGTAAGATCACCCCAAATTTTGTGTTATCACCTCATGTTCACCTGATCCACGAAGTGTGGACGTCAATTTTACATGAGGATGATATCTGCCTATCTGGCGACCTGATATTCTAAAAGGGGGGTGATATTTCAAATATCAGTCATATTCAAGGATCACCCCGATGTTGCATCAAAGCTACAGTCAGACCTGATATTCTTGCGAGGGGTGATATTTCCAAGCATCAGTCATCTTACGAATATCACCCTTGCCGTGAAATATCACCCTTTGCAATATAACGATGACATCATCTGGTCTGGTGGGATGCATCATGTGGTCTTTGGCATGATATTATCAGCAGCTATGATGGGGGTCCCATTGATTGCCAATGAGGACATCAACAAGTATAGGTGGATCATTAGTGAAGTATTTGGTATGAATATGATGAGGAGGATTTTTCTCCAATGCATTAGATTGCACCGATGAGGTTGGTCATCAGGGTGATATTTCCCGCAGGGTGATATTTTTCATATCAGGTGATATTGCATATCGTGGTATCGTGCAGGAGGATCATCGGTAGGGTCTAAGCTGACGCTGTCGGGAGAAAAATCACCGACTATTATCTTTTGGTGCGGTCATGCTTATAAAGTATTGAGGAGGTCGCTGCGGGGTGAATGTGGGATAATCAACCCTCACATGTTTGAAAAGTTAGTAGGATACGCCCGCGTGGCATGATCCGATTGGTCAGCAATTTGCCCGTTTATTTCTAGGCCGCAAATCTTAGCAGGAAAATTTCAAAGGTGCACAGTCCACTGCATTTCCCAAGGCCATGGGTTGGTATGCCTTTAATGGCGGATGTTACAGGGTATGGCGAAGGCATGGACGGATCAACCACCTGATTGAAGATGTGAATCCCCAGGCAGCGACACAAGGCTCGAGTCCAACCACTCCTTGCCTTCTCCCCTTCCTGTTGCATTCAATGTTGAGAGCCATTTTCTCATGATGCACTGTATTTGGCAAATTTTGAGTTGCCATGTGATTAATGTTGAGTACACCTTCCTTGTTGTATATAGAAGATGGTGTTCCTCATTTGTTGTTGTTGAAAACTAGACAAATTTTGGTGCTGTGATAAGATATAACTTCATTGGTGGCCCCATTCTAGATGTCTTGTGAGTTTATGAGTCTCATGTTGTATGTCTCATGCATAAATTTATTGATTTCATGTTGATTTAAATGAGTAATGCTATATTGCATGTGTTCTGTTATCTGTCTCCAAATTGAGTGTGTTCTTCTTCTAAATCTAAGCATCTAAGGGGTGTTTATGATTCTAGAATATAGGTTTACTGTTTTGAATACTTGATTTCTTACTTCTACTCAAGGAGTAGATTAAATGTTTTAGATCAAGTGTTGGGAGGAATGTACTGCAGTGAGGATGTTGTAAGTAGAGATAACTGAATACTAAATTTTGGGAGGTATCTGTAAGGCAGATACTAAAAACCCCGTTGATATCCAGTCTTTGGTATATGTTTATGCTGATCATTCACATGTGTATGTCTATTGACTCCAAGCCCTGGATAGGCACCAGTCTAGTCTTGTATTGAGGTTACACCCAAGGTCCTAGTTTTGCATCCAAACACCAAAACAATTCAAATTTCAAATATAGACCTTTAGGATATTTAGAAGTAGTTTTAGGACCAGGATCCTCTGTCTCACAACTGAACATAGGCCCAAAGCTAGCCCCTTTGCACTTATCTTACAGTTTTGGTCTACATAAGAGAGGATTTATCTGCTTTGTATCAACATCCCAGTCAGTCCATAAGCATATCCCATGGATGTTGAATAGGGAATACCCCCCTTGGTTCTACAGAGCCTAAAGAAGAAGAGGAGATATTTATAGAGTCTATCTCTTGTACTGTTGGCCCCTGGCCCAGAGATCTTGTTGATCATTGATGGCTACCTTGTAGAGATAACTGGGAGAAAGCATCCAATCTGGGAAAAAACCAACAGATCTGGTGACTCCACTAGGGATCTTTGTGTAAGAACCTTGATTTAAGAGAAAATAATTCCTATCTGATTTAAGAGAAAATAATGATAATATCTAAGATAATCCTAGATCTTCAGAGCAGACAATACCCTATTTTTCAAATACTGAGGCTGAAATCCAGGATGTATTTGAGAGACAACAAGGTGATAGATTGAGAATGAGGTCAGAAGTGTTCCAAGAACACCCTTTCCTAGATCCCCTTGATAGATTTGAAGAGGCTGAATTCCCAAGGGATGGTGATGATGACCAGTATGGAAAAGGACCATCTTCTTCTATGCCTAGAGATGAAGAATTAGCTAAAGAAATCAGAAGCCTGAGGGCTGAATTAGAATATTTACAAGATGTGAAAATTAGAGATGACATAAGGCAAAGGGTACAAGCTCTGAGAACTGCTCAGCATGATGTAGTCCCCACCCTTGATAATGCAGATGTCTTGAGAAACCAGCATAGAAATAAAATCCAGCATCAGCAAAATGATCAAAGACAGAATGTAAACAATACTAGAGTGCCATTAAATAATGTGAGAAATCAAAATGCTGATAGAAATGTCAATATTAATCAGTTTGGTAGACAACCTATGCAGCTGGACAAATTTAGACAGTTAGTTTTTGATGGCATTGCTGGTTACCCTAATCCCATTGACAAACATGTGAGGCCACAGGTGCCAAAAAGTTTAGGAAATAATGTTGTATCAGGTGAAGACCACTTGAAATCTTTTTAGAATGTCATTGATAACTTTGAGGTTGAGCATGAAGATGTTTTTATGAAGTTGTTTATGCAGTCCTTGATTGATGAAGCTAGAGAATGGTATAAAAGCCTGCTTGACTGGAGTATCTCATCATGGTATGATTTCAGAAGGATTTTCAAGGAAAAGTATGGTGACAAGACTGACCCAAGATTTTTTGTAAATGAATTCACCAGTATCACTAATGGGTCAAATGAGCAGGTTGCAAATTTCAATGCTAGATTTACTAAAGTGCTGAATAAATTGCCACATCACATGAGACCTAATGAGCCAATGTGCATGGTGCTGTACATAAATGCTTTTGATGCCAAAACAACCTATGGATTAAGAGACAAGGGCCCTACTAGCCTCAGGGATGCTTTCAGGATTGCAACAAATATTGAAAATAACAGGAAAGCATCTGGTAAGACAAACAGAAGGGATGATGTGAAAATTTTGCAAAATCCAAACAAACCTCAAAGTACTCAAGGTAATGCATCTACTTCTGAGGATAAATTAGATAAATTGACAACTGTTGTTAAGGATTTAAGTTACAAACTTGCTAAAAATGAAAAAGGAATAGGTCCGGACAGGCAAGTTTACCAGAGACAAGAAAAGAGGCCATCATTGCATGACATGCCATATAACACTAATTGGCATAATGGCAAACCCATGTTTCCACATAATAGCACAAACCAAAGGGCTCAAAATGTTAAGGAAACTCCTGACCCTTTGAAAAAGGCTGTTAATATTGTTGATGACACCCCATGGTGCATACTATGTCAGATGCCTCACTCACAGTCATAATATATGATTGCTCAGTCTCTGTATAATAATACTGTTGCCTGTGATGAGTGCAATGAGCCACATTGTGTGGAGGATGATAATGTAAATATGCTGTCCACAAATAGGGAGTATTCTTCCTATGATGTAGATGAAAGTACAAGTTATGGGACTTAGGTTTGCCAGCAGGTTCCCCGAGATGATGATGATGAAGATAACTGTGCATATGCTCAAGACTCACGTATATTTCTGAATAACCTGAGGAGACCTTCTGATGAAGAAATTAGAGCTCTCACAGCCGCAGCCGTAGTTCAGGTTAAGAGTAATTATAACCTCAAGGGTAGAGCTCAGGTGAGCGATCCACGTCAATCAAAAAGCACCTCTATGAATCAGCCAGTGCATAATCATAAAGGGGCTGGACCACAAAAGACACAATGGAACAACAAGAACAACTCTAAGCAAAAAGTGGGTCATGATTTTCAAAGGTTAGAAAATGAGGTCCCTCAAGATGAGGATCAAGGCAAGGATCCACAGATCATAGATAGTAGTCAGCACACCGCTAAGATTAAAGCTGGATCAGCTTAGGATAGGAACAAAACTGCAGCTCAGGCTACAACTGTCATACAAAATTATGTTCCTTTTGATATAACTCAAGTCCTGTCCCAAGTAAAGGTCTCAGTTCCATTGATGGAACTCATGAAGGTTGAAGAAATCAGGAATAAGGCAGTGTCCCTAATTTTAGGGGTAGCTTGTCAGGCTGAGCAAAATTTTGAGGTTCAAGGTAAGAGACAGACCTTGTGTGTCAAAGAGGATGAGGTTCCTAAGGTTTATCTGGGGGTGACCATGACAAAATGTCCATCACAGGTTGAGCCATTTTATGTCTCCCTTGTTATTAATGGGAAAACAATCAGGAATTGTATGCTTGATTCTGGAGCATCAACAAATATCATGCCTCTCGCTATCATGCAACAACCTGGATTGAAAATAGACAAGGCATGTGGAAAATGCTATGCAATGGATGCCAGGGAGGTACCAGTTATTGGAATTATGAAGGATGTGGATTTCAGGTTAGCAGCATATCCATAAAAAACATATAGAATGAACATAACAGTGGTTGATATAAAGCCACAATATGGTATGCTATTGTCAAGAAGATGGGCAGCACTAATTGGTGGAAGTATGCAATTAGACCTGTCATATGCCATGATCCCAATGAATGGCAAAGATGTCAAGCTAGTTAGAGAAGAAAGATCACAAGAGATAGTTGAAGATCAGGATTCAGAGGAGCACATCTATTTTGTGGACACTGACAGTGAAAATTTTAGAGTTGTCTCAGATGGTCAAGAAAATAAAAGGAGAGATACTTGCATTCAAGAGCTGGACCAACAGGGTCTCTGGACTATGTATTTTGATGGAGCATGTTCAAAGGAAGGCTCTGGTGCTGGAGTTGTGTTTCTGTCTCTAGCTGGTAAGATCCTAAAGTTTTCTTTCTTGTTAAAGTTTTTTTGCACAAATAATATTGCAGAATATGAGGCTCTATTGCTAGGATTGAATGTTTCTCTGAAAATGGAATTAAAATGTTAAGAGTGTTTGGAGATTCTAAATTAATTGTTTCCCATGTAAGAGATAAGTATGATTCAAAAAATAAGAGGTTAAAACAGTATAAGCATGTTGTATGGGACACAATTGAATTGTTTGATGCATTTTCAATAAACTGGATAGAGAGGTCAAAAAATGCCATGGCAGATTTTTTAGCTAATATGGCTATGAGGCCAGATGATATTACTCTGTCTGATATTACAAATGTTGAGGTCAAAATTAGACCTGCAGTACCAGAAAATATATGCAGTTGGCAAGTGTTTGATGATGATAAAGATTTATTGAGATTCCTGCATTGCATAGATGAATATGAGAACCAAGAGATTGATTTTCAGAATTTTGTAGAGGTTGTAGATGGAAAAGAGACTCTTTTGGGGAAAGAAGTAATTTAGCTGAAAACAAATAAAACCCCCAGAGGGTTAGTTGCTTTAGAAAGAGCATTTGACAATAGGGACCAATTTATTTCAAAAGCATCTCCTACAAAGAGGGATGACTTGGAGGAGATAAACTTGGGGACATCTCATGCCCCCAAAAGGGTATATATTGGCAAACAGCTCAAACCACACATCAGAATCATGTTGATTGCATTCTTGAGAAAATATAAGCATGTCTTTTCCTGGTCATATGAAGACTTGAAAGCTTATAGAGAAGGCCTGTTCCAGCATGAGATCCCTTTGAAGCCTGGGGCTAAACCATTTAGAGAAAAACAATGACCTATCAACCCAACTCTGGCTCCAAAAATGCAAGAAGAACTCAAGAAGCTTAGGGAGGCTAGAATAATTGTGCCTATCAAAAATTCAACTTGGGTGTCTAATCTTGTCCCAGTCAGAAAGAAAAATGGTGACATAAGACTTTGTGTTGACTTTAGAAATCTGAATGTATCTTCTTTGAAGGATAATTATCCATTGTCTAACATGGAGGCTATGCTGCAGAAAATAACTGGTTGTGAGCTTTTATCCGTGATGGATGGATTCTTAGGATACAATCAGGTAAAGGTAAAAGAATCTGAACAATACAAGACTGCCTTTACCACTCCATGGGGGACCTATGTATATGTGAGAATGCCATTTGGATTGACAAATGCAGGTGCTACATTTTAGAGGGCCATGGATGTTGCTTTTGAAGGATTGATTGACTCAATCCTGGCTATATATCAGGATGATTTGACTGCCTATTCAAAAAAGGAAGAGCAACATTGCATGCACTTAGAACAGATTTTTATTAGAGCACTAGAATATGGCATTTCACTCAACCCAAAGAAATGTACTTTTGGGGTAGTGGAACGAAAGCTTTTGGGACACAATGTTTCCAAAGATGGAGTAAGGATTGATCCCAAAAGGGTTGCTTCAATTGACAGGATTCAAGTTCCCAAAATAGTGAAAGGTATTTAGTCCTTCTTTGGATAGATTAATTTTGTTAGAAGATTCATCCCCAACTTTGCAGAAATCACAAAAGATGTTTCTAAGATGTTGAAGAAGGGTGCAACTATCAATTGGGAAGGTGAAGCAATTAAATCATTTCAGAACATCAAAGAGGCTATAAAGATGGCTCCTGTGTTAAAATCTCCTGATTTTTCTAAGCCATTTCAATTGTTTTCATTTGCTTCTTTCCATACTGTTGTTGCATGTTTATTATAGGAAAATGAAGAGGGTTTTGAACAACCTATTGCCTTCTTTAGCATGTCATTGCAGGCAGCTGAGTTAAAATATGATGTCATGGAGAAGTAGGCATATGCATTGGTTAGAATAGTTAAAAGCTTTATGCCATATCTAGTAGGATCTCAGATAGTCACATATGTGCCTCATGCAGCAGTCAAGGATATTTTTACCCAGCAGGAGGTAACAGGAAGAAGATGCAGGTGGATAAACAAATTGCAAGAATTCAACATAGAGATACAGATCACCAAATTGGTAAGGGGACAAGGCTTGGCTAAAATAATGACACAGTCCAATTTGGAAGCATGCCAAGTGAATATAGTTCAGAATGAAATTGTAAATGTGTCAAAGTATGAATGGTACAAGGAAATTATATATTACTTGCAGAATCTGAATTGTCCTTCCCATCTCAGTGACAGTCAGAAAAGGACCTTGAAACTGCATGCAATCAAGTACATCATTTTTCAAGGGGAGTTGTTTTGGAAGAATCCTGATGGTGTATTACTTAAGTGTGTAGATGAAAATGAAGCTAAGAATGTTTTAAATGAAATGCACAAAGGAGTGTGTGGTGGACACTATACTGCCCAGACAATAGCCCACAAGATTCTTAGAGCAGGCTATTGGTGGCCAACTCTTTTCTCAGATGCACAGAAGTTGGTGAGGAGATGTGATTCTTGCAAAAGGTTCTTAGGAAAACTGAGGTATGAAGGTGCATTACCCCTTAGAACTATAACTATGGAGGCTCCATTTCAGTAGTGGGGAATTGATTTTATAGGGGAGATTTCAAAGAAATTAAGTGGAGGACATAGTTGGATTTTGGTTGCTACTGACTATTTTACCAAATGGATTGAAGCCATTCCAACTAAGAAAGCTACAAGTAGAGTCGTGATGGGGTTTATTCTGGAAAACATTATTATCAGATTTGGAGTGCCATTCAAACTAGTCACAGATAATGCCATGTGCTTCAGATCTGGTGAATTTGTTGATTTTTGCAACAATTAAGGGATCAATTTGTCATATGCATCACCATATCATCCACAGGGAAATGGTCAAGCAGAGTCAAGCAATAAAAGCCTCATGAAAATCATCAAAAGGATGATGGACAAGAATAAAAGAGCCTGGGATTCAAAGCTGAAGATGACACTATGGGCTAACCAGATAACAATGAAGAAATCAATTGGGAGGTCACCTTTTGAGCTAGTATATGGCACAACAGCCAGGCTGCCTATAAATAATCTCTTGCCAATTTATAGATTCATATAAGAAAGTGATGAAAAGATTGAAGATTCAATGACTGAAAGGATAGATCAGGTAGTTGCACTGGATGAAATCAGAAGGGAGGCACACAAGACAAACATCAAGAAACAACAAAGTGTAAAATATCAATTTGATAAAAGGACTACAGAAAGGAAATTTCAGGTAGATGATTTAGTCCTTATTTGGAATGCAAGGAGTCAGGATAAGGGCAAGCATGGCAAACTTGAGCCCTTATGGATGGTCCCATACCTGATCAGAAATATTCATGGAGAGGACTCCTACTTTCTCCAGGCCCTAGATGGTGAGAGGCTGGAATTGCTTGTGCATGGTCAATTCCTTACACTTTATATTTCATAAGTGATCATCTTCTATGCACAATTGTAAATTATGTAAATTGTCTGTAAATGCCCTGTATAGTCGGTATTTTACCTTTTTTGTGTTTTGCCTGGTCTATCCCTGCCCGGAGGTGGTCTGGTTTTCACTGTAGCCTTGGGCCTACACGTCCCCAATTGGAGCCAATGTTGGTGCTTGCACATGGAGCTTGGTTTTCGAGGCATGAGGTTGTGTTAAGTCAGGGTTTCTGTCTATGCAACATCTTTCAGTGTGTATGTGCATTATATCAGGTATGTTTGTGATCTTGAGGCCTGAAACCTAAAAAACTCAGAGTCTGAATCTTGCCTCAGGAAGCCTACCATGTGGAAGAGTGTAAAATTCTAAGCAGGTTTGCCTTTTGTATCACCCTGAAATTCAGCCAAGTGAGGAAGTTATAGCCTGTCAAAGTTCTAGTCTAACCTGATATTTTTGCGGGGGTCATATTTTTAAATATCAGTCATCTTTGGTAAGATCACCCTAAATGTTGTGTTATCACCTCATGTTTGCCTAATCTGTGAAGTGCAAACGTCAATTTTACATGAGGATGATATCTTCCTATCTGGCGACCTAATATTCTGAAAGGGGTGTGATATTTCAAATATCAATCATATTCAAGGATCACCCCGATGTTACGCCAAAGCTATAGTCAGACCTGATATTCTTGCAAGGGGTGATATTTCCAAGCATCAGTCATCTTACGAATATCACCCTTGCCGTGGAATATCACCCTTTGCAATATGATGATGACGTCATCTGGTCTGGTGGGATGCAACATGTGGTCTTCAGCATGATATTATTAGCAGCTATGATGGGGGGTCCCACTGATCGCTGATGAGGACATGAACAAGTACAGGTGGATCATCGGTGAAGTATTTCGTATGAATATGATGAGGAGGATTTTTCTCTGATGCATCAGGTTGCACCGATGAGGTTGGTCATCGGGGTGATATTTCCTGTAGGGTGATATTTTTCATATCAGGTGATATTGCATATCGTGGTATCGTGCAGGAGGATCATCGGTAGGGTCTAAGTTGACGTCGTCGGGAGCAAAATTACTGACTATTGTCTTTTGGTGCGGTCATGCTTATAAAGTATTGAGGAGGTCGCTGCGGGGTGAATGTGGGATAATCAACCCTCACATGTTTGAAAAGTCAGTAGGATACGCCCGCGTGGCATGATCTGATTGGTTAGTAGTTTGTCCATTTATTTCTAGGCTACAAATCTTGGCAGGAAAATTTCAAAGGTGCACAATCCATTGCATTTCCCAAGGCCGCGGGTTGGTATGCCTTTAATGGTAGATGTTACAGGGTATGGGCGAAGGCATGGACGGATCAACCACCCGATTGAAGATGTGAATCCCTAGGTGGCAGCACAAAGCTTGAGTCCAACCACTCCTTGCCTTCTCCCCTGCCTGTTGGATTCAATGTTGAGTGCCATTTTCTCATGATGCACTGTAGCTGGTAAATTTTGAATTGCCATGTGATTAATGCTGAGTACACCTTCCTTGCTGTATATAGCAGATGGTGTTACTCATTTGTTGTTGTTGAAAACTGGACAAATTTTGGTGTTGTGATAAGATATAACTTCATTGGTGGCCCCATTCTGGATGTCTTGTGAGTTTATGAGTCTCATGTTGTATGTCTCATGCATAAATTTAATGATTTCATGTTGATTTAAATGAGTAATGCTATATTGCATGTGTTCTATTATCTGTCTCCAAATTGAGTGTGTTCTTCTTCTAAATCTAAGCATCTAAGGGGTGTTTATGATTCTAGAATATAGGTTTACTGTGTTGCTTGATTTCTTACTTTTGCTCAAGGAGTAGATTAAATGTTTTAGATCAAGTGTTGGGAGGAACGTACTATAGTGAGGATGTTGTAAGTAGAGATAATTGAATACTAAATTTTGGGAGGTATCTGTAAGGTAGATACTAAAAACCCCCTTGATATCCAGTCTTTGGTATATGTTTATGCTGATCATTCACATGTGTATGTCTATTGACTCCAAGCCCTGGATAGGTACCAGTCTAGTGTTGTATTGAGGTTACACCCAAGGTCCTAGTTTTGCATCCAAACACCAAAACAATTCAAATTTCAAATACATACCTTTAGGCTATTTAGAAGTAGTTTTAGGACCAGAATCCTCTGTCTCACAACTGAACATAGGCCCAAAGCTAGCCCCTTTGCACTTATCTTACAGTTTTGGTCTACATAAGAGAGGATTTATTTGCTTTGTATCAACATCCCAGTCAGTCCATAAGCATATCCCATGGATGTTGAATAGGGAATACCCCCCTTGGTTCTGCAAAGCCTAAAGAAGAAGAGGAGATATTTATAGAGTCTATCTCCTATACTATTGGCCCTTGGCCCAGAGATCCTGTTGATCATTGATGGCTACCTTGTAGGGATAACTGGGAGAAAGCATCCAGTCTGGGAAAAAACCAATAGGGGGACTTTTTTTTCACATGGGGTTTTATCCTTCTCATACTTTTGGAGATCATTTTATGTTTTCTCTCTTTTGGAGAGGGTTTTTTTCCTTCAGGTTATTCTTCTTTTCTTCATTTGAGAGATTATTTTGTACATGGGTACCTCATTTGGCCGTATAGCTATGACTCATTGATGAGCCTAGTTATTAGCCTATTATATTATAGTTTTATGCAAGTTGAAAGACATTCCCAGACACTATTTTAAGCATATTCCTATGTTATGTTATCCCTTATGATGTTTATGTAGACTTGAACCTGGTTAATTAAGTATATGGAGATATGATTATAATATGATGAAATTGTACGTTATATGTGGGAATGTATGGATTATTGAGAATGTTTGTGTTGATTATGGTTGTTAGTATTTTGTACATGTTTATGGACTAACCTTATAGCTAAAAGAGGAAGGATTGTAACCCGCAGCAACTACAGGATGCAGCCCGCAACCACAACATTTCTAGGCGCAGAGTAGGGAAGATTCCAGACTCAACTAAGTGCATCAACCATGGCATGCAGACACTTGATGGAGATAATCACGCATCGTGATTGGTGATCAATAAAGATGATTGGAATTTTGAAGGACTGTTGCAACTAAAAGACTAATGGGACTGATTCAATTGGTCCATGTTCCCTTGTTTCATTAGAGAGTTCTAATTTTGTTGGGACACTTCTTCCCTTCTCTTTCTAGTCATTGTTGTTAGTATTCATTACACTCTAGTTCATGCAGAGTGGTGTTTTATGTTTACTGTTAAGAGACCTATTTCAATAAATCCCCTGTGCCTATATTATGGTTCAGTGGTTGAGGTAGAAGTTAGTTAGTTAAGTTTAGTTTTTGAATAGTTTTTGTTCCATCATAGATATAGCTATTTGAATCTTTTCTGGTGTATGCAAGACAATGTTATTTGATTATGAGTTATGAATATTACAGTTCAGCAAGATTTTATGTGATTTGAAAAGATTGTGCAATGTATGTTAGAATTAATATGATTGTGTTGATTTAAAAGAGCTAGATTTGAGTTTAAGTGGTGAGGTAGTCACCTGAGCAAGGGCCACTCAGGATAACTGTCCTTCACTTTATTTCTTGTATGTTATAATTGTTGTAGCAGTTATTTTATGAATACAAGATCAATTAGATTCTTAAGTTGTTTTAGTTCAATTGACTTGTGATACTCTGGAGGATAGGAAAAGTTGTCATTAGCAATTTAGAGTTCATTCCTTAATAATCTTTTGTCACAGTCTTACATTGCAAAGTATCCGTAGCAGTTGTAGCAACAATACTTTTCTTTGTTAATAAGTAGCCTGATTTCCAATACTGTAGTAGATAAGTTAGATAATTTGATCCCTGAAAGCACATACAGTGCAAGTGCCATCACAAGCCTACGAGCCTTGGTTGACAATTCAATGAAGGTCTTTTCAAGAGTTATAGTGGACTGTTCAGTAGGATATTCCTTTGAATTGTGTGATTACTAGCAAGTTTACCAAGCATTGTAAAGACACTACATTTTTGGTGTCATTGTTGGGGATGGTGCTACTTTCAGAGATTGATCCTTATTAGTTTCCATCTTTCTTAGTTACATTTTTCTTTCAAAAGGATAGGGTACTTAGGTTCTACCTCACCAACTACCGGAAAGGTTACTAACATTGTGCAGGATCCATACAAAGTTATATACATTGTATGCAGAGGTAGAGAGACACTTTGGGAAGGTTCCTTCCATCTACTCAACAAGCTACAGTAAATATTGGTGACTATAGTGATCAAAGTGAGGGTATTACTAAAGAAGAATCTTCCCTCTCATCAAGATCTACTAATAATACAGAAAGAACTTTCATCACCATGGCTGATGCAGTGGATGATCCACTAGGACAGGTGACGTTTGAATTTCCTATCACCAATCAGGAAAGGGGCATTGCTTTGAAAAATATACCACCTTTAGCATTGCATGTCTTATATGGTTTGGTGATTGAAGATCCAAATATGTTCCTATTTGAGTTTGATGTCTTGTGTAGGAGCTATGACTACACAACCAATGCTCATAGGCTCAAGCTCTTTCCTGCTATTCTAAAGGATGTTGCTTTAAGATGGTTCATGGGACTAGGTAAGGATGCTATTCCAGATTGGGATACAATGAAGACAAAGTTCTTGGAGAAGTACCAAGACTATTGCAGAGGGGTCGATAGAAGAAGAGATGATATCTTCAGAATGACTTAGAAAGAAGATGAGCCAGAAGACTATGTGGATAGGTTCTAGTTCTATCTCAAGAAAAATCCACAGAATAAATTATTAGATGAACCTTTGAAACTTGTCTTTCTGAGAGGAGTCAATGATTACTGCATGGATGCCCTCAATCTTATTGGGGCAGGAGATATATCTCAATTACCCTTTAAGGATGTCTGCAAGGTTTGTAGAAATTACTCAAAGAACTTCACCAAGAGGACAAGGGGAGAGAGAGCATCTACCATTGGAAAGGTATCTAATTCAATTTCAAGGGTGGAATTGAGCAACCTGTTGACTAACATGAAAGAAGATATCATCAGTCATCTAGTCACTCAACTAGATAATCTATAGTTGAAGAATAAGCAGGAGGAGGCTGATGCAATACTCATTGAATACTGTCCCAATTGTCGACAAAGAAAAGCCAATTGCAAATATAGAAGAGTGACTAGTATTACAGAAGATACATCAGAGAAACCACACTTTCAACCTATTGAAGGTGAAGATGGCTAGCTATACTATGTTTTACAAAGGAAACCATGGCAGCAAAGACAAGGTATGCCACATGATCCTTTAACTTTTAATATATCATTTCTAGTAGGTCATCAAAATTTCTTTGGTTGGAACCGTCAGCCATGGCCAACTAACCAAAACCAATGGCAAAACCCTCAACAATGGTAAAACCCTCAGCCAAACTAGAATTGGCAGCAACCCATTATATGGCCCCAACAAAACTTAAGGAACTAACTACAACCCTAAATGGCCAATACAATAAAACCAATGGCAAAAGGGACAACAATGACAGAACCAAAATATGAATTACTCACAACCCTTGCTACCTTCTCAGCCACAACAACAAGCCATTATACCAAATCCATCTAGTCCCACAACTCAACAAATAAGAGCACCACAAATACCTGCCCAACCTGCACCTAAACCCAATAACAAGCTTGTTCAATGGGCATACACTAACTAGGCTATTCAATACCCCACTTATGGGGTAGAGGTGAGTGATGTCAACCTTGGGTTAGGGAAAATGTTAGATGGGCCTTCATCTCCCCAAATCACTGAGGTGGTGGATGAACAACCCATAGCTGAGACATTAGACAATTCACCTCTAGAACATGAATCAAATCAGGTAAATCAGACTATATCAAATCCAGAGCCTCATTTCCCTGAATGTCTAACCATTGCAAAACATCAAACCCAAGTAGAGGCAGATTTATTGGGTCAACTTAAGAATGTCAGCATTAAGATACCCCTTATCCAAGCTATCAAGGACATCCCAATCTACATCAAGATAGTGAGAGACCTTTGTCTTAAGAAACCAGGGAGGAAGAAGGACCCTTAGATAGTCCATGTCCTAGGGAATCTTGTTGATATTATGCTAGGGAATATAACTGTCCCTAAATACACAAACCCTGGCAGTCTAGTAGTGGATGTTAAGATTAATGGAACTCTCATCAAAAAAACCTTGATTGACTTGGGGGCAGCCATCAATGTCATGACTAACGAAACAATGTAACTACTTCAGCTACCTAACTAGAGGCCTACACCCACTAGTTTACAGTTGGTAGATAGGTCAACAGTGCAACTTGAGGGGATTATTGAAGACAGTCATAACATTAGACTCATGGGAGTACCCTGTAGATTTCATAGTTTTGCAGCTAAAAGTCAATCTTGCAGGTTATCCACTTATCTTAGGTAGACCATTGTTAGCAACAATAGACACATTCATAGGTGTATGTCTGGGAACATGATAATCTCAAATGGGACTGCCACCAAGAAATTGGTCCTTTATCCCCTAGCTCAACCTCATGACAATTTGAAGAAAACCATATGGCCTACCTTAGAATGTACTCCTTATTATGGCCTTCCAATTTGGTTTGTAGTGCAACTTGAGGGAATGTAGTCAAGGCCTTCCAATTTGCCAGAGATGGGAATGTAGCCAAATTCTTGTATGAAGAAATTTTCACTAGGTATGGAGCACCAAGAGAGATTGTCACTGACCAAGGTCCCCAGTTCAATTCTAAACTCATTTCAACATTGGTTAAACAATATGAAGTTAGACATAGGAAATCAACACCTTATTACCCCCAGGCCAATGGACAAGTGGAAGTTACAAATAGAGAAATTGAGAATATTCTGACCAAGATAGTGAACATTCACAGGAAGGACTAGGCAACTAGACTACCAGAGGCAGTATGTGCATATAGAACCACATGGAAAACAACAACTAGTTTCACACCTTATGAGTTAGTGTATGGTAAAACAATAATTCTACCCATAGAATTTGAATATAAGACAGTAAGGATTGAACTAGAACTTGACACAAATCTAACAGCAGCACAACAAGAAAGACTCCATATTCTCAATGGGTTAGATGAGATCAGAATGGCAGCTATGCACCACACAAAGATTGTTCAGAAGCAAGAGCCAAATGGCATGATCAGTATATCAAAAATAAATCCTTCCATGTGGGTGATTGGGCTCTATTATATGATTCAAAGTATAAAGATCACAAAGGCAAATTACAATCAAGATGGTTAGGACCTTATGAAATACACTAGGTCTTTCCCAATGGGGTTGTTAAACTATAGACCATAGATGAGGTTAGATTCTCACTCTTGGTTAATGGCCAATGATTAAAACTCTACATTAGGCCATCAAACAAAGATGATTTCCTAAACCAATGCTCTATTCCTAGCCATGAGCTAGATACTGCTATATCATCACGTAGTAGTAGCCTGGAAGAAGACATTGTTGGTTATCATAGTGACTCAGTAGGTGAGCTACATAGCCCACCTCCTAAGGTCACTTAGGTATAATTTCTTTCCTTTCTTCACATGCACACACAACACCGATGCCGCCATCTTCATGAAGACTAAGTCAAAGAGCCATAGGGACCTAAAGAAGGCAGCACACTCCACATTGCCATAATATACATTGGGACATGTTGGAAAGGAACATGCAACAACTATCCATTTGTTCACATGCAGCAACTATCAGTCACCTCATTCAAATTTGGCACCATACACTCCACTTTCAAGTGCATACAACTGTCGTTCGTCATCTCACCGCATGCAAGTTACATCATCTTGTTCACACATACCAGAATGTCATTCTGCCAATTCTCATAATAATAAGTTCTGTCCAATCAAACTTATGTTGCAAACACATTTTCTATTGCTCCGCTCATGTGAAGTCCAGTTTGTCTCATTCCAATAGGTACAAATATTAACTTCCCATTATTTGACGCAGCTATTTCAATGTTTCTATATGTGCTTGCATTTAATAATACAAAATTATCATTTGTAATCCTATATCCATATAATATCATCCTTCTCTTCATTGTACACAGCCTTGAACCAAGGTCATTTCAATATTTTAGTTGGGGGGAGGGATAGTGTTTTTGTTCAAAACAATGATTGTTCACCATTGTTAGTTACACATCACAACACAGATAATACAACCTCTTTTTCATTCTTATGCCTACTCTGCTAAATTTGTCTGCTAAAATTGTTTGTTATGCTAAATTTCCCAATTTCCCATAGTTTCAAGTCAGTTCAAGCTGGTATAATATAGCAAGGGAATATATAGGGGGTTATTGAAATTAAAAGAGCAAGAAGATATAACAGAGGGTTTGTAGAAGGGGTTGTGGGGAATTTGAATTTGAATTTGGCAATATGGGAGGAGACATCATTAGACAAGAACCTATAGTGCATGATATAGTACTAAGAGACCAGTTAACCTTGTCATTCTTCCAACAAGCAAGATGTCTTGAATATTTCCTAAAGCTCATATAATTAATGAAGGTGTTAGTGTTCAATCTGACCGGATGTTTCCCAGTTATCCCTACAAGGTAGCCATCATTGATCAATAGGATTTCTGAGCCAGGGGCCAATAGTACAAGAGATAGACTCTATAAATATCTCTTCTTCTTCAGGCTCTGCAGAACCAAGGGGGTGTTATGAAATGTGCTTATTAACTTGGTGGGATGTTGTGACAAAGCAGATAAATCCTCATATGTGCAGACCAAAACTATAAAATAAGTGTAGAGGGGCTAACTTTGGGCTTATATTCAGTTGTGAGACTAAGGATTTTGGTCCTAAAACTATTTCTAAATGTCCTAAAGGTTTGTATTTGAAGTATGAATTTATGTTTTGTATTTGGATGCAAAACTGGGAATTTGGTTGTAACCTCAATAGAAGATTGGACTGGTGCCTATCTCAGGGCTCAGAGTCAATAGACATACATATGTGAATGATCACCATAAATTCAAATCAATAACTAGGTTTCAAGGGGGTTTTGTAGTGTCTACCTTACAGATACTTCCCAAAACTGAGTATTTAGTTATCTTTGCTTACAGACATCCTCACTACAATATATTCTTCCCAACACTTAACCTTGAACATTTAATCTACTGCTTGAGCAGAAACAAAAGATCAAGCATTCGACATAGTAAACCCATATCCAAGAATCTTAAACACCCCTTAGCTGTTCAGATTCAGAAGAAGAACACATTCAATTTGGAGACAAATAACATAATACATGCAATGAAGCATTACTCATTTAAATCAACATGAAACCAGTAAGATTATGCATGAAACATTCAACATATGATTCATAAACTCACAAGACAACCAAAACAGAGCCACCAATGAAGTTGTATCTTATCACAGCACCCAAAATTTGTCCAGTTTGCAACAACCACAAATGAGTGACACAGTTTGCATTTTATAGCAAGGTTGTGCTCTCAGCAATTAATTACAAGGCAAAATTCAAAAAAATCTGCTAGATACAGTGCACCACAAAAATGGCGCTCAAAACATCAATGCAGTAGGCAAAAGAAGAGGCAAGGAGTAGCTGGACTCAAGCCCTGTGCCGCCGCTTGGGGATTTTTCTCTTAAAATTGGTAGGTGGTTTTAGTACTCATTTATGTTTAGGGTTTTAAGTTTGAATATTTGTTGATTTTCTCATTCAAATCCTAAATTTTCTAAGGCGTGGGGTCTTGCATTGTTCTGCCTGTTCTGGCGATGGTTTTCTGTGGTGGGTTCCTAGTTGTTCGGTTTTATCCTTGTGCTTCAGTGTTCATAGGTTGACTAACCCCCCATGTAATGTTTTACCGCCTTTTCCTGTCGCACTCATGGAAAATGTTAAGTTTGTATGTGCAATTGATCATGTATGATTGGCGAGCTTGTTGAATCTCTATCGGCTTCCAAAAAATGGTGAAAATTTGAGTTATATGCATTTCTAAATGTATATCGGGTTGCATATGCATTGGGGGAATCTTCTAAAGATTCTGGAAATATTTGCCATTTGTATATCGGCCCTGCTTGTATATCAGGCTTGTATGCAAATATGCAATTGAAACATACAAAGGAAAATATACATTGCAGGAATATTCTGGAGGAGATTCCTTGCTTGTATGTGCAAGGGAATGTACATTGAAAAATATACAAAGGCCAGTGACATACAAAGTAAATAGTGCCGCGGATATACAAATGGGTTTGTACATGTTCAATATACAAGAGAGAATGTATTGCGCATATTCCAGGAAAGATTCCCTGTTTGCATGCATATGGGCACATGCATATTCAGTGATATACAATTGAAGATACAAGCAAAATATACAAGGGGCCTTGTATGTTCCACAACATACAAAGGTAGAATATGCATTTGATGGGGCCCACCACTTGTTTAAAGTGATTGTATGTTCGAACATACAATGAAGGTGCATTCCAAAGATGCAAGGCAGACCCGAAGTCGTTTTCATTTTGTTCTAAAAGTAGTATGGCGTCCGCGGCTTGTACATTGTATTTGTATATGCAATGTGTAAGGCAATGTGTAAAGGAAAGAGAAAATGGGTTAGGCCCACCACTTGTATATTTGCACTTGTATATGTGCTGTAATGCAAATTCATGAGTATACACGGCCCCGACTTGAAGGTTTTTCAAATATGATGGATAGATGCAATAAAGTCCGCCTTGTATATGTTTTGCGCTTGTATGTGTGCAATATACAAAGTGATGGATGCAGGATGGAGATACAAGCCGGACTTGAACTGTATTCCAGTTTGTTCTATAACTTTTGACGTCTGCCTTGTATGTTGTATATGCATTTGGATTTGCATATACAAAAGCAATAAAGACAAAATGAAAGGAGAAGAGGTCAGCGATAGAAGGTCAAGGTGCCTACGTGGCACAACATTATTGGTTGGTGACTCTTCATGCATGTTTTGGGACCGTTGATTTCGGTGATGAGTTTTGGATCGACGGTCGGGTTTTGAACCTTCAGCGATGGTTTTTTCCTTGTGTCTGTGGCCATTTTTGAGCGGGAAAGTCTCCAGATGCATCTGTTGTTGCATCCCATGGGTAGCTGAAGTATTGATGGCGGTTGTGCAGAAGAGGTATGGGTTGAGTTGACAAGTTCAACCACTTGATTTAGGAAGAGGATCTCCATGCGGCGGCACTTTTCCTGAACATACCTGCTCCCTCCTCCTTGTCCCTTTGCTGCATTAACTGTTTTGAGCGCCATTTCTCATGCATTGTATTTGGTGGATTTTTGATGTGCCATGTATGTGGAGCACACTTTCTGGCTGTATTAAGCAAGTTGTGTTACTCATTTTTGTTGTTGAAAACTGGACAAATTTTGGGTGCTGTGATAAGATACAGCTTCATTGGTGGCCATGTTTTGGATGTTTTTGTGAGTTTATGAATCTCATGTTGTCTATTTAATGCATAAACTTACTGGTTTCATGTTGATTTAAATGAGTAATGCTTCATTGCATGTGTTTTGTTACTTGTCTCCAAATTGAATGTATTCTTCTTTTGAATCTAAATAGCTAAGTGGTGTCTAAGATTCTTGAATATAGATTTGCTATGTTGAATGCTTGGTCTTTTACTTCTACTCAAGGAGTACATTAAATGTTTTAGGTTAAAGTGTTAAGAAGAATATATTGTAGTGAGGATCTTCTAAGCAGAGGTAACTGAATACTCAATTCTGGGAGGTATCTGTAAGGCAGATACTGAACAATCCCCTTGAAACTCAGTCATTAATATGGGTTTATGTGTACATTCACATGTGCATGTCTATTGACTCCGAGCCCTGAAATAGGCACCGATCCAGTCTTGTATTGAGGTCACAACCAAGGTCCTAGTTTTGCATCCATATATAAATTAAACTCAAACTTCAACTTCAAAACTTTTAGGACTTTAGAAGTAGTTTTAGGATCCAAAATCCTCTGTCTACAACTGAATATAGGCCCAAAGCTAGCCCCTTTGCACTTATCTTACAGTTTTGATCTGCATAATAGAGGATTTATCTGCTTTGTGTCAACATCCCAGCAAACACATAGATGCATTTTATAGGTGTTGAATAGGGAATACCCCCCTTGGTTCTGCAGAGCCTAAAGAAGAAGAGGAGATATTTATAGAGTCTATCTCCTATACTGTTGGCCCTTGGCTCGGGAATCCTGTTGATCGATAATGGCTACCTTGTAGGGATAACTGGGAATAAGCATCCAGTCTGGGAAAAATACCAACAGGTGGCACGTTCATCATTAACCCATACCTCTGTAATTTTGCAATCAATGGTTGACCTACCGGTGTCTTGCAGAAATGCAGCAAACTGCGTGCTTTGGGAGCCTTCCCGCCAAGAACGCCATTGCAATCGTGAAGAAAACCCTGTATTCAAACATAGCCGTCGATCTTTCTCTGCATCTCCCAAATCTACAGCTCAAATCAGACAGGCAAGTCATTGGCCAATGAGAATGTGCCACGTAGATGCTTTTGCAACTTTGACTTTTCCATCGCAGCATGCATTTTTACTTTTTTCATCCCTTTGTATATGCAAAAGCATATACAATCACCTTACATACAAGGTAGACCCCAAACCTTTATGAAACAGGTTGAAAACTTATTCGAGTCTGGCTTGTATCTCTCTCCTTTGTATATCCGTGATATACAACACACACATACATACAAGCCATGGACTTCAAATCATTATGAATCAGAATGTACCTCCTTTTGAAATCCGGCTTGTATCATTTTCATTGCACATCGGCTTGCATATCGGCATATACAAGCACTTTATACAACCCACGGACCTCAAATATTTATGAAGCAGCTTGAAATCTCCATCAGATCCAGATTGTATATCGCTTTTGCATATTCCCCTTGTATATTGCAACATACAACATGCAATATACATTCAGCGGATCTCAAATAATTATGAGGCAAATTAGAAACTACTTTGAGATCTGGGTCATGCATCTTCAATCTCTGCATGTCAACATATACAATGCGAAACATATAACCTGTGGGCCCCACCATGCATTTGAAACTGTTGACTTTTTGACCACTCCCGCTTGTATGTTTCACTTGTATCTTCTGCTTGTATGTTCGAATGTGCATTGGGAACATACAAGCCCACCATACAACTGCGGACTTCATCCACTTCACCAATGCAGTTAACCTTCTTGTCGCATCCGCTTTGCATCTGCTTTTGTATATGTGAACATACTTTTGAACATACATGCAATTCCCTTTGTATGTGTAAACCGACAAGAGAATGCATATACAACCTTGTGGAGCCCACCACTTGCATATATCCTTTGCATGTTTTGATTGTATGTTGGGAACATATACAATCTCCTTTGTATACCTGCGGTCCCACCAAATGTATCTCCTGCTGCTTTGTATGTCACCGAATTTACAAGACCCCTTATATATTTGCACTGTAGTGAATGTATATGTGCCCCCTTTGTATATCTGCAATGTACATTCCCAATGTATGTTGGACATACATTCACCATTGCATCTGTCTCGATGTACATTGACCCTTGTATGTTTCACTTGTATGCCACCAATGTATATTTTCTTTGCATGTTTTCCTTTGTATCTAGCCATTGTATGTTTGAACATACAACACAAAATATACATGCAACCCAATATACAAGCAGGGAATATTCTTGGAATCTACGAAAGATTCCTCAATGTATATGCACCTTTTTTAAGCCCAATATGCATTGCAAAATGCATATAACTGATTTTTTCACCATTTTTGAAGGTCAATTAAAAATTCTTTGGGCCCACCAATGCACAATGCACTTCTACATACAAACATACATGTATATACAAAGATACACGCATGCAACTGAATTTTTTGCACTTTTCAACTACAAAGGCCAAAAGACTTAGAAATTTTTGGATTTTATGGAAGGTGCCTGTAAATTTAAATACTTGAAACCTGAATGTTTATGCAAGCACTAACATAAGGTATGACGATGTAGTTTGCAGCCTCACTCTACCATGATGAAGCCACTATAAAAGGTCTGATAATGAATGCTTTGGAAGTGGCAATTGTTGAGGTATCTAGTTTACCTAGAAATGGTGAAGAGTTCCCCATCAAAGCAGATGCAATAACTACAAGAGACAAATTCAATGAGCCAGGGGAGCAGCTGGAATCCACATCACAAGGTACTAAAAGACTATCACTTCCAAAATTATGGGCTGCATGTGCCATGCATATTATCAAATACCTTACCTGTGATGGTAGGCAATCTATGTTGTACACTGTGCATTTTAAATTGTTAATCCATCTTCCTCATAATAGAAGAGTTAATGTGCCAAATTTCCTACATAATTTCTTAAAGAGAATGGGATATGACTATCAAAGGAAATAAAAAAAATTAGCATTATCCCATGATTGTTTGGTCACTCTGTTAGTGAAGAGAAGTATTAGGATGCGGTATCCAAATGTGCCCTCGAAAAGATTCTTAAAATGTAAAAACATCAATGACATCCTTAATGAGCCAGTAACACTAGAAAATGTAGAGTCACCTGCTGCATCCTTGAGAGAAAACCCTATTTCACCCATTGCTTCACCTACCTGCAGCATGGAGGAAATAGGAGAACATGATGTGCCAATTGTGCCAAATGTAGTATTTGATCAACCTATTCTGGAAGAAGAGAATCAAACCCCAGAAGAAGAGGCCAATCAGGCCCCATCCTTCAGTAAGACACCTAGCACCAAAACACCAAGAATTAGGAAAAAGAAAAGTGGTTCTTCTTCTGAGCTTGCAAAGATGTCAAAAGAGAAATCCACACCATTAAGGCATTCACATCGCCTTAAGATGAAAGGTGTTATAGGGAGTTGTATTGAGAAGCCTAGAAAAGAGAAGGAGGATGTTGTAGCAGTAGAAAGTGACCATGAACAAGAGGATAATGTGACTGAGAATGTACAAACCCCTATCAAAAGGAAATGGTCATATGTGTCTAGTACCTTTGAATATGAATCAAAGGATGTTTTTATTGCTAAGAAAGCTAAGAAGAAAACCCCAGACAACCCTAATAATGAGGAATATGAGTGTATAGGGGGTGGCAATGAACAATCTTCAAGGGATGAGGAATTGTTGATTGAAGACAAGAATATAAGAAGAGAAATGTAGGAAGCCTTTGATAGAATAAAACAACTAGAAGAATTGATCAAAACCTATGACCAAAAGGGCAAAGAGAGAGAGGCAAGGATACATGAGTTGGAAGAAAAGGTTAACACCTATGATTAGGGGTCAAAACTAGATGTCCTCACAGAGCTAGCCATAGTAGCTGTAGGAAATAAGAAATTAGTGACTAAAGAGAAAAGACTCCCTACTGTCAAAACCGTAACTTGTCATACAGTTGTATCCTTAGGATATTAGTTATAGAAGGTTACTTAGGATTTCTCTGAATAAAAAGAAGTTTGGGAAAGAGAAAAAGAGACCATGATTGTAGACCACACTAAGGCATTGGAAATAAAAGATACTAAGTTGTAGAAGCTTGTAGTTAGAATGGAGGAAGTAGTAGATAAAGCTTCTCAGATTATCAAATGTAGACCCCCAGCTAGGACCTATGCCTTGTTTCTGGTGTTGCAAGTATGTGCCTAATTGGTGTTCTCATTGATGTCAACATATTTGCATTGTCATTGGTGTCAACTGTGCTCTTATTTTGTTGCTTTCTTGTAGGGAGTGAGATGCTTTGTGTTTACTTATGTAAGTGATCTTGATGTTGAGGATATTGAGAAAATTATCTCCTCCAGTGGTAACAGTGTGTTGTAGTGGAAACAGTGTATTGCATATAGAAGAACAATCCATAAGAATGCTCTGCATTTTCTGTAGAATGAATATCTTTATCTACGGATTTGTAGTTATTTAGAAGTCCATCTGAAGATGCTATGTTTCGAGTTTGAGCCTTTAGTATGAAGAATTGAGTGAGTTATGTTCACCAGAGTGAAAATAGCTTTTTCTCTATGTTTGGTAGTGACATGAAGAAAGTAATATGCTTTGCTAATGCTGAGCAAGGTGGAGTATGTCAACCCAATTCAAAGAACCCACTTTACAAGTTTGAAACCTTAACTTTGTTAGTATATCACGCAAGCCTTCATATTGCCTTGTAGCCCTACTTAGGTGGTTTTTGCAGCATATTGTTTGGAGAAGGCCTCAAACCCACACAAGAACTACCATTCTAGATACCCATTAAGGTGTTCTTCAACATATCAAGAATCAATATAGGGTTGTTTTGAAATACCACAGCCCAAAATTGACTATCCCCTATTTTCTAGACCCAATTAGCCCACTTTTCCAAAGCAAGTCTATAAAATTATTCTCTCAAACTACCAAAACCTATTCCATCACTCTTCTCAAGTCACCAATAGACATAATAAATAGTTTTTATCAATGGGCACAATCACAATTTCACCCAACACCAAAATCTCACTTCTAGGCCTTCTAGGCTTGCATACAATGAAGGTTTATTGGAACTCTTATCTCCAGGCCTTTCCTAACCTGACCATCACCTCAAACACACCATAATATGTCTGCCCAAGCTTTCCAAACCATCTCCAACCCTTTAACATTGCATTTACAGCAAATCCCCACTTGTAGCCATCAAATTCAAACAAAATCTCATACAAATACACCTAAGGCAGCACTCAAAATCCCTCCAAATTCCTTCCCTACTTCTAGTAACCATTCCAACATCTAAACCTACCCTAATGTATCCATTACATCAAGTCTTAAACTAATCTACAAATGGAATGGGTGTTTATTACATTTCAAATGTCTTCAAACCCTCAAAATTAGGGTTTCTAACCTGTTTGCAGAAAACTAATTATAACAAGCTTCAAATGTGATGAAAAATAATGAAACCAAGCTTAATAGAACATATATTTGTTCTACTATCAGTTCCAACAAGTTTTAGTTCATGACTAGGCTATACAGAACTGTACTACTACCTGTAACAGCAAAAATCACTCTAAATTGCAGTAAAACAGAGATTTCTTATTATTTTTTCATTCCAAATTATCCACCATGCCTTCCTCCAAAAAAAAAATCTTATTTGACCATTTACAAGCATATCCAACTGACTTTCTAATTCTTAATTGTTCACCTTCCATTATTTTTGCATATTTTGCATTTTTACACAATTGGAAACTATATACAAAACTAACCCCACACTTAAACAATCTTAAAACATGACATCATGGTCTAAATAGACCTTATTATATCCAAAAATGTGACTCAACACATGACTCATATTTACACACTTGACTCATATTTACATCAACTTGACTAAACTGACTAGGTGCTCCTGCACCATATACACCCGATCTAAAAGAAATTCATGTCCCATGAGGACTATACTGCCTTGAACCTTGCTTTTTCACAGCATCTCCTTGACCTCCAAATGCTCCTTTGTTTGGAATTCCTCTCCCCTAGATTAGGTACTATAGTCTTGCACTATCCTTTTCATCCTTGGACTTGTTTCTACCTTGCCATTGTCTCATTTTTGCAAACTAACCTGTTATCTGCCTCTTATCCTTTGCCTCATCAAGATTTGATGTTGAACCTACCTTCCCACCTTTACCAACTGTTCCATGAACTCTTGTCTTCATTACCCTTGCTGCATGCTTGATCTCACCCACTTGCTTTGGCCAAACACTCATTTTCACTTCACTTTTTGTCTTTACACCCACTTTTAGGTTCTCTGCTCTTAGAACCCCTATGTAATCAGGTCTTCAGACCTCAGTCATGGCAGAATGTGACTGCCTTCCAACCTCACTTTGTATTAAAGGACAAAGCATTGTCCCAACCACAATATCATCATACTTTTCCAATCCATTTGGAGTCTTCACAAACAATCCATCTTTGGCCTTCTCTTGGCCTGCCTTTTCCATCATCACATCATTGTTCTTCTCCAATACTAAGACCCTCTTCAAACTCACTATTGTGACATCTTCACCTCTTAGGGTGACTACAACCTTCATCTTCTCTTCATCCTCAACTTTCACAAAATCTTTCTTGCCCATCATTATGACCTTGGCTACCTTATTCTCCTCCTTGACATCTTTTTGCAATGGAATCAAAGTGAAAGTGCTTCCATCATGCTCAATCTGATAACTATTATCTGTACCATCATAAATGGCATGTTTGTCAAACTGCCATGGTCTCCCAAGCAATAAATGACAACAATCCATGGGTAACACATCACAAAGCAACTTATCCTTATATCCACCAATATTAAACTCAACCACAACTTGCTCATTAACCAAAATGGACTAATTGTCATTCAGCCATGATACCTTATAGGGTGTTTCATGAGGAATCTTTTGCAAATTCAGTTTGTCTACTATTTCATTTGACACCACATTATCAGTACTTCTAGAGTCTATCACTACCTTACATACCTTTCCCTTGCATTTGCAGGTGGTCTTGAAAAGAGTTCTTCTTTGCAATGGCTCCTTCTCCTTAGAAGCTTTGAGGAGTGTTCTTCTCATCATCAAGGTTTCTCCAACTTATGGAGCCGCAAGTTGACTGGGAGAGTTAATAGTCTCATTGTCTTCCTCTTGCACTATTTGATTCCTTCTTTCACCTCCATATGAAGTATAGGTCTATCCTTCCTTGCACTGCCATCCTTTGTGCCCAATTTGGTTACATTTGTAACATCTTCTTGAGAACATATTGGGACCTCTGTCTTGCCCTCCAAATCTTCCCCTCAGACCTGACGTTCCTCTATATTCTCCTCTAGATTCAGCAACTTGTTCCCTATCTTTGTTCACTTCTTCTTGATCATCATGTGAGTATTTTGGAGTATAGAATGATCCTCTTCCTCTCTGATTGCTGCTTTTGCCCCTAACTAATTTGTCTTGTCTCCTCTTGAGTTTCTCTTCTGCTTTAGCAGCCAATTGGAAGCATTATTCAACTATTTTAGGTGTGATTAAGCTCATTTCATTTTGAATGTTGTATCTCAAGCCATTGAGATACCTTGCCACCTTTTCTTCTTCATCTTCCTCATGTCTTGTCCTGATACTTAGCCTATAGAACTCCTCGGTGTATGCTTGCACATCTAGGTCCTTTTGCTTTAGATTTTAAAGCATCTTAAGCAATTGGATATTATAGTCACTTGGCAGAAACTTCTTCTTGAGGTTTGCCACCACTCTATCCCAAGATGTTATCTTGGTCTTCCCTTCCTTTCTCCTCTCAATTTGCACAAATTCCCACCATAACAAAGCATGTCCCTTCAACTTTGACTTTGCAATCTTCACCTTTTGGTCTTCTTGCACATCTTCACATTCAAAGTGATTGTCCAGTGCCCCTATCCAATCCAAGAGGTCCTCTCCATCTAGTTTTCCTCCATACATAGGTAAGTTCGCCTTGGTCTTGGGACCATCTCCCTTAACTTCTTTTAGCAACCTAGCAAACCTCTGATCCTCAAGGTTCAATTCTTCTTCATTCTCTTCATGCTCTTCTTCTCCTTCTTCTTCTTCAAGTTCACTAACATCTCCTAAGATTGCATCTCTTCTTTGACCTATTTCTATAGAAAAAGACCTTTCCATAAGTCTCTCCTCTAGTTCTCTCATCTCCCTAGCATGCTTATCCTTCAAATCTCTGATTTCTCTTGCCATATTGTTCCCTTTAGGAGGCATCTCGTCCTTCAATCTGTAACAAACTTCAAACTCTTCCCAAACAATCAGAACCTATGCTCTGATACCACTATGATGCTAAGCAAGGTGGAGAATGTCAACCCAACTCAAAGAACCCACTTTACAAGTTTGGAACCTATGTTAGTATATCACACAAACCTTCATATTGCCTTGTAGCCCTACTTAGGTGGTTTTTGCAGCATATCTTTTAGAGAAGGCCTCAAACCCAGACAAGAACTACCATTCTAGATACCCATTAAGGTGTTCTTCAACATATCAAGAATCAAGATAGGGTTGTTGTTGTTGGCTAACCCTAACAGTTGTTTTGAAACACCACAACCCAAAATTGGCCGTCCCCTATTTTCTAGGCCTAATTAGCCCACTTTTCCAAAGCAAGTCTATAAAATCCTTGCCTCAAACTACCAAAACCTATTCCATCACTCTTCTCAGGTCACCAATAGACATAATAAATAGTTTTTATGAATGGGCACACTCACAATTTCACCCAACACCAAAATCTCACTTCTAGGCCTTCTAGGCTTGCATACAATGAGGGTTTATTGGAACTCTTATCTCCAGGCCTTTCCTAACCTCACCATCACCTCAAAAACACCATAATATGTCTTCCTAAGGTTTCCAAACCATCTCCAACCATTTAACATTGCATTTATAGCAAATCCCCACTTGTAGCCATCAAATTCAAACAAAATCTCATACAAATACACCTAAGGCAGCATACACAATCCCTCCAAATGCCTTCCCTGCTTCTAGTAACCATTCCAACATCTAAACCTACCCTAATGCACCCATTCCATCAAGTCTTAAACTAGTCTATAGATGGAATGGGTGTTTATTACATTTCAAGTGTCTTTAAACCCTCAAAAACAGGGTTTCTAACCTATTTACAGAAAACTAATTATAACAAGCTTCAAATGTGATGAAAAATAATGAAACTAAGCTTAATAGAACATAGATTAATTCTACCATCAGTTGTAGCAAGTTTTAGTTCATGACCAGGTTGTACGGAACTGCACTACTGCCTGTAACAGCAAAAATCACTCTAAACTGCAAGAAAACAGAGATTTCTTATTGTTTTTTCATTCCAAATTATCCACCATGCCTTCCTCAAACAAAAAAAAAGCTTATCCGACCATTTACAAGCATATCCAACTGACTTTCTAATACCTAACTATTCACCTTCCATTGTTTTTGCATATTTTGCATTTTTACACAATTGGAAACTATAGACAAAACTAACCCCACACTTAAACAATATTAAAACATGGTATCATGGTATAAATAGACCTTATTATATCCAAAAATGTGAATCAACACATGACTCATATTTACACACTTGACTCATATTTACATCAACTTGACTAAACTGACTAGGTGCTCCTGCACCATTCGCATTCCTTCACATTGAAGTATGTTGATTTGTGGTTCTAGAGTTAAGTATGAGATGATGTGATATGCCTTCAAATCCAATGGTTCATGATTTGGCAGTCTGCAAGTGATCTTTTCATTATGACAGTTGCTGGTAGCGTTGATTATGTGCTCCAGTTTGAAGAATCCTTGTGACAGAGTGGTTAGAGACTGTGCAGATGTTTCTTGATGATTACAATGTGCTTGTGGATGTCTCCTAATCATGTTCCTACCTTTAGATTGGTCTGCAAAGAATAATTTGGATCATGGATGAATTCTGTTCCTTGAGGACCTAGTGTTCTCACCAGTCTTGGCTGACTCAGTTGATCTCATCAATTGTAGAGATGCATTGAAGTTTGTAGAAGCATGTCGTGGCATGGAAGATGGATTTGAGTCCCAACTAAGGCGTGATGTGATCCACATACATATTTACATCTTTTCCTTAGAAAAATTTGTATTAGGTCCAGACCTATTTTATGTATGTTTGTAATGTCGACCTTGATGTACATTCCAAGGTTGATGAATTGTATAAAAGCATGTAATGTAATTGCAAAAAAGTGTGTGAATATGAAAATGAAGAGATAAGTGTGAAAGTGTGAAAGAGAAGAGCAGAGGAGTATCATTGTGCTTTAAAGGAACTGAACCTAGGCATGGAGTAGATGCTATTGAATCAGTTCACCACTTTGGTAGTGAGTCACCCTTTGGCAGTGAGCCGTTCTTTGCAGTGAGAAATTTGGGCAGTGAGCCCTGTAGGCAATGAGCCTCTATTTTTTGGTATTGTTATAACTCATATATTTTGTGGGCTAGAACCCACTGTGGTTTTTCCCTTTTAGGGTTTTGCACGTAAAAATCTGGTGTCTACTGTGTTGGATGTGTGATTGTTATTAAGTTTATGGTTTCATGCTTTCATGGTTAAATCTAATTATTAGTAATTAAGTTATTAATGGTTTGATATATTTGAAGCTATTTTTTTGTGACAACTGATTCACCCCCCCTCTTAGTTGTCCGATGTATTTCAACAATTGGTATTAGAGAAAGGTTCCTTGGTGGTAAGCCTAACATCTTGAGGTAGATCTAGGATGTCTTACAAGAAGGAGGCTCCACAGTTTGATGGGATGAATTATGCAACCTAGAAGATTCAGATGAAAATCCATCTGCTTTGTATTGCTTATAAAGTATGGCAAGTGACACAGACTGATTATACCATGATGGAGAATGGTTTGACAAAAGAAGATGAAATCAAAGAATATGTGATAAATATAAAAGCCAGAGATGCTCTGTTGAGTGCATTGAATGACTCTGATTTGATAAAAGTTATCGATTATGAGTCAGATAAAGAAGTTTGGGATAAGTTAAGTAATCTATATGAAGGAGATGAATCTGTAAAGAGTGCCAAACTACAGGGACTGAAAGCCAAATATGAAGGTCTTAAGATGGGAGAAGATAAAAACATAACATCCTTCATGCAAAAGGTTGACGAACTTGTTATTGGAATCAAAGGTATGGGTGGAACTGTAGATGAAACTGAAGTTGTGATGAAAATTCTTAGGTCCTTACCTAAATCCTATGCTCACAAGGTAGCTGCAATTGAAGAATTAATGACTATGAAAAAGATAAATAAGGATCAATTGCTTGGTAAGATTATTGCCTTTGAAATGAGAGAATTTGGTGACGCTCTGCCAAAATTTGAAACAACTTTCAAAGCCAGTACTTCAGAGAAGATCTCCAGAGTAGAAAAGTATAAAGTAGAACCTGATGATGAGCTTGATGAAATTGAAGCCAATTTTGTTGACAGACTAGAAAGATGTTCCGATAAGTTCAAAGGCAAACTACCTTTCAAATGTTTTCATGTGGTAAAGTAGGTCATTATGTTTCCAGATGTCCTGAAAGAATTGAAAGAAATAGAAAAATATTTGAGAGCAAGCCTAGAGCTCCAAAGAAATGCTACTATGTTAGAGATTTTGATGATGAAGGTGTGACTGATGATGAATCTAATGATGCTAATACTAGTGCAAATGAATGCTTATTTATTGCTATTAAAGAAGAACATGTGTCTACTAATTCTGTTAGTTGTGTGAAGGAAGAAAAACCAATGGAAGAAAGTGCTTTGGTGTTCAGGTTGACAAAGATAAGGATGAATGGATTATTGATAGTGGATGCTCACATCACATGATCGGTGACAAAAGTTTGTAAGTTTGGACAAGTATGATGGAGGACTGGTTAGGTTTGGAGACAATGCAGCTGGTAAGATTTGTGGAAGAGGATCTATTTCATTTGATGGAAAGCATAATACTCACAATGTCCTATATGTGAAGGGCCTGAAGCATAATCTTTTTTAGTGTGGGTCAGATGTGTGACAAAGGTTATGATATGAGATTCAAAGACAATGGGTGCAAGATAATGGAAATCCCTGGAACTATGATTGCTATTGGTAAGAAGACCAGAGGTAACATCTATCAACTAAGAGGAACTAATGATTACTATTTATTGACTCAAGCAGATGAGAGTTGGTTATGGCATAGAAGGATGTGTCATATAAACTTTCATAATCTAGTAAAGATAAGTTCAGGTTAGACTGTGAGAGATTTACCAAAACTCGTGAAACCTACCAATACCATTTGCAAAGAATGACAATTGGGGAAGCAGACAAGAACAAGTTTTAAGAGCAAAGAGAAATTTTCTACCAGTTTGTTGGATCTAGTTCATATAGATCTATGTGGTCCTACAAGGATAAGAAGTCTACAAGGTGACAGGTATTTCATGTTGCTTATTGATGATTATTCAAGAATGACTTGGGTTACTTTTCTAAGAGACAAATATTAAGCCCTAGAGAAGTTCAAATCCTTCAAGGAAATGGTTGAAAATGAAATAGAGCTAAAAATGAAATGCTTGAGGTCTGATAGAGGAGGTGAGTTCACCTCAAAAGAATTCAACAACTACTATGAAGAACAAGGAAAAAGAGGCAATTGTTTGCACCTAGGACTCCTCAGCAGAATAGAGTTGTGGAAAGAAAGAACATAATAGTTCAAGAAGCTTCTAGGACAATGATGAAGGAAGGAGGTCTGCCGGAAATCTCTTGGAAGGAAGCTATACATACTGATGTCTATATTCAAAATAGAGTTCAAGTAAAAGGAAATGGTACTAAAACTCCTTATGAATTGTGGTATGGAAGAATTCCAACAGTAAAGTATTTCAAGGTCTTTGGAAGAAAATGCTATATCAAAAGAGATGAAGATCTAGGGAAATTTGATGCAAAATGTGATGAAGGAATCTTCCTTGGATACTCTACCAAGAGCAAGGCCTACCAGTGCTACAACAAGAGGTTGAAAAAGATTGTGGAGAGTGCAAATGTGAAGGTGGATGAACACAAAGGAATAACATCAGATCAAAATGGCTATGAATCATATGAACCAACTGATACTCATGAAGAAAAATTTGATCAAGAAGTTAATCAAGATGAAGAAGAAAAGGGTCCAGAAGTTGCTGCTAAGACCCCCATGTATGTAAGAATCAATCACTCTGAAGATCAAATTATTGGAGACAAAGACAAAGGAGTACTGACAAGAAAAAGCCCTGCAGAGGAACAAGTGAATTACTATTTTCTCTCTACAATTGAACCAAGGACTGTGAATGAAGCCTGCAATGATGAAAATTGGGTTAAAGCAATGGAAGAAGAACTAATGCAGATAGAGAAGAATGAGAGTTGGGAATTAGTTCATGTTGGCAAGAGATACTGCTCTGATGAATAATTGAGTGTTGTCATTGATGGCAACAAGGCAAAGAGACTCTACTTTGGCAGACCAAACTGATCTGGTATCAAGGCATGCAAGGCTTCTGGTCTGGATGACTAAAATGACTAAGTGTTGGCAATTCACATGAGACATTGACAGAGAGGTAATGTAATGACTGGCATTGGTGCGTAGTTGAAGACCAAGTATTGCAATTCTGGTATGATGTTCCTAACTCTCAAATGATCTCATATCCAAGGTTTAATCTTTTTATCAATTCTAGAAGTATATCTTCAAATGGCCTAATTCTGGTAGAACAGAATATAGTGCCAGTTAAAGCAAAAGACCCATTTGTTTTGGTCCACATTCCTCCAGTGTTAGATATCTAGTTATGCGGTTTTGAGGTGTTGTAAACACTTGTATGAAGTGTCTAAATCCAGAGTTGCAAAGTCTAAGGTCCACTGGAAAGACAATTATGAGCCACTGAGTATCGCTACATGGTTTGATAGTGACTGGCTGTGACAGTCTATATTTCAGTAGTCCATATTTTGTCACATGTTGATATTATGTTCTGGTGTTCTGGAGGTATGATCTGTGATGTCTAAGGAGTCTTTGACATGATTTTGAGCAAGTCCTGTGGTCCACAATAAAATATGTAGTCTGATAGATGAACTAAATTAGTAGCAGTCTAAGTCAGAGGCTAACATGATAGTTTGATTTGTGTATGGTAAGCTCTATTGATTAGAACTTTATCCTAAGTGGTTCTATAGTTGGAGTTCACATATGAGAAGGTGTTTCAAATGTTATTTAGGTTTGATATGTATTTTGGTGATTTGATTTGGCCGACAAGATACAAGTTTATTAACTATACGCTTCATCTAAGTAGGCTGACTTAATGTGAAGATTTAAGTGTTGCAGATATATATGGGACCGAATTTAGTGTTTGAGGTGTGTGGTGAGAATGGGAATATATGTATGTGCAACATGCGAAGTAAAGTGATTGTGTGGAAGTAATAAGAGTAGAAGAAGAGATATCTTATTCCTATGTAAAAGTAAAGTAGTGAAATAGAGTAGTCTGAGATGAGCTTTGAGACAGTATTTCTGTGCTTCATTGGAACTATAACCCTCTATGTGTAGATGCAATCTGAGTAGTTCAACTTGGTAGTGAGCCATTCTTCTTTCTTCTTTCTCTCTCTAGGCAGTGAGCCTTTCTTGTAGTGAGCATTTCTCTGGGCAGTGAGCCTTCTTGTAATCCGGTATTATGCTATATTAATATATTGTGAGCTAACACTCACCATGGTATTTCCCTTTTGGGTTTTCTGTGTAAAAATCTTGGTGTTCATGTGTTCATGTGTTATGTATTTGTGTTTGTTGTTCCTGTGCTTATTCTGCTTTCATATTATTAATTTTAGAAGTTGGATTAATAAACTTGCTAAGTAGTTTTGTAGAATACTGATTCACCCCCCCTCCTAGTATTCCTTACTATCAACAATTGGTATTAGAGAGAGGTTCCTTGGAAGAGGCCTAACAGTTTAAGGAAGATTTGGGGTAGTGTAATCATGGCAGCAAGAAGATTTAGAAATTATGAAAGGAACAAGGAACTAGAAGCAGCCCATATTGATCTTGAAAAATCTGAGGTAGAAATCAGGGATCTAAGAGATAATATTCAAGAAGCTGATGAATGCATCGTAAAGCTAAGAGAGCAAGTCAGGAAGTTCAAACATAAAATCAAGGAGCTAAATTTGATCAATTAGATGAAGCACATGAAATCCTAAAAAGTTTAACAATGGAAGTTGAAAAGAAAGAAGAAATTGAAAGGCATCTGAATCAAGTTGTTAAGGATAAGTCTGAAGAATATGAAAAATTGGGCAAAGAAATGCTACTCCTAAAATTTGATCTGGAAGTAGCTAATAGCTATAAAGAAAAATTCAAAATAAGTTCTACAAGGCTTGAGGAGTTACTTGATAGACAGAAATATCCAGATGATAAGCAAGGTTTGGGATTTGAGAAAGGAGAAATCTCAAAATTAGGACAAGAGAACTTTCAAATGAAGCAAAACAAAGGAAATCAATTCAAGAATCAAAGAAGAAGACCTAGAAGACCTCTGGTTAGACATCCAAATGCTCAAAGGTACCCATCTTTCAATGGCTATTGTTTTAATTGCAATAAGTTTGGTCATAAAACTACTCAATGTAGGAGTAGAATAAACCAGAATCAAAATATTCCATCATTTTTTGGTCAATGTTTCAATTGCAAGAAAATTGGTCATAGATCAAGTGAATGTAGAAGTCTGGTAAGAAATAGCTTTTACAATTCAAGGAGTACTCAATCATTCAATGGAAGATGTTTTGCATGCAATAGACTTGGACACATGGCCAATCAATGCAGATCAAGGATAAATTCATTCAATCAAGGACATGGAAGTATTGTGTGCTAAAGTTGCAATAGGTTTGGTCATGTTGCAAAGTTTTGGAGAACCTGAATGTGAAAAGAAACTACCATGCTGAAGAAAGGAAAATAGAGCTGAGGATTGATAAGGGAAGGGAAAAAGTTGATCTAGGGAAAAAGTGGGAGCTCTAGCTCAGGGGGAGCTGCATTGAAAATTCATAACCCCCAGCCAGTTAGTCAGTGCTAGAATCTGGCATGAAGATATGATGAAAAGAATCATATGACAAATCTTTTGAAGGAAGTTCTGGAAGAAAAAGATCAATTACGAAGATTTGTGGAGTAATCTAAAGTGTTTGTGGTTGTCATGAAGGTGCTTAACAGCTTTTTGAAAGATGACATTAATGACACTTAGGTTTCAGCATGTGAGGGTTAAAAGAAGTTGTATCCGAAAGAAAAATCATTTTGCATTCTAAGCTCTCAAGTGTCTAAGGTGAACCAAAGAAAGATTCAAAGCGACTATAGTATTCTCCAAAGGATTTTAGGTCAAGATCAAGAACAACCCTAATTTGGATATAAAGGTATTTTCTATTTGAAACCCTCTCACAAATCTATTCGATTATTCATAGAAATGGAAACACCACAAGTAGTGGATATCACCGAGTGATCCCAACCTAAATTTAAGAAACATCCATTCAAATCAACCAAAGTCAATCAAATGGGTGCATTTTTAGACATTCCACACGGAGTTCTGCATGTAGAGGATGTTAGGGCTTATATTCATGTTTCCCTAGAAGAACATGGAAAAAAGTGATTTTTTTAATGACTAATATTTGCCAATTGGCTAATAGTTGAAATTGGGGATTCAAAATTTGGCTAATAGTACAAGCTATAAGGTGACCTGAATTGCCACATTTTTACAAAATTTTATTTTAGTCCTAGTTATATCGCCAGAATATTTATTTTATTAAAATTTTAAACTCAAAAATTTGCCACAATATTTGATACCTAATTAGATCAAATTCACCTAAATTTTATAAGTTTTAGTAGAAAATGAAATTAATTTGTAAATAATATTATATAAAATTATTGGTTACTTTAGGGCCATATCACCAAGTTTTAATCACCATCATTGATTTTATTTATAATCTAACAATTGTGGTTGTATTCCATGGGTTAAAATGTACGCATGGAGCTCTAATGCCCATTAAGCCCAAAATTGTATTTGGGTTGTTTATCTCAATTTATAATCTAACAGCTAGGGTTAAATTCCATGGGCCAAAATGTACCCATGGAGGTCCAATGCCCATGAGGCCCAAAATTACATTTGGGCCATTGATCTCCATTAAGATCAACATCTCAAATGCAATTTGGGGCATTAGAGCTTTGCGGGTACATTTTGGTCTGCAAAATAGAACCCAAACCATTAGATTATACATAAAATCAATGCTGGTGAAAAATAATTTAGGGCCAATTTAAAATATTCAATGTTTGATTTAAAATATTAAGGAATTAAGGAATTATAGACATGAGCACTACACCTTAAACTAGTCAATTACTCCACCTTCAGGTCTTTACTTTTCCATAGGAATTTAATTTGTTTTTTAGGAAGGATTTGCCATGGTAATTAATGCATTTTCCTATTTTTTGTCAAGATTCGCCATGATTTTCTAAAAATTTCTAGTGATTTAACATATTCGCCAATAAAATTAAATATTTTTTTCAAAAAAATGGAAGATTCGCCAATAGAAATTAATATTTTTTCCTAAAAAAATGAAAGATTCGTCGGGATTTTATATCTTTTTTTAGGAGGGGTTTCTTAAAGTTATCACTAATGGAAAAAGAAAACTCACAGATTTATTCCTAAATCACTTGTGCGATGATAATTATGATTTGAAGAATGAATACAAGGCATTGGAAATAAAGAAATTCATCCAATACATTGATTTTCTGACATTCGCTGAGGATGAATGGGTCCGGTATGTATTGAGCAGGGTTCATGATGAATTCATGTGGCTCGAGAGACCCTTTAAGATTACAAAAGATGTTAGAAGGGTAGTAACTGGATTAAGCTCCACCGGATTGATACCATTGTTGAAAGCTATGAAGAATGATACAGTAATGGCGGCCACCGGAGCAAAATTTGACAAAAGGGCACTAACAATCAATGACATTGAAGACCATGCAGTAAGATTTGCATCTATGGTTATTGGATACAAAGTTTATTTTTCAAACCAGGAAAATTTAGTCTCCAAAACAGCAATCTAAACAACATTTGATATGGTTAAGGAAGATGCAGAGTATGATCTTTGTGAACTCTCTACCAACAACTGATGGAAAATTTAAGGAATACCAAAGAGTAAAATACCCATTCAAGTATGGTATGCTGATTATCTATTTATTCTTCTACTTCATGCAAGAGTTACTAGGTATGAAGAATTTGTTTTGGACAAATGATAAACATGTTGCAGTTCAAATCAAAAATCATCTAAACAACATAGGTAATCTTGATGCCCATAACATAGCCCTTTGGGGCTATTTCAAGAATTTTCAGAGGTCGATGCAATCTAGGGAAAGAATCCCTAGAGCAGTTGTTGAAAAATACAAGGACACTATCTGCTTTATTGTAACAAAAGATCAATGCTTGATGGAGGCCATTGAGCCTAGAACGGTATGGGTTATGCCCATGGGATATGAGGTTGATGGAGGAATATTGGAAAACTATGCTCAACATATGTCAAGTAAACCAAGAGATCCCAATGAAGAAATATTTGGGACTTATGAGTAATTAACTGTAAAAATGCATGTTGAAACAAGAAAACTTGAAATCTCAGGAAAGGCCAGGAAGATGGCAGAGGATTATGTCATGAGATAAGGCTTCTAAAAAGAAAAAGTAAAAGAAGCAAGGGAAAAAGCACAACATGAAAAAGATGCAAAAGAAAAAGAAGAAAATGAACCAGTCAAGGCTCTTGAAGAGCCTAAGAAGAAATTGAAGAAGCCTAAAGTATCAAAGAGAATGACAAGAGGTTCAACATCTACATCCTTCGATCCCACACAATAAGAGGTTCATCATCTGTATCCTTCGGTCCCACACAATCTACAAGTACAGAGGGACCTAGGCAGAAAAGGGTGAAACCCAAAGCAAAAAGGATGCATGAAAGTATAAGGGTTGATGAAGAAGAAATAGAATTAGATGAAGCAATAAGGAAGATGAAAACGAAGGCTACAAAAGCCTCTGAAACTAGCAAAAAGAAACCCTCTGGTAAGGGTAAACCTGTAAAAAGGCAAAAGGAAGATGTACCTTAGATAGAAGAAGCAACTATAAGCATTGAAGATGTTCTCAAAGACATAATAGTGGATGGTAATTTGAAACCCATTGCACAATTGCATGATGAATACAATGATCCAAATAAGAGAATCATTGAGACTGTTGTTGTAGAATACCCAAACATCTACAACAAGGCCTTGATTGAGATAATTGATGATCTTCCACATAGCCTGGCAAGTATAATGACTGCAAGAAAGGAAGCAGCCATGGCAAAGGATGCTGAGCTTAGAGAACACTCATTAATAAAACTATGTCCAGAAATCACTCTAGAGGAAAAAGTGAAAATCTCTAAAGCACTCCATAACAAATTTAGGTCAAAAAGAAGAATGAATGCTCTTATGGGAGGAGATATTGAGAAGGTGGTAAAGGAAACTGAAGAAATCACCCTGAACACATTGAAGGAATTTAATCTCCCTACCATTTATGACAATGAAGGAGCAAACGATGAAGATATATCTATACTGAAGATAAGCCAGGATCAAGGATCGAATAAGAATGATCAAATCCCCATCATTGAAACATTGAATATGTCAGATCAACGAAAGACTGAAATTGATCTGCCTCTTGATAAACAAGTTGATGTTGAAGAAAATAGAGAACAGATAAGGAGCCCTGCACCAGAGAAAAACATTGATCAGCAAGAGAAGATGGACATGGATCCTCCTGAACAAAATCAAGAAGTATCTGGCAGAGCAAGAGACACTACAGATGTCTCAGTTGATTCTGGGAGACAACAAGATCTAGAAGAGTTTGAACTTCTTTAGGGACCAATTAATTTGGCCTCATTGTCACTGGTGCAGAAATTCAAACTAGGATCAATTGTTCAAGCCAAGGCACATGAGGAAATGCTAAAATCACATATCCAGGATATTAAATTGATCAGTGATGCATCCAACATTTTGGAGAAGATGATGCTGACATTCCAAAAATATAGCTCATTATCCTCAGCTGATCAACTCAAGGGTCTACTAAAATCAGTAAGTACACATTTTGAATCATTTAAAAAATTTGCATATGCAAAAGTTAGAAAAGAGTTTGATGAGAAGAGATTGGTTAAATTGAAAACCATGTTAGTAAATGATAGAGCCTTGTTAGAAAATAAAATAAAAGGCATTTAGAATGCCATTGAAGAAGCTTGTAAAATATACAAATTTTACTTATCTTGGCTAGAAGTCATAAAAGAATTAGAAAAGAAAATCAAGGACATGGAACTCAAACTGCTTAATATTTCTAAGACATATAATCCAGTAGTTGAGTCAATAAGCACCAAAGAGGCACAAATTGTAAATATTCACAATGATTTGAGCACTCTGATGAAGAAAAGGGAAGAAATCAAAGATAGGTTGTGCCAACTAAGGGGACTGATAAGTCCAAAAATTGATTCCATGACCAATCTAGCAAAAGAAGCCTTGAAATCACAAGCATTAATTGATATACCATCAGATGTGCAGAAGGTAGAAAAGCGAGTCTTTTTGATAAATGTTCACGTCCATATTTTAGAAAGTGCAAGGAATAGGTGGAATGGAGAGATAGCTCTGATAAAGACTATCTATAATGATATTCTACCTTCAACTGTAAAAAAGATAGAAATGTGTACTTGTATATATGTGGCAGAATATAATAGTTTTTGAAGAATTTTTTTGACACAATTTTACTTGTACACCCACCTTTTCCATTGATGTCAAAGGGGGAGAGGAAAACTAGTGAAAAATAAGCATACATTTAAAGGAGAATACAAAAACAGAGTGTACATAGTAAGGGGGAGCAACATAAGCATTTTTCACTGAGTGTTGCCATCAAAGCCAAAGGGGGAGATTGTTGGCAAGAGACACTACTCTGATGAATAATTGAGTGTTGTCATTGATGGAAACAAGGCAAAGAGACTCTACTTCGGTAGACCAAACTGATCTAGTATCAAGGCATGCAAGCCTTCTAGTCTGGATGACTAAAATGACTAAGTGTTGGCAGTTCGCATGAGACAGTGATAGAGAGGTAATGTAATGACTGGCATTGGTCTGCAGTTGAAGACCAAGTATTGTAGTTTTGATGTGATGTTCCTAACTCTCATATGATCTCATATCCAAGGTTTAATCTTTTGATTAGTTCTCAAAGTATATCTTCAAATGGCCTAAGTCTGGTAGAACAGAATACAGTGCCAGTTAAAGCAGAACACACATTTGTTTTGGCCCGCATTCCTTCAGTGTTAGATATTTAGTTATGTAGTTTTGAGGTGTTGTAAACACTTGTATGAAGTGTCTAAATCCATAGTTACAGAGTCTAAGGTCCACCGAAAAGACAATTATGAGCCACTGAGTATCGCTACATAGTTTGACAGTGACTGGCTGTGACATAGTCTGTATTTCAGCAATCCACATTTTGTCGCATGTTGATATTATGTTTTGTGGTTCTGGAGGTATGATCTATGATGTCTAAAGAGTCTTTGACATGATTTTGAACAAGTCCTATGGTCCGCAGTAAAAGATGTAGTCTGATAGATGAACTAATTTAGTAGCAATCTGAGTTAGAGGCTAACATGATAGTTTGATTTGTGTGCGGTAAGTTTTATTGATTAGAACTTTATCCTAAGTGGTTCTATAGTTGGAGTTGACATATGAGAAGGTGTTTCAAATGTTATTTAGGTCCGCTATGTATTTTGGTGATTGGATTTGACTAACAAGCTACAAGTTTATTAATTATACACTTCATCTAAGTAGGCCAACTTAATGTGAAGATTTTAAGTGTTGCGGATATATATATATATGGGATCGAATTTAGTGTTTGAGGTGTGTGGTGTGAATGGGAATATATGTATGTGTGACATGCGAAGTAAAGTGATTGTTTGGAAGTAATAAGAGTAGAAGAAGAGATATCTTATTCCTATGTAAAAGTAGAGCAGTGAAATAGAGTAGTCAAAGATGAAGAGCTTTGAGACGTTATTTTTGTGCTTCATTGGAACTATAACCCTGCATGTGTAGATGCAATATGAGTAGTTCAACTTGGTAGTGAGCCATTCTTCTTTCTTCTTCCTTTCTCTAAGCAGCGAGCCTGTTTTGGAAGTGAGCCTTTCTTGCAATGAGCATTTATCTGGGTAGTGAGCCCTAAGACAGTGAGCCTTCTTGTAATCTGGTATTGTGCTATATTAATATATTGTGAGCTAACACTCACTGTGGTTTTTCCCTTTTGGGTTTTCCATGTAAAAATCTTGATGTTCATGTGTTATGTCTTTGTGGTTGTTGTTCCTATGTTTATTCTACTTTCATATTATTAATTTTGGAAATTGGATTAATAAACTTGCTAAGAAGTGGTTTTGTGGAATACTTATTTGCCCCCCCTCTCAGTATTCCTTGCTATCAACAGTTCCTAGACCTGCTGACAAAAATGTTATTGGAACCAAATGGGTCTTTAGGAATAAGCTAAATGAAAATGGAGAAGTTGTAAGGAATAATTCAAGGCTTGTGTGCAAAGGATATTCTCAAATTGAAGGGATAGATTTTGAAGAGACTTTTGCTCCAATAGTTTGGATTGAAGCAATCAGAATGTTTTTGGCATTTACAGCTTATAAATATTTCAAAGTGTATCAGATGGATGTGAAGTCTGCATTTTTAAATGGTGAATTGGAAGAGGAAGTCTACATTGAACAACCGGAAGGATTTTAGCTATCAGGTCAAGATAATATGGTATGCAAGTTGTGTTGATATGCGTCGAACAACTAAGAGGGGGGAGTGAATTAGTTGTCATAAAACTTAAACACTTTCTACATTTAAACATTCATCACTTATCAAAAATTATTATGATTTAACAATGAGTGCATGAAATTAGAAACTTAACCACATATACAACATCAAACACAAGAGACACCAGATTTACATGGAAAACCCCAAGGTGGGGAAAAACCACGGAGAGGATTAACTCTCAATATATATTGCAATCTTGAAATAATGATGTTTAGGCTTGGTCACTCCACGGGACTAAACATACTGGCTTACTGCCATGAAGAACAACTAGGTCTAGCAGGCTCACTACCTCAACCCTAAACCTAGCAAGATTACAATAAGGGCTGTTAAACCCTATTGGCGGCTTACTACCAAACTCACTGCCATGATTAACACCTTTCTATATTTGTGACTGAAGTATAATAATTCCCTTGTTGTGCTCTTCATTTGCTTTGCTCTTCCTCTTCTTTTCTCTACCTCTTCTTAGCTCTGTCTTTTGGACCTTTCTTAATATCTTTCCATTTTTTCTCAAGGACACTTTTTCCATGACTCAACTACAAGTATTTATACACTACATCAACCTTGGAATGATCATCAAGGTCAGCATCACAATCATCAACCATTGGAACAATCTCCAAGGTCGGTATTACAAACATTTACAAAATAGGTCCTGACCTATTACAACATTGTGCAAAGGAAATGAAATGTGGATCATGCCATGCCTTAGCTAGGACTCAAACATGATGTTCCACACCACAACACGCTTCCATAAACTTCCAAAAATATTGGCAATCACTAGGATTAACCAGGTTATCCAAGACTGGTTACACGCTACAATATCTCAGAACAATCTTCAAACATAATCTTAATTTCTTAACGCAGACCAAAGTCTAGATATGAACATGATTAGGAGACATCCACAACCATGCTATAATCATCAGGAGCAACCACACGAACCTTAACCACTTTATCCATAGGAATCTTCTCACTGGAACACATGAACTTCACTATCTTCAACTGTCATAAAAGAAAGATAGCTTGCAGACCACTAAACCATGAACCATTGCAACTGTAGGCACTTATAATCATCCCATACTTCCCTCTAGAACCATAGAGAAAAATACTTTATTGTAGAGGAATGCAGAGTAGAATACTTTCTTCTTATCCCAACCGAACTTATAGAAAAAGCAGGGTTCACTCTGATGAACACAACTCACTTAGATCTTCATGCGGAGGCTTCAAACCCAAAATGCGGCATCCTTAGTCATACCTATAACTTACTTCCAATCCACAGACCACAAACTTCAAACAGAAGTAAATGTGGAGCAGTTCACTAGACTGTTCTTCAGCATACAACTCACTGTCTATACTGCATTTCTCTGTAGCTCACTAGTTTCTTCTGGAGAGGCTAATTTTCTCAATATCCTCAACATAAAAGTCTTCTAAACAAGTAATAGAATAAGATATAGTTGACACCAATGACAACAAGAATATGTTGACATCAATGACAACACCAATTAGGCACAAACTTGCAACAATCTCCCCCTTTGTCATTGATGGCAACATATGATGTGAAAAACTGCAACAGTCATCAAATCAAGACTCTCCCCCTTTCTCTATACACACCTATGCTCTTTCTATCTCTAAAATTCTCCCCCTTTCTCTTACAAATCTGCACTCTAAGTTTTTCACATGACTTCTCTCGCCCTTTGACATCAATGGAAAAGGGCACATACTTGTACTCTTCTGCTCTGATCTAATCTCTCTTTCGAACTCTCTGACTACTCCCCCTGAGAAGTAGCCTTAAGAAGCATCATTATAGACCTCTGAGCACCTCTAGACTGATGTGCTATTGTGCATCTTAGTTAAGAGTAGGTGGAGTGATAACCCCTAACTTTTCTCTGAGATACTCAAAAGTATCCTTAGGCAGAGGCTTGGTAAAAATGTCTGCAATCTGATCCTTGGTAGAAACATACTCCAACTTGAATTCATTCTCTGTCACCTTTTATCTCAGAAAATGATACCTGATGGATATGTGCTTTGTTCTTGAATGCATCACTAGATTCTTTGATATATTTATGGCACTTGTGTTATCACAAAAGATTGCAATGGGATCTTCATACACAATTCTGATGTCCTTCAAAGTATGCTTCATCCATAACACTTGAGTGCAGCTGCATGCTGCTGCAATGTATTTTGCTTCTGCACTAGACAGGGATATTGAATCTTGTTTCTTGTTTAACCAAGATACTAATCTTTTTCCCAAGAAGAATGCAACTCCACTTGTACTTTTTCTATCATCCACATCTCTGGCCCAATCTGCATCAGTATATGCAGAGAGTAAAGTCACAGTCCTTAGGGTACCACAAACCATAATTTATTGTGCCTTTTAAATATCTCATAATTCTCTTGACTGTCATCACATGTGATTCCTTGGGTTTTGCCTAAAATCTTGCCACAAGACACACTGTATGCATTATGTCAAGTCTGGTTTGAGTCAGATAAAGTAATCCTCCAATCATAGATCAATACTATTTCTGGTTTGCCATGGGTGAGTTATCATCTTTGCTCAACTTACAACTAGTTATCATAGGTGTGCATACTAGTTTAGAGTCTTCCATCCCAAATTTCTTTAACAACTCTTTCACATTCTTCGACTGAGAAAGTAAGATACCTTTATCTGATTGACTTATTTGTAGACCTAAAAAGAAGTTCATCTCTCCAAACATAGACATTTGAAATTCACTTTGTATTTCTCTAGCAAAAACTAAGCACATACCTTCATTACCTCCAAAAATAATATCATCAACAAAAATTGCAACAATCAGGGTTTGTTCATCATTGATGTTGAAGTAGAGATTTTTATTTGTGGTACCTTTACTAAAGCCTATCCGTATCAAGTACCTGTCCAACCATGCATACCATGCTCTAGGAGCTTGTTTTAATCCATACAAAGCTTTCTTTAATCTGCATACCATGTCACCATGATCTGATGACTGAAATCCTTCTAGTTGTTCTATATAGACTTCCTCTTCCAACTCTCCATTTAAGAAGATAGACTTCACATCCATTTTATAAACCTTGAAATCTTTGTATGCTACAAAAGCCAGAAACATCCTTATTGCTTCAATCCTTACCACTGGAGCAAAAGTTTCTTCAAAGTCTATTCCTTCAACTTAAGCATATCCTTTGCATACCAACCTTGCTTTGTTTCTTACCACTTCACCATTGTCATTCATCTTGTTTCTGAAGACCCACTTTGTACCAATTACATTCTTGTCTTCTGGTCTAGGAACAAGATCCCAAGTTTGATTCTTCTCTATCTGCATCAATTCCTCTTCCATAGCCTTTATCTAATTCTCATCTTTGCAAGCCTCATCCACAATTTTGGGTTCAATCTTATAAATCAAACAAAAATTTACTTGTTCCTCTGCAGCTTTTCTTCTGGTTAAGATCCCTTTGCTCTTATCTCCTATGATTTGATTTTCAGAATGACTGATTCTTACATATCTTGGAGTTTTGGTAGCACTTACTGGAGCTTGTTCTTCTTCATATGTGGTGTCTTCATGCTACACCACTTCTAAAACATCTGGATCATCTAACTCATATCCACTTGATTCTGAAGACCTTTCCTTACATTCATCATTTTTAACATTTACACTTTCAATGATCTTATTCAGCCTCTTATTATAGCACCGGTAGGCCTTACTCTTGGTGAAGTAACCAAGGAAGATTCCTTTATCACATCTAGCATCAAACTTGCCTAAATCTTCTTCTCTTTTGTTGTAACATTTGCTACCAAAAACTTTGAAATATTTCACAGTAGGAACTTTACCATGCCACAACTCATAAGGAGTCTTTGAACTGTTACCTTTTACTTGAACTCTATTTAGGATATATATATCAGTGAGAATTGCCTCTCTCCAATATGCTTCCAGAAGATGAGCTTCCTTCATCATGGTTCTAGCAGCTTCTTGAACTGTTCTATTTTTCCTTTCAACAACTCCATTTTGTTGTGGAGTTCTAGGCACAGATAGATGTCTCTTTATTCCATGTTCTTCACAAAAGAAATTGAATTCATTTGATGTAAACTCTCCTCCTCTATTAGACCTCAAGCATTTGATTTTCAAATCCATCTCATTTTCAACCACTGCCTTAAATGCCTTGAATTTATCTAGAGCTTCAGCTTTCTCTTTCAAAAAGGTGACCCAAGTCATTCTAGAATAATCATCAATGAGCAATATGAAATACCTATCTCCTTGCAACTTCTTACTTTGGTAGGTCCACACAAATCTATCTGCACTAGCTCAAGTAGTCCTCCAACCGATTGGTCCTTACTTTTGAAACCTATTCTTGTTTGTTTCCCAAATTGACACTCCTTGCAAATAAGATTAGCAGGCTTCACAAGCTTAGGCAAATCTCTAACAATCTGTGTAGTACTTATCTTCATAATATTATCAAAATTTATGTGACACAACCTTCTATGCCATAACCAACTCTCATCAGTCTGAGTCAACAAGCAATAGTTCTTGGTTCCTTTCAAGTGATAGATATTACCTCTAGTCTTCTTACTAGTTGCAATGACTATTCTGAAGCTTTCCCTGATCTTGCATCCATTGTCCTTGAAGCTTAAATCATAGACCTTGTCACACATCTAACCTATGCTCAAAAGATTGTGCTTCAATCCTTTCACATACAAGACATCTTCAGTATTATGCTTACCATCAAAAGAAATAGATCCTTTCCCACAAATCCTACTAGTTGTATCATCTCCAAACCTAACCAGTCCACCATCATATCTTTCCAAACTCACAAACTTACTTTTGTCACCAGTCATGTGGTGAGAACAACCACTATCAATAACCCATTCATCCTTGTCCTTAATGACCTAAGTAGCCAAAGCACTTTCCACTGGTTTTTCTTCCTTCACACAGCTAGAAGAATTAGTAGACATGGGATCTTCCTTAATAACAATGAACAAGCATTATCTAGTTCACCATTATCTGATACTCCTTCATCATCATCAAAATCTTCAACATAATAACACTTCTTTTGGGTCCTAGGCTTGTTCTTAGATCTTCTTCTATTTCTTTCAATTCTTTTAGGACATCTAGAAGAAAAATGACCTACTTTACCATAGGAAAAACATTTGAAAGGTAATTTGGCTTTATACTTACCAGATCTTCTTTGCAGTCTGTCCACAAAGTTGGCTTCAACTTCATCTAACTCATCATCGGATTTTACCTTGTACTTTTCTGATCTGGAAGTACTTACAGGAGTACTAGCTTTGAAGGTCATCTCAACTTTTGGCAGAGCATCATCTAACTCCCTCATTTCAAAAGCAATAAGCTTACCAAGCAGCTAATCCCTATTAACCATTTTTGCTTGCATGAATTCTTCAATCATGGCTACCTTGTGATAGGAGGACTTATGCAGAGATCTGAGAATTTTCATAACAACTTCCTTTTCTTTGAGAGTTATGCCTATGGCTTTTATCCCTGTAACAAGTTCATCAACTCTTTGCATAAAGGCTAATATGTTTTCATCATCATTCATCTTCAAGCTTTCATATTTCACTTTCAGACTTTGTAACTTGGTTTCCTTCACAAAATCATCTCCTTCATACGAATTTTTCAACTTTTCCCATACCTTATTTGTAGTTTCAAGATCCACAACTTTCATCAATATTGAGCCAGTTAATGAGCTTAGCAGAGCATCCTTTGCCTTGATATCTATCTCATATTCTTTGATTTCATCTTCAGTCGTCAGACCATTTGGAGGTATGGTGTATTTTGTTTCTGCAGCTTTCCAAACTTTGTAACCAAGAGAAAGAAGATGGCTTTCCATCCGACTCTTCTAGAGAACATAATTCGTTCGATCAAAATGTGATGCTTCCTTATTGTAAGACATTTTGGATCTTCCTCAAGCTGTTAAACTTTCTTCAGAGGAACTTGGCTTTGATACCAATTGTTGATATGTGTTGGACAATTGAGAGGGGGGGTGAATCAGTTGTCACTGTTATCACCTAGACTTGCACCCTTGCTGCAGTTGTAAAACTTTAGCAATCTAGAGAAACATGCGATCTTTCCAAGGTCTGTGGGTCACCTATGTTTGGAAAGAACCTCCTAAGAAGGCCGTCTTCCTAGCTGGTTATCACCTAAAATCTACTGAATTTGCAGAGGAAAAGGGAGAAGGAATGCTTTTTAAATGAAAGATAAAACTAGAAAAACTTGAAAGTAAGGGTGATTCACCAAGTTGAATAAAAGAACCCTCACAGAACTGAGAAAATGTACAACACAACTAGATACAACAAATAGACATACATAGATTCAGATGATTCTAGCAAAGGTGAGAAAAAAAATGGTTGAGAGGAACAAAAATGTTCACAAACAATCATATGCAGATTCACACTAAACTAAAAAATCAGTAAAAGAGGTAAAAATAACTTGCATTTATTCAATAAGAAGGCATAGTTACAGTAGAGGAATGCTCTGTTTGGAATCAGAAGCATAGATTACTAAAAAAATTTCAACCTTTTCTACATCACATCTTATGCATATATAGCATTTACAATTTGACCTAAGTCCATTACAATAAATTCGCCCCATGGGTTGTATCAGGAAAATATCTGCATCTGAAGGGACGTCCATCTGCAAGAATTCATGGCATAAAAATATCTGGAACAGAGGCAGATGGAAGATATTTTGAATCTTCAATATGAGCTGCTGAATCATTGACCTGCACCCATAAATGCCACAAATATCTGCATCTGTATATGCCAAATTAGTCGCTGAAACATCCAGTCGATCCAGCATGCAAATCCAAATCCAAAATTTGAAAGTGAAAATATCCTCCTCAAAAGCCCGCCAAATGATAGAGGAGGCAAAAACAAGCACTTTTTCCTTTTGAAGCATGTTGAAATTTGCCATGATGAGGGAGATACAGGCGGTCAAAGCTATGGTCAATTGCGTCTTACATCTGCATATCGCATATACAACTGTGGTATATATCGGGTTGTCAGGGAGAATATGAGTTGAGCTGTCGATGCACTATGGTCTCACCGATGTACCTACATGTGCTTTTTGTATATGCTTGTATGTGAGATGTATATACATACAATCGCCAAGATACAAAATTGACCTTGACTTTTGCATCACCTTTTGTATGTATGCCCCTGCCACGTGTCATCACTCCATTGGTCGCTGAGTTGAGCATGGGACGCATCACTGAGCAATTGCATCCTCCTTATTAGCCATTGGAGAAACTTTGAGTTGAGCCGCCGATGGTCATTGTCACGCTGAAAATCCCCTTGCATGTGCCTTTGTATATTCTTGTATCTGAGATACAATCAACCATGTATACAATGCAGAAGTCAAAGGAGACTATCAACTATATTAGAACTTTGCAACAGGTCTGGCTTGTATCTCTTCCCCTTGCATATCAGCATATACAATGCACTTCCACATACAAATGTGGAACTCAACGCTGAATTTGCCAAAATTGATTTTCCAGTTGGGTCTTCCTTGTATATCGCTGTTGTATCTAACCTTTGTATATCGCATATACAATGTGAAATATACAAAGGAAAACTGCATACAAACTCGTACATGCAAACATTTCATCTTGGCATATACATGTGACCTTTGTATATCATTTTGTATATGACCCTTGTATGTGCAAACATATAATGATAACCTTCATACAAAGAAGACATACAAACACTTCTACTTGTATGAACCAAAATGCAATATCTTTCGGGTTCAGGCTTTGTATCTCAGGATTGCATATGCCATTGTATATGCGAATGTATGTGCAAAGATATAATCGCGTATACATGCAAAAAGTGGACCCCACCTATTGTATCTTTTGTATGTTTCCTTGTATATTACTTTTGCACATTCACCCTTGTATCATTGCCTTGTATGCTTCATACACAATGCGACTTGTATATGAGATACAATCGCCTTTGCACAAGAAGCGGACCTCAATGCTGAATTGTCCTCCTTTGCATATGCACATGATCAGCTGTCGGAAAGACTTTAAACTGAGTCGCCAATATACATCATCTCACTGAAAATCCCCTATATGTCTGCCTTGTATACTTCATCGGCCATCAGAGAGACTATGAGTTGAGTCGCTGATGCACAATGTTACACCGAAAATCCCCTTTGTACGTCTGCCAATGTACACCATGTCTTTGCATCTTGGCGATGTACATTTCCTTTGTATATTCCACCTCTTATATCTTCCCCTTTGCATCTTTTCTTTTGTATCATTTGCCTTTGTATATTCTCTTGTATATGTGGACATACAATGTGAACATACAACGAAACATACAATTGTATATGCATACAAAATGACTAAGTATAAAATTGAGAAACATTTGCGATGGAAAGTACTTGAAGACAAAAGATTTCTGGGTTTTTCTGGGTTTTCTGCAAGGATTCTCAAGGTGAGATTTTTGGGATTTTTTGCAAGGCACAACATTAGTATTTGAAGGATTTAAGCCTTGTAGGGTCATTTTCTAAAGGATATTCAAGGAATATACAAGGTGAACTATTTAACTCTAGATAGAGGAAAATAGGTCAACAGTCACAAAAACTTAAACACTTTCTACAATTAAACATTCATCATTTATCCACAATTATTATGATTTAACAATGAGTGCATGAAATCAGAAACTTAACCACAAATATAACATCAAACACAAGAGACACCAGATTTACGTGGAAAACCCCAAGGTGGGGAAAAATCACGGATAGGATTAACTCTCAATATATATTGCAATCTTGAAATAATGATGTTTAGGCTTGGTCACTCCACGGGCCTAAACATACTAGCTTATTACCGTGAAGAACAACTAGGTCTAGCAGGCTCACTGCCTCAACCCTAAACCTAGCAAGATTGCAATAAGGGTTGTTAAACCCTACTGGCAGCTTATTGCTAGACTTGCTACCATGATCAACACCTTTCTATATTTGTGACTGAAGTATAATAATTCCACTGCTCTGCTCTGCTCTTCCTCTTTTTTTCTCTGCCTCTTCTCTGCTTTGCCTTTTGGACCTTTCTTAATATCTTTCCATTTTCGCTCAAGGAAACTTTTTCCATGACTCAACTACAAGTATTTATACACTACATCAACCTTGGAATGATCATCAAGGTCAGCATCACAATCATCAACCATTGGAACAATCTCCAAGGTCGATATTACAAACATTTACAAAATAGATCTTGACTTATTACAACATTGTGCAAAGGAAATGAAATGCGGATCACGCCATGCCTTAGCTAGGACTCAAACATGATCTTCCATGCCACAACATGCTTCCACAAACTTCCAGAGATCTTCGCAATCACTGGGATTAACCAGGTCGGCCAAGACTAGTTACACGCTACAATATCTGGGAACAATCTTCAAACATAATCTCAATTTCTTAACGTGGACCAAAGTCTAGATAGGAACATGATTAGGAGACATCCACAACCATACTATAATCATTAGGAGCAACCGCACGAACCTTAACTACTTTATCCATAGGAATCTTCTCACTGGAACACATGAACTTCACTGTGTTCAACTGTCATAAAAGAAAGATAGCTTGCGAACCACCAAACCACGAACTATTGCAACTGTAGGCACTTATCATCATTCCAGACTTCCCTCTAGAACCGCAGAGCAAAATACTTTATTGCAAAGGAATGCGGAGCAGAATACATTCTTCCTATCCCAACTGAACTTACAAAAAAAGCAAGTTTCACTCTAGTGAACACAACTTACTAAGATCTTCATGCGGAGGATTCAAACCTGGAATGCAACATCCTTAGTCATACCTCTAACTTACTTCCAATCCACAGACCATGAACTTCAAACAGAAGTAAATGCGGAGTAGTTTATCAGACTATTCTTTAGCATACAACTCACTATCTGTCTAACATTATAAAATGTCCCCTTGGGGACTTTTCCCTCATAAGGTTTAGCTCCTGGGTCTTTTGCATGCATTTAGGACATCTTACTTCATAATTTGGCATCCTAATGGAATGAGCCCTAGGTAACATGACAAATGGGACCTAGGAGGACCCCTTGAGTTGTACCCTACCCAAAATAGGGTGGAGGACTTGGGCGTCTGCGCCCTAGTCCTACCCTATTTTTGGGCAGCCCTAATTTCTCGGTGTCGATTTATGACCATTATTTGGGTCCTTTGCCGACACGGTAAGTTTAGATTACGAAAATATTGGTGAGAGTGTTTGTAGTTGCATATAAAAGCATGTTTAGGCATTCATTTGAAAACTAGATTATGTTCATGTGATTTTGGCATCCTAAAGGTGATTCAAGGCTTTCATAGTGTTGCAAGAGTAGACTTGTTTTGTTTATATGTTTGTATTTGTAGATTTGAGCATTCATCTCCTTATGGAATGAAGAGCATCTTCCTCCCATGAGATCTTCACTACAAGGTGATATCATTGTACTTTCTATCATTGTTTCATTTGGATTTGGACTTTGCCTCACAAGGGCATGCTCTCTCTATCTAACAAAGGTGTTTGGAAGACTTAAGTGTCCTTCCGAGGCTTGACTGAGGCAAGCTCCTAAACACCACAACCCCCTCCCAAAGTCTATGATTGTAGGTTATAGGTGTCGTATCTGAAGGAGTGGAGTTGCAAGAAGGATTAGCAGACATCAAGGATTCAGGATCTGAAGAAAAGTAAGACACAGCAGCCTTTTCAGGACTTGGGTGCCTATACAATTGTCCTCCGCAGCTGAATTTCTAGAAATAGAAGTTACAGTGCAGATCAGTGTTGGAAGGAGGTCAATATCCCACAAAGAAACTGGCACCTTGGACTTGGGTGCCCACACCTTAGTCCCCGACATTTCCGTTTCCAAACCCCGAAAATAAGTATGCAGTGATTTGTTATTTTACATCTTCCTGTAGCAGCAATTTCTGTAATTCATCCGTTTACTATCGTTTTCATACAATTAGGGTTTTAATGGTTAATTGAGCATAGGAGAGAGAGAATTGACAATTAAACACCCTAATCCAAGTTTCCCTACATTTCAGAGCGATCTAGGATACGATAGTGAATTGCCACTCGACCCTAGGTCCTTGAATGTATAGGGTGAAAGGAGGATTCAAACATATAAACACTTAAACATATACTACAAATTATGATACCTACGAGGCTTCACCTTCTTCTAAGGAACTAGATTCTCTATATGGTCGTGGATTTCAAATTTTGTACAAACATAATGACTATGTAGGTAAGGGATGTGGTGTAAATCAACAAGGAATTCAAGTACCTATAGAATTTGATTCAACAAATTACTCAAGCGGCATTAGATATAATCCTTTTAAAGAAAAGAAAGCCTCTTGTCGTCCTAAACTTAATACAATATCAAAACAACATGAGAGATATCCTAGATATGTATATTCTTAATGATGGTGCTAAATAGGTAAGTATTTCTAACCTTTTATCTCTCTCGTGATGTGCTTCCCCCATGATGTGTTATGTGTTGTTTAGGCCTCCTGGGATGACCTCAGATTCTCCTATAAGGTCCGGGATACTAGGAGACTGCCTCGGTTGTGACCTTCCATTTGTATCATCATTCTTCTATATTGCCTCTCTCTTTGATTTCATCGTTGTGTGTTGTGTCTTACGGACATAGCGTCACGGTTGGTGACTTGGGGGCACCCTCCTACATGACTGTCCCTAAGACACTTGTTTCTCCTCTCTTATTTGTTGTTTCCCTTCCTCTAATGTTTCTATCTAGCGGGTGGATGATGAAAAACATTTGCACTGATGTGGACCTAGTGTCCCTTTTGAGAGCAATCAAAAAATGGACTTAGTTCCTAATATGATGATGGGGTTGTATATTTTATCTGACGCTTGGCTAGTAGAATCACTTGTGCTTTCTGCATAGTGATTTTGATGGTGTTTTATCTCATTTACAAATCATAACAATACTGCTGCTCCGTGCACTTTGTCTACCTTGAATATTGCATGCCTCAAATTTCATATGCATTGATGTTGTTTATCATGATTTTGTAGACACTAACATGTTTCTTGTAGGGATGTGTTTGTGGGAACATTTAGCGATCGTAAAATATATGTCACCTTCCGGGGGCATAGGCTTTGCGAGAGCTTGTGTTCCCTTGTGTGTTTTCTTTCTACCTTAACGTGCTTGATATCGATATCTGATATCAACCACCTTAAGGTGGGGGTATATATAAGGTAAGTTGTCTGTTGTAGATGTTATCTATGTGCTTGTCCTCAGATGCAGTTTAAAGACTAGCTCAATGAGTGCTTCCTGCATCCTGAGTTTGTTTGCAATCACTCAATCAATCATGTAAGCCCTCTGGGGAGGTGGGATATCGCGTATATCCTTTTTATCTTAAGCTCTATTTGGAGGTGGGGATGGTGTATTTCTCAGAGCAGACTGCATCATCCTGTCATTTTCAAAAGTCCTCTGTGGAGGAGGGGAGCAGTTCTATGACTAACTCAACCCTTAAGCATGTTTTCGGTGATTGTTGTGGCGAAGCCTAATCATCAGTGTGTGCCTGCAATGTGCCTAAGATGGTGATGAACCTAGAAATAGGAACACTCCATCGCTTGTCTGCCATGTTTTCTCCATGTCTTCAAGTGTGTGTGTTTGGCATGTTTGTTTCCCCATATGCAGTGCGATGAGTGCTTCCTATATTTTCAAAATTTTTGTGTGTCTTGCATGTGTGTTACCCCATATATGCAGTTTAAAGACCCGCGCGATGAGTGCATCATGTATTATTGGAGGTTTGTTTACTTTCTAGTACTTGCATTTGCATTTCATATATATGAGAAAAAGAAAAGAAAATAAATCATGCCTGTCTTCCATGCATTAATGTGTCTTCTATGCATTGACTATCTTCTCCGTGTTCTGCATAACTGTAATTGTCTTCTCCGCATTTTGCATGCCTGTTACTATTTTCTATGTGATTGGCGTGTCTTCTCCATGCTTGATGTGTTTGTTGTGTTTGTGACCTTACTTTAATGCATGTATTGGCATCGCGTTTATACATACATTAAAGTGGGGGCTAAATGTAATGTCAAAAAATGTCCCCTTGGGCGCTTTTCCCTCTTAAGGTTTAGCTCTCGAGTCTTTTGCATGCATTTAGGACATCTTACTTCATAATTTGGCATCCTGACGGAATGATTCCTAGGTAACATGACAAATGGGACCTAGGAGGACCCCTTGAGCTATACCCTACCCAAAATGGGGGGGGAGGGTACTTGGGCGCCTGCGCCCTAGTCCTGCCCTATTTTGGGGCAACCCGAATTTCTAGGTGTCGATTAATGACCGTTATTTGGGTCCTTTGTCGACACGGTAAGTTTGAAATACGAAAATCTTGGCAAGAGTGTTTGTAGTTGCATATAAAAGCATGTTTAGGCATTCATTTAAAAACTAGATGATATTCATGTGATTTTGGCATCCTAAGGTGATTCAAGGCTTTCATTGTGTTGCAAGAGTAGACTTGTGTGGTTTATGTGTTTGTGTTTGCAGAATTGAGCATCCATTTCATCATGGAATGAAGAGCATCTTCCTCCCATGATATCTTCACTACAAGGTGACATTATATTGTGTTTTCATCATCATTTCCTTTGGTTTTTGCCTCTGCCTCACAAGGGCACACACTCTCTATCTGACAACGGTGTTTGGAGACTTAAGTGTCCTCCGAGGCTTGACTGAGGCAAGCCTCTAAACACCACAACCCCCTCCCAAAGTCTTGTGATTGTAGGTTACAAGTTTCGCATTGGGAAAAAGTGAAGTTGTAGGAAGGATTAGCAGACATCAAAGATTTCAGATCTGAAGAGAAGTAGGACACCAGAGCATTTTCAGGACTTGGGCGCTCACTCTAGTTTCCTCTACAACTAAATTTCTAGAAACAGGAGTTACAGTGCTAATCAGTGTCAGAAGGAGGTCAGGATCTTGCAAAGAAACTGGTACCTTGGACTTGGGCACCCGCTCAAGTGTCCCTAACTTTTCCACCTTGAAACCCTAAAAATAGGTACTTTGTGATTTGCTATTTTACTTCCGTCTGTAAGAGCTTTTTCTGTTATTTGTCAATTTATTTTCGTATTTGCATAATTAAGGTTTTAATGGTCGAATGAGCCTAAAAGAAGAGAAATTGATAATTGAATTCCCTAATCCAAGCTTCCCTGCATCTCACAATGATCTAGGGTATGATAGTGAATTGCCATTCGACCCTAGATCCTTGAATGTATAGGGTGAACGGAGGGTTCAAACATATAAACACTTAAACTTGGATTAGGGAATTCAATTATCAATTTCTCTTCTCTTATGCTCAACTGACCATTAAAACCCTAATTATGCAAATACGGCAATAAACTAACGAATAATGGAAAAAGCTCTTGCAGACGGAAGTAAAATAGCAAACCAAAGAGTACCTATTTTTGGGGTTCCGAGGCGGAAAAGTCAGGGACATTGGAGCAAGCACCCAAGTCCAAGGTACAAATTTCTTTGCGAGATCTTGACCTCCTTCCAACACTGATTAGCATTGTAACTCTTGTTTCTAGGACTTGGGAGCTCACTCTAGTGTCCTCCGCAGCTGAATTCCTAGAAACAAGAGTTACAGTGCTGATCAGTGTCGGAAGGAGCTCAGGATCCTACAAAGAAACTGGTACTTAAACTTATACTACAAATTATGATACCTACGAGGATTCACCTTCTTCTAAGCTCTTCGAGGTTTGATTTAATGTTAGGTTGAATGTTTTCTTGTTGAAGTTCATTAGTACCCATATTCGCTATCCTCTTGGGTGGTGGGAGAAGAAAATTATTTTGAGTGATCTCAACATCCATCCTTGAGGGATTTAATGTGAGAAACTTATCCTCATCCACTAGGACTACATCCTTAGTGATGTCCAAATGACTTGAATATTAAAACAAAGGAGGGACATTAAAGCTCTTCTCTTCCTTAGTGAAATCCAGGGTGTGTGAACACTCAACTAAAGGAATAAGATTGGTAGGATGATCCATAGAGGTTTCATGCATAGAGTTTTTATTGTTGTTAAATGAAAGCTCATTGTCTACCCATGGAATGTTCTTTGTTAAAGGGAGCTCTTCATTCACTAATCATATGCATTGATGTTGATGTTTATCATGATATTGTAGACACTAACATGTTTCTTGCAGGGATGTGTTTGTGGGAACATTTGGCGATCGTGAAGTACATGTCACCTCTGGGGGGTATGGGCTTTGCAAAACTCAGTGTTCCCTTGTGTGTTTTATTCCTACCTTAACGTGCATGATATTGATAATTGATATCAACCACCTTAAAGTGGGGGCATATATAAGGTAAGTTGTCTGTTATAGATGTTAGCAATGTGTTTGTCCTCAGGTACAAAGACCTGCACGATGAGTGCATCATGCATCTTAAGTTTGTTTTCAATCAATCAATCAATCATGTAATCCCTCTGCGGAGGTGGGATATCATGTATATCCTTTTTATCTTAAGCCCTTTGTAGTGGTGGGGATGGTGTACTTCTCGGAGCAGATTGCATCATCCTATCATTTTCAAAAGTCCTCTATGGAGGTGGGGAGCGGTTCTATAACTAACTCAACCCTTAAGCGTGTCTTTGGCGATTGTTGTGGTGAAGCCCAATCATCGGTGTGTGCCTGTAATGTGCCTGAAATGGTGATGGGCCTAGAAATAGGGAACACACCATCACTTGTCTATTGTGCTTTCTCCATGTCTTCAAGTGTGTGTGTTTTGGCATGCTTATTTTGTTTCGCATGTTTGTTGCCCCATATGCAGTCTAAAGACCAGCGCCTTAGGGTTGTGCTTCCTACATTTTGGGAGTTTTTGCATGTCTTGCTTGTGTGTTTCCCCATATATACAAAGACCTGTGTGATGAGTACATTGTATTATGGGAGGTTTGTTTACTTTCCAGTACTTGCATCTGCATTTCATTTATATGAGAAAAAGAAAAGAAATGAATCATGCCTGTCTTCTATGCATTAATGTGTCTTCTATGCATTGTTTGTCTTCTCCATGTTCTACGTGACTGTAACTGTCTTCTTCATGTTTTACATGCCTGTTACTATTTTCTATGTGATTGGTGTGTCTTCTCCGTGCATAATGTGTTTACGATGTTTTTGACCTTACTTTAATGCACGTATTGGCCTCACGTTTATACATACATTAAAGTGGGGGCTAAATGTAACGTCAGAAAATGTCCCCTTAGGGGCTTTTCCCTCTTAAGGTTTAGCTCCTGGGTCTTTTGCATGCTTTTAGGACATCTTACTTCATAATTTGGCATCCCAATGGAATGAGCCCTAGGTAACATGACAAATGGGACCTAGGAGGACCCTTTGAGTTGTACCCTACCTAAAATACAGGGGAGGACTTGGGTGCCCGTGCCCTAGTCCTGCCCTATTTTGGGGCAGCCCCAATTTCTGGGTGTCAGTTTATGACCGTTATCTGGGTCCTTTACCGACATGATAAGTTTGAATTATGAAAATCTTAGCGGAAGTGTTTGTAGTTGCATATAAAATCATGCTTAGGCATTCATTTGAAAACTAGATTATGTTCATGTGATTTTAGCATCCTAAGGTGATTCAAGGCTTCTATTGTGTTGCATGAGTAGACTTGTGTGGTTTGTGTGTTTGTATTTGCATATTTGAATATCAATTCCCTCATGGAATGGAGAGAATCTTCCTCCCATGAGAGCTTCACTACAAGGTGACATTATATTGTATTTTCATTATCATTTCCTTTGGTTTTTGCCTCTGTCTCACAAGGGCACACACTCTCTATCTGACAACGGTGTTCAGAGACTTAAGTGTCCTCTGGGGCTTGACTGAGGAAAGCCTCTAAACACCACAACCCTCTCCCAAAGTCTTGTGATTGCAGATTATAGGTGTTGCATTTGGGAAAAGTGTAGTTGTAGGAAGGATTGGTAGACATCAAGGATTCAGGATTCAAAGAGAAGCAGGACACCGGAGCATTTCCAAGACTTGGGCACTCACTCGAGTGTCCTCCACAACTAAATTTCTAGAAATAGGAGTTACAGTGCTGATCAGTGTCGGAAGGAGGTTAGGATCCCGCAAAGAAACTTGTACCTTGGACTTGGGCACCTGCTCGAGTGTCCCCAACTATTTCACCTCGGAACCCTGAAAATAGGTACTTTGTGATTTGCTATTTTACTTCCGTCTACAAGATTTTTTTCTATTATTGGTCAGTTTATTGTTGTATTTGCATAATTAGGGTTTTAATGGTCAATTGAGCATAAGAGAAGAGAAATTGATAATTGAATTCCCTAATCCAAGCTTCCCTACATCTCATAGTGATCTAGTGTATGATAGTGAATTGCCACTCGACCCTAGATCCTTGAATGTAAAGTGGAAAGGCGGATTTAAACATCAAAACACTAAAACATTAACAAATCTAATTTTCCACTAAACAGTTTGTACTGCACTTCTTTGTAGCTCACTAGTTTCTTTTAGAGAGGCTAATTTTCTCAATATCCTCAACATACAAGTCTTCTAAACAAGTAATAGAATAAGATACAATTAACACCAATGACAACAAGAATATGTTGACATCAATGACAACACAAATTAGGCACATACTTGCAACAGGTTGAAGAAAGCATTATATGGACTCAAGCAAGCTCCTAGAGCCTAGTATGCAAGGTTGGATAAGTACTCGTTACAATTAGGATTCAATAGAGGTATTGCTGACAGTAATCTCTATTTCAAGATTAGTGGTGATCAAATCTTGATTGTTGAAGTCTTTGTTGATGATATCATCTTTGGAGGCAATGACAGTCTGTGCATGAAATTTTCTGGTGAAATGTAGGAGTTTGAGATGTCTATGTTTGGTGAGATAAATTTCTTTCTGGGTCTACAAATCAATCAATCAGATAAATGAATCTTCATATCTTAGTCTAAGTATGTTAAAGAGTTGTTGAAGAAGTTTGGGATGGAAGACTCTAAATCGGTATGTACTCCCATGGTGACTGGCTGCAAGTTGAGAAAAATTGATGAATCACCTAAGACTGATCAGAAAAAAGTATAGATCCATTATTGGAGGTGTTAGTTTTTCTTCTGAATCAGCATTAGGGTTTGCCACTTCTAATGCATAGGTAGATTCAGCCAACTAAATACAGGAGGTTGCGTGAGCTCCTCCCCTTCACTTCTGGTTCTGCCGCACCAAGGGGGGTGTCCCTATTTGATAAAAGTATAACCTTGACTAGCTCAATGACAGAAGGATTTAACTTGACAGCAACAGGCAGAATACTCTCATGTATGGACCAAGATTTGTGTAACAAATCACAAGGTTGGCAACATTCTTGGACATGATGTCTGGTTGGGTATGAGAGCATGCAGGGATCCTAATCCTACTCCTACAACTAACAGGTGGAAGGATGAAATGGTTTGATTTGATTTTTGGATGCAAAGCTGGACATGGTATATAACCTCAACACAGAGCTAGATTGGTGCCTATCCAGGGTTTGGAGTCGGTAGACATACACCTGTGAATGATCAGCATGAACAACTAAAACTAGATTTCAGGGTGATATACATGATATCTGCCTTACAGATATCTCTCAATACAGAGTGTTAAGCTGTCTATACTTATGGCATCCCTATTGCAGTATACCCTTCCTAATATTCAATTTGAAAACAGTTTAATCTACCCCTTGAGCATAAGTTAAAAGATTAAACATTCAACAGAGGAATTCTATGTTCTAGAATCTCAGACATTCCTTGAATGCCTGGACTCAGAAGAAAGATACATGCAAAACTGGAGATAGAATCAGCATAACACATGCAAACATAGCATTATTCATATAAAATTGACCATGAAATCAGTGGATTCATGCACAAACGTACAACAGGAGATACATAAACTCGCAAGTTTTGCTGCACAGAGCAACCAAAACCAGTTGTATCTTATTACAGAGCCAAAATGTCTAGTTTTCAACAACCTCAAAAATGGTAACACAGTCCGCCTATATTGGCCAGAAAGTGTACCCGCAGCAATTAATTACAAGGCTTTTACAAAAATCTGCCAGATATAGATCCTTCAAAGGAATGGCGCTCAGAATTTATTGCTGCAGAGACAGAAAGTAGACAATGGTGGCCTCAAGCCCTGTGCCACCATCTGGAAGTCTTCATGCTAAAAATCAGGTAGTTTAATCACTTGTACTGTCGCCCACACCCCTGCTACAATCGCCATTGATGGCTCAATCACCCGCAGCCTACTTGGAAACCGTCGCACTATTCAAAATGGAGCTTCTCGCCAAGAAGCGCTTCCTCGCAGGTTCAAAATAATGTAGGGAGATTAATCCCACATGAATAGTGAGAAGACCACTTCAACGTTTTATAAACATGGCCACAAACATACTAAGTGTCGAGCACTTTTGCCGTGTTCGACACACAAGCCCTCGCCCAAAGCTAAGCCATCGGCTTGCCCCAAAAAACTCTTGCCAATCTTTCAAGTCTCTCCGATGGCAAACAAAACACAACCTCCGTCGCCGTGACTCCCTCCATCAGAGCATCCAAAAATCCTTTGGCCGACCTCATGTGTTACACCGATGAAGCCCATTGCAATCCCCTGTCGGCCAGACCAATCCCATCGGCCAACCTGAAAATCCTCTGATCAACCTCAATAGTCTTGCCAACGCCATCACAAACTCCATATTTCCCATCATCAGCCAGAGATAGACCATCGGGCCAACTTCCATCGACTAGGCTGATAAAACAAGTCTCACCGATGGCCAAGCAAAAAACACCCGTCTCCAAGACAAAAACCATCGGCCAACCCAAAAGCAACGCTCGCTGACAACAAAGGTCATGCCGATGGCAACTTGGCTTCCCATCTCCGTCGGTGTGACTTAGACCGTCGGAGCAAGACCACAAACCTATGCCGATAGCTGCCATCACGCCGATGAAACCAAAAACATAAAGCTTTGAACCATTGATCCGGTTCAAACAGATGGTTCAATGGTGAGGTTCAACACTGAGGTTCGCCGGCGAGGTTCAAACCGAAAGTTCAAAGACACAATCGGAGCACTCAAAAAAACAAAACTTTCGCTGATGGACAAAACATGATGACCCCTTCCTCAAGAAAGATGAAGGGGTGCCAAAACTCAGAACCTTTTGGATTTTTTGGGAAGGTGCCTACATGAAAAATTGCTCGAAAACTGACAGTCAATTCAGGCACCAACAGTGGCTCTGATTAGAGACGTGCAGGTGCAAGACTGCAGCAAGAATCCTAGATCTCTGGGATGCAAACCAGTCCCCTATCCATTGGGCACAGAGTCAAACTTGCACCAATCTGCATCACCAAACACATTATTTTAAAATAAACATGGTGGCCCAGGGCCACCAAAAAGGAAAAACCAGACTTTTCCTTTGTCAAACACCTGATTTTCTTTTGATTTCTTCAAATGAAGCCTAAAAGCATTTAACTGTCTGCAGCAAGCCCCTTGGCAATTATTTGTGCTACTGCTCATTTCTTTTTCTTCAACAAATCTACAGCTAGCTTTATCAGCATATATAATTATCAGTTGTAGAATGTCATCATCATATGAGTCATTGATGTTGCTTGGAAAAATAACAGACTCACATGAAACAAATGAATCCACATCAGAATTTTGCCCTTCCTCAAAAAATAAGAGCTCCTCTGTATCAAACATGCAATATTCAGGCACAAGCAACATCTAATAATCAAATTTATCTTGATGAACATACAGATATCCATCATCATCATGCACAACAGTTTTATCATTAATGTCCACCTGAAATGTCTCAAGAGAAGGCAGAAATAACTCAGAATGTAGCCCTACACTGAAAGCTTCATAGTCACCCTTGCAATCAACACTATCCCCAACTGTATGAGCACACACATTTGCAATTTTCCCATCCACCTCTGAATAGTGACCTTGTTTTTTATCTTCACCAGTGCCCTGATAATCAAAAGCAAAGTTTTCAACCTCTGCACTATGAAGGTGGCCAAAATCTTCAAGGAAACATTCATAATCAGCATCCAAATATATTTCATTATCTGAAAGGCTCACATATGCATCTGAATGCTGGCAATCACTAGCATATTCACTGCCATCCCTTGAATCAATGTTTTCTATATTCAGAGTGAAGCTCTGCATATCCACTTCATATAAATAATCAGGCATAACTGGGATATGTACACTGCTGCAAGACACAACTTCATGTATGTCTCTCATTTGATCAATTGGAGGGCACCTTATGTCTGCAGGCTTGTCTTCTAAAGGCTGATAACAATCTTTGTTTTCATTATTACAAGATGTGCTTACATTTTCTACAACATTTTCTTCATGCATCACATCATGGCTGCACACATTATTCTGAAATATATTTCCCTCTATACAATCATTTCTCAATGCACATACTGGGAGAGCTGAAATATATTCACTTTGATAACTGCTTTGACAACTTGCAGCCATGAAACCTACTGGCATTCCATATTTCTCATTGTTTTCTATGTCCATAGCAAATTGGAAAGCCTGGTGAAGTGTGACTGGTTCTTTATCTCTCAACAGATAACTCATTTCTTCATCAAATGCAGCCAAATAAATTGTCAAGCACAATGCATTATTAGGTCTCATATATTCAGGGATCTACCTGAGCAATTTAATAAACCTAGGATTAAAGGCTGGAACCAGCTCCTCATCTTCCCTTTGGATATTCATAAAATGTATGATTAATGAGGCCACATCAAACCTTTCACCAAACTGCCCTAGGAATGCAACTTCTAAATCTATCCATGAAGAAACTAAACAAACAGGCAGGTCTAAAAACTATATCCTAGCATCATCTTCCAATGACTGAACAAAGAGTCTCATTACTACATCTTCATCCTCTACCTCATAATCTTCTATTAAATTACAAAATCTTTGCAGATGTTTGTTTTCCAATTTAGAATCTGATCCACTATATTTTGGCAAACATATTCTAATTTTATTGGGAATAATATTTGGGTAACCATATATCCTTGTGAAATTTAGGGCTTTATATCTTTCAATAAAGAATGGTCTTCTCTAAGAGCACGACCAGGCTTGCTATTCTGAACTCAACATTTTGAATCAAAGATGAATACCTGGATATTTGTTGCAGCATTGATAGGTTCTTTCAACAGAGTCACCACCTCTCAGAGAGAGGACAGAATGTCAGCAAGGCACTTTTGTTTTCTGGATTCATCACCCCAGCAGAGCACCACATGGTTCCTTTTTGCTGCAACAACTTCACTGGAAACTAGATTTTCCAGCCCTCAGGTTACTTAACTCTCTCTCTCCCCAGCGGAGTCGCCATTTTTGTTGGTGACTCGGATGGGCACACAGATATTTCACCAGGGAGGACAAAAATAACAATTTTCAAATCACCATCCCCAGTAGAGTCACCATTTTTGTTGGTTTTTCTTCTGAATAAGCATTAGGGTTTCCCACTTCTAATGCACAGGTAGATTCAGCCAACTGAATACAAGAGGTTGCGTGAGCTCCTCCCCTTCACTTCTGGTTCTGCCGCACCAAGGGGGTGTCCCTATTTGATAAAAGTATAACTTTGACTAGCTCAATGACAGAAGGATTTAACTTGACAGCAACAGGCAGAATACTCTCATGTATGGACCAAGATTTGTGTAACAAATCACAAGGTTGGCAACATTCTTGGACATGATGTCTGGTTGGGTATGAGAGCATGCAGGGATCCTAATCCTACTCCTACAACTAACAGGTGGAAGGATGAAATGGTTTGATTTGATTTTTGGATGCAAAGCTGGACATGGTGTATAACCTCAACACAAAGCTAGATTGGTGCCTATCCAGGGTTTGGAGTCGGTAGACATACACCTGTGAATGATCAGCATGAACAACTAAAACTAGATTTTAGGGGGATATACATGATATCTGCCTTACAGATATCTCCCAATACAGAGTGTTAAGCTGTCTATACTTATGGCATCCCTATTGCAGTATACCCTTCCCAATATTCAATCTGAAAATAGTTTAATCTACCCCTTGAGCAGAAGTTAAAAGATTAAACATTCAACACAGGAATTCTATGTTCTAGAATCTCAGACATTCCTTGAATGCCTAGACTCAGAAGAAAGATACATGCAAAACTGGAGACAGAATCAGCATAACACATGCAAACATAGCATTATTCATATAAAATTGACCATGAAATCAGTGGATTCATGCACAAACGTACAACAGGAGATACATAAACTCGCAAGTTTTGCTGCACAGAGCAACCAAAACTAGTTGTATCTTATTACAGAGCCAAAATGTCCAGTTTTCAACAACCTCAAAAATGGTAACACAGTCCGCCTATATTGGCCAGAAAGTGTACCCGCAGCAATTAATTACAAGGCTTTTACAAAAATCCGCCAGATACAGATCCTTCAAAGGAATGGCGCTCAGAATTTATTGCTACAGAGACAGAAAGTAGACAATGGTGGCCTCAAGCCCTGTGCCAGCATCTGGAAGTCTTCATGCTAAAAATCAGGCAGTTTAATCACTTGTACTGTTGCCCACACCCCTGCTACAATCGCCATTGATGGCTCAACCACCCGCGGCCTACTTGGAAACCGTCGCACTGTTCAAAATGGAGCTTCCCGCCAAGAAGCGCTTCCTCGCAGGTTCAAAATAATGTAGGGAGATTAATCCCACATGCATAGTGAGAAGACCACTTCAACGTTTTATAAACATGGCCACAAACATACTAAGTGTCGAGCACTTTTGCTGCGCTCGACACACAAGCCCTCGCCCAAAGCTAAGCCATCAGCTTGCCCCAAAAAACTCTTGCCGATCTTTCAAGTCTCTCCGATGGCAAACAAAACACAACCTCCGTCGCCGTGACTCCCTCCATCGGAGCATCCAAAAATCCTCTGGCCGACCTCATGTGTTACACCGATGAAGCCCATCGCAATCCCCTGTCGGCCAAACCAATCCCATCGGCCAACCTGAAACTCCTCTGACCGACCTCAATAGTCTCGCCGACGCCATCGCAAACTCCATATTTCCCATCATCGGCCAAAGATAGACCATCGGGCCAACTTCCATCGACTAGGCTGATAAAACAAGTCTCACTGATGGCCAAGCAAAAAACACCCGTTGCCAAGACAAAAACCATCGGCCAACCCAAAAGCAACGCTCGCCGACAACAAAAGTCACGCCGATGGCAACTTGGCTTCCCATCTCCGTTGGTGTGACTTAGATCGTCGGAGCAAGACCACAAACCTATGCCGATAGCTGCCATCACGCCGATGAAACCAAAAACATAAAGCTTTGAACCATTGAACTGGTTCAAACAGATGGTTCAATGGCGAGGTTCAACACTGAGGTTCGTCGGTGAGGTTCAAACCTAATGTTCAAAGACACAATCGGAGCACTCAAAAAAACAAAACTTTCACTAATGGACAAAACATGATGACCCCTTCCTCAGGAAAGATGAAGGGGTGCCAAAACTCAGAACCTTTTGGATTTTTTGGGAAGGTGCCTACATGAAAAATTGCTCGGAAACTGACAGTCAATTCAGGCACCAACAGGAGGATTACTTTATCTAACCCAAACTAGACCTTGTTGCAAGTATGAGGTGAACCAGTGTTGTCATTGATGTCAACATACTCATATTACATTGACAAGAAGGATTGGATGAGCTGTGTGTTGAGGATATTGAGAAAATTACCCTCAGTCAGGAACAGTGATGAGAAGAAGGCAAATATATTGGATAGGTTGAGAACCGGAGGATGCGGATTAAAGGGTTTGCAGATATGAGTCTTGAGATGCTTCAGTCAAGTTTTCAGAGGTCCGCATGAAGACCTGAAGAAGTTATGGCTGTCTGTGTGGAACCGGTTCCGGCAAGTGCTTAGAGGTGACAGAGGATCATAGAAAGGTCCGGTGAGGTCCGGAATTGTACAATCCAAATCTGCGGATTGGAAAGAGTATTTGGGATGTCCTTGTGATGTGCCATCTCGAGTTGTGTATGATTTGGAGGTCCGGAAGTACCTCTTGCATTATGACAGTGGCGACAGACTGTGTTCTTGAAGTTCCGGATAAGGAGGATAAGAGATTTCAGTAAGTAAAGGAAATGCGGACATACCTGGTCATTCAGACAGGCTTGTGAAAGTTCTTGGATCATGTTGAGATTGTGTTATTGGTCCGCATTGATAATGTATGATTTGGAGGTCCGGAAGTACCTTCTACAGTGGCGACAGACTGTGTTCTTGAAGTTCCGGACGAGGAAGACAAGAGATTCCAGCAAGTAAAGGAAGTGCGGATGTATCCGGACATTCAGGCAGGCTTGTGAAGTTTTCTGGATCATGTTGAGGTTGTGTTGTTGATCCGCATTGATAGTAGAGCCCGGAATTGAAGTTATTCTTCCGGATGAAGTTCTTGCTCTATTTAGCCGACCGGATGAGTTGTTCATCCTGCGAATGTTCTTGTGGTGGCCGACCGGATGTGTTATTCATCTTGCGGATACTCTTATGATTGTTTGCCGACTTAGATGTTTGATCCTAAGTCGATGTCTTGTATAAATAACGGTCTGTGAGTTCATTTCGAGGTGTGGTGTGTGTGGATGAGTGTGGCATAGCGAAGAGAAGTGCGAAAGGCAGAACAGAGGTTTTTGGGCTTAATTGGAACTGATCCGGACATAGTAGAGATGTCATTCTCCAGTTCAAGACTGTGATTTTTATCACTTTGTAGATAGTGTGTCTCTTTGTAGGCAGTGGGCCTCTTTGTGAGCAGTGTGCTCGGGCAGTGAGCCCTAATTGGCATGTGCCATTCATTTTTCTTTATTCTTCTAACAGAGAATAATTCTTGGGTTAATCACCCCGTGGTTTTTCCCTTAACCAGGCTTTCCACGTCAAAATCTTGGTGTTCAATGTGTTGATGCTTATCTGCTCTTGTGTTTATGTATTATGCTTTCATGAATGATTAATTGATATGCTGCTAACTAACAACAAAGAATCAAGTGTTTGAAAGAACAAGAAGTTTTATACAACTGATTCACCCCCCCTCTCAGTTGTATGCCCTAGATCCAACAATTGGTATCAGAGCTAAGTTCCTCTGATAGGAGCTTAACCGCTTGAGGAGATCCAGGATGTCGTCATACAAGAAGGATAGTCCGAAGTTCGATGGAACCAACTTCACTCTCTGGAAAGGTCGCATGAAGTGTCACTTGGAATGTATGGGAAAAGCATACTTGGCTATGGTTTCAAAACCATATGTACCTCCACAAGGTGGTCCGACAACTCTGAATGAAATCACAGAAGCTAAAAACAATCTGCGGACCAAGGAAGCTCTTCTAAGCGCATTGAATGACTCAGATCTCTCGAATGTTATTGACCTACCAACTGCATATGAGATCCTGACTAAACTGGAACTTCTGTATGAAGGAGATGAGTTTGTCAAAAGTGCAAGGTTGCAAAGTCTGAAAGGGAAATTTGAAAGATTGAAAATGAGAGATGATGAAAACATCACTACCTTTATGCCAAGAGTGAATGAGCTGGTATGTGGAATCAGAAATGCTGGTGGAACTTTAGATGAAAATGAGATTGTCTGCAAAATCCTAAGATCCCTTCCTGCTGCCTACAAAATCAAGGTTGCTGCCATTGATGAATTCAGAGCCCACACAACTGTCACAAGAGAACAACTGGCTGGCAAACTAGCTGCATTTGAAATGACCGAGTTTGGAGATGATCCTCCCAAGACTGAATCTGCTTTCAAAGCCAGTGCCTATGTGAAAGGCAAACAGAGATTTGATCCGGGAGAAAACTCATCAAGGAAAATGTCATGGTATGATCAAGCAAGAAGAGACATGGAAGAAGAAGAAGCAGAAACAGCTCAACTTGAAGCCCTCATTGCAAAGAGACTGCCAAGAGGATCCGGTAAGTATGAAGGAAAACTACCCTTTAAGTGTTTCAACTACAATAAGATTGGTCATTTTGCTTCAAGATGTCCGGAAAGATCTGCAAGGTCTAATACTAACAGACAAAGGTTTCAAAAGAATTGCTATTATGTTCACGAAGAAGATGACAATGAAGGAGTAACAGATGATGAATCAGAACTAGGAAGCAAATCCGGAAATGAGTGGGTGTTTATTGCCATCAAGGAAGAAGATTCAATACTCTCTGAATCTGTCAATCACAAAGTTGTTGAAAAAGCTTTGGTTGCTCAAGTGGAAGAAAAGGATGATTGGGTTATTGACAGTGGATGTTCTCACCATATGACTGGTGACAAGAATAAGTTCTTGAATTTGGAAAGGTATGAAGGAGGAATGGTAAAGTTTGGTGACAATTCTGCTGGCAGAATCAGAGGCAGGGGAACTATTTCCTTCGATGGAAAGAGCAAAACAGGTAACATACTGTATGTTGAAGGATTGAAGCACAATCTTCTTAGTGTTGGTCAGTTAGTGGACAAAGGCTATGATCTCCGGTTCAAAAATGGAAAATGCAGAATCTTTACAAGCTCTGAAACTGAGATTGCATCCGGTACTCAGACAAAAGGTAATATCTTTCATCTGGTTGGTTCAAATAAAAGTTATTTGTTTGCTCAAATTGATCAGAGTTGGTTATGGCATAGAAGAATGTGCCATGTAAATTTTGATAACATCATCAAGATAAGCAATACTCAGGCCGTAAGAGATCTTCCAAAATTGATGAAACCTACAAATAGTTTGTGCAAAGAATGTCAGCTAGGTAAACAAAGCAAAGTCTCTTTCAAAAGCAAAGATCAGTCTTCTACCGGATTGTTGGAATTAGTACATACTGATCTCTGTGGTCCGACAAGAATCAAGAGTCTGCAAGGTGATAGATATTTCATGTTGTTAATTGATGATCATTCTCGGATGATGTGGGTTACCTTTCTAAAAGAAAAATCAGAAGCATTTGAGAAGTTCAAGATCTTCAAAGCTATGGTAGAGAATCAAACTGGATTGAAACTAAAGTGTCTAAGGTCTGATAGAGGTGGTGAATTTACATCTGGTGAGTTCATTGATTTTTGTGAGAAGCAGGGTATAAGGAGACAGTTGTCTGCTCCTAGGACTCCACAGCAGAATGGAGTGGTTGAGAGAAAGAACCGGACCATTCAGGAAGCTGCCAGGACAATGATGTTGGAAGCAAATGTTCCTCAAATGTTTTGGAAGGAAGCTATCAGCACTGCAGTCTACACTCTCAATCGAGTTCAAATCAGAAACAACACCGGTAAGACCCCCTATGAACTCTGGTTTGGCATCACTCCTACTGTGAAATATTTCAGAGTATTTGGTAGCAAGTGTTATATTAAAAGAGATGAAGATCTAGGAAAGTTTGATGCTAGAAGTGATGAAGGAATTTTCTTGGGTTACTCCACTCAAAGCAAAGCATACCGGTGTTACAATAAGAGATTGAGGAAGATGATAGAAAGCACCAATGTGAAAGTTGATGAAGGAATTGAGAAGCCTTCAAGATTTTATGAGTTTGATGAAGATGACCAAGACAGTGTTCAAGGACCTCAATCCTCTCTGGTGAGACAGAGTCAGCTTGATCCGGTAAATCAGGAAGAAGAGATAGGTTTGAATGAGCCTGATCAAGAAGCAGCAGTGCAGGATACTCCCAAAATTCCAAGGTATGTAAGACTGAACCACTCTGAAGATCAGATCATAGGTGACAAAAGCAAAGGTGTACAAACTAGAAGGAATGTTGCTCAAAATCAGGATGAATGTTGTCTGATTTCAAAGATTGAACCTAAAACAATAAATGAAGCCTGCAATGATGAAAATTGGACCAAAGCAATGGAAGATGAATTGATGCAAATTGAGAAAAATCATACTTGGGATCTTGTTCCCAGACCTAGAGACAGGAATGTAATTGGAACCAAGTGGGTTTTCCGGAACAAACTAAATGAAGCTGGTGAAGTAATCAGAAACAAAGCTAGATTGGTCTGCAAAGGCTACTCTCAAATAGAAGGAATTGACTTTGAAGAGACTTTTGCTCCGGTGGCAAGAATTGAAGCAGTCAGATTACTTCTTGCATTTGCTGCCTTCAAAGACTTCAAGGTATATCAGATGGATGTCAAGTCTGCCTTCCTAAATGGTGATCTGGAAGAAGAAGTCTACATTGAACAACCGGATGGATTTCAATTGTCTGATAATGATGATATGGTCTGCAAGTTGAAGAAAGCTTTGTATGGATTGAAGCAAGCCCCAAGAGCATGGTATGAAAGGTTGGATAAGCATCTTGTGCAGATTGGATTCAACAAAGGTACTGCTGACAGTAACTTATATTTCAAAATTGATCATGAAAACATATTGATTGTTGAAGTGTTTGTGGATGATATCATTTTTGGAGGAAGAGATAGTATGTGCAAAACTTTTGCAAATCAGATGAAAAGTGAGTTTGAAATGTCTATGCTTGGTGAAATGAATTTCTTCTTGGGTCTGCAAATTACTCAAACAAAAGAAGGGATCTTCATTTCTCGGACCAAATATGTGAAAGAATTGTTAAGGAAATTTGGTATGGAAGACTCAAAGCCTATGAACACTCCTATGGCAATCGGATGTAAGTTAAGCAAAGATAATGATTCTCCAAAGGCAGATCAGACAAAATATAGATCAATGATTGGTGGATTGTTGTATCTCACTCAAACTAGACTAGATATAATGCAGGCTGTTGGTCTTGTGGCAAGATTCCAGGCTGATCCTAGAGAATCTCATGTTATGGCAATTAAAAGAATTTTTAGGTACTTGAAAGGAACAGTTGAGTATGGTCTATGGTACCCTAGAGATCCGGATTTCTCTCTTCATGCTTACACAGATGCAGATTGGGCAGGAGATGTGGATGACTGGAAGAGCACTAGTGGTGGAGCATTCTTTTTGGGGAAGAGATTGGTTTCTTGGCTAAGCAAGAAACAAGATGCAATATCTCTGTCTACAACTGAAGCAGAATACATTGCAGCAGCAGGTAGTTGCACTCAAATCTTATGGATGAAGCAGATGCTAAGAGACATCAAAGTTGAATATGAGGAGCCTATCACAATTTTCTGTGATAATTCAAGTGCAATTAATATTTCTAAGAATCCGGTATTGCACTCTAAGACTAAGCACATATCTATCAAATTTCACTTTTTGAGAGAACAAGTAAACAAGGAAGAAGTCAGATTGGAGTATGTTCCCTCCAAGGATCAGATTGCAAATATCTTTACAAAACCTCTTCCCAAGGACTCTTTTGAATATCTCCGGGAGAAGTTAGGGGTCATGGCCCCTCCAGTGATAAACTAAGATGCACTGATGTGCATCAGTCCGGTGGATATCACAGTCATATCTTGTGATCCGGATTGATGATGGGGAGCTGCTACTAAGGGGGAGTAGCTGGTATGATTCTGATGTATTAGAATTGCAAGTATGAGCCCTTTGCCATTGATGTCAAAGGGGGAGAGAAGACATGTGAAAAACAAGTGGTTAATGATCAAAGGGGGAGAGAAGACATGTAAAAAGTTGTTGTTGATAGGGGGAGCTGTGACAGAAAGGAGAAGTTCTTATCTTGATGGTTTTTCACATCATATGTTGCCATCAATGACAAAGGGGGAGATTGTTGCAAGTATGAGGTGAACCAGTGTTGTCATTGATGTCAACATACTCATATTACATTGACAAGAAGGATTGGATGAGCTGTGTGTTGAGGATATTGAGAAAATTACCCTCAGTCAGGAACAGTGATGAGAAGAAGGCAAATATATTGGATAGGTTGAGAACCGGAGGATGCGGATTAAAGGGTTTGCAGATATGAGTCTTGAGATGCTTCAGTCAAGTTTTCAGAGGTCCGCATGAAGACCTGAAGAAGTTATGGCTGTCTGTGTGGAACCGGTTCCGGCAAGTGCTTAGAGGTGACAGAGGATCACAGAAAGGTCCGGTGAGGTCCGGAATTGTACAATCCAAATCTGCGGATTGGAAAGAGTATTTGGGATGTCCTTGTGATGTGCCATCTCGAGTTGTGTATGATTTGGAGGTCCGGAAGTACCTCTTGCATTATGACAGTGGCGACAGACTGTGTTCTTGAAGTTCCGGATAAGGAGGATAAGAGATTTCAGTAAGTAAAGGAAATGCGGATGTACCTGGTCATTCAGACAGGCTTGTGAAAGTTCTTGGATCATGTTGAGATTGTGTTATTGGTCCGCATTGATAATGTATGATTTGAAGGTCCGGAAGTACCTTCTACAGTGGCGACAGACTGTGTTCTTGAAGTTCCGGACAAGGAAGACAAGAGATTCCAGCAAGTAAAGGAAGTGCGGATGTATCCGGACATTCAGGCAGGCTTGTGAAGTTTTCTGGATCGTGTTGAGGTTGTGTTGTTGATCCGCATTGATAGTAGAGCCCGGAATTGAAGTTATTCTTCCGGATGAAGTTCTTGCTCTGTTTAGCCGACCGGATGAGTTGTTCATCCTGCGAATGTTCTTGTGGTGGCCGACCGGATGTGTTATTCATCTTGCGGATACTCTTATGATTGTTTGCCGACTTAGATGTTTGATCCTAAGTCGATGTCTTGTATAAATAACGGTCTGTGAGTTCATTTCAAGGTGTGGTGTGTGTGGATGAGTGTGGCATAGCGAAGAGAAGTGCGAAAGGCAGAACAGAGGTTTTTGGGCTTAATTGGAACTGATCCGGACATATTAGAGATGTCATTCTCCAGTTCAAGACTGTGATTTTTATCACTTTGTAGACAGTGTGTCTCCTTGTAGGCAGTGGGCCTCTTTGTGAGCAGTGTGCTCGGGCAGTGAGCCCTAATTGGCATGTGCCATTCATTTTTCTTTATTCTTCTAACAGAGAATAATTCTTGGGTTAATCACCCCGTGGTTTTTCCCTTAACCGGGTTTTCCACGTCAAAATCTTGGTGTTCAATGTGTTGATGCTTATTTGCTCTTGTGTTTATGTATTATGCTTTCATGAATGATTAATTGATATGCTGCTAACTAACAACAAAGAATCAAGTGTTTGAAAGAACAAGAAGTTTTATACAACTGATTCACCCCCCCTCTCAGTTGTATGCCCTAGATCCAACAGACCTGATATTATGCATGCAGTTTGTCTTGTTGCAAGATTTCAAGCTGATCCAAGAGAATCACATATGATAGTAGTAAAGAGAATCCTGAGGTATTTAAAAGGCACTCTGGATCATGGCTTATGGTATCCAAAGGAAAATGATTTCAGTCTTAGTGCATATACGGATGCTTATTAGGGAGGAGATGTTGATGACAGGAAGAGTACAAGTGGAGGTGCCATCTTCTTGGATAATAGATCAGTTTCATGGATGAGCAAGAAACAAGATTCAATCTCTTTGTCAACTGCAGAAGCATAGTATATTGTAGTAGCATGTTGTTGTACTCAAGTGTTATGGATGAAGCAAACTTTGAAGGATATAAGAGTTGTTTATGAAGACCCAATTGCAATCTTGTGTGACAATACAAGTGTCATAAATATTTCCAAGAATCTAATGATGCACTCAAGAACAAAGCATATATCTATAAAGTATCACTTTTTGAGAGAGAAGGTGATAGATAATGAAGTAAAGTTGAAATATGTGTCCACAAAGGACCAGATTGCAAATATCTTCACCAAGGCTCTACCTAAGGATACTTTCGAGTATCTTAGAGGAAAATTAGGGGTCATTACCCCTCCCGCTTCAAATAAAAATGCATGAGAATGCATCAATCCAGTGATGTTCAAAGCCTCACTTTTTTATTGGGATTGATGTTTTGAGGGCAACCTCTTAGGGGGAGTAGCTAGATGTGTTGGTAACAATTCAATTGGATCAGAGCAACAAAATGCAAGTATGTGCCCTTTTCCATTGATGTCAAAGGAGGATAGAAATCATGTGAAAAAATTAGAAGGAGAAAGAATGTAGATGTGTAAAGAGAAAGGGGGAGAATCTTGTCTTGATGGTCCTTTCAGTTTTTCACATCATATGTTGCCATCAATGACAAAGGGGGAGATTGTTGCAAGTATGTGCCTAATCTGTGTTGTCATTGATGTCAACATATCTGTGTTGTCATTGGTGTCAACTATGCTCTTGTTTTGTTGCTTGCTTGTAGGGAGTGAGATGCTTTGTATTTACTTATGTAAGTGATCTTGATGTTGAGAATATTGAGAAAATTAGCTCCTCCGGTGGTAACAATGTGTTACAGTGGAAACAATGTATTGCGTACAAAAGAATAGTCCAAAAGAATGCTCCGCATTTTCTATAGAATGAATATCTTTGTCTACAGATTGGTAGTTATTTAGAAGTCCATTGAAGATGCTATGTTCTGAGTTTGAGCCTCCGGTATGAAGAATTGAGTGAGTTATGTTCACCAGAGTGAAAACAGTTTTTCTGTATGTTTGGTAATGACAAGGAGAAAATATTATGCTCCACATTCCTCCACATTGAAGTATGTTGATTTGCGGTTCTAGAGTTAAGTCTAAGATGATGTGATATGCCTTCAACTCCAATGGTTTGTGATTTGGCAGTCCGCAAGTGATCTTTTCATTATGACAGTGGTTGGCAGTGTTGGTTATGTGCTCCAGTTTGAAGAATCCTCATGACAGAGTGGTTAGAGATTGTGCGGATGTTTCCTAATGATTACAATGTGCTTTTGGATGTCTCCTAATTGTGTTCCTACCTTTGGATTGGTCTTTAAAGATTATTTTGGATCATGGATGAAGTCTGTTCCATGAAGACCTAGTGTTCTCACCAGTCTTGGCCGACTCAGTTGATCTCATCAATTGTAGAGATGCATTGAAGTTTGTAGAAGCATGTCATGGCGTGGAAGATGGATTTGAGTCCCAACTAAGGCATGTGATGTGATCTGCATACATCTTTACATCTTTTCCTTAGCAAAATTTGTATTAGGTCCAGACCTATTTTATGTATGTTTGTAATGCCGACCTTGGAGATTGTTCCAATGGTTGATGAATATAATGCCAACCTTGATGTACATTCCAAGGTTGATGAATCGTATAAAAGCATGTAATGTAATTGTAAAAAAGTGTGTGAATATGAAAATGAAGAGATAAGTGCAAAAGTGTGAAAGAGCAGAGCAGAGGAGTATCATTGTGCTTCAAAGGAACTGAACCCAGGCATGGTGTAGATGTTGCTGAATCAATTCACCACTTTGGCAGTGAGCCAACCCTTGGCAGTGAGCCACCCTTTGGCAATGAATTGTTCTTTGCAGTGAGCCTCTATTTTTTGGTATTGTTATAACTCATATATTTTGTGGGCTAACACCCACCATGGTTTTTCCCTTTTAGGGTTTTCCATGTAAAAATTTGGTCTCTACTGTGTTGGTTGTGCGATTGTGATTAAATCTATGGTTTCATTCTTTCATGGTTAAATCTAATTATCAGTAATTAAGTTGTTAATGGTTTGATATATTTGAACCTAAGTTTTTGTGACAACTGATTCACCCCCCCTCTCAGTTGTCTGGTGTATTTCAACATTTGGAAGAAAATTTTATGAGTTACCAGTTCAGTAGATTGATCGGTAATAAACCAGTTGACATGAGTGAGAATATGGCCTTCCTCAAAGTTTTTGCTACCACCACACCTGATGAACAGGATCAACTATGTGAGTTTTACTTACATAATTATGTTGTATCTGAAGATACTAAATGGAATCCATTAATTTATGTAGGGGATTTATAGGTAAGAGCACTAGCCTCTTACTTTAGGAATGAGACATTGAGAGGGGACATCATGCAAACTTACACAGAAAGAGAAAAATCCATTGCCCTTCCAATTAGAAAAGAATTTGAAATCCCTGAGTTTATCATTGCAGAATGGAAGCAGCTTTTAGAACACAAGGGTGTGGGGAGAAAGATTATGAATTTAAGGCTATAGGCTTATGACAGGATTTAACATCTGACAATTGGGCTCATTCATCATTCTCACCAGCATGTATAGGACAAGTGGAATAGTTTGACTCCAGAGTTACAAAAGAAAGAACCCCATTCTGTCCATAACTTCATGGCTATGTTTGAAAGAGTTAGGAAATATATGGACATTGCCAAGGGACAAGCATTGAACTGGATACCACTTACTTTCCAACCCCCTATGCTTCTATATCTAGTACCACATTGGACTGGGAAGAGGAGTGCAAAGTGTGAGAAAGTAGAAGTCTCCAAGATGAATAGGTTGGCATACAGTAATGGCTTTTATTTGGAATAGACTCAAGGAGTAGGTACTGTTGTAGATTTCAAGGAGATCACCCCATATTGCAACCTATAGCCTTAGTTAATTTGCTTGACATCAAGCAAATGGATAGCTGGGGGTGTGATGAACCTAGTTATTAGCCTGTTTTCTTATAGTTTTATGCAAGTTGAAAGACATTCCCAGACACTATTTTAAGCATATTCCTATGTTATGTTATCCCTTATGATCAGTATGCAAACTTGAACTTGGTTAATTAAGTATATGGAGATATGATTATAATATGATGAAATAGTACGTTATATGTGGGAATGTATGGATTATTGAGAATGTTTGTGTTGATTATGGTTGTTAGTATTTTGTACATGTTTATGGACTAACCTTGTAGCTAAAAGAGGAAGGACTGTAACCTGCAACAACTACAAGATGTAGCCCATAGCCACAACATTTCTAGGTGCAGAGCAAGGAAGATTCCAGACTCAACTAAGTGCAGCAACCATGACATGAAGACACTTGATGGAGATAATCACGCATCGTGATAGGTGATCAATAAAGATGATTAGAAGTTTGAAGAACTCTATTGCAACTAGACGACTAATGGGATTGATTCAATCGGTCCATGTTCCCCTATTTCAGTAGAGAGTTCTAATTTTGTTGGGATACTTCTTCCCTTCTCTTTCCAATCATTGTTGTTAGTATTCATTACACTCTAGTTCATGTGGAGTGGTGTTTTATGTTTACAGTTAAGAGACCTATTTCAATAACTCCCCTGTGACTATATTATGGTTTGGTGGTTGAGGTAGAAGTTAGTTAGTTAAGTTCAATTAAATTTAAATAGTTTTTGTTCCATCACAGATATAGCTATCTAAATCTTTTTTGGATTATGCAAGACAATGCTATTTGATTATGAGTTATGAATTTTATAGTTCAACAAGATTTTATGTGATTTGAAAAGATTGTGCAATGTTTGTTAGAATCAATATGATTGTGTTGATTTAAAAGAGCTAGATTTGAGTTTAAGCATTGAGGCAGTCACCTGAGCAAGGGCCACTCAAGATAATTGTTCGTCACTTTATTTCTTGTATGTTATAATTGTTGTAGTAGTTATTTTATGAATACAAGATCAATTAGATTCTTAAGTCATTTTAGTTCAATTGACTTGTGATACTCCAGAGGATAGGAAAAGATGTCATTAGCAATTCAGAGTTCATTCCTTAATAATCTTTTGTTACAGTCTTACATTGCAAAGTATCCGTAGCAGTTGTAGCAACATTACTTTCCTTTGTTAATAAGTAGCCTGATTTCTAGTACTATAGTAGATAAGTTAGATGGTTTGATCCCTGAAAGCACATATAGTGCAAGTGCCATCACAAGCCTATGAGCCCTGGTTGATAATTCGATGAAGGTTTTTCAAGAGTTATAGTGCATTATTTAGTAGGATATTCCTTTGAATTGTGTGATTACCACCAAGTTTACCAAGCATTGTAAAGACACTACACTCATCTTTGCATCTTTGCATCTTTTCACATTCTCCCTATGTTGCAGTTAGGGGGGGTGTTGGTGTGAATGAGGTATATATTACCTAACAGGTTTACCTCTCATGTCCCATTCACACTAGTTAAATACCTAGGGCATTCTTACAACAATTTCACTTTATGGGTGAAAGTTCAAAGTTGTGTCACATTTTATAAAGGAAATGACCAACATTGATCTATTTTTTTAACTTGAATCACTACAAAGTGATGTATATGTTCTAAGTTTTGAAATGATGTAAACTAATAAAATATATATTTTTTAGTGTATTTTATGTTTATATTTTTAAAAAATAAAGAAAATTATGTTAATGTAGTTTTTTGTAAAATTGACACTATAAATTAGTTGTTGATAAATGCTAAAAAATAAAGTTAAGTGGTAAATCTCTCTTTATATAGTAAATTTTATTTTTTCCTTTAATTTTTTCAGGGTATTTATAACTTGAAACTTTAGTGTATGGATTATTTTTTCTCTATTTTGATAAATATATATTTTTTGAATAAATCTTGGAAGTTGCATCTAATGAAAAACAATTGTTTCGATGGGATGTAACTTTTTGTCCTAACTATTCATCCAAAATAGGAAAAAAATTTATATCATCTCAACATGGAATCTCTGCCTAGTGCATCATATTTTTAAAAAAATAAATAATAAGCTTTAGTATTTTTCCTTGAGAGGACAATCAATATTATATTTTGGTGTTGATAACCTACTTTTAGTAAGAATAAAAAAGAAAATATAAACACTAATTGAAATATTAAAAAAAAAAAAATTTACAAACTAAACTTATAGATCTATAAAGGGTATTTTTATATATTTAAAAAAATATAATTTGCATGAGTAGGAGTGGTTATAACATCACATTTTCAAATAATTTCATTTTTTGGGTAAATTAGCCCCAAAGTGATCTGCTACATATGTATTTAGTGGACACTTACAGTTGGAAAAATTATGGCCCAAATCTAATTTAGCTAGACTGAATCTATCTAGAACACATGTTTCACCAAAATTGACTTTTAGTTAGAAATGTTTAAATTTATTTATGCTAATAAGTTGGCCTAAAGTCTCACACAACTTTGAATTTCCACTCTTATGTTTCAGTCATAAAATTAAGACACGTCATAATCTTATGTTGTCCTATGTTTCACCTTGGCCTAGATAACCAAGGTTTTCTCATTGTTATCTTATCATGTACATAATGTATGCATATTGCATATTTGCATGCTTTGATAGAATATAATTATTCTTCCGTGTTGGGTCTCTCTTGTGCTTTCATTGAATCTCTTGGATCTTGGGTGTAGACACCCTAAAATGACCAAGTTGTCACGCTACTTGCATTTCATCTAATTCTGTCGAATCACCTGCATTCAACATTAATTAAATAATCTAATTATTTAATTAATTTCACTAAATTCTTCTAAATCACATACTTTCGACATTAATTAAATAAATTCTCTTTATTTAATTAATTAAATTAAATTCCTCTATTATTCTTCCACAATTAAATAATTTTAATTATTTGATTTAAACATTATCCTCCTTTCAAATCTCAAGTCCACTTTAATTAAATAAACCCAATTATCTAATTAATTCAACAAATTCTCTCTTATTTGCAATTAAATAATTCTTAATTATTTAATTAAATCAAAAACATGCACAACAATTAAATAAATTTATTTATTTAATTTGCTTTCAAATATTTTAAATTAAATAATTCCAATTATTTAATTATTTCTTCCAAAATATCTTCTCTAAATTTAAATAAATCAATTATTTATTTAAATTACTTTTTCTTCTAAATTTGAGTTATCTCTAATATAACTCAAGCTTTCTTGCTCATGCAATTAAATATTTCTAATATTTAATAAAGCGAAATATCTTCTTATTCTCACGCAAATCTCTTCTTCTTGTTTTAAATCACTTAACTGACTATTACATTCTGTTAATTGCTTTAACTCATTCTTCTATTCTTGATAACTCCTCTCATGCAAAAGAAAGCAAGACACATGTCTTTTTCTTATTCGTTGCACGTTCCTCAACTGTTCTCCTCCATTGATTCTTCTGAATTATCTGGACCGTTCATCGATCTTCATCGAAACCTATATAAACCCCCCTCATCTCTCTCTTCGATTGTATTCTCAGGCATACTTAACAGAGCTTTGAGCATACAAAACGCGTCGATTGAGCAACCTTACGATCTCTTAACATTGATCTTTGAGCACATTGAGCACACTACTTGCTTGTTGCAGCTATGGTTTTGCAACTTCATTGAGCAATCCACACATCTCTAAAGGGAACAACACAAATTTTGGTAAGAGCTTTCATTTGTCTTTTGATTTTATGATAATGGCTTTTACTTAGATTGGTTTGCTTTATGTGATTGGTTTTTGGTTTTATTAGTTTTGATTTAATTGATTTTTTCTCATACACATTCTGGCACGCCCGGTGGGACCCACTAATCCCTCTTTTTCTTTGAGAAATTGATTTTTTTAAGTATAGTACGGAATAGCGCATCTTGACACATAAAAGCGCCTTTGGTAGAGTAGTACAATGCTTTTGGTGCATCCCGCAACGCCTTTGGTAGCACAAAATCGTGCTTTTGGTAATACAGTGAAGCGCACATGAAAAAATAGAAAAGCGCTTTTGGTATAGAAGTAAAGTGCTTTTGGTATAACAGAAAAGCGCTATTGGTATAACAGTAAAGCGCTTTTGGTTAGGATAACAGGCTTGCAAACTTCAAAACCCCATAACTTTCTCAAAACTTAACGAAATTCGATGCTTTTTTTAAAAAAATTGCATAGAAAATCATAAGGAATCCATTGGTGATATTTAATCTCTTGTATCTCATCATTTTGTTACCAATTTTATGGATTTCACTTTGGTTTTCTAGGGTTTCTCACTTATTGTTAAGGTTTTGACTTGATTTCTGACATCTTGTTCTTCCCTTTGGAACTAACATCACTCGATGCAGCATCTTATCACTTATCAAACATCCTGGATCATCACTCAATCATTCAATCATCCTTTGATCTATCTTTTTTGATGAAATATTATTTTTTGCTGGCCTGTTATTACACTGTGCATTTGGTAGTACAGTAGCTCGCTTTTGATAGTAAAGTAGCTCGCTTTTGGTCAAAGTAGCTCGCTTTTGGTAGCACAGTACCACGCTTTTGGTAGCATAGTGCATCACTTCTGGTAACATAGTACGACACTTCTGGTCTACATCACATCGCTTTTGGAAATATAGTGCAGCGCTTTCGGTATAACAGTAACTCACTGTTGGTCAAATTGATTTGTTTTTGCTAACTTGTGAATTTTTGGTGGAACTAACTAACTTGTTGCAGCTTCTTATTACTCACACAGAGCAAATTGGTGTTTTTAACATGTTCATGCAGGACGAGCATTGAAGAAATCTTGATTTATCTCACTAAGTCTTAGAAACACATTGCCTTCTTAAAGGATAATTGAACAAATCATTTTGGCAAATCTAAGTCTTAGGAACATACTGCTTTTCTTAAGGGACAATGGACATGTATGCGAACACACCTCAATTTTCTAAGGGACAATGGACATGAATGCCAAACACTTCAATTTCATAAGGGACAATTGACAACTACAAACATGTGTGTGCCTAGTTTAGTTGCACCTTATTTTTCTTATAACGGGACAATTGAACCTTTGTTTGACGTGCTTGCTCTTACATTTTTGTACTTCCTTTAGAGGGGCTTGCTTTTGGATTGCGCTTCATCCAAAAGGGACGACCCTAAGTGGAGTTTTCCTTTGAACCGCTATATAAGAGGGATAAGGCGAAAGCCAAGTCCTAACCAACGTCAGCCTTACCTTGTGGTGCCAAACTGAAAAAAGGTGTACTAGCTCTTTGTGGAGACGATTTTCACATTGGGCGAAGTGTTTGATACTCTTAGTAGGATTGGTTAAAGCTTTTAGTAGCTTGTCGCATTGCTCGTAAGGCGTTGGTCCCTCAAAGTTACTAAGAACCATTCTAGATAGAGACTACCCGACCTACCTCCGAACATTGCAGTAATCATCAGTGCAAGGGGAATCGATTTAAGCCCTTAAGATACTCACCATTGGCTCCCTTGAGAAGAGATCATATTCCCTTGGCCATAAAGCTCTTGTGACCTACTTGAGCTTTCCAAGGGGAGGGTGAGATATCCCTACCTATCGTCTCTCACAAAGATACTAAATATCTGACACCTTTATGGAATGATATTTTTATCGACGGGGTATTAAGCTGTGAGCTGATCTACTACAATGAAACCTTGTCTCTAGGGATAAAAAGTGCTTGTTATTGATTGCAATTGTCTTATAACTGTGGAAACATTGGGCTTGTTTGGAGCCTCAAATGTACACTATCTGTTGTGTCAGTCCCTTATTTGTGCCAACATTGTTTGTTGTGTTTTCTCTTGCCAAACAAATCCAATTAGAAATAGAAACAATCTATCAAAATTTTGCCTTTTAGAAGCATCAGACACTACTTTAGCGCCCCTGGTATTACAGTAGATCACCCTTGGCATAGCAGTAACTCACCTCTGGCAAAAAACTCTACTTCAGCACCCTTGGTATAACAGTAGCTCGCTTTTGGTCCCTATAGCTCACCTTTGGCATAGCAGTAACTCACTTCTGGTAGCTTAGTCCACCACCTTTGGTGTCACAGTAGCACGCTTTTGGTTGCACAGTCCTGCGCCTCTAGTCAAACAGTATAGCGCCTTTGGTCCAATACATTGTGCATCAGAGTTTGTCCTTTTCTCAAAGCACTTCACAGAGTCCTAGCATTACCTTTTGTCCTAGTGTATCCCATGGTAACCACTAGGCTCCAACAAACTATGAAGTCCAAGCAAGTTGGCCCTAGGAAGCACAAATCCCCTCCTCGCACACCGCAATCTGGTTGTCTCAACATTACTCCCAAGGTAACTCCTAGTACACCCGCAGCAAAACCAATTAGCTCTCCGAACATGCCGCACATTGACCAACCAAGCAATCCTCAAGAGGGTAGGGTCCCTTTGGTAAATACACCCCAATACACCACCGGCTTGCCTCCAGATTTGGTGCCACAAGGATATACTATTGAGCCACTCCCATCTCAGGAGGAAAGGGTCCCTTTGGTAAGCATTCCTCACTATACTACAGGCCTGCCACAAGATTTTGTGCCACAAGGTTATATCATAGATCAACCCCCATCTCAAGAAGAGCGACACTTTGAAATAGGTCAATCCTCTCAAGAAGATGGGCAAGATCTTGATGAAATCATACAAGAGCCTAGAATAGTGGCCGCCTTTGACAAAATCCTTAGTGAGAACCAATATCATTTCTTTCGCTTGATTGCAGAGCAAGGTGCCAAGTTACCTCAAGATTTTGATTTATCCACTCTCAAGGAGAACAAAAACACTCAAGACACCTTACAAGCAGTGCAAACCATGTCAACAGTGACCACACCTTTACCTGAATAGAGCTCGCAGTATAGGAATCCCCTCTATCAAAACCCTACTGGAGAGAGGGCTGCATCACTGCTTCTGACTCCTATGGAGATCTACAAAAATCAACAAGAAACTCTCCAATGTCAAGCAGAGTTAGCTAAGAAATCCTCCTTAGCTCGATCAAATACGCAACCACCTCCTAAAGTGTCCACACCAATTGCAAGTGGAATCTTGGTTACCCCATCACGAATAGGTTTCCCACCAAATTACAATCCGGGGAACAATTATGCAGCCATGCAACAAGGGTCTCAACAAATACCACCTCCTATATCATCACATCTTCATGTCTCTCAACCAATTAGAGTCATGCAATCCCAACCACAACATTCTTCTATGCTCGTCATCAAGCCACCTCAACCATCGCAAATCACTTCTACCTATGCCCCTCCTCCACAATGTTCATCCTCGCTCAATTTCTTTCACACATTGCCTAGCCACTCTCAACATTTCCAACATCAAGTTTCCCAAAGCTATGTGCTGCCATCACAACCTAATCAAATGCACTTTAGCTTTCCTCCACCCAATACTTTTCTTCAACCATCACAAAGCCAACATTCTTTCCTAGTGCCACCTCCACCTCTGCCAAATCAAAACCTCCAATTCCAACCTAATCTGAACCAAACGTACAACCCGTATGATCCCAATCAATCTTACGACCCTTATAACCCCAGTGTGCATGGCTTACATTATAATCTTCCATATGGGCAACACCAACCACTTCTAGGGCAACAGGGGATGTTACCAACCCCTCCCACGACTATGGAGCTAAAAATCGCAGAAGTTCAACAACAGCTATCTAATCTTACATTTGGCCACACCAAGAAGACCTTCTCTTTAGAGGAAGTGTGTCCTTATCCCTTTGATCGGTCATTACCAATGATCCCTTTTCCTTCAAAATTTCACTATTCCCAAGTTCAATAAATACAAAGGAAAAGGTGACCCAAAAGACCATCTTAGGGAATTCTATCTTGCTTGCTTCAAGGTCTCACATAACGACACATATCTTATGCGTCTCTTTCCTCGCAGTCTTAGAGGTCAAGCTATAGAATGGTTCTCACACTTACCTACGGGCATCAAGTCTTTCAACGAGCTAGCCGAGAAATTTGCCACCCATTTTTCTTACAACGCAGAGCATGACTGATCTATGCAACAATAAATAGAAAAATGGTGAAACTTTCATTTCTTTCCTTCAACGATGGAGACAAATGGCTAGCAAATTCCCTTTCAAGATTCCAGAGAAACAGCTTGTTAGCATATTTGTGCAGAACCTCAACCAAGAGTTAGGTTTCCATTTGCAAATTCTTAGTGCTACAACCTTTGATGAAATCACATACAAAGGAATCAATATTGAGAAGGCCCTCATTGCTAAGGGTGTGGTCAAAATCTTCAAAGAAACAAAAGACAATGCTCCTCATCAACGGATGAATGATAAACCCAAATACTGGAACAAAAACAAAAATGTGGTTAACAACGGTGTGGTTGATTCTAAACATGTCCAAACTTTGCAAACACCACTGCAACTCTCCAAACCAAGTCAAGCTCCATCTCAACAATAGCAACAACAGCGGCAACCATATCAAAATCAACAACAATGATAGCAGGAGTGACCTCAACAAAATTACCCTCCACGACGTCAATTTACTCCCTTGGGAGTGCCTATGGAGTCAGTTCTACAACAGGTTTTATAGAAAGGACTCATCACCTTACCAGATGCACCCCCATATGGTGAACTGGTTTACAAAACTGCGCGGTATAGAGAAAATGAATACTGTGAATTCTATCGAAGCAAAGGACATAGAACTGCGTCGTGCATGAAACTCAAGCACCTAATCCAAAATCTCATCGACGGCAACCTAATCACTTTTGAGAATGAACAAACAGCTCAAAACACAAACAAAGATCTCAATATGTACAAGGAACCATTCCCTCATCATGGTCCACCTCCTCCTCAGGATAGAGGTAAAGGTATCAATCATGCTTCCACTTCCTTTGATTCCATTGTAGGTCATTTTGAAGAGAGTCGAGTGTCTACCTTCACAATCAAAGGCAAATCTACAGATTCTGCTGTTACAACTCGCCGTGGTCATGTCACCATTCGTGGTCCTACACCGAGTCTTCTAGCTCAATCTGATTATAATCTTGTCAAGCATTTAGGGAAAACACCAGCACAGATCTCTATTTTGGACCTTCTACAATCATCACCTGCACATAGAGTAGGGCTAGAATAAGCCCTCCAAGAGTCTTCAGTTCCTAACAACATAGCGGTCACAGATTTCCAAGCTATAGTAGGTAACATTGCTTCCCCCTATAATGTGGTCTTCTCTGAGAAGGACCTCCCATCCCATGATCCTTGTCACAATGATGCCCTTCATATTGAAGTTCTCATCCATAAGCGCAAAATCAAACGTATACTCATAGATGGTGGTGCTGGTCTCAACATCTGTTCTTTAAAGTTACTTAAACAATTGGGATACTTTGAGGATCATGTCAACTCTGATCATAGTATTACAATCAAGGGGTATGATGATGTTGAACGCTGCTCAGAAGGTGTTATCCACTTGCCTATACAACTCGGCCCTGTCATGCTTGAAACCAGGTGTCAAGTTCTTGATATTGAGCTGCCTTACAACATTATCCTAGGCCGCCCATGGATCCACTGTTCCCTCCATGTACCATTAGTCTCTCAAGTTCCCATACAATGGTATAGAGATAACTATCCCGAGAGACCCCAATCCTTTTGAATTCTGTCGTGTCTTGCAAGGCAGTTATAAGAATTGCAACCAAGTGCCTAAAAATGACAAAGCCCTTGAATCCCCACTATATGTTGACCCTGCAACACTGACTCCAGCCTCTACAAGTGAACCCAATCCGCTACCTGTAGTCACAGCTTGCATCCGCGATATAGGCTTTGGCACTTATGATATCTCAAAATCTTGTTGTGTAGGGCGGATGCCCTTATCTCCAAAATCTTACGGCCAACCACCCATTGCCAAAGTAACCAAAAAAGAAACTATTCCTCCCCCAGCATTCCTAACCCAATTCCAACAGGGATGCTTATTGGAAGAGGAAACTATTGAGGACATTTCTTCTTGGCTCTATAAGGAGAAAGAACCAGTCACAATACCAGTCAAGCAATATGGCAATGGATTAAGGATAGTCAAAAACATGGGCTATAAAGGCAAAGGTGGCCTTGGGAAATAGAACCAAGGAACTGTGGAACCTATTGTTGTGACAAAGAAGCTAGACAAGAGGGGATTAGGATTTGGTAAGAAGGTACCACACGCCTTGGACATCGATTATATCCTCGACGAGGTAGCTGACACTTTTCTCGCCGATTCGATGTCTACAGAGGATATCATCGATGACTCTTCCCTCCATATGACCAATCTATTCGCAGAATCCTCCATTTTTACGCTATCCTCCGTATCCTTAAACTCCACCACAAACACCCAAAAGGTCACACTTGTCTACCCTAAACTTATTGATTGGGACCAACAAGGGTCCCTCGTGATAGATGTATTTTAGAATGATGAAGCTTTAGCTGAGTTCATGGGACTTCGGGAGGGAATCCCTCTTGGAGATCATAAAGTAGGTTTTGTAATGGAACTAGAGCCAACAACTTATTTTGGTGAGAATGCCAAATCCTCCAGTCGCAAAAGTGAAAATAAAGCAAGATCTCTAGGTGAAAACCACACTGTGGCACCTCCTGATCACAAAATAGTAAAAACAAAGGATGTATCCAAAGGTGAAAACCCAACTATGGCACCTAAGGATGGAGGATTTGACCTTCCCCTACCAACTAAGTATCAAGAGAAGTCAGCTCTCCTAGTAGAAGATTCTACAGAGATAAATCTTGGCACAGAACAAAATCTAAAGACTACATTCCTAGCAGCATCATTATCAGAAACAGAGCACAGGAATCTTAACACATTCTTCTTACAAAGAACCATCAACTTTGCATGGACCTATGCTGATATGCCAGGGCTAGACCCCAAGCTAGTTGTTCACTATCTCGCAGTTGATCCAAAAGTTAAACCAGTCAAGCAAAAGTTGAGAAAGATGCACCCACAGATAGCTCTCTTGGTAAAAGTGGAAATACAGAAGTTGTTAGATGCAAAGTTCATACGACCCATTGACTATTCAGTTTAGGTCTCAAACATTGTACTTGTGTCTAAACCCAATGGGCACATCCGCATGTGTAATGATTTTAGAGATCTCAACAAGGCATGTCCCAAAGATGACTTTCCACTACCAAACATTGACATTATAGTGGACTTGACAACAGGTCACGAGATGCTTTCTCTCATGGACAGATTCTTGGGCTACAATCAGATAAGGATAGCAGAGGAAGATCAGCATAAAACAACTTTCACTTGTCCGTGGGGTAACTATTGTTGGTGTGTCATGCCTTTTGGTCTAAAAAATGCAGGAGCAACCTATCAAAGAGCAATGACAGTGATATTCCACAATCTCTTTCATCATATCATGGAGGACTATGTGGATGACATACTAGCTAAATCGTCTAGGGTAGATCACATATAGGTTCTAGGACAGATCTTTGATAGGCTCGAGAAATACCAAGTAAGACTCAATCCAAAGAAGTGTGTCTTCGGTGTAACATCGGGAAAGCTGTTGGGATACATTGTATCTCATAGAGGCATCGAAGTGGACCCCGCAAAAGTAAAAGCTATAGTGGAGATGCCTCCACCAAAGAATCTTAAAGCATTAAGGAGCCTTCAGGGAGGGTTGCAATCCATCAGGCGTTTCATCTCACAGCTAGCAGATAAATGTCAACCATTTCAACACTTGCTCTGAAAGGATGTCTCATTTCGATGGGACAATAAGTGTCAAGCAACATTTGATTAGCTTAAAGAGTATTTGGCTACACCTCCTGTATTAGTTCCACCAGTTGCGGACAAACCTTTGATATTATACATCTCCACTACAAATTCGGCCCTAGGGGCCCTTCTAGCACAAAATTATGAAACAGGAAAAGAGCATGCAATTTATTATATTAGTAGAACCTTGGTGGGATATGAGCTCAATTATTCACCGATGGAAAGAGCTTGTTTAGCAGTAGTGTTCGCTTCCCAAAAGTTGCGGCATTACATGTTGAACCAACACACAATTCTTATAGCTAAAATTGATCCCTTGAAGTATCTAGCAAAAGCAGCTCTTACAGGCAGACTAGCTAAATGGGTCATGATCCTTAGTGAATTTGACATTGAGTATGTGGATCATAAAGCAATCAAAGGACAAGCTCTAGCAGATCAACTAGCAAAAGCACCCATGACAAATACACACTCTATGGTAGCAGACTTTCCGGATGAGAATCTATTCACTCTTTCCAACTCAATAATGTGGAAGTTATACTTTGATGGTTCCTACACACAGCATGGATCAGGAGCCAGCATCTTATTCATCACACCTCAAAATGACTATATTCCAAAGTCATATCGGCTTGCATTCCCTTGCACCAACAACATTGCCGAGTATGAAGCACTCCTCATAGGTCAATACAGCAGTTCAATGGGACATCACAGAATTACAAGTATATGGAGACTCACAGTTAGTCATTGGCCAAGTCACAGATGAGTACCAAACAAAAGATGAAAAGTTGGTCCCCTACAAGCAAATAGTGGACGCCTACAAACCACACTTTTCTAGTATCACATTTGAGCAAATTCCAAGAGAGCATAATAAAGTTGTGGATTCTATGGCTTCTGTAGGGTCACTGATTGACATGATTGCAAATACACAGAAGTGTGAATTCTTGATCGAGCAATTGTTGATACCAGCCATCGATGTTCCTGTTACTGAAATCATCTGCGAACTTGTTGGTCCCAATTCCCCATGGTACAAAGATATATATGAATACCTCAAGAACAAAACCTTTCCCCTTGACCTATCATCCACCCAACGCAAAACCTTTATCCGTCGATCCTCCCGTTACATCATTCTGGGTGATACACTATATCGCCGGAGTCTCGATGGTATCCTCTTACGATGTCTTAACGCGAAAGAAGCTGAAGCTACCTTACGAGACATACACGAAGGTGTCTGTGGCGCACATTCTACCGGTCCTAATCTTGCTAAGAAGATACTCAGAACAAGTTATTACTGGCCTACAATAGAGCAAGATGCTGCATAGTTTGCTAAGAAGTGTCTACAATGCCAGCAGCATGGAGATTTGACTCACTCACCAGCTCATGAATTACAACCTGTGACAACGCCATGGCCTTTTTCTCAATGGGGTCTCGACCTCGTAGGACAAATCCACCCTTCCTCCTCCAATGGCCACAAGTCTATTATTACCACCACTGAGTACTTTACGAAGTGGGTAGAAGCCATTCCCATGACCTATATCACTGGCAAGCAAATAGACAAGTTTATCCTTAACTACCTCATTTGTCAGTATGGTATTCCCCAAGCCATTGTCACTGATAATGGGAGACCATTCAAGAATCAAGATGTTTATTCCTTGTGCACACAATACAATATCGAACATCACTTTTCAACTCCCTACTATCCGCAGAGTAACGGCCAAGCTGAGGCTTCCAATAAAACCATTCTCAAAATCCTCAAAAAAATAGTCAATGAAGCTGGTCGTGATTGGCACTTGCAACTCAATCCTACCCTATGGGCCTACCACACTAGTATCAGAACACCAACTGGTGCCACACCATATGCCTTGGTCTATGGCTCTGAAGCCATCCTACCTATAGAGGTCAAGATCCCATCCCTCAGAGTATCCATGCAGGACCTGATCGGCGGAGATGAGTATCGCACTTCCAGATTAGCTGAGCTTGAGCTACTAGATGAGAGGCACCTTGCCGCAATTAATCATCTCCATGTCTATCAAAACCGCCTTCGGTGTAATTACAACAAAAAGATCAAAGAAAGACGGTTTCAAGTTGGTGATCTTGTACTAAAAGAAAATCAGAGAAATCAAGCAGATTGAGAGAAGAAGGTCAAGTTTGAGCCTAATTGGTTAGGTCCCTTCATTGTCACAGCAGCATATGGATTAGGAGCTTATACTTTAGCTACACCTGATGGCATTCCTCTAGATGAGCCACTTAACAGTGTCCATCTCAAGAAGTTCTATGCCTGATCCTCAGAGTATTCCAAAAAAAAAAAAAAACCAAAAAAAGAAGCAAAAAAATAAAAAAATCTGTCCTCTGGTGAAAACTTGGTAAACAGGCGCCTTGGATAAGTACCATAGTGAAAACCTAGCAAACAGGCGCTATGTGTAGAGTCAGCATCCATCGTCTATCGAGTCCTGTCCACTCCATGTCTAGTGCACAAAGCACGCCTTTCCATCTATCCATAATAAAACCATTGACTTTATTTGCATTTCCATCTCCCTATCTAGTATAGCTTGGAAATTTGTCAATGTCCCTCGTCGTCATCCCACATCTTGGTCTGTGTCAACAGTTTGCACTATCTGGTCCTAGGTCACAACTTTCTAGGTCTTCTTCGTCAGTCATCCATACAAATTCCTCTACCGGAATGGGGGCAATCCCTTCCTTAACCTCAGTCTAGGAGTGGTTCCTTGTTTGTGGTTCACAACATGCTCTTCAACCATTTCTTTGTTCTGCAGATAACACTTCTTTAACAGACACATCACTCCTACTTTAAGGCTATTATCTCCCCAATGCTTTTTCCTACATCATCACTACTAACCAAAACTACATATTATCATCTCATTTCAATCTCAAGGTACCTTGATCCCATGGATATGGGTATGTAGGCAGTCTAGAATACGAAGGAAGTATCCAGTACTCAGGTACATAAGATCTCCTCCTTTCACCTTGACCCATTCATCACTCTATCCAGAACTACATATTTATCACTTTCATCTTTTCATCGTCATGTGCCTTGATCTCGTGGATACAGGGTATGTAGGCAGTCTGGAATACGAAGGATGTATCCAGTACTCAGGCACACATGACCAATCATTCTCCGCCCGTCTCAATCCAGTTGCACTTCATCCTCTTAGTCTTCCATTTGTCAAAATCCATTCGCCTCAACTTGACTAACTCAAGCAGCAAGCTAGTGCATCCTTTCAAAGCAAAAAGTCCTTAACAAACCTGAAGTAAAGCAGCTTCCTTCTGGAGTCATCTACTATCCTGCATATCGATTGCCAACATCAGCTGGTTACCGCTTAACCAAAGCCCTAGATCCACAAGCTTGTCTTCTACATAGTGTTCCATTGTCGAGACCAACACACATGTCTCCTATGACATGTGGCATTTCCTACAGCAAGACATTATCTTTTTAGGTAGATAGCCCCCCTTTAACGGACATAGAGTTCCTACGATAAGGCTGTTATCTTTTCCTATCCAATCTATCATGAGCAACCTCTTTGGCAAGAGAATATGTTGGCTGTATGTTTACTTTTTAAGTCAGTCAATTTGTTTTATGGTTTATCTTTTGTTCCTTTTCCAATACATATTCAAGACTACCTTGATTTATCTATAATCTTGGTATGTTGCGATGCAATATGGATTGGGGGCATAGTCATTTTTTTTGTGTGCCGTGTTTGAGGAATGATCTTTAGTATCTTTCTTAGCATCATGTTTATCTTGTGTGTGTTACGACCTAGCATCTTACATATTTAATACCCTTCTTGCATTTACATGTATTAAAGTTTATTTTATGTTCAAGACTATGGTTCACTCACATGTTCCAACAAGGTTATATTATGTCTAAAGGATCTAAGTACAAACCGCTTGCTTGCAGAGTCAACGTCCACACACTCGGATATTACTGCACCTTGGTCTTTTATACCTTAGTGGTGAACTATCCACGTGCTATATCAAAATAAGGATTTCTCTTTATATACAAATGTGAAACCATTGCAACAAGCTCATTCATCCAATCCCACAACCTTTATATCGCTTTAATTGTAGTAATCGATCAACAGTCTCTATCTCCCATCTCCTCTGGTTCTTCTCTATGGTGCATATCTACAAAACCCACATGTCAGATATCACTAGTCATCACATCTCTAGCATCATACCTCTCTATCATCATACATCTATAGGCATCATATAAGCAACATATATCATCACATGAATCCATAATCATACATACATATCATCACATCCATGACATCAAGGAATGCATACACAAAAAGCATGAACAACAAGTGAGCCGAATAGATCATCATATATCTCATATAAAGGTCATCATAATACAAAATGTCTGTGTCTACATCAATAATCTGTATGTATATATCCAAATATACATCAAAATAGTATATCAAGGCTATCAAGAGCCCACAAAATATACATCAAGATGCACGTAGGCATCTATCTAAAATGATACAAATGGTACAATGTACAAGTGTCTATTGTGATACAAGTATGGTACAAATATGATATAATATACATGTACATGCCCTAGTAGGTAGAGTTGCCCTCCTGCTGTGGCCCCTATCCTCCCCCTGTGCTCGGTGGAGGTCCCCCTGCTGGTCCTCCTCCTCCCCCTAGTGGTAAAAATGGCCCTCTCACTGAGGATACTGACTGCCCTGTCCTCCAGAATCCAGATGCCCCTGACTGACTCCTCTCTCTGTAGCTCGGTGCCTGCTGAGCTGCTGGCACTGTACCCACATATAGATCCCTGTAATACTCTGCCTCCTGGCCAACTGATACTAGCTCACCCTGCACTCAGACGAGCTCACTGTATAGGCTCCTCTGATCTGCACCCAGTGCACGGCATGCCTCATCTCTCTCCCACCTCACTCTAAATAGTGTGGCCTTTGCTATCAACCGCAGCTGTACCTCTGCGTCTCTCTCCCTCGTGACCTATGCTAACCGCTCAGCATATGCTGCTGGTGCAGCTGGTGGCTGCACCTATGCCTGTGCCTGTGCCTACACTTGGGCCTGTAGCTATGCCTGTACCTATGCCAGGGCTGTCTGTGCTACTAAGGCTGCTTGTGTCTGTGCCTAGGCTGTGGCCTCGGCCTGTCTCACCTTAGCCCACACTGCATCCCTATCCCTCCTCAAGCGCACCATTCGGAGCTCTAATCGAGTCCTCCGGGATATCTCCTCCAGTAGCAGCCACTCGACCCTCTGTAGATCGGTCTCTACGACTGGGCCCACTGCCTCCACCATCTCCACATTGGCCTGCTAGCCGCTGCCCTCTCCACCTGCCTGCTGACTGCTGCCCTCTCCACCTACCTGCTGCCTGGCTGTTCAGGCCTGTCGTCTCATCCTAGCCTCCACATCGAGGACTAATACCTCCCCCACTGCCCCTGCTACACCTAGTGTAGTTAATCTAATCAGCCTGTGTGTCTGCCAGTACCTATCATACTCTGGTAGTGTACCTGGATCTGCCAGCCATGTGTCCTAATCCCATCTCACGGGGACAAGTCCCTATACCTCTGTTAAAGTTGTCGCCACTGGGATCTTTGCATCTCAGTCTCCTCCCTCTCTCTGTGTCCGGGCATGTGTCACCTCCCCCACTGGTAGTCCTTGTGGCAATCCGAACTGCCTGAGTACCCGCCATGGTAGGTACCTCTCTATCACATCTGTCTGTCTCCTGAACAGATACCCCGCCTATCTGCAATACATAAGTTGCTCGTGCTCATCCTCCCACTCCTCACAAAGTAACCAGGGCCTCCACACAAACAGGTCCATCTCGTTGATCTACCACCTCCAGTGGCTAACAGACCTCATCCTCCGGTGTGTAATCACTCCATCATATAGGAATGCATAGGGCTCACCTCTATCCCGATGGCGCTGTGCCATGGGTTGAATCACTAGAATATGCTCCCATGCCCATACCTGTAACAAGGTCACCGCTGCTCAGAGGCTCCTACCTCTCCTATACACGCAGTGGTGCATGTCGTGATACAACTGTCCCAACACACATGGGCCCCACGCATATTGTCTGCCATGTGTGAACATTCCAGATAACACTGTGCCCCATCCCACTGACAAACCTCTAGATCTCCTGTCTGGACACAAGAAGCCGCCAATCAGTGACGCCACTATCCATCTGATCCTGTCGCAGAGTCTTGGGACGTCTACCCATTGAATCTCCCTGTCATCTATCCAAAGATCATCTGTGCAGAAGACCTCCACCAAGCCTGCCTCGCCCCGTGCCAGGTCAAAGTCTACTATCTCTCCATCAATCTAAATCCTCAGGATGCGGTACACATCCTCCAGTGTCACTGTGGCCTCCCCTGTCGGAAAGTGAAATGATGAGGTCTCACTGTGATATCGCTCTACGACTGCTGTCACTAGGGTGAGATTCACCCTAATGTGTGTCAGGTGTGCAACGTGCCACAATCTGACATGCTCCAAGAATGCGTCCTCCTCCCAGGTCAGCTGTACAACCTCCTGCGCTATCGGGTGGTGTCGCTCCCGCGACATCAGTGGTGGCATAATCCTCTGCATCCACAACAAATCACTTGTCAGTTCTTCATTACCAAATCCCTCAAATCCTATCTACACCTCTGCTATGCTATGCAACGCCAACCATCCCTTTCCCCTTTGGTAGCCTAGGATAGGCATCCCTTTTCTCAACCCCCAATTCTACTTTTCTTCTACTTAACCAAAAGCGCTTTGTTAGATACAAATGCGATGTACCTCCCTACCAAACACGCCACACTGTCTATCCATCTGCGCTGTGTTTTTCTCTACCAAGTGTGCCTTGTTTACCAAGTGCGCCTCACCATTCTACCAAACGTGCCGTTCTGTACTACCAGAAGCGACGTGATTTTCCTACTTCCCCACCAACAGCACTATTCTACCTTGCCAAATGCGTTGCACTACCGGTCCAAAGGCGCTGCGGCATTTTACCAAACGCGCTGCAAAACTACCCAAAAAACCATTAGCGCTGCATTGTGACCAAACGCGCTGCACTTACCTACCAACCGCGCTGTGGCGCACCAAAAGCGCTCTACTTGACTACCAGACACACTGCACAACCCTAAAGCACTTTTGGTTGACCTAGTCCACCTCCCTAAACCTAGCCCTACACTGCCCTAAAATGATAAATTAAATTGTGGTTTTCGAACACTTACCGCTGTCGGAGCTCCTGCTGGCCTCCTGTACGTCCGCACGAGCTCCGCCCAATGTCTGTGCGCTAGAATCGGCATCTCTCCTCGTTGTCTACTCCTTTCACTCAACCTAGGTTTGGAGGCTCTACTCTATCAATCTAGAAGCTCTTAGTGTGCAAATGAGGATTGTGGTCCCCATGGGACCTATTTATAGTCTCCCTCCCTCATTCTTTTCTTCCCACCCCATTCTGCTTTTCCCTTCTCACCTTGTCGCGCAATCTTCCAGTCGAGCGTCAACACCGTTCCTCTATCGCTTCTCTGTCTTCCCGCTTGAGGGGGCATATGCTGGGGCAACTACCTACGCTGGGGCATCAAAAATTGTATCATGTTTTCAACTATCGATTTCTTTGAAGCAACGTTGTAAACTGCATTGCATCAAAGAGGGGCAAAATATAGACACCCTAAAATGACCAAGTCGTCACGCTACTTGCATTTCATCAAATTCTATCAAATCACCTGCATTCAACATTAATTAAATAATCTAATTATTTAATTAATTTCACCAAATTCTTCTAAATCACATACTTTCGACATTAATTAAATAAATTCTCTTTATTTAATTAATTAAATTAAATTCCTCTAATATTCTTCCACAATTAAATAATTTTAATTATTTGATTTGAACATTATCCTCCTTTCAAATCTCAAGTCCACTTTAATTAAATAAACCCAATTATTTAATTAATTCAACAAATTCTCTCTTATCTGCAAATAAATAATTCTTAATTATTTAATTAAATCAAAATCATGCACAACAATCAAATAAATTTATTTATTTAATTTGCTTTCAAATCTTCTAAATTAAATAATTCCAATTATTTAATTATTTCTTCCAAAATATCTTCTCTAAATTTAAATAAATCAATTATTTATTTAAATTACTTTTTCTTCTAAATTTGAGTTATCTCTAATATAACTCAAGCTTTCTTGCTCATGCAATTAAATATTTCTAATATTTAATAAAACAAAATATCTTCTTATTCTCATGCAAATCTTTTCTTCTTGTTTTAAATCACTTAACTGACTATTACATTCTGTTAATTGCTTTAACTCATTCTTCTATTCTTGATAACTCCTCTCATGCAAAAGAAAGCAAGACACATATCTTTTTCTTATTCATTGTACGTTCATCAATTGTTCTCCTCCGTTGATTCTTCTGAATTATCTGGACCGTTGATCGATCTTCATTGAAACCTATATAAACCCCCCTCATCTCCTTCATTGAGCCTCTCTCTTCGATCATATTCTCAGGCATACTTAAAAGAGCTTTGAGCATACAAAATGTGTCAATTGAGCAACCTTACAATCTCTTAACATTGATCTTTGAGCACATTGAGCACACTACTTGCTTGTTGCAGCTATGGTTTCGCAACTTCATTGAGCAATCCACACATCTCCAAAAGGAACAACACAAATTTTGGTAAGAGCTTTCATTTGTCTTTTGATTTTATGATAATGGCTTTTACTTAGATTGGTTCGCTTTATGTGATTGGTTTTTGGTTTTATTAGTTTTGATTTAATCGATTTTTCCTCATACACATTGGGTGGCTATTCACATAGCTAAATATTGCATGGTAGAGAGAATTCTATACCAGCTCTTACACAAACAAACACAAAAATTAGAAAGGTACCTTTTCTTTTATGTTGTAAAATCATTATGAACAAAGGAAAGATAAAAGATTGATTTATATTTGTTTACATTCCTCTATTTTATTTTAGATTATCTAAGTTGCATGCAATCATCTAAAATCATGAAAAATAACAAAATACTTGTTTTCATTCAAAATTAGTTTGATATTTGTTCATAGATTAATTGTTAGTTACTTTCTTTTTTAAACGTACAAAAACTTAGAGTAGTTTAAATTCTTTTCATTTATCATCATTTATTCCAGCATTCTAGTGTAATTTGTAATCATTGATTTTATTAGTGGGTAACTCATCCAAAAACACAAAAATAAGCAAAGACAATTCTTAGGTCTTTTCACATTTGAGCTAAAGGCTCCAAACATAGATTTTAGCTAGAAAAAACAACAAACTACCAAACCAAAGCAAAAATAAGAAAGATTTCAAAATGTCAATCATGAATCTATGTCAACCAAAAATGATCAAATAAATAATCCCCAAAGTATTCTTTTTTATATCTCTTTTTTCTTGGACAAATTTAGCATCTCATGCTCATGGGATTAGAACCAAAATGGGTATTAAGAGAATGCTTCCCTCCTCATAAACTTATTAATCAATAATAAGCACAAGCCATACAACAAGCCCAAGAATAGAATGGCCACTTATTTTCCATTAAACTATCATACCTTGAGGCATTGTTTGAGGCTGAGACTCTTCACGTCAATAACTTCCTAGAGAATACTAGTCAAGAACTTTCCACCATGCAAGCCACCACTATGAATGTCCACAAAAGAATCATCACTACTACACCTTTATAGAGATTTCCAAGAATAAACAATTGTATTTCCATCCTTAGATGATTACCTAACATCCTTGTCCTACACCGAAAACTCCTTGTGAAGAGAGTAACTAGTCAAATGCCACAACCACTCCTTTGGAGAGTATAGTACAAAGTTAGAATAGTGTCTAAGGGCTACTCCTAGAGAGAGGGAGTTGATTTTGGTGAAATTTTATCTCCTATTTCTAAATTATCTTCCATTAAGTTCCTACATATTAGTTTTGCTTGTGATTTTGAAGTAGAGAAAATGGATTTAAAAACTACTTTCTTGGAAGGCGTATTGAAGAGGAAATTTACATAGGATAACTAGACGATTTTGAGGTAAAAGGGAAATAAAATTTAGTTTGTAAGTTAAAAATTGTTATTATATGGTTTGAAATAACTGCCTCAAATGTGGTAAGAAACTTTTCATGCATTTGCATTAAATTTGGGTCTTGTTAGAAGAGAAGCAGATCATTGCATTTAAATTAAATGTATTGATGAATAGATTCTAATTATTGTCTTGTATGTTGATGGCATGTTGTTTATTGGTAATAACAAAGTGATGATTAGGGACCTTACAACTTAGATTTATAATGTGTTTGACATGAAGGATTTAGGAGCAACATAATTTATTTTGGGAATGGAAAGTAGAAGGATTATGTTCACAGAAAGCTTTGACTCAATGACAGTAAGTATATTGTCACTATTTTATAGTGGTTTGCAATGTGTGATTGCAAACTAGTGAGTATTCTTTTACCTGTAGGCACTAAGCCTTAATTGGACATGTGTACTAAGTCAAATGATGATTTAGAGGATATGTATAATGTGCCTTATGGTAATGTTGTAGGGAGGTTGATGTATGTAATGGTATTACAAGACCAAATATTGCCCACACAATGGGAGTTCAAAGTAAGGTTATGTCTAACCTTGTTAGAGAGAATTAAATTAATGTTAAGAGAGTACTTAAATATTTGTGGGGAACTTCCGATTATTGCTTATGTTATCATGGTTCTAATGATTTGGGCAAGTTATTGGACATACAAGGTTTGTTTATGTGGATTGGGTAGGTGACTTGGATAGTTAGAGGTCCACTAATGGTTATGTGTTTTCTATATTTAGTGGTGCTATCAGTTGTTTGAGTAAACGACAACCTATAACTTTGTATTTTCCATTATCAAAGTAGACTATATGACTACTACAGATGCCTATAAGGAGGTGGTATGGTTACAAAGGCTATGTTTAAAAGTTGGTTTTGATTGTAGGGTGGTTTAGATTGAAGGTGATAGTCAAAGTGTTCTTTGTTTGGCCAAGAAGCCCATGTACAATGCTCATACTAAGAACATAGATGTATAATATCACTTTGTGAGATAGTTGAGAGTGGTAAGGTCGTGATTTAGAAGGTTGACACTTTGGCCAATGTTGTAGATTCACTTACAAAACTATCGAGCATAGATAAGTTCTCTTGGTGTAGGGAGACCATGGGCCTTACATTCTATACTTTATTCATTTTATGTTTGCAATGTATAATATCAAGTGGGAGAATGTTAGTATAAGGTTATATTAACATTACAATCCTATGTACTAATGTTTGTATTTCCAACACCTTGGGAATGGTTGCTTTGACACCCATATAGGTGGTTGCGAGATATATGTTATTATTATTTTCACTAATTAACTTAGAATATTGGTTGTAATGGAAATGGTTTTAATGCACTTACGCCACTTTCTCATTTCTAGGCACTAGGAGAGAGAGACTGGATCATCTTTTTATGATGGGTGGGATCCACATGGTTTAGTGACTTGAAAATGGAGTTATACTTTTGGGGATGTGTTCCATGGGAGTTATTGGTCAAAGGTGTTGTAATAAGTTTTTTCTATTCTTGTGGGAATTGATTGATTTGGTCATGGGGCATTGGATTTTTACCATAGCATGGATTTTTATGTTTTTTGTTTTGTGAAACCATTTGTGGTCTCTATAAATGTGATGTGACACAGAGCTACAAGGGATTGATCCCAAACCCTCGAAACTCCACAGGTAAAACACTTCCTTCTATCAGTGAGAGAAAACTATTGTTCTCCCGACATACTCCATCAGCCAAACTTATGACTATCGGCACAAACTAATCCTTGTTGTCTGATAGTAGACTTCACACCAATGAGCCTCGACATAACTTTGTCATTGGTTGCCTATCAGCAACATATAAGCTATCGGTCTAACTTTGAACTCCTTCACCGATATACCTCCTTACACCGATGCACTTGATATCCACTACCATCGATGAGACTTAACTAATCGGGAGACACCAAAAATCCTTCGCCGATGTGCCGATGAACTTCCTTTGGTGACACTTGCTAGTTGTCATCTCGACACAACCAATCGGCGAGGGCTCTGCCGTCGGGCCAGCGTAACTCTGTTCACCCGATACCTTATCTCACACCAATGCCTCTTCTGTTGGTGTAACTCCAATGTTCGCTGTGACCTTCTGAACCCTTCCCGACGGGCTTTCTCATACCGATACCTACACACATTCAATGCAAGATACACAGAGCATGTTCTCACATACGGTTGTGATATACATACACAGTTTGTATACCCAAATGAAACAACCTTCGATTCCCGCCAATCTGGCCTGCTGGAATCCTTACAATTTCACTGTCTAAATCTTTTGCAAACAAACAAACTTCTACAATTCATCAACCTAGCACATGCGGATGCTAGGGTTCCTCAATGCATGCTACAACTGACCCTATAAGCATAAAATGAACGAACACAAAATAGAAACCCTAAACTACTATATACAGCCATTCCACCGATTACAAAGTAATCCAACCGGTGGAATGGGTTAAGAACCCATCTCGACTCCAAAATAGAGAATTGATTTCAAAATGAATTTGAAACCCAGAAAGATAATGCAAATAGGATCTTTTATTGCTCTCAGAAATGAATACAGATATCTATTTACACAGTTCCACACTTCACAATCTGTCTGCTATTACATCTGTCTCATCTCCTCCTTCTCTGAGAATGACCCAACTAGGGTATTTATCCACTTGCTATCAGTAGTACTAACATGATTCCCAGCAGCTGGGAGATAGTTCCAAGTGGCTGGGAGATAATTTTAATTAACAAACTCTAACAACCTAACAACCTGTCATTACAGATCGATAGGTGTTCCTTGGGACTTACAAACAAAAACAACTGACCTTATTACATTTGAATGCACAAAACAACCTATTAAGACCTTAGTTGACTTGTTGAAGGGGTGCCCCTGCACCATGATGCCTTGGATAGTTGTATTATGCATCTTATGTATGTGAGCATTGTTACACTATTGGAATGCTATCAAATGAAAGGGAGAAGTTTGTTGTATTGATGTAACTCACACATTTAGATTAATACAAAAATATGCTCTCTTTGGTGGTGGAGTTTTTTCCAAAAGGGTTTCTACACATACATCTAATGATATGTGTTTATTAATTTTATTTTTGATATTGCTAATTACATACTTATCCAAGTTTTATTTTAGTTTTAAATGGTTAATAACATGTTTTAATTATCAAATTTGTACACTTAATTCATATACTTTCATTGTATTGGTTCCTAGATTCCTTAACATGTCACTAAAACAATAGAAGGAGGACAACAAGCTTCCACCCAAGTATTATGACCCTTATTAGGTTTTAAATATTGGTAGTGTAGCATACAAATTGGAGTTACCTAAGAGTCAACAAAAATACATATAGTCTTCCATGTGTCATACTTGAAAAAGAGATCATTAGACAAATAATTTCAACCTCAAATAGACTTACCAGAGCTTGATGAGGAGGGAAGAACCATTTTGGAACTTGAGGCAATTCTTTAGACATGCACTAAGAGGTTGTAGATGAGGATGATTATAGAGTATATGATCAAGTGCAAGATCATCTAGTAAGTGAAGATGCAACATGGGAGATGAAATATTCCTTTAGACTTGGATTCTAAGATCATCATCATTGAGGACAACTTTAGTTTCAAACAGAGGGGCATGTTATGCCTTTAACCTAAATCATGTATGGGGATATGTGTAGAAAACTTATGACTACCATAACCTTTAACTAAGTTAAATGATTATTTCTATAGCTTAGTATAGGTAGTTAGGTTAACCTAGGTGGTGTCTATGGAATAAGTTCATCAGATTGTGAATTATGTTCTTATTGAATACTTTTGGAGGTTTACCCCTTTGAAGTGGCTTATTCTTATAAAGTATTATGAAGTATTTGCATATTATTTCTTATTATATTCTTCTCTTACACAAGTAATTTTCATTACATTCAAGGTCATCATGGTTTACTATAATTTGTCCCCAACCAAAATATATTAAAATATTCTCAAATATTAAATACTTAAATTATTTTTTAATAACCAATCATAAAATATACTAAAATCTGAAATACCCACAACAATTAAATAGAGATCTACACTCAAATCCACCCAAAAGCTAGACATGCACTACTATGTCCCAAACAAATTGATTTTTCTGAAATCTAGTTTTCTACTCAAATAAAATATACAACAAACCATCTACAATATATTTTAACCACTTTCTAATCACCAAGATCCTATGAAGTTAAGGTGAGAGCATACGATGAAAGAAAAATGAACAAACTATGCATATTTACTCACAAAAACTATATCATCCAAAGACAAATAATCTTTGCACACATAAATGGAAACTTCACAATATGCTAGAGCTAAATATCAATTAAATGTGTAGAAAAATACTTAAATATATTAGATATTATAGCAATACTTGAATGATCATAGATAAATATTTAAAATAATTTTTTGTATGGAGCTCCCTTCTACATAATTCTACAAATGTAGACCACTAAAAATATAGGAAAATCCATTTAAAACTTTGAAGTGTAAATACAACCTCCATATGAGATTACCCTTAGGAAACAAAAGGGGTTCCATCCTCTAATCTCCAAGAATCCATGGTTTTGAATCCTCAAATTTGGTAGTTGAACACAAGTGCTAAAGTAGTGAAGAGAATTGAAAAATTGGCAAAAGATATCAACTGAAGAAGTTGCCTATCTTATATAGAAGTTATGGGCACAAATCCTAATGTGCCATTATGACCAAAAATATTAAAAATAAAATATCGTAATATTAATTTCTTTGCAAATATTCCCTCTCCAATTAAATCCACTATAAAGCTATCATAACTCCTTGATTCTTAGTTGTTTTTAGCTAGGGAAGATGCTCTTCTTACACCTCATAAATAATTATGAAATTCTCCTCCAACATGTAAAATAATAATATTTTATTTATTCAAGAAACTTTCTCAAAATAAGCTCTTTGTAAATCCCTCACTGATTTCCAATCATAACTCCCCAATTATGAGTTATCATAGAATTTGTGGTAACCATGTCATAGAGTCTATCATAAATAAATATACCAAATGATTTGGGAGTTACATATGCTCCGTTTATGAACTCCCATGCCCCATTTGGGAAATTAAACAATAATTTAATATTTATTTGGCCTATTTTCCAAATATACAAAATATAATTAATAATGGAGGCTAAAAAATAATAGTTATTCCCCTAACATTTCCCTTTATCCCATGGGGAATATTGGAATGAGATTTTGGTCCACAAACATAAATTAATTAAAAATGGGACATTACATTCACCCAGGCTTTGGAATCTAGAATTAAAATGACACCAAATCAAAGTTAGTTAGGTTTTAGATTTAGGGAAGCTTCAAAGCTAAAAGTTTGCAAGTAAGGTTCTCTAAAGAATGGACGTGGTAAGAAACTTAAATTGGATGAAACCAAGTTTCAAATCTATTTAAAAGGACCTCAATGGGTAATTCATTCAAGGAATGACACATGGAACAATCTTAGGATCTTTGAGAAGAACTCATGGCTAACTTTGATTAAGTCAAAATTAGCTAGGAAAAAGAAATCTAACTACTTTGAGAATGATATGTGGCATGAACTAATTAATTTTGGGGGAAAATTATTTAAACTTGAGGTAAGGGTCTAGATGTGTAAGAGAATCAAATTCGAGTAAACTAATTTTGGATACACCAACTACATCACATACACCAAACTTTAGATTAGGAAGTTCACTTCAAGTACATAGTGGTGGACATGAGCAACTTATAAACTAGCTGGATTATAATTTCAAGTCCATGAAATATGATTTAGTGCAAAACATTTGGAGAAGTTGAAGCCAACCACATTCAGAGCCTTCTGAGAGATGGAAAGACAAAACTCAAAGAACTCAAATTTATCAAATAAAAGGAGGCTCGAAGCACTTAGATCTCTCAAACCTTCCAAGGAAAGGTATTTGAACTTCTTGAAGTAAATATTTCATACTTCATGAAGATAAGGCATTCAAGCCGAGACCCACAAAATAAAGATTTTTAATTTCTCTCAAAATACAAGTGAAGGAAATCTTGAATCAAAAAATAGTACCCAAATTAAGAATTAAAATCATGATTTTTAAGACCATAAGACTTTTTAGATTTAATTGAAAAGGGGACCCTTGATTTTTCCAAAGAAAACTAGGGCTAGTTGTCTAAGCAACAAGTATGATGATGTAGATGACAATAAAAATCTATGCTTGAGTGTATTAGATTTTTGAGTAATGTAACCTCAAGATGCTTTAAATGAGTGCATGTATATCTCTAAAAGAGGGGAAGCTACTCAAGTGTATATTGTTCTTAATAATAGGGGAATTCCCTCAAGAAACATGATTTGAAGCCCATCATCATCCAATTGATGTTTTAATGTTCACATAATGATTAAAAATGAATGACTTAATCATTAAGAGGCTCTTTGCTTTGTTGAGTACACTTAGTCAAATAATTTGTATTAATCTCAATTTCCATATTTATGTTAAAATACTTTAGGTTCAAGTAGTGGCTAACTCATCAAGGAATGTATGAAACCTAGAGGCAAAGAATAAAACCATTCCATAGTACAATCCTTAGGGTTCATGGAAATAATTAGGCAATATCCTATCTTCATAAACAAAATCTAAATATGTCATAGTAAAAGCTTGTAAATGAATGTTGGCATCAACTTTTTCATTATGCAATTCAAATCTTGGCACAACAAATCCCAAAGGAAATGGATATGTAATGTAACTTCAAATGCAAGGGGTGTGCAATGTATAGGATTATATGAAACAAAATCCTTGTTACTCTCATTGTCTAGTTGAGCATCATGGTCATAATATTCTTGGTTAAAATGATCATCAACAGTGTTCTCAACATGAGCATTAGAAAAGATTTCATTTTTATTTGATTGGGTAGCCATAGTAGGATTAAGATAATCAATCCTTCTCAAAGGGAGATTAGGATCCCAAGTAGCTCATGGTATATGACTATGAGAGATGAAAATATAAGGCTATATAAATCATTCTCAAATTTAAAGATTAGAAAATTAAAAAGATATCATTTATGAAAATGTATGTCATGCCCGCATATACCGTGCAGTCATGACACACAAATGCCCGTGTCACGACCACATTCGCCATGTGGTCACGACACAGGCCACCAAAAAAAAATTTCTCCCTAGCCCTAAGAACCACCTCGCACGCACTTTCGTGCTCTGTGGAAATACGCCTGAGACGTAGACGTGACAACAAAATTAGTGAAGTGTAGGCTGTCTAGGGGTGTGCGACACAAAGTGTGTCACTTCTAGGGTTAGATTAAAATAATCAGAACCCTAAGTTCCTAGGCGAAAATAGTTCACCAGCATCGATACCTAACTACTCAGATCGATGGTTGGAGTTTCATGATGCTCGTGATAGCGCAAGGTTGAGGAAGAAAGATGGAGTGGAAAAGATGTAACCTCGCATCAAAAATACCCTGGAAACCTAACAACGCGTCCTTTGACAAACACAAAAAAAGAATTTTAAATTAAAAAGTCATCAAGAAAATGAACGTTATTATTTAAATAAAATCCTAAGAGCAAGTTTTAAATAAATCATCAATAGGTGAAACTACTAAGATAAACGATAACAAAAAAATAGTAATAATAATTAAGCAAAATATTACGATTAAATAAATGTTAAAAAGACTTAGAATGATAATCTAATTATCACGTTAGTCTAGGAATGATAACAGTGATATAAAGTAAAAAAAATGGTGAGACTGAAATAGTAAGGACGAGACGTCGGTTACTTTCAACCGGAAAACCGAGTTCGTTATTAAATATAATATGGCATTATATTTAATATCCCACTCAAAATTAATGGGTGAGGGAGGAGGCTTTAAATAACCCTCCCCGTAAAATAATATTAATAAAATTTGATATAAATTAACAACGTAAAAAAAATTAAGGACAATTAGCTCAACAATTTAAAATGACGACAAGGAAAGAATTATTCTCACGATGAACAAAATAATCTCCTCTTCGATAATTTTAAAAAAAATACAAAATAACAAAATGAGATTTAAATCAATATACTATTCGAAATTATTATCTTCCCAATAGAATTTAACTCACAAGTCGACATTTAAATTCGCAAGGTTATTCTATCCCAAAGCATAATTCAATGTAAAATAAAAAAAATGCCAAGGAGAATAAAAATTCCCAAAGAGGAAAAAGAGGCTAGAAGTAAAATTAAAATTTAAACTTTAAATCCCACAACCTTTCAAAAATAAAATATATTAATAAACTAATTTGTATAACCCCATAAAAAAATAACACTAAGTTTCCTAATTGAAACCCTAAATAAACTCTATTATTTACTATACTCTTGTTGCCCTAATTTCTCATTAGGATAAGTTCTCTCAAGAGAACCCTAAAAACCTTTTTACTCATGAACAAGAGTTTGAAAATGCCTCTTTTGCAGAAAGGGTTGATATCTCCATTGATGGCCAAGGGACGCAGGGTTGAGAGAAGTGTGTGTGTATGGCGGAGGGTTGAAGAGGCAGAGAGGAGGTGGTAATGAAGGGTCATGGCACAATGTAGGGGTCGTGGAGGAGGCCGCGTCTGGCGGCGGCGGTGGAGACTGGGGCGACCTGCGGTGGCAGAGCCAAAGGCATCAGCGGAGGGTCATGGTAAAGGGAAGAGGTGGCAGAGCCAAATGCACCAGCAGAGGGGTCGTGGCGTGGGAAACAGGGTTCAGCCGCGGCAACGGATAAAGGGTGCGGGTGTGGGGGAGGTGGCGCCTCCCCCACACCCCATGGATTGTAACAACATAGGACTGTGGGCAGCGCTGCCCACAGTCTACCCAAGCATTTAAAAAATAAATAAATAAATAATTTCTAATTCCTAAAGAAATATGAACCCTACTCTCTTAACTACAAGCTAATATTTTTTTTTTTTTTAATAAATAATATATATATATATATGGTAGTATATGTCATATAAACCAGCAACCCGATTTTTATAAAGCAATTGCTATATCATTTTATGTATAACTTTTTCTTTGTAAACATACAATCAACAAAACAAAGAGGGCAGCATTGAATTAATAATATTTTTTTTGTAAAACAATCAAGTAAATTTAAGAGCTGATAAGGAATTGCAAACTGTGTACTTTTCCCATTGACTCTATTTTCTCAAACATTAGGACTAAGCTGAATACTACATTGACTTAGACAGCAAAAGACATCCTTTGTATATATATATTTTTTTGATACTATCATTTCATTTCTGTATCTAATCAACTAGATAACTGAGTATTGAATTTCTTTTCTTGAACAAATTTTAAACAGAGATATACCTATATATATCTAATTTCTATAATTTCATTTCTGAGAAAAAGCCTAAATGGCAGAGTATGCATCATTACAAAAGGTTCTAACAACAGCTTAAATTTTCACCAACTAAATTGATTAACAATAGAAATTTAATCCTCAAAATTCCTACTTCCATCATGCAATCCAACCATATCAACCATTGATGCAATTACATAAATATGTATATATTTTTTTGAGATAATGGAAGAAAACTATTTATATCTGCACATACATTTCACAACTCCACAGTCCCACCAAAATAGATGTAACAGCATTAAATTAATACAGATTGTTTACAGTCCAATATTTACACAGCCAACATTATGGCAAGGTTAACTTAGTGTCTCCATACAAAAATTTACAATGCAACAAGGCCACAATGGCCCGGGCTCCAAACAGCCATTAAACACTTCCAAGACTCACAAGAGGATCCCTCACCCACTTTTCCCTCTTCACTCAACCTGCAACTTACACAACAATGAAGCAACAACAACCAGCCACAAGGAAAGGAAAGCTCTCCTCCCTATTGTAGACCCGCAAGTAGGTCACCCCCGAGCTAGGGAGGTAGGGAATTTCACACAGGGCTGCAATCTACAATAGCAATTCAATCACATTAACACAGAAATCAGAACATCCCCATAGGTTTAGCACATAACTATGCTCATAAAAATGAGCTTGGTGAGGGTAGGGAATAGACTTCTCAACTTAAAGGGGCTCCCAATGATAAAGAAGATCTCAACACATGGCCTCAAGCCTAAATCTCTGAACAACACATTCCACAAGAATCTCACACAAATTTGCTTGGCACTTTTGCCATATAGACATCTCCTCCTCAAATGATAATAGGCCCTCAAGGCATAAACACATAAACACAAAACTGTGGGAGAGCCCCCAAGGATTGTTCCTCTCCTCTACCCATACTAGTTGGGCATTTCCTCCATTGGAGGTGCTCTCACCATGACACCCAACCCAACATCAAATGCAAAGGAAAGCATCATAAAACAGACAACTTACGATCAAGATTCAAACCATGGAACATCATAAAGCAAAGTAAAAACAAGATGAGAAGCCTCCCTTCAAAACCTTGGCAATGGAAGTGGAATTTTGGTGAAGAGCTCCTAGCCTTCCCAAGCCTTCCAACCTTTCAGATTTTCTCCCAACCTTCTCTAACCCCTCCAACTAGTAAGGAAATCTAAACTTTTCAAGAAGTCTCTAAAATGTAAGCAAAAGAAAATGGAATGGAGGAACCCCCACTCCTCTATAAGAGGAGCTATTATAGGCCCTCTATTTGGCCTTGAGAGAATGAGGTGGTGACATTTGTCACCATCTCTTCCCTCCACCAAAGTCACTTGGAAAAGAGAGAAGGTAAGAGGATGACAAGTGTCCTCCTCTCCCTACACCTCCATCTCCACCTCATCCACTTGTGCTTCCACACAAGTGGGAGGGGGACAAATGGTGAGTTGGATTCCCACTCACCCTTCAACAAGACAATGGCCTTGAGTGGTGCTCCCACTCACTTGGGAGCTTGGGAGGACTCTTGGAGAACTCCCTAGTCCTCCTTGAGAATACGTCCCAAAACATAGGGATGGGAGATGGGTTCTTCCCAAGGCAAGGCCCATCCCTCATCTTCCCTCTTTCCCATTTTCGTCACTTTGACTCAACCATGGGTTAGGGTGACCTAAGGTGAGTCAAAACTAGGGTTAGGTGGTCCAAGTTGACCCTAGACTCATGGTTGACCGCCTAGGGTAACTTTTGGGACCCTAGGGGTCATGAAAGGGGTCAAAAATCCACATATAAATGGCCCAAATAAAATAATAAAAATGCCAATTGACATAATTCAATTAAAATTTTACAACACTTAACATTAATCAAAATAAGAAAAGGAGGTGGTACTAAAGCTTAAAAATAGTTAAAATTTAAAACCGAGCACAATAAATCATCACAAAATTTCACACGTGATCCTTATCCCTCTTGGGAATGGATCGGCTTAATCGGGAATAACATGGTGTGAATCCTACCTCTGATTTCCGGTGGCTAGGAATAGTAAAACCTGCACATCTCGATCAAGTGTCAGTTCTGTCATGAAAGTGATAGCCGAAGCAACTGGAAATTAAATTCACACAAACAATACACAATATCCATCCATACATAAATCTAAATTAACTGCATTTTCCATCACATGTCAATTAATTCCAATCACATAAACAACTGGAATCTCATAACAAAATAACATCTAATATAAAACCATATATCGAACCACAGCATATCATCAATATGACCGAATCAAATCACATATATCAAATCAGTGAGATAAAGCATCAAGTCTGCATAATGAAACATAGTCACAACTGGATAGCACATTGATCAAAATATAGGAGGTAAAATAGTCGGCCTCACAATGTAACCCTAAAATCCATTCTAAGGGTGCGTAGGGTCAACAAAAGCAAGGTAACACAATAAATCTCAAACCCTAAAAGAAAATATATAGCTATGAGGCACCAACAAAGAGTAAGATAACCTTAATAAGGCATGAAAATAATATTTAGCGATTTTAGAAAACATATATCTAAAACTCTTAGTGTGAGGAATGATAAATTAGGTAAGACAAAACCCTATGGGGTGTAGGTATGTTAGTTTAATGTCCCTTTTTTTGGCACATAGGCTTTTGTGCACATTTTGGCTTGTTCTTAGTCCCTTAGTGGCTATCCGACATGTTTGGGAGAACTCCAATGTTCTTGGAGTGGCCACAGGTCAGTTTTACAGAGCATTTGGTTATGGTTTTGAATTCAGATGGTGTTTATGATCATTGTGATGCTTTCTGATGTTTGATCGGGTTCCCGGTTTGCTCTCCAAGATTCTTGGAGAAGCCGTCTATTTTTGGAAAGTCGCCCAGAAGGCATCATTTATCTTCCCAGACATCATGGAGTATGTTGGTATGCTTAATTTTGCAATTTGGTGATGTTTGGAATTTTCCGCAAAATGGTGTTATTTAATGAGCTATTTTAATTATTATTTTCACTAAAGCTCCTAGGGGTGAAAATAATTAATAAAAATCTAAGTGTTATAGCTCGTTGGAACAAGGAAGAAAAGTTTTAAATCATAGATGCATCATTTTGGGGCCTTGAGAAGCAAATATTTCCTTTATTTTGACAGTGGGGTCTTTGGAGCTAAAAAGAGCTTTTAATTAAAAGTGGTGACTTTAAGTTGTGCACACATAATGAATTATTTTATATTGTTTGAGGAGAAATATGAAGGGATAAAGGAAATAATATTTTATTTCCCTCAAAAAGTTATAAAAAGAGGAGTTGGGCTCATTGTTTGGGTATGCTTGGATTTGTATTGTTACTCTGCTGGATTGAACCTGCGTGTTCTTCCTTATTCTCTTGAGGACGAAAACCCTCGAGGTTGGGTGTGGTTTCACTACAAGAATCACCATTGTGCTGAAGAAGAGATTTGAGCAAACTTATCCAGAGTTTGCCAGTGAGCTTTCATGGAGCTGAATATGTTTGAAGTTGCTAAGAGTTTTTAGATTAAAGTTCATTAAATATCATGGCAATCAGATGAGAATGAAGTTAGTAGCAGATTTTTTATGCCTTGTATAGTTTTAATGTCATATTGTTGGTCCGTACCATTATATTGCCGTACAGGCAGAAAAAGAGTTTTGCAAAAATAAAATTATTGAGAAGTTCTTTGTGTCTAAATCTTTTTGCACTATTAATATATTCCTTAGGTGACCCCAATCTGATCATAGTGAGTGGTTGGGAAGCTTTGTTTATTTTTTTATGAGCAGCCGTACTTCTGCTGGCCGTACGGCCTGGGAAATGCATAGTTTGTGAAGTGTTTTTGTTAACTAATCTTTAGTGCATGGGAAACATTGGATTTGTCTTGTATTAGCATAGTTTTTTGAGTGGGAAACAATATTGTTAAGTGTGGGCAGTTTCTTGGGTGTTTTCAGCAATCCGTACTATGTTGGGAAGGTGTCGTACTAGTCTGGAAGAAGTCATTTTATAGTCTATCACTCTCTCTGTGGTGTTTAGTACATATAATTGATAGATCATTTAGGGACCACTTGTTTTGTCAAACATTGGGTTTGGTCTTATAATATTATACTTCCCTAGATGCCAATGGTCTGTGTAGAGAGCAGTTGATGTATCATTTTAGGTTGCAGCAGTGACAGACAGCAAATAAATACTACATTATCATTCAGCTATTCAAGAAATCTGCAGGGTATGGTCATGCTATCTTCACAAGATTCTTAATAAGTCCAAACAAGACTTGATTTACATTGTATTTGATATCATTGTAATCTTTCTTGTGAATCACATTAAGGCCCCTGGATGGTTTACCGCCAGTGTGGAAGAAAGAACAATTAAACATATTGTAACCCCTGGATGGTTTTACCGCCAGTGTGGATAAATGAACTTTTCTTTATTGTTTCTACCCACTGCATAAGTGAAGTATTCCCACTGAATAAATGGATGGCATTGTAATTTTCCTTTCTTGCTCTCATACCCACTAAAAGTGGTGAATCCCCACAACTTGTGGATGCCTGCATATGCAGATGAATGTTTACTTGTTTGCACAATGTTTTAATTTGTAATCTAAAGCACATTATGCTCTCACCTTACCCGAATTGGGATCTTGGTGATCAAAAGTGCGGAGGAGTTTAGTTGTGCTAACACTGTTTATCATTGTTCTATATTTTAGAAAAAAATTTGGGGTTGTATATTACAGTTAGGCTTACCAAAAACATAAGGAAATAAAATCTCTTTTACATAAGTCTAGGATAATTAAATAAATGCTAATAATAATCATAGAATTAGCCTAGATTTATTTAGGAGTTGGGTCGATAAACATGCAATAAATATTTGGAAATGAAATAAGGAGGATGGGTACTTAGCTTTGGGAATAAACAATGAAGAAATGTTGTTGATCTTACATTGGAATCATTCACCATAAGTTCAAAAATTAATGCTCTCAATCTAATAGGAATGATCTTGGGCTCTATGCAAGTTCAAAATTTGTTGATGTTCAAATCTAAGTCCCTTGGGTTTTTACATGAGTGTTGTAACCTTGAATTGGTGTATGAAAATGAACCCAACCTCATCGAAATGAATTGGATGTGCAGAGAGGTCTATTTGCCTTCACCTTTCATGTGTTTGAATCTATCAAGGTAGTGTTTACAAACACCTTAGGGGAGATTGTTGGATTGCTAGGGCCAAGTTCTCCTAGGTCAACCCCTTAAATGGATTGACTTTATGACTTTGAGCAAATAGTTGTAGATAACATGTGTAAATGTGGAGTTGGCCTATATGATTTTGCTGTAGATTTTAATTCTTTTATCCTTTAGAAAATTGAAGTGTGGTCTTGTCCTTATAGTCACTTACGATTTTTTGATGATGAATTAATTACACATTACATGTCTATGAATACTAAGACATAACAACAATTTACAAAAAAGGTGTGTTAAGTCCTCTCACAACTCTCACAACAGCTAGTAAAAAAGGGCAAGGAAGTAAGAATTTAGAATTTGAATGTTTAAATTAAAGATTCAATTTCATACTCTTCAAAATTGAATCGGGTCAATCTTGCACCCCACAAAAATAAACAAACTAACATAAAATAATCAATTTGAAACAAAAATTAAATATATAAAATTTTGTGTGAGTATAGATGAATAAATAACTAATAAAGAACAAATATGTGTAAAAATATAGAAATGAAAGAAAATAATAAAAATAAGTAAAAATCAAGGTATGAGCTATTAAGATATTCTATAAAACGGGCCCAAAACTAAATAGAAAATGGCGTGGGTATCAAGGCTTAAATTTGATGGTCGACCCTACCTGTCCAACAATTCTTTTATGACAATTATTCATTCAAAGGTACCCTTAAAAAACTATGACATATTTGAATACAAGTTATATATATATATATATATATATATATATATATATATATATATATATATATATTTCATCCAAAATCTCTCTTTTCATATGATATAATCTTTTTAAAATTCTGATTATATTTTACAACAAAAATGCCTAAATACGGCGATACGGCCATCAAATTTAGGCCCTGGTGGGTATTATAAATTTTAGCGTTAGAAATATAAATTATTGAAAATGCTGCTTCTTTTTAGGGGGATTGCTTTATAAATCATGTGTGGCTTATTCTTTATGTTTGTTGACCCACTAAACTTGGATTGCGTCACGTCACCCTCTTTTACTTTTTAAAGTAGCTGCATAACACTAGAAAAAACTCACCGCCCATGCAGAAGATCCATACCAGAAGATTTGATCTTTAAAGTCAAAATCCACGGTCGACATTTGCGACAATTGAAGTTACTTCGGCCGTTCGATTTCACCGCTCGACAATATTTTCCCCTCTTTCCGTGTGCCGTTTCTGTTTATTTATTACAGATTTCTTTTCACCGTTTTCCGTGCCGCATTCAGATTTCCGTTGCTGCAATCATGTAAGTTGTTCGCTGGTTCAACTGATCCGCATTTAGGTACATAAAATAATTAATATATTATAAATATTTATAATTTATAACATTATTATAATCTATTATATAGTTATATATATTAATTTTAATATATATAATAATCAATATGTTATATTATTATTATTTATATAATATATTAATATTATAATTTATTAAAATATATTATATTATTAATAATATATTTATGGACAATAAAATAAAATATATATTTCAATATTTAATATAAATATATAATTTTTATATTAAATTAGTTTTTAAAAATATATCAAATAATTAACATAATATAAAATATAGTATATAATAATAAGTATAATTATGTTAAATATTATATATGATATATAAAATAAATAGAAAATCTAAAGCATAGCCAAACAAACTAAACAAGTGTAGTTGTTTCCTTGGACACCAAAGGAGACTTTGTCTTGTATGAAGTAGGGCACTTGAGGGATCAAAGGGTGCCAATGTATTTTACCAAACACATGCATTTGAACAAACTTTACAAATGAATATTCCAAATTTGATTCATGTTTGAACTTTAGGGTGAGTATTCCAAACTTGAATGTCTTCTCCACCACAAACACCACTTGAGAAATGGCTCCGAAAACTCCTTGTGAAACACTTTCGGCTTTGATTTCCTTGTACATCTCTGTCAAATGAATAAATTTTACATAACTAGAAAGTGGTCCAACATAAAGAAGGGAGAGACAAACAAAGAGAGAAGAGAGATATATAGAGCATAGATTCATATAGAGGAAGTGTGTGAGAGAATAATGAAGCCTTCATTTTGTATTGATCTAGACTTCAATAGATTATAAATTCCTTATTTGACACATTTACCAATTTGAGAGATCTGCGACTTGCTAAATTCGTCGAGGCTCAATAGCTATAGATAAAGGTTTTCTTTGTGCTCATTGTTTCATCATTCATAAGGCAACCTAGGTCATTATTTGGAAGAGTTAGGACATCAAATTTACACTAAAAGGTAATGCTTGAATAAAAATCCTATTTGTTGCTTCAAGCGTAATGGTACAACAGATCAGGTTATGCCAAGTGTCCATATGGACTACACAAGAAAATATCAACTTATTGATGTTGCAGACCTATTTGTTTAAGCTCTCCAATATTCTTTTGGTGAAAATTAAACACAAAACAATGTAATAGTTAGTACTGGACACAGAGATATAGCTAAGGTCAAATTTAGTTGGACAAATCTAATGCACCTTTCCCATAATTAGCTAGCACTAACCTGGTTGTATGTGACATAATGCTTTCCAGTTGTGAACAACACCATATAGTCTTAGGCAAGACATTTTCAAGGACTTGTAAATGATCCATAGGCTTTATAGTTAAAGTTGTTCCTTTGACATATAATGCAAAATCAAAAATACTTTTTATGTCATGTAATGCAACATTGGGCCTTAAAAGCAATCATTTAATACACTTGTTCACCAAGATAGTTGCGAATATGTTTTCAAAATAACTAAAGAACAAACATGTCACAACAAACATAAAACTTGACATTGAAAATGTAGAACATAGACGGAAAACAACAATGCACCTTAAGACATGTTTTGGGCTTAAATTAGAATCCCAAATGATGAGAACATAGAAAAAATTCCTTCTCAGTGCTTTATCACCAGCCTATTCTCAAGCACATGAAATCAACAAAATCTATTTTTTGCATATCATACAATCATGGCATTCCATGAGACCAAATTTCTTGAAGGCATTTTATCGAACACTTCCCTATGTTTCAACATTGCAAACTCTCTATGTCACAAAAAATAGAGCATTGGTACAAAAAAATCTGTACAAAATGTGTTCCAACAAGTGACATAGTATTGCATGTGGCCAGACAGTATTGCATTCGATTGTCAAATGCACATTGACTTAACTACAAAACTCTCACCAAAAAGTAATGATGTAATTGTACACCAAGAATCAAAACTTACTAGCTATCCATATGAAGTTTTGTTGAGTGCATCATGTCATATACTTTATGCCTCATTAATTAACCTTAATTACTATAAAATAATTTTTTTAATTTTATCTAATAAATAAAAATTAATAACGGTATCTATATCAGGAGGCCTAGCGACCCAGCTATCCTATTACATAGACAAATATCAATTGGTGCTCAAAATCATTTTATTCTATAATATCAAAATTTCTTATTAAAGAACTTGAAAGCCAATAAAGTTGTGTAGCATAATATTGAAAGGCAAATCATATTAATATTGAGTACTTGAAAGTGACAAAGAGTATGAAAAATGATTTGGAAGAGTAATCATTCCTCTATTTTCTATGAATTTCCACATATTGTGAATTATGTAAGGGATGCAATGCATTCAAGTGTAACTTGGTAGAATAATTTGAAACCTTCATTTTGTACTGATCTGGACTTCAATAGATTATAAATTCCTTATTTTTTATAGCCAAGTTCCTCCCTAAATTGAAGAGGCTGCCAAAAACAACTATTGAAAATTATGGATTATTATTATTATTATTATTATTTTGATTATAAGAAAGTATGTCTTCCAAAATTTTGTGTGTAAAAAATAAAGATATACAGTTTCATTTACCACACCATGTTAAAGGATTGGTTGGACTTGGAATTCCATATCACCTTGTGGGTTAGCAATGGAAGCTTAAGGAGTTTAAGCAAGGCCCACCATACTTTGACTTTGAATATGTACATATAGTATGCCAAAGGGTGTATGGGCAAACCATATCATGCCTTGCGATTTATGAATTGGTATCAAAGTATATATACATACATAAGTAAATTTTACTTCAACATCATAAATAAGTATGTTTATAAGGGCTCCAGAATTTTCTACTATATTAAGGCACTATTTCAAAGTATATATACTAAGCAATCCTCTCTCTCTCTATCTCCCCTTATTTCTTGTGTATATGAAAACAAGTATAATGAATGTATCGAATTGGAAAACAAATAAAGGTTGAAGAATTCATTATGCAACGAGAAATTATTCATATGAAGGTTATGTATGTACAACCATGTTTTTTACTTGCAATTACAAAAACATCTTGTGGAAAACAAATAGTATGTTCATTGTATTTTAGTTGGCCTCCTCTTGCATAGGTTATCTAGGTTAACCCTTGCAATTCAATTAGAGGTAGAGAGATAGAGAGAGGAAGAGAGAAAGAGAGAGAAAAAGAGAGAGGTAGAGAGAGCCATAGAGAGAAGAGAGAGAAACATAGGGAAAGAGACATCAACAATAGATCAAGATGAATATGACAAGTTGGATAGAAGAGATAGATCTACTATTAGGTTGTCTTTCTAATTTAGTCTTAATGAATGTTTTAGTTCAAAACATTGCTACAAGTTTATGAGAAAAAAATATTGCATTATATCAAACTAAGTATCTTGTAAATAACTTATTTTTAAAAAGAAATTGGTATTGTTTAAAGATTCATGAAGAGACTTTGTAACCAAACATTTAAAAACTACCTTCCATAGATGTAAAATTGTTCATTATATGATACCATATTTAATTGTTTTGAAGCCTATTTATCTTGGATCAATATCCTTTCTTTGTTCTCTAGAACTAGGGGTATAGAAGTTGCTTTGCATCATTTGGGTATACCACTCAATTATGTCAACTCTACAAAAAATGGAGATAGGAAGAGCTAGAACATTCACTAATTTATAAAGTTATTGTAAGTGGATGAACAACCAATACATGCAACATCAAGGACATGATCTTAGCCAAGAACTCCACTCAGCCAAAACAACATTGGTTAGGGATTGTTATAATACTTTCCATATCTAAAGCATTTGACAAGTGTGATTCAAACTTCCTCCTAAAGACTCTATGAAAGTTTAGATTCAACAAACAGATGATTGATTTGCACCCCCTCATTCTCCATCACAATAAATATCCAAAGGGGCAAATAGTTGTAGAGGCTTAATGCAAGGATATCCCCTCAGTTCCTAACTACTTATTATCATAGAAAAAAACACTTCTAAGAAATAAAGCTTTCCACTAACAAGAAAGGAAAATCTATGGCCAGCTAGCTATAAATGGAGGAACTAGATACATAGGTTATCATTTGTATATTACATTATCTTCTATTCCAATCTTTGTCTTATCGAAAGAAAATAAAGCAAAACAATTCTTCATAGCTAACAATAGGCTTTTGGGCAAAATAATAAATTTCCCAAACCAAAATAAAAAGACGATTCTTATTATTTACGGATACAAAGTAAAGAGACTACCAATGAATTAACTAGGATTTGTGATACATGAAACAAATGGGCTAAGGGAAAATAACCAACACATCACTTTGTGAACACACCTAAAAGAATAACATGAGTAGAATATTGTCATTGTATAGGTTGATTAGATGGAATTTGTTGTTACTAAGTGTTGTCATTTGTTATTATTTATATACATTGTTAATAGAATTATATAGTTAATGGTTTCATTTACTTGCTTGTGTTTGAAAATAATATTTTAATTTGGCTACAAGTGATGAAGAAAAGAATACAAACATCGTAATTCCATGCAAGAGTATTAACTTATTCTTTGGGAATCTCTCTGATGCACCAATAGTCTTTTTAGAGTGTCATTTTGAAAACATAGGAAGAAAGAAACATGAGAAAAACATAGGGAGGGAGAGATCTCATAGAGAGGAAGTGTGTGAGAGAGAAGGGGGAGGGAGAATGGAAATGGAAATGGATCCTTTTATAGTCTATGATGTCGGGTGGCCTGATTTTGGGTCTATATGTGGCTTATAACATATGAGACTACCTCATATTCCCAAAATGCAGGAGGCACCTTATTGTGCTTCTAATGGATATGGAGATGAAGAGAGATAAAGAGAAATAGAAAGGAGAGAGGTAGAGAGAGAAATAAACATATGTAGAGATATATTATTGTTTCCTATTAAATTATTATAGGGGCTTCCACCTATTATCAAATCAAAACCTCCAATTGAATTAATAATTTCATCAAGTCTTTCTTTTGTCAAATTCTGCACATCTTCCACCTTAATTAATTTACCCTTAACATGTTATGTGGAGGGGGAGAGAGAGAAATACTAATGCCGAGGGTACTCCCCTCTCATAGAAACAAACACTCAAACACAAAACCAAACTTCACAAAACAAGATTGCAAAAAAATTACTCAATTCTTGATTTACTTTATTCAAATTTACTCACAACCAACTATAAATCTACAATACAATAGTTTGTATGCTCATCCATAAATGGCTTCACTCTCTCACAGGAAAATCTGCATACACACTCTCAAGTCTCACGTTGTATAACCATTCCTCTACACACCCTACTCTGATTGATCCTTTTCTCTTTCTTTTCCACATTCCTTCTCTTCTCTGGTAGTGTGTTCTTATATATTTTTAAAGCAAAATATCAGCTGCAAACCCCCTTTTTCCTTCACATTTTGTTCTACCTTTTATCTATGGTAGTAAGCCCTCTATTCTCTTCTTGTTTTCTTGTCAAGCCTATCCTTTCTTCTGACCATCGACCTCTCCACATTATGCCTCTGCAGATTTAATATATCTTCTTCATGGAGGATTATGGACAATTATATGTCCCTTTCTTAGTGTTGAAATGCCAACAGATATGGCACTTTTTGTTGCTAATTTAGTCACTTAAAGAATAAAAAAATCTACCTTTAAAAGAAGGCATTACACACCTCTTTCAACGCTTTGTTCTCACATGCTACGCATGTATGAAGATGAAGATTAAAAGTATGCATTGAAATCATAAAGGGCAGCCTTTAGATAAGGTGCAACATTTCATTTTTCCCTCTAAAATATGCAATTTGCAATGCTTCTGATTAATCTTCATTATGATACTTTATTTATGATACTTTATTCCCACACTTATGCCCCTCTTCTTTTTTTTATATATTTTTACTTTTGAAATCTGCAAAGTATTTTTAATTGGCGTTGAATCTGCCTATTAATTCTTTTCAAAGTGTTGCCCTCTCTTGGTGAGGTCTAAATGGGATAATTTAATAGGTCTATATCTATGATGAAATAACACAGCCCTACCAAGAGATAGCATGTTGCCAATGGCACCTTTTGGTGATCACGAAATGAGCAGAATAATGCAAGATAGAGTCTACATCACTTTGATTCAGAAGAAGTCAAATAATATGCAAAGAACTCACAAATATACATTATCTGTACCTTTAAAATATTTTGAGTGCCAACATATACTAATAACATCTTGTCACCAACTTAATGAATATGCAGAACAGGAAAATGACTTTTGATGTAACTTCTTACCAGGAGCTCAATTTCTTCCAAAAACTTGTAGGGATATTAATATTATCCAACTTCTTGCCAGTTTGATCACACCATGAGTTGCCAACTCTGTGAGAGGCCAAAACAAAATCTAAGCAAACCAAAACTAAAATAAACATTTGCAAATCTATTTGGGTGATGCCGATTGCACATGCGCCTGTTTGATTCTACATCAAAAACATAAGAAGAGAAAAATCTCAGAGAGAAGAAGTCTGTGAGAGAAGGGCGGAAATAGAGGTAGATAGATAAAAATAAATAGAGAGCTAGAGAGGGAGACAAAGATATATATGGGTAAGTGCAAAAAGTTGGGGGGCCAAAAAGTGGCCAAAATTTTTTCAAAAAAAATTAAGACATAATGCGAGTGCGTTATAACGCGCTTGCGTTATGGTTTGGTAATGATGAACCTAAGGCTTGGCAAAACCAAACCATAATGCACTCGTGTTATAACGCGAGCATGTTATGTTTAATTATATATATATATATATATATATAAAAAGAGCATTTATGTTCATTTGATTTCTTTTTTTTTCTCTACACCCACAGCCTGCAAACCCTAAGGAGCGCACTTGCATTTTTGAAGACCCAATTCGACACCAAAATCTCACTAATTCATCGCCAAAATGCTACCATGACGTCGAGCAGGCCAAAGGAGTGAGTTTTATTTATTTTATTTGTTTGAATTTGTTTCTAAATTGGTAGGTTTGAGTTAATTTTTGATGTAAATTTCCTTAATTGTTAGGAAATGTTAATGCACCTCCTCCTCAAAATCCACAAAATCCTAAAGAGGAAATACTTGCCGAAGAACAACCCGAACAACAAACTCCTCCATCCATTCCTCGACATGCCCTTGGAACACAAGAAAATCTAATAGGGAAAATTTAAAATAATAAAAAAGAAATTAAAGACATAATTGCAAGGTTTAAAGATCCTTCAACTTCAACCTTGCATAGGTCCACACTTTCTCAATCTCTTGAATCTATGTTATCAAATGTAGATTCAATTAGCAAGCAAATATCTAGTTGGTCGGATAAGAGGAGAGAGTTTAGAGAGTATTATGCAGACAAGCTATCATATGAAGATGTGAAAAAGTTACAAATTACAAAATTGGACTTATGTTCCATTTTCACAAACCCACAAACAAATCAACCTCCACCCATTACATGCAAGAGGTTCCCTATCCATTGGTGCAACAACCAAGTGATAAGGGACAATTTTGGGTAGAGGTGGTGGATGGTTTTTGACTATCCTCCATGTAATAATAATGAGGTCCCTTAATACTTTTTGAGGAAACTCTATTGCAAGTTTGTCCTCAATAAAGTGCCAAACTATTTTGATATGCGGGACTTCCAGGGTAGAGGTGGGGGGTCAGCACAAGATAGACCAAGGGAAGTGTTGACCCACAGCAGCCAGTGAGACGAGTAATCAGCAGACTAGCCCATGAGGATGTGTCTATCCCTTCCATTGTGAAGGAGAGTGTTGAGGTCGATACACTTCAGTCCATTAGTGCCTTGACCTAGAGCATCATAGAGCATGCCAGTCCTGCAGCACAACGTGGGTTGGGAGATAGTGCGAGGAGTAGGGTCCCACCCCATACTTGTCAGACTTGCAGGTCAGCCTGAGGTTATGACCCTATGGATAGTCAGGATGCAGGTACATAGGCTACATCTGCAGCTGAGCAGATGGTGATGACAGATACCCTCCTGAGTGAGACTTTCAACCTTAATACTCAGGTAAATATTAGCAAGTTCATTAAATTTAATTTATTAAATTTCATTTTTGAAATGCAAGATTAACTAATTTAGTTTGTTGATTTTGATGAAATTTCAGGGTCATAGCATTGATGCAGTTCTCAGCAATATTCCACCTACATTTTACACTACGACATATACTGCCGGGGTATGTAACTAGTAAACAATTATAAATATTACATGTGAATAGCATTGTTATATGAATGGTATTCTAATATCTGATTTTGGATGTTGAATAGGTTAATCTTGGAGATTTCACGGCAACACCTGCCAGTGGTGGTGTAGTTCAAAGCTTCACTGAGGTAATAAAATAAACAGTTTAACTAATGAATTGTACTTATTAGATTTTTGTATTTTATATTCATATCATTGATTACATTGCATTGCACAACTTTCAAACTCAAAGCATTATTAAACATTGCATAACTAATAGCTAGATGTTAATAGATGACAAAATTTCAATTATAATATAGTTAAATTTGAAAAAATGGCTCAAAGAAATCTACTCTCATGGAATACCATGAGAAGTAGATGCATAGACAAGGACATCACCATGAGACCACTTTTCTTTGAGTCATGTTTTCAAATAGCTCACTGCTTTGTCTATGCTACCACATTTTCCGTACATGTCTACCAAAGCTTGTTGATCCCCTCCACACTATTCTTTGACAAATTCTCTCTAATAATCTCATCCAATTACCACCAATTAGACCCCAGGACATGATACCAGAGAGGGGCATCAACCTATGACATCTTATATAGCATATGATTGAATCGAACATCATCTAGGTTTTAGGTATTAATTATGGGGGCAATAAGTCACCCCTAACCAAAATCTTCAAATCTACACTAACCCTTTCCCCTACAAACTTATGTCAATCCTATTGGCTCAATTTCTTCCATCGCTACGTCTATAAGAAAGAGCTATAGTATATCACCAAGAGAGCAAAATCTTCACTATGATTATGTGTATTATGTGTCTAGTTGTATCATAGTGATGCATTGTTGATAATGAATATCATAGTGTGCTTTATTGTGTGTACTTCCATGTTTAGGTGAATGTGTGTGTATGTTAGGAACCATGACTTGCATCATTATTCTAGTTTCATAATTGAATAATGTTGTTTTATTTTCAGATGATGCAAGCTTCGGAGACACCTCCCGAAGTTCATAGGGCAATGGAGCATGGTGTGTCCACTACGATTCATAACTCCATACCATTGACGGGGGTATGAGGCAGATTAGTAAATTTAAATTTACATTCATTGTTATAGTTAATTTTTGAAAAATCAAATGATTATTGATTTTAAGTTTAATTTCTATCTGGATGGTTTCTATAAGACATGACATCACCACAGCCTAATCCTACTACTAAGACAAATGAGGAGGCAGATTATATGGTAGTGGTAAGTGATTATTTTGTTAAATGTTTGATTTTTTATAACATGTAATTTCTATATATTAATGTCTATACTTTTTATTGTAACAGCTACAGGTCCATGAAGAACTAAATAGGAGGAGCAACCCTCGGGTTCGTAGTAGACCGCCCTCATACACGTCTCCATCCTCCTGAAGATCAAAGGCTAGTCATGATCTATTCCCTTCACCGAACAGAGGGGAATGAATACTTATTGGGGTCCTTTGTTGTATGCCTATATGGCATTTGTGGATATATATTTTGTATTGTATATAGGAGACATTGTATGCCTATATGGCTATTTTGTATATATGTTATACTTATATTGACAGATATTGATGTCTGCCTATATGGATATTTGGTTAATACAAATCTTTTTTATTGATGGCATCCATATTTGGATTATAAATCCACATTTGAATGGATATTTGTAGATGGTTACTTCAAATATTTAAAGTCCAAATGTATTACATAGGATGTTTGTTGATCCAATAAGCTAGCTATTTTTATTCAAGTATCACCTAAACCTCATTCTGGAACTAAAAGATAAAAGTTGTATTTAAAATAAAAATGAATCATTATGTTGAATAGATAATATTCATATTCTTTATGAGTTGCTCAATTAAAAATATTCAAATGAGTATGCTCATCCATATTCTTTATGAGTTTCTATATTGAAAATATTTCTTAATTTCTTGTTATTATACCATATTGGGATGCAAAGACTATGTTTGTTGTTTTGAGTAAGATAGTCAAAATCATATGCTTATGAGCACCTGATGACCATTATGGTTATTAAATGTAATTCCTCTTGCATATAAGGCGAGGTTAGGAGATTACATTGAGTCTTACCTAATTTTAGTATGCAACATAACATTGGGGCTATAGGCTGCCATAAGTCATCAACAATCAAGGTTCAAGGTTGTCATTGAAGTCAAAGGGTCAAGGTTGTTTGTCATTGATGTCAAGGTTGATGCCATGATGTTGATAAGGTGATACAGTGATTCAAGGTAGGTGATGGTCATGAGGTGCATGATGTTGTGAATATGGTTTTCATGATAAGGTCTCTCAATTCATGTTGATGCTACACAAGATAAACATGGTTCATATGATGCAAGGTTCATGTTCATGGTGGATGTGGTTTTGTTCATGCAAGGTTTTGTTGTGAATATGGTTTTCATGATAAGGTCTATCTTGGAAGGTTGATATGATGCAAGGTTCATATTCATGGTGGATGTGGTTTTGTTCATGTAATAAGAAGTTAGAGAAGACACAAGCTTTCATAATCATAATCTTATTGATAGTTAGGGTTTGCATATTGGGAATTAAACCCTAAAAAGAATCTACTTTTCTTACAACTTTAAAACCCTCAATTGCCTGTTGTGTGTAAAGTGCACTTTTGTTTTAATTTAATATTGACTTATAATTAGAAGTTACTATCACTTAAATCAACCTACTAAAGGGTCTTTAAGTCATTAGTTCACCAGCCCTTCAACCTAACTCAACCAGCATCTCTAGTAAACTCTCATAAGCTTGAGCGCCATATCATAATTGAAGGTCATATTTAATTGATATGAGGGCGGGAAAAAGGATTGTAAGGTCAGTATTTAAAAGAAATTTGGAATACAAACAATCATCACTATGCGGTTGAATTTAATGGGCATGCCTTTATAAAAGGATAAAAGATAGCTTTATGCAGATATCATGGTATTTGTAGTGTTTAAAGATTGAATACTAGTTAGTGTTTGTAGCTCGAACTGTTTCGGTATGTTTGGGTGCGAAACAAGACCATGCCTAGCATAAACATACCCATCTAGATGCGTTGGAATTGTTGGTTTGGCCGCACGAGGAGAAGAACAAAAGTTACACCCCTTTGCAACTTTACACTGCCTCCTTTTGATGATTTTTGAGACAGCAGAAAACCTTTCACCATGGGCAAATGCCTTAGAGATATAAAAAATTGAGAGAGGTTATTGTAGAGGGACCTACGTGATCGCGTTTCCTCAGATGGAATGTATCTAAGTGACACAGTTTCTGAGTAACAGCTTGTCAAAGATTGCTACCTTTTTGCACTTTGGTCTCTTCAGGGATATCACCGGTACAATGTAGCTCAAACTGTTTCGATATGTTTGGGTGCAAAACAGGACCATACCTAGCCTAAACGTACCCATCCAGACGCGTTGGAACTATCAGTTTGGCCACACAAGGAGAAGAACAAAAGTTACACCCCTTTGCAACTTTACACTGACTCCTGACGATTTTTGGGGCAGCAGAAAACCTTTCACCATGGGCAAACACCTCAGAGATATAAAAAACTGAAAGAGGTTATTGTAGAGGGACCCTACATGATCACGTTGCCTTAGATGAAATGTATCTAAGTGACACAGTTTCTAAGTAACAGCTTGTCAAAGATTGTTGTCTTTTTGCACGTTGGACTCTTTAGGGATATTGTCGGTACAATGTAGCTCAGACTATTTCAGCATGTTTGAGTGCAAACAGGACCATGCCTAGCCTAAACGTACCCATCCTGATGCATTGGAATTGTCAGTTTGGTCACATCACGAGCATGATGAAAGTTACACCCATTTGCAACTTTACACTACCTCCTTCTGACAATTTTTGGGGCAGCAAAAAACCTTTCACCACGGGAAAATGCCTCAGAGATATAAAAAACTTAGAGAGGTTATTGTAGAAGGACCCTACATGATCACGTTGCCTTAGATGAAATGTATTTAAGTGGCACAGTTTCTGAGTGACAGCTTGTCAAAGATTGCTGCCTTTTTGCACTTTGGACTCTTCAAGGATATTGTTGATACAATATAGCTCAGACTGTTTCGGCATGTTTGGGTGCAAAATAGGACCATGCCTAGCCTAAACCTACCCATCCTGATGTGTTGGAACTATCAGTTTGGTCGCATCAGGAGCAGGACGAAAGTTACACCCCTTTGCAACTTTACACTGCCTCCTGACGATTTTTGGGGTAGCAGAAAACCTTTCACCACGGGCAAATGCCTTAGAGATATAAAAAACTGAGAGAGGTTATTGTAGAGGGACTCTACGTGATTACCTTAGAGGGAATATTTTTAAGTGACACATTTTTTGAGTAACATCTCATCAAAGATTGCTATCTTTTTGCACTTTGGACTCTTTAGGGATATCGTTGGTACAATGTAGCTCAGATTGTTTCGGCATGTTTAGATGAAAAATAGGACCATGCGTAGCATAAATGTACCCATCTGGACACATTCAAATAGTCAGTTTGGTCGCATTAGGAGCAGGATGAAAGTTACACCACTTTGCAACTTTACACTACCTCCTTTTGACGATTTTTGGGGCAACATAAAACCTTTCACCATAGGCAAACACCTTAGAGATATAAAAAATTGAGAGAGGTTATTATAGAGGAATCCTACGTGATCACGTTTCCTCAAATGGAATGTTTCTAAGTGACACAGTTTTCGAGTAACATCTCATCAAAGATTGTTGCCTTTTTACACTTTGGACTCTTCAGGGATATCGTCGGTACAATGTAGCTCGGACTATTTCGACATGTTTGGGTGAAAAATAGGACCATGCCTAGCATAAATGTACTCATCTAGACGTGTTGGAATAGTCAGTTTGGTCGCATCAGGAGCATGACAAAAGTTACACCCCTTTGCAACTTTACACTACCTCCTTCTGATGATTTTTGGGACAACAGAAAACCTTTCACCACGGGCAAACGCCTCAGAGATATAAAAAACCAAGAGAGTTTATTGTAGAGGAACCCTACATGATCGCGTTACCTCAAATGGAATGTTTCTAAGTGACACAGTTTTTGAGTAACATCTTGTCAAAGATTGCTACCTTTTTGCACTTTGGACTCTTTAGGGATATCGTTGGTACAATATAGCTAGGACTATTTCGACATGTTTGGGTGAAAAATAGGACCATGCCTAGCGTAAGTGTACCCATCCAGATGCGTTGGAATAATCATTTTAGTCGCATCAGGAGCAGGACGAAAGTTACACCCCTTTGCAACTTTACACTACCTCCTGACAATTTTTGGGGTAGTAGAAAACCTTTCACCATGGGCAAACGCCTCAGAGATATAAAAAACTGAGAGAGGTTATTATAGAGGGAATCTATGTGATTGTGTTGCCTTAGATGGAATGTTTCTAAGTGACATAGTTTTCAAGTAACATCTTGTCAAAGATTGCTACATTTTTGTAATTTGGACTCTTCAGGGATATCGTCGGTACAATGTAGCTCAAATTGTTTTAGCATGTTTGGGTGAAAAATAGAACCATGCCTAGCCTAAATATACCCATCTAAATGCGTTGGAACTATTAATTTGGTCACATTAGGAGCAGGACACCAAAAATACAAAAGTTACTTTGTGCAACTTTACAACATTGACACTTTTTTGCAATAGGACTCAGACTCAAACTAACCCCAAATGACTCAAAGTGACTTAAAAACAAATGAAATGGTCTTAGAAGACCTTATTACATACAATTGACTCAATCAAAACAAAATTTTGTTTTTTGACCCCTCTTGGAGGCATGACAACTTGGGTGCCCCTGCACCATTAGTGCAACTGAAGTCGATAAAATTTTCCTATTAAGAAAAAGAGCTTCCCTTAGCTTCAAGAAATATAAATATTCTATACTGACAAGGCCAACCACGTGAAGGTGGAAGCTCATGTGGCCTCACCTAAGACCTAATACACATGTAGTCTAGTAGACGTAGGACACCTAAGACACCTATTGTATAGTATGTACATCTAGATTTTATAGAAATAGTATGTACATGTAACATGACTATACAAAATCAATGTGAATACTTACAAATTAATCCAATGAACCATCTGGGTCTACTCTACTTTTTATTGTGTCAAGTATTGCTTCATGGTCAGACTCACGCACCTTCCACAAGGTCTTGTTCAAAGGTCTACCCTGATACTGTATCAAATGAACATTGGATGCCATGACAAGGTTCGAGTAATGAAGAATCTTCTGATGCATGTCAAAGTCCTAAAACAACCAAACATTAACACTCTTATGTGGGTACCTTCTAAGCCATATTCCAGTAATAACCACTGAGCCTGTAGGGTATTCAATGTTTTCTCCATCTGTAACTGGGGCCTCCAATTTCTTTTTGGTCTCAACACAATGACATAAGTAATAATCTATTCCCTCTTCATTATCTTCATCTGCAATAACTATATATATGTGCCCTACATTGATATGTGTAGCAAATTAGATGAAATTAGTCAACATTACAAAAACACTACAAATTAAGATGACATTAGGAATTTCAAAAACTATGCAAATAGATATATTACCTAGTTGAACTAGATCTGATATGTGGTCAAAGTCAACTGATGATTCCATCTGTGTTAGTTCCAGTGTCATCGGGGGTCGATACATGTCAAGTGGGCAAAGATAACTTAACTACCATTCGTCAACCCACTCTTTTGACTCGCACTCATCCTAGGCTTGAATTGTATAGGAAGAACAAAAGCATGACATCTTTCGCATATAGATACTCCATAAACCTGCAATTGAGCTTCTAAAAGAGTGCATCTCACTTGATCCTATCAGTGTAGAACAGTCCTCATATGGTGCAATGTTAGTATCATCTATCAACCAAAAAAATCTACAAACTAAAGACTTACCTTCATTACCTGGACCCATGGAAGCATTACACCACTCGATGATCAATTTTGCATTTGTCAACTTTGCATTGTCTTTATACTTTAACTCTTCTCGTGCTATGGCTCTTTTGATACATGCTCCTGCACCATCATGCTCTCCCTTTCCATGCCTGGCCTCACAAAAGTTCCACATATACTGAATACCTGTAAAATTATTCCTCCTACTCAACCAATAGAAATTTTGTGAGTTCTTAAATTATGATGCACAATTATCTGACCATATGATATGCTAACTAAACAATATGCCCCTTCTAGCCAAATCATTGTAGAACACCTGAAAGAAACTATGCACGAACTCCATAGAATGTGTGCAATCATCACTGATATAGAAATTATACTCCCTTATGATCTTTCTGCCATCCTCTGTACTATCATTCGCATGAATGAATGTGATGTGCACAAATATAGAAACTTGTGTGGAGTTGTAATATTATGATTGCACCTTTGTTGTGGCTGTAGACTTTAGTTCTCTGCAAAGTCTACGACTGAAACAATCCTACCAAATGGAAATGTGTCCTTGCATAACTTGAATTGCAAGTCCAACCATCGAGCTCTATGGGCATGTCTTGCATACTCATACACTATGCTGTCACGAAATATAGGCATAAACTGATACACTAGAATCTTTTCAATAACCAATTCACACATCTTTGCTTCTTTACCATCTTTTGTATTGTATGCCACTATTTTATACTTGCCAAACTCTACTAGTTTGTTTCCAACCACATGTGTTCTTTCCATATGTTCACATATTGGCAAACGTTGCAAGCCACCACAACAATGACATGTGCCATCCAAGCATAATTTCTTGTAGAATATTTGACCTTCCTCTCTTTCACATAAAATTCTTGATATGAAGTCTCTTGAAGATGTTGGTGGGGTACATATGCCACAACCCTGCAAAACATTGTTAGTATGCAAATCTAAACATATAGACCTATAAACATCAAAATGGTTAGAAAATTCAATATGTAATTTACAACAACAAGTAGTGCGTGTGTGATTTATCTTAACATAGAAAGGTTTTAGCATTTCAAAATATCTTTGAAAAATTTTAATTTGAGGATACTTCTCTAGAAATTTACCTAAAACTGTGTTTGAGTCTCATCCAAAAAATGCTTTGGATGTGGCTCAAAGAACAATCTCCAAATCTTATGAGCATATCTTCTACAAGTGCATTTTAGAATCTTACCTTCCATTGGCTGCAAAATATTCTCATCAATATCAATCAAATACTTTGGCTTTCTATGCAAAATTCTAGGTGGTGTTAAGTTAGGTAAATTCATCTCAATATTAGGAATTTCATCAATATTTAAATGAGATGGGCTAGATGGCATACCTTCAATCTAAGATGGAATAGATGACATACCTTGAGGTTGAGGTGGGAACAATGGTGTACCTCCTTCATCACATGTGAGTGATGATGTACTCTCAACTTGAGATGCGGTAGATGGTGTCCCTACATGTTGACTTGCAGTAGAGGACGTGTCTCCAACTATGGTATTCAAATCTCTCATAGCACGAAGTTTTTGCATTCGTTCTCTTTGTGCTGCCAATACCATATCTCTTTGTGATGGTTGTGGTTCCTCTTCAATTGGAATGTCTTCATTTATCATGTCTAATTTCCTCTTCTCACAAAGTTTCTTCATAGCCACTACTTTCTTTGCATTCTTACCTTCTATCTCTTCCTGTGTTGGTTTAATTCATGATCATTTCCTTGACATGATGGAGAATTTATTTGTACCATGATAAAGAGACCAATATAAGTGTGGCTTGTGAAGGAATAGACAATAATTGAAGAGTGTAGACTTGAGTAAGGGTTTAGAGTGGTTGTGTCTAAGTTCTTGAGGGGCAAGAAGACCTCTAGTAGCCTTGTTAGGTTTTGAAGTATTGAAGACCCTCTTTGTGCCTTTGTATAGGGAGATTACTTGAGAGGAAAGCTTATGAAATTTGAAGAAACTATTGGTATGAGCCCTTTGGATTGAGTTGAACCCTACCTCTGCATCACATACCTAGGATTGTCATAAAAATCATTAGACTAATCTCTGTAATTTGGGGTATTGAATGGTATATAGTCGATCAAGGTAACCACCATCATGTGCTAACAAAGGACAATTAGGAAATTTTGAAATATTGTTGTGTCATGTGCATGTACAAATCATCATGAATAGGTGCATAAGGAATGTCCTAGCCCAAGATATGTGCATACAAATCATCATGTCATGTGCATACTTGTATGATCTTGGCACCTATTCATTTGTAATTTAATTTGTTAATATGACAAGATAATAGTGGGATTGTATTTTTATTATGTTGTAAGGATTTATTCTTGTATAGTTTGACATCATGGTATGTTAAGGTCTTTTTATTACACATAATTATTAAAGAGCCCAAGTGTAGAAAATATACATGGCATCATGTGAGATTGTTGGCTGCTTTCTTGTCAGAACACGCGCATAATCAGAAAACCAGAAAAGGTGGTGGAAAGATCATGCAAAGGTGGTAGAATGTGTAAAATGTGCATGTGAACTTTCCAATAGCATGAAAGCACTTCTTTTTTTGTTGAAACACGTGCATAATCAGCATGAAAATAGAGCATGTGGGCCTGGATCATGAGGGTCAATGCTTTTTTACCGTTTCTATAGCAGGACAAAACGCGAGTGCATTGTAACGTGCTCGCATTTTGCCCTGCTATAGATTGATCCATAAATATTTGTGACTATCTCACCTTCGATAGCACCTTTACAATATCTCATATCAACCCTCAACGTCAAATCCTAATCCCTCAAACCTTCACTCTAATCCCTCAACCTTAAACCCTCAACACTATACCTTAAACCCTAATCCCTCAATCCTAAACCCTAAACCTTATCCCTAAACCGTAATCCATCAACCCTCAACCCTAATCCCTCAACCCTCAACTCTAATCCCTCATTCCTAAACCCTAAATGCTATCCCTATTCCTAAACCCTCAACAGGCTTGATACTATACCTTAAACCCTAATCCCTTATCCCTAAACCCTCCAACCCTATCCATAATCCTTATACCCTTGAGACTCTACTTTAACCCTAATCCCTCGACCCTTAACCCTATCCCTAAACCCTCAACCCTCAAACCTCAACACTCAACCCTCAACGTCAAACCCTAATCCCTCAACCCTTAACTCTAATCCCTCGATCCTCAACCCTATCCCTAAACCTTAAAACCTCAACCCTCAAGCCTCAACGTCAAATCCTAATCCCTCAACCCTTAACTCTAATCCCTTGACCCTAAACCCTATCCCTAAACCCTAAACCCTAAAGCCTCAACCCTCAACCCTCAACATCAAATCCTAATCCCTGAACCCTTCACTATAATCCCTCAACCCTAAAACCTATCCCTAAACCATCAACACTATACCTTAAACCCTAGTCCCTTATCCCTAAACCCTCCAACCCTATCCCTAATCCTTATACCCTCGACATTCTACTTTAACCCTAAACCCTCAACCCTCAACCCTATCCCTAAACCCTCGACCCTCGAACCTCAACCCTCAACCCTCAGTGTTAAACCCTAATCGCTCAACCCTTGACTCTAATCCCTCAACCCTCAACCCTATCCCTAAACCCTCAACCCTCAACGTCAAACTCTAATCCCTCAACCCTTAACTCTAATCCCTCAACCCTAAACCCTATCCCTAAACCCTCAACACTATACCTTAAACCCTAATCCCTCAACCCTAAACCCTATCCCTAAGCCCTAATCCATCAACCCTCAACCCTAATCCATCAACCCTCAACCCTCATCCCTAAACCCTAAACACTATCCCTATTCCTAAACCCTCTACGGGCTCGATACTATCCCTCATCCCTTAACCCTTAAAACTTGAACCCTTAACTCTAATCCCTCAACCCTAAACCCTTGACACTATACCTTAAACCCTAATCCTTCAACCCTAAACCCTAATCCCTCAACCCTCAACTCTAATCCCTCATCCCTAAACCCTAAACGCTATCCCTATTCCTAAACCCTTAACGGGCTTGATACTATACCTTAAACCCTAATCCCTTATCCCTAAACCCTCCAACCCTATCCTTAATCCTTATACCCTCGACACTCTACTTTAACCCTAATCCCTTGACCCTTAGCCCTATCCCTAAAATCTCAACCCTCAAACTTCAACACTCAACCCAATATGTCAAACCCTAATCCCTCAACTCTTAACTCTAATCCCTTGACCCTCAACCCTATCCCTAAACCCTCAACACTATACCTTAAACCCTAATCCCTCAACCCTAAACTCTAAACCCCATCCCTAAGCCCTAATCCCTCAACCCTCAACCCTAATCCATCAACCCTCAACTCTAATCCCTCATCCCTAAACCCTAAATGCTATCCCTATTCCTAAACCCTCAACGGACTCGATACTATACCTTAAACCCTAATCCCTTATCCCTAAACCCTCCAACCCTATCCCTAATCCTTATACCCTCGACACTCTACTTTAACCCTAATCCCTTGACCCTCAACCCTATCCCTAAACCCTCAAACCTCAACCCTCAATGTCAAACCCTAATCCCTCAACCCTTAACTCTAATCCCTCAACCCTCAACCCTATCCCTAAACCCTCAACCCTAAAACCTCAACCCTCAACCCTCAATGTCAAACCCTAATCCCTTAACCCTTAACTCTAATCCCTCAACCCTAAACCCTATCCCTAAACCCTCAACACTATACCTTAAACCCTAATCCCTAAACCCTAAACCCTATCCCTAAGCCCTAATCCGTCAACCCTCAACCCTAATCCATCAACCCTCAACCCTAATCCCTCATCCCTAAACCCTAAAAACTATCCCTATTCCTAAACCCTCAATGGGCTCGATACTATCCCTCAACCCTTAACCCTTAAAATTTGAACCCTTAACTCTAATCCCTCAACCCTAAACCCTATTACTAAACCTTCAACACTATACCTTAAACCCTAATCCCTCAACCCTCAACCCTAATCCCTCAACCCTCAACTCTAATCCCTCATCCCTAAACCCTAAATGCTATCCCTATTCCTAAACCCTCAACGGGCTCGATACTATACCTTAAACCCTAATCCCTTATCCCTAAACCCTCCAACCCTATCCCTAATCCTTATACCCTCGACACTCTACTTTAACCCTAATCCCTCAACCCTCAACCCTATCCCTAAACCCTTGAACCTCAACACTCAACCCTCAATGTCAAACCCTAATCCCTCAACCCTTAACTCTAATCCCTCGACCCTTAACCCTATCCCTAAATCCTCAACCCTAAAACCTCAAACCTCAACATCAAACCCTAATCCCTCAACCCTTAACTCTAATCCCTCAACCCTAAACCCTATCTGTAAACCCTCAACACTATACCTTAAACCCTAATCCCTCAACCCTAAACCCTAAACCCTGTCCCTAAGCCCTAATCCCTCAACCCTCAACCCTAATCCCTCATCCCTAAACCCTAAATGTTATCCCTATTCCTAAACCCTCAACGAGCTCTATACTATACCTTAAACCCTAATCCCTTATCCCTAAACCCTCCAACCCTATCCCTAATCCTTGTACCCTCGACACTCTACTTTAACCCTAATCCCTCGACCCTCAACCCTCAACATCAAACTCTAATCCCTCAACCCTATCCCTAAACCCTTAACCCTTAATGTCAAACCCTAATCTGTCAACCCTTAACTCTAATCCCTCAACCCTAATCCCTATCCCTAAACCCTCAACACTATACCTTAAACCCTAATCCCTCAACCCTAAACCCTAAACCCTATCCCTAAGCCCTATTCTGTCAACCCTCAACCCTAATCCATCAACCCTCAACCCTAATCCCTCATCCCTAAACCCTAAACACTATCCCTATTCCTAAACCCTTAATGGGCTCGATACTATCCCTCAATCCTTAACCCTTAAAACTTGAACCCTAAAACCTATCCCTACACCCTCGACACTCGACACTATATCTTAAACCCTAATCCCTTAACCCTCATCCCTAAAGCCTCAACCCTAAATGCTTAAACCTTAAACCCTAAACCCTATCCCTAATCCCTCTACCCTTGACACTCTACTTTAACCCTAATCCCTTGACCATCAACCCTATCCCTCAACCCTCAACATTAAACCCTACTTCATCAACCCTAAACCCTAATCCCTCAAACCTAAACCCTATCCGTAAACCATCAACCCTCAACACTATACCTTAAACCCTAATCCCTATCCCTCAACCCTTAACCCTTAAAACTTAAACCCTATCCCTACACCCTCAACACTTGACACTATATCTTAAGCCTTAAACCCTCATCCCTAAAGCCTCAACCCTCAATCCTTAAACCTTCAACCCTAAACCCTATCCCTAATCCCTCTACCCTCAACACTCTGTTAGGTCTCAAAAATGCAGGTTGCCAATCCTAAGAGGATGCCAAGTTCTATGTTTAGATTTGCAACGTTTTTGAACTAACTTGACGAAATCAACCTTCAAGGTTTGATGATGTCCTACGCTTTAGGCCCTGTTATGCCTAGGCGGGTGAACCTTGGAAAATTAAAACAGTCTGAATGTGAATGTGTGGACTAATTAAATCTATCTACAATGGCATAGGATGTAGGATAGATGAAAGCTTGCTAACTGATTCTATGTCTAATGTCTAATAAGTGATTGGTAGGAATTGTATAAGCAATATCAAGGTAAAAGATTTAAATAATGAGTTAAATAAGACTAGTGCCTTGTTAGGTAACAGAGTCAATTGAAGGACCAAGACTAGTGGTTTCCTAATGGTAATAATTCTAATTGTTTGGCACAATTTTAGTTTATAACTTGTATAAATGTGCAAGGAAATGACTGACAAACTCTTCTTGATAATCCAACCAATATAATCAGATATCTTATAATTCACCAGAAGGTATTTTAATCCTTTGAAGGAACCAAATGAAATGAATGAGCAAGATTAACAGACAATATTGTCTTGGAGACAGAATGGCAATCCTAATTAAATGGCCCTACTTAGTAATCCAAACTTAATACTTCCAGGCTACTGTGACTAAATCAGAAGGATTTAATTCCTCAAATGGACACCAACCTATTTAATCACACAGATACAACAAATGTGTATTGACAGATTAAATATAAACTTGATACATTAATCTGAATAACAAGGAAATGCAGAAATGGAGACAGCCACACAATTGAATAATTTTAACAAACAACTGATACCAAAGCAGAACCATTGAATCAGAGAACTTCAAACTTCTTCAAATAAAATATGCAACATAGTCATTTTGAAATATTGTATATTATGTGTATGGATATATTCTATCGCCCTCCCCTTTCAGCACCAATTGTTTGAACCTATATAGATGTTTCTATGAAGAGACATGACTCTTCAATAAGTCTTTTGGGAACTTAACAAATATTAACAACTATTACATAATCATGATTAGGCTTTATTCAGCCATAAATAAACTTTAGCCAAGTGATCTAAATACTCCTGATCATAGTGAGAATCAGTAAGATCAATAGCATCTCTGGTAATCACATCAAGTGTGACCATTCTTTCCAGGTGTCTGCAAGCTTCTCCAGATGCAGAGGCTTTGTCTTTCAGAGCTCCTGTGGCCTTGTGTAATATAACTTGACAATCAACAATCCATTCTTCTTTGCTCTTTATCTCTCCATTGTCTTTAAATAATCTGGGCACTCCTGCGTTTGAAGCATCAGTATCTTCTTTAGCATCAACTTTAAGTTTGTCATAGTAATTTTGGTGTTGTTTGAGCAATGCTCCTGTATCAGAGATATCTATACTATCAGTAGCACTTCTGCTTTGTAGCTCAATCAATTTTTCCTATATTCTTTTTTCAAGTCTTTCATGTTCTTTAACTGCTTTGTGATTTTCTGAGTAGTTATCCCAAAACTGGTTTAACCACCACACCATGTTTGCATACCTGCTCTACAGTATTGTAACAAATGCATCTATCTGAATTTGTGTTGCTTGGTCAGGGGATAATACTTGAATGCCCTGTGAGCTCTCACCTTGAGTTATTCTTTTTGTGGATTGGCCAAAAGTACTCTTTACAGCATCCTTCAAGTAATCATTTTCTTTTGTCAATCTTTCACAATTCAATTTGTATGCATCTCTCTCTTTGATCAACATTTGAGCTTGTGCCTTATTCAATTTTGCAACATTGATACCAATGTCTGTAGTAATTATAGGGTCAGTTTCCCCTGCTTTCAAAGTCATAACATGGCCAAAAGTTTTGTCAGTATCTATGATGGCTGTCTTCTTATGGGGAGGGTATAACGCCCATATCATCAAGGAATTTTCATCATTATTATATCTTGTTCCCATATATACTTCATTAACTCCTTCTGGAGTAAGTTTATATTTATCATCTGCACTATTCAGAAAACTGTCAAAAACCAAAGGAGAATTTAAATCCAAACCAGGAAAAATCATAACCCCTGCATCCTTAAGCAACTGTCTACCCTTGCTAGGTGTCATGTCTTGCATCTCTTTATCTACTATTTCCTTCAGCATATCTAACAATTGTCTTTCATTATCAGCAGAAACATCATCTACTAACTCTCTGATCTCTTTCCCTTTGTATTTATACAAGAATGATTTAAATTCTTTTGACTGAATAAATTTATCATCTGAGATGAAAGAATCATAGGCTGTTTGGCATGGATCCTCATCAGCAGACCCCTCCTCATCATGTAGCACAACAGGAGGCTGATATTGTAGCATTTTCCTTTTGGACATCTCTAGTGTTTTGTCTTGTGGCTATTCTTGCCCTGTCAGTTCTTCATCTTCAAAGGATACAACCTCAATCTCTGCTATCTACTTTTTCTTTTCACTTAAATCCCTGTTATAATTTTCTACCACCAATTCAACTTCAGCCTCTTCTAGATTTCTAATAACATCATCATGTGGATAATGTATGTGCATGTATCCACTGAGATTTTGTTTTCTTCGTGCAGAGTCAATAAAACCTTCAGGGTCAAACCCTTTCCTCGCCTCAGCACTCCTCGTGTTATAATGCATTAATTTATCCAAAATGAGATTGTAACCTTCTTTTGAAACCACAGTAAAATCTCCAAAACATAAAGTGCTGGGCATAAATGATTGTTTATCATGTGAACTTAGATGCATCACATTTGAACAATGCATTTGCCTGATTATCTCTAAATATGCAAGTCTGTCAGGGATAGTCTTGGGCAATATGAATGGAGTATCCTCAAAACCGTAAACTCTGATCATAGTAGCATCCTCAAAGCAATACCAATCTCCCCAATTATGAGTGACAGTAGGGGGGCCACCAAAATCCTTTGGCCTAAGGAACCTTTTTATTTCAGCTGAAATTGAATATTCACAGGGGTGGTTAAAATACCTATACAACACTTTTACATAGTGTTCTTCAAATTGAGCATAGCTGGAATGCGCATATCTACTATCCCATATTCTGGTCCACATTTGTATGGGTATCTTTTCTCCTTTCTTATCTGCAGCAACAACTTTAAGCTCACTTGGCCATAACCCTACTTCCTAGCCAAAATACAACACCATGTGCATAAGGATTGAGTAATGCTCAAAAGAGCATGCTGGGGCACTATTTCTTATTGCAGATAAACCAGAATCCATTCTATTAGCAATATAAGAAGCATAATCAAATTGCCTCGCATTATGACACTGAATGTCAGAGGCTATGACCATTAGAGGGATAGTCATGAACTCGGGGACCTCTGAACCAAGGACTTGGCCTACAGAAAAATATGTAGACTGTATATATGGTTCAAATATGGCTACATGAAAGGGAGGACCATCATTTTCAGTTAAGGGCATCACTTCTCCTTCAACCCTGGGCCTATCAATGGGCAACCTCCATCCATTGTAAGTTGTATCTATTCTCCAATATTCCTTCTCTAGATCTTCATAAATAATAGGGATAGTGCATAAATCATCTAGATCAAACACCTCACAAATAGCATTTTTTGACAAATGCACAATTGGTTCTCCCTGTGGGTTGCAGAGGGCTTTTAGGCTTGAATTGTAATGTTTGGCAAATAGTTGGAGGAGTTCCACATTCAGGAATACATTAGGCACAACCAGTTTTCCCAAATTCAAGTGCCATGGGTTTGATACAGGAGCATTCCTAAACCTTCTATTATAATGGAATCTAAAAAGCTCATATCCCCTGATTGGGGTCTAGATATCTCCCAGGCGCTTATGTTTATCTTCTAATTTTTCAACCTCTGCCCTGAGTTGAGCAGACCTTCTGGCCTTGGGAGTTGACCCAGGCAATTGGTCAATTAAGTCCTGATTGAGTTTTCTGTCTTTTACCTTTTCCTCAGGGGTTTGTTCAGTTTTCTATTTTTTAGACTTACTGGTTTCCCCTTGTGATTTTCTTCCTTTCCCCTTTCCCGGAGTTTCCATATTTAAAACTTTGGCAGAAAATTTTAACACAGGCTATACAGTGGTTTGTATGTATGTACCTGTCGTTCGGTGGCTGTAATCGAAATCCTCTGCTTTTGCTTTAAGAGCTCCTCTGTATTCTCTTCTCAAATGACCTTGCAATTATAATGATCGTAAAAATTTCGTAGTCATTGGTATTTAATTGTCTGATCAATTTAATGTTCATCATTGTGAAATGTCACATCGCCATAACTCCTCTTATCGGTGTGATTTTTAAAATGTCTGGGTGACCTTAATTCTTTTTATGGTGCGAACAATCAATCGGCGTGACCATCTGTAGGACCTGTTTCATCGCCGTGTGATTTAGATTTCCCTCCGACATAATGAGTCTTACCTATATCACTATCGGTAAGAGTCTCACCGATAGTAATTTGTTCATCGAGGTGATCAATACTATCGGGATAACATAATTATGTTTCCCCGAGCTTTGTCGTCTCATCGATAGTCATCTTTACTTTGGATCGGAATGACTCTGTTAATGTCTTACCGCTATAAATACTTCTTATCAACAGGTATGAATTTATCCCCATTAGAATGAGATATAATATCGGGATAGCTTTTAAAAGACAACCCGATCCCAATCATCTCCCTGATGATCATTTCATATTCCTTATCAGACAGAGTCTATTAAAGTGTCCCGATATGTTGAGTTATCCCGATAGATATTTGTATCGCTGTGAGTCTCGCCGAAAGCTCTCTTTTTGCCAAGACATTGAGTATCGGAGACTTATTTGTTTCTCATCCTGATAATTTATTTCTTGCTGATGGCTATTTGTTTCATTGCCCCCGCAGGATGTTCGGTGAAACTCTTGCCGAAATACTTCATCGGTATGATATATACCGTCGGGGTAGCTTTTGAAGGAACCTCCGATGATTATTAGTCATACCGATCGGTATGACTACTCGGTTCTCTTGTTGATGAAGGGTCATCGGTATTACTTATTCCATCGGTGACTTCTATAAATCTCTTTCCGATCTCTATTCTCACACCGATGGTTATTTTCAAATGATTCTTCATGTATCGGTGTAATTAATACAACATCTTGCCGATAGATTGACCTTTACGTATTTTGGCACTGCTCATCTATAGACATCCTGTGAGATGCATTAAATTTTTACTATGGTTTTTTGGGATATTTTTTAGGTTTTATTCAAATATGGTGGAAAGAGAAGATAGTAAAAAATTTAAATTTTACTGTCCTAACACACTCTAACCCTAACCTTGACATTAAACGCTAATCCGTCAACCCTAAACCCTATCCCTAAACCCTCAACCCTCAACACTATACCTTAAAACCTAATCCATCAACCCTCAACCCTAAACCCTATCACTAAACCCTCAACACTTGACACTATACCTTAAACCTTAATCCCTCAACCCTCAACCCTAATCCCTCAACCCTCAACCCTAATCCCTCATCCCTAAACCCTAAACGCTATCCCTATTCCTAAACCCTCAACCCTCGAAACCCTAATCCCTTATCCCTAAACCCTAAACCCTATCCCTCAACCCTTAACCCTTAAAACTTAAACCCTAAAACCTATCCATAAATCCTCGACGCCCAACACTATATCTTAAACCCCAATCCCTTAACCCTCAGCCCTAAAGCCTCAACCCTCAATCGTTAAACCTTCAACCCTAAACCCTATCCCTAATCCCTATACCCTCAACACTCTACTTTAACCCTAATCCCTTAACCATCAACCCTATCCCTAAACCCTCAACCCTCAACTCTCAACATTAAACCCTAATCCGTCAACCCTAAACCCTAATCCCTCAACCCTAAACCCTATTCCTAAACCCTCAAGCCTCAATGCTATTCCTTAAACCCTAATCCATCAACCTAAACCCTAATCCCTCAACCCTAAACCCTATCCATAAACCCTCAACACTATTCCTTAAACCCTAATCCCTCAACTCTAAACCCTAATCCCTCAACCCTAAACCCTAAACCCTATCCCTAAACACTCAACCCTCAACAAGTTATACCTTAAACCTTAATCCCTCAACCCTCAACCCTCAACCCTCAACCCTAATCCCTCATCCCTAAACCCTAAATGCTATCCCTATTCCTAAACCTTCAACCCAAGACACTATACCTTAAACTCTAATCCCTTACCCCTAAACCTTAAAACCTACCCCTCAACCCTTAACCCTTAACCCTTAACCCTTAAACCCTAAACCTATCCCTAAACCCTCAACCCTATACCCTCAATAATATACTTAAGCCCTAATCCCTCAATCATCAACCCTATACCTTAAACCTGAAGCCTACACCCTCAAACCCTCATCCCTAGACCATATAACCTCACCCTTATATCCTAAACCTTGAATATTGTGCCTCAACCCTATACTTAAATTAAACCTAAACCATACATGCTCTCAACCCAAGTCACCCTATGCCTTATATACCCTCAATCCATATCGTAAACCCTAAACCCTAATCCCCGCGCCTTACACACTTAATCTTATACACTCAACAACCTGAATATTAACCCTCAACTGTAACCCTCAACCCTCTAATCTCTACCCTCTACCCTCTACCTATTACTTAAGCCCTAATCCCTCAACCCTCAAAACTATACAAGCTCAGGTCCTTATATACACTAAACCCAAAACATTTACATACATACATACATACATACATGCATACATACAAACATACATACATACAAAGATGCATGGATACATGTACATACATACAAGCATGCATACATACCTACAAGAATAGATATAAACATCCATGAAACATACTTATGAAAGTTGAACATATCCCATTCAAAGGAAGACATAACGTGAGCGATAATGTGCTCGCATTGTGTTGAACTGGGAAAACACCGGCAAACATGCAAAAAAGAAAAAAAGCACAACATAACGTGCTCGCGTTATAATGTGCTTTGGGAATCCCGAGCCTTGGGCTTGGGATTTGCTTTGGATTTCCAACCCAAAGGCTTGGAGTGCCTTTTCAACGTCCATAGATGTGTTTTTGCAAATTCTACAAGATTTCACATAATTTTGTTCATGCTAACCCTCAGATTTGCATGTGTTTCAAGGTCAAACAAATCAAACACCTGGGTAATGTTAGGCTTTCTCTTAGCTATTTAACGATGTAATTTGTTTCACATTTTGACAATGTTAAGCCTTTCATCTTTAATTTCTTTTGTTTGTGTGTCTGGTTTTGGACAAAAACTATTGTTTGGTCTTTTTTTCATTGTAAATTAACCATTCATTGAAATTTCAAAAAAATTACATATTTAGAAACTAGACTCCATTCTACACATATTAAAAAAAAGAAAAAAATAATTTTCAATTAGTTTTCAAAATTTATAAGGGTAGCACGGCCAAAATTCTATTTTTTAGGATGTGTCCACTTTGAAAATGAGTAAAAAATCAAATATTCATCAAACAATTATCAGAAAAATTAGGCATAAACTACATGTTGTTAGCTAATTTCTCACCGAAGTGATTTTAAAAATACCAAAAAAAGTTAACCTTTTGAGGGAGCCACAAAACATGCTATGTTATGTTTTTTTGACAGAAACAACACCAATTTCTGTGGCTCCCTCTTTTGAACCCCTTAATATATACCATTTTTTTTAAAAAATAGTAGTTTAGAAAGTAGACTCAGAGCACTACGAACATTGTTTTGATTGCATCTCCAAATTTTGAGTGTAACTATGCTCAATTTCTCATCCAAGGCCAGCATTTCCTGATTTTAGAAAAAAAATGGCCACTTAAGACCCCTTTTTGGCCCCCCATATTCTTGCACTTGCCCATATATATATATATATATATATATATATATATATATATAGAGAGAGAGAGAGAGAGAGAGGTCTAATCTCTTTCAATTTCAAGTAGAGAACATGGCTACATGCATAACCTTCCTATGAATAACTATTTCCAAATTTTACCTTTACCACCCATCACAATTGAAGAGACATTTCTTAAAACACAAAGTCATTACCCATCATGGGATTACAAAACTAGATTAAATGTATAAACATAGTTACAAAAAGTGTTCCATTGTCTGGTATACAAAGATCATGCTATGATGATTTTACAATGTAAAAAGTGGAGCGCAGTATGTGTTGGTCCAAATAATCTACTCAAACTTTACTTACCACTATAGAACAACAACACACATCATTACATGGTTTCAATGTTCAAATGATGACCATGATGAATCAACAAATCAAAATAGACCCAAAAAATTAATGCAAAATTCTATCTACTCTCTTTTTGAGAATAGTAATATTACAAACAAATAAAAAAATCTTCTTTACTACTCTTACAAATATGCCCCCCTTATTTATTGCTCTTAGGGGCTCAATTTTACAAACTATGTATACTTTAAGTTGCCCATATGCAAAATAATATTTGTTTTTATCTACACATAACTCCTTTCCACATCCATTTTCGGCGTACCCATTGCACACTCAAGTGTGATTGCTAGTTGTAATATCCTTTATAGGGTAGAGAACTTAGTACTTGTGCAACATAACTTTGTACTTTTAAAATTATAGGTGGTAATTTTGATTAAATTTAAGGTTTTTAGATATGATAATATGATATTAGGCCATCATGTTTTTGTTGAGGTGTCATAAAAATTCTTATAAAAAAGGTTACAATTATAATTGTGCTTTAATGTCATGTTTTGTTGGCGTGTCTATGTTGTATTACATGATTTGATGTTTTTTGGATCTAATGAGCAACAACATTCAATACTAACAACCTTGAAGTTGCAACTAATAATGTTATACTCGTGAAAATAATGGTCTTTAAATCTACAAATACTATCAAAGCTATTGGAACATGCTCAACTATTAGATCCTTTCACCTACATCAAATTTCTATATATAGTAAATGTTGGCAATGACTTATCCACTAGGCTTACAGTTTCAAACTAACCATGCTTGTCAAATAAATTTTCTTTGCTTGTCATTTCATGTTTTTATCATATAAATAGATGAAGTTGATTTTTTTAATAGTTATTAAGTATTATTAATGTTAAATAATTATAAAGGAAATTTAATTTTATTTAAGGTTGATCTAAGATAATCTAATAGAATGCACATATATGAGCACAATTAGCCTAGATCTAATACGTGACAACTATGGGAAAATTATTTTAATTATTAAATGTTAATCTACAAAAAAATGTAATGGATATGAGTACTTAGCTCTATGACTAAAGAGTGACTGCCATTTCATGAAGATTATGAACCTTGATTGTTTTGGGCTTGAAAGTGTGATCTCTTCATTAGTGAAAGGCTTCAAGACCTATGATGAAATTCTACTATGTTTGGGATCAAGTTTGTAGGTCTTGGTTAGGTTCATGGTTGCAAATTCATCCTTTGCATCCAAATTTGACCTTGTATAATGTATATTTCTACATTATTATTTACCTAGTTGACCTTCACCTACTCTACTTTTCTCTAATTTTTAAGGGTTGATGATATTTAGAAATACATTGGAAGGGATTTCATTATGTCTCAAGGAGACATGTTCTCCTCACTCAATCCCTGAAAAAGAGTTTTAAAGATCGAAGATAATAGCCAAGTACCCTAGAATGATGTATGCAAATTTGTTACTCCTTTTAATGTATCAAATCCAATTGTTTCACTATTGATTGCTCCTTTAATGCTCTAGGATGAGAGAGAATGCTTGAGATATTGAGAGACGATAAATGAGTGTTAGGATATTTCTTGGGAATAAAGGTAAAAATCAATAAAATCTCAAACCACTTTGAGGGCATGACCTCCAAAAAAATAGCACTCTGACTATCACATCCAATCCAAACCACCTTGTAATCAAAATGAACTCTTGAGCTTAGTCTTTGTAACCAAATAGTCAATACTAATGATAATTTGCAAGTTTTTTTCCAAACACTAATTCTATCCTAATCAAGTATTCAAAAAATTTAAAAGAAATAAGTGTTTAAAGGGAGAAAATGAGCCTATTTTCCATGAACTACATCCTGATTCTTATTGAGATGATAAAACTCTAGGTAAGTAGCTTTGCTTGATCAATATTCCACTCAACTAGGTACACAAAGAGGTGCAAATATCTAAGGAACTTGGACAAGTAAAATTAATGCATAAAACCATTGTATTCAAACATGGATTGCACACAACCTCCCAACGTCTTTAATTTCATATGATTTAGCATTCAACACATATAGAATTTTATCTATATTAGGTAAATTTGTAGAAATTAACTTTCAAAATACAAGCACAATTATTTTAAAAACCTAGAAAACTAAGCAAATAACTTGAAAATAACTCTAAAACTCTAAGATTGTATTCATAAATAGGTCTCCAACCCTTGAAATATATTTCTTCTATCTATTTAAATAGATCAACCCAAAAGGTGATCATGCATAATCATAACAACTTGGGAAAATCATTAAATTCTTGGGTTTTCATAAATGGTTAATACTAAATCAATCCTACTAGGGATCAAAATGAAGCACATTTAATATTTGTATCATGAGTTCCATCATTATAAATGGTCCTCCCCTCCTCACTCAAACAACATTTAGAAGGTGATGGCACAAGTTTCAAGACTAATTTTTCAAATTTGACATATCTTAAGTAGAAAGCCCTCTCCTTGCCTAGATGGATGTTGCCCAATTTCCCAAGATCCATTTGGTCCATTCTTTAACATGTTTCCTTCATGTAAAAAGATTTTCCTCTCAAAGGTGGTTGAGGCACAAATTTCAAGGCATCTTTCTCATTGTTGAGAAAGCAAAAGCCCTCCTAGGAAATGTTTAGTTTACATGTAGTAGCCTCCCCTTATCACAAATCCAATATAAAAAGACTCAAGAAACCACCTCCACAAGACAACACTTCATCTATTTCATCCCTTCATTCCCATAATATATCTATTGTGTAATGAACACACCTTTCCTTCACCAAGACCTCAAGTTGCAACTTCAAGATCTACATCTTCTTCTTCATGGCAATTTCTCTATTGGGATAACTTCAAGCAATCTTCCTTCTAAATAATTCAATGCAATCATGGCTTTGAATAAGGACAATTGAGATGTGATCTTTAATCAGCAGTAGGATTCAATAAATTTCATCTTCTTCATCTTTATTATCTTCTTGTAGGGTTGTCTCTCTCTATATATGGACATTTTCACAGTGAAACCTCTTCTTCTTGGTAGTGTATTAAGGATCATAGATCTCTAGGATCATGGAGTTTTCAAAGTGGATTAGCATCAATCTTTGAGGATAGCCACCTTAATATCAAGGAAGATCAAGATATTCCATTATTCACCTCCTACAATCAAAGCACACAAGAAGTATCATATTCCACATGAAACAATTCATCTTAAAAACACAAATTAGTAGCATTCAAGTCATATTCACATCATTCCAAAATGTTGACACAATGATGTAAATCTATGAGTTTATAGGACCATAACAATACTCTTTTCACTTAGGTCCCTAGCTATGACTTCTAAGACTACAATATCTTTCAATTCCTAAACTAGACCTATGCAATTTACAAGTGAAAATAAGAAGATCTTGGTTTAGAAACACCCTTGTTCTCACTCTACTCCATAATCCTATTCAAAGGTAGATTCAATGGTGCAATTATGTTATTCACAATCAAATTGGGTGTTTCTAATGGTACCCCTACCTAATGTTTCACTCTTTATTCCTTGACCATCTTACCAAAACCCACTTTAATACACCTTGCATTAGATTTATTCATGCAACTCTTCCATTTTCAAATTTAAAATCCTTCTTTAGGATAATCTTGCCTCCAAACTACAAAATCCCTCTTAGCGTTGGTCTAATAGGATAGTCTTTTCTTTCCATATGTAAGACTTGGTTGTAAAGCCACCCAAGAATGCAAATGAGTGAAAGCAAAGCAAATATTAGAAAACCAGAAATGATAGAATAAATTGTATTCTATCCAATGGAAATGAAAAGCATACAAGAATGAGATTCTCATACGAGAGAAATGGGTGAGTATATATAGGATTTACCACCCAAGAGACTAAAAACACAACGAATATGGGATAAAGTGAAAAAGTTCCTAAGTAAACTTAAACCTAGTGTGAAAAGGACCTATGTGGAGAACTAGCTAGGAAATGAACTAGTTATATAAAGTACCTCATTCACACTAACACGCCCCTTGAGTGCAACTTAGGGAGAAATATATGCAAATATGCAAAGATGGGTCCTGAATACAAGGCCTAATGAGGTGCCTATGTAAAAAAGATCCCCTCAAATAGAAATGAATGATAAAACCCAATGGGAAAAACTCCCCCCATGAGAGGATGAAGCTAGAAGGGCTAAGTGACCCATCCTAAAGAAATGTCTCGCACCCCCAAGAGAGACCAAAGATGGACATACATTCTCTCAGTGATGGGTTTGGTGAAGATAAATTTTCAACCTACTTTGTTGTAGAACAATAGTGTAAATCAATGACCTACTCCTAAATCAGATCCCTAAGAAAATGCATGTGGATCTCGTTGTGTTTGGTCCACTGATGATTGACCAGGTTCTTTGAGATCTGGATGGTGCTTTGGTTGTCACAGTAGATGAATGATATCTTCTAAAAAATGATGCCGATTATAGTGAGGATATTTTGAAGCCAAATAGCCTTAGTGGTGGCATTGACAACCCCTCAATACTCAGCCTTTGTCAAAGAAAGAGCACCAATATGTTGCTTCTTACTTTACCAACAAATGGGACATGAGCTAGGGTGAAAACTATAGCTAGATGTGGACTTACAATCATTAGGACCACTAGCACAGTTAGACTCCATGTATCCAATCAAATCTGGACCTATGCCCATAGCATAGTGAATCCTATTCCTATGAGTGCCCTATATGTAGTGCATAATCCATTTGGAATCCTTCCAGTGAAGCTCATGTGGTTTCATATTGAAGAACAAAAAAATTCCAATTGAAAATGAAATGTTAGGGTGAGTATGATTCAAGTAGATGAGGCTACCAAAAAGTTGATGATAAAAAGTGGCATCAACCAATGGTGTGGAACACTTCACCTCAATCTTGACTCTAGATAGAAAGGGAGTTGGTGTAGGATTACAATCAACCATGTGAAAATGAGATAGAAGATCAAAAGCATACTTGGGCTATGCAAGAGAGATCCTAGAAAAGGTATGAGTGATCTTGTAGATGAGGAAAAATTACACCTTGATCAAACGTGTCAATAAAGGGAACTTTTCACTATAACTACACTGGGCTCCTGCTTAGTTTTCTGCTATCTAATGGTTTAGAAAAGCTAATGTCAGTAGACCCACTTTGTGCTAAAGATGTTAAAATAGAAACTACACTAGTTGTTTAAATGATGAAGAAAATCTAGAGAATATTGTAAATGCACTACTGAAGATAAAATTTCTAAATTTCAAGTATAGAATGGAAAGGAGGGGTCATAGAGGAACTTGTCACTAGAAGATAGAGGCCACTACCAGGTATGCCAGCATGTTGGGAGGATGTCTGTATGTCACGTTGTAGTCCTGAAAGCTAGAAAAATAAAAAGACTCAATCCAATTTGATCCCCTGTCACCTGCATAGTACAACACTAAATAGAAAACCTATCCAATAATTCTCCAGGTGACAAGAAATAAACAAAAATGGAAAAATTCATTGTCTATTCTCTTGTAGGTGATAAATTTGAGTAGAGAACTTCATTCTCCATCTTTGGTTTTGTATCCTCTTACTCAAATCCACTTTACTTCATTGTTATTCAAAATAAATGGAATGAATAACAATGAAGTAAAGGGGATTTGAGTAAGAGGATACAAAACCAAAGATGGAGAATGAAGTTCTCCACTCAAATACTTCAAAATAAATGGACTGCATAACAATGAAGTAAAGGGGATTTGAGTAAGAGGATACAAAACCAAAGATGTAGAATGAAGTTCTCCACTCAAATTTATCACCTACAAAAGAACAGAGAAAAAAGTGTGGGCTACTTGGTGGCTTTCCTTCAAGTCAAGCCCCTATTTTGGTCTTTCAACCTCCACGAACAACCAATATGAAGAAATCTTGAAAAAGAGTATGTGTGTGCTCTCACTTCTTAAGTGTGTTTAAGAAATAAACAACAATGACAAATGAAATTTTAAAATAAACTAATCTACTCAAGGCTAAGTGAGAAAACTAATGCAAATGACTATGAAAAGATAAAGGATAATGAAATGTAACCACACAATGCAACTTCCAACAATGGGGTTACACAAATATAATGAATTCAAAGAGAGCAATATGAAACTCAATCACCTATGAGATGAGCACAATCTACCCAACTAGAGTAGCTTAAGCAACAAGAAATGGTATCATAAAACCCTATGAAAGAGAGTAGAAAATCCTCAAAGAACTCACAGGAAAATGCACCAAAATAGTACAGTTGCAATGGAAACCTGAATAAGCACAATAGGACATTGTAGGAGATTGCCAAGAGAGCTAAATCTTCACAAAAGTTCATAAAAAGTTGTAGATCCAAGAGACTTCACCCAAATTGCATGAGAATCCAAAAGGTAAAATTCAAAAATCCCCACATGAGAGGGAACAACCAAAGATAGAGTCAAACAAAGATGTTCTAAGTGGCGGAGAGGCATTATTGGAATATTGAATCATCATTGGAGGTGGCCAATAATGCCTAGAAATGGTCACCTAACGATGCATAAATGTGGGATTCTATCACGTCGCATGGATGTCCATGCTAAGCACTTGTATCCAGACAACTTTGGTTCCTAGTCACATGGAACACCATTAGATGATGAGATAAACAAAGAATTAAAAAAAGTTCATAAAAATAAACACAAAGGGTTGAACATAACACAAAAGCACGTGTAGTTATGAAAAAAAGGCTATGGCAAGGCTAAAATGAACCTAAAAACATGCTAGGGGAGTAGACACCAAAGTGATCACAAAACGTAGCGTGAAATTGCAAGGGTATGCAATTTCTAATGTTAAATTTAGCCCCGACTTTAGCAGGCTTATGACACTACATGAGTATGCATGCTAAAGTAGAAAAGAAAATAATGTCACAAGTATTACCTCAAAAAAGGATACTATAGAGGCCGCAGAGAGTTCTTCAAGAAAAGTAATGAAGCCCCAAGATAGAGGAATGAAGTGCCCAAGATGAGAACCTACAAAACCACAGTGTTAAAAAATAAAACCTACACAAGAGGCAATGTTAGAACCACACACATATAAATTTATGATAAAAAGGATTATATTAGATATGATTTGTGAAAACATCACGGTTAGAAAGTTATATAATCTAATGCACATTCTAATCTAACACAAATTACAGACACTAAAGAAAAAGAGCATAATGGAAAAGGGACATTTCTAGCACACTACGAAAGCTAGAGGGATGCCAAGTATAGTTCTAGGGCTAGCACACTACGAGAGCTAGGAACCATAAAAACTCTTATGGGTCACTAGGACTAATAAATTGCATTTTTAGGTGACTCATAGTGAATGCCAAAAGGGGAACTTGAAAAGGATGGTTAGTCTAAGAAAGGGCATCTTCTTAGGAACACAAGCTACAAATGTTGCTAAGAGAAAACACTATGGAGAGTGTACCATCAATGTGGTTTGTGCAAAAGTGAAAAACATGAAAGTATGCCCCCACCATAAAATAATTGCATAAAGAAACAATATGGAATTAATTTTAAGGTGGAATAAGGCAAAGAGAGATTTAGGAAACATATCTATATGGTAATATATGTTCAAAAAGTTGCATCAAAAAGAAATAAGATACCCCCATAGGAGTGTTAGAAATGAAAGCAACACTACTTTAATGGAAAACTTATTCGAATAAATTTCAGCAATCTTTAAGTGTGCTTTAACAATGGAGATTGTAACAAAACATAAAACCCACTACAGAAAGGATGTCAAACATGAAGAAATCGACACAATGACACAGTGTTTACATGGAGAAAACCCTTGTGGGTAAAAAACTCCACCAGGAAAGAGGCACAAGTTTGTATTAATCTCAACAAGATTGTATAATACATCAACTACACAACTCTCTCCACAAGTCTTCAATCTGACAGCATTTCGGCAGCACCTGAGTACCTAAACTCTGTATTGCAGCAACAAATACATGAAAAATACTTATAGAAACATTTTTCAACTCATCTTAGGCATTCACCTTCTCTCTCCTAAGATTCTCCAACCTATGAATATTAATTACCATCTTACAAGCATCTTACACTTGTTCAAAAGTTCAACCATGCAAAGGTTGGGGGCCCAAGACTAAATCTAGCCTCTTACAGCATCTTATGACGCGTCATAACCGTCATAGATTCCACAAAAGAGTATCTTTCTATGATAGGGACCTTGGGCTAAATATAGCAAATATACAACTAACATATCCGTCATATGCCGCATAGAATCATAGAATCTTATGACAACTTGCTGCTGTCATAGATTCACTTACCAAACATTATGACAGTTGTCATATATGTCAAAAATAGTAGATTCCTCAAGGGAACAAGCCTACCCTCATTTACTTTGAGTTTTTACATTCGCCAACTATAAAAGTCACTTTGTAATTACCTCCAATTACTCTGAAATTACCCCTGCCAGTGAAACTAGTACATCTCCTCATGGATAATTACAAAATTACATATAATAAATGGAATAAACACAATATTGGGATTTAGAAGGTTAATGGCACCTTATCCCAACATTCTTCCACTTGACATTATACATTTTAAATCAACCCATAAGAAATCAAATGAAAAATAATCAAGTACTAGAACAAGGCCCATGGCCTCTCTGCACCATACGAACTTCTCTGTGCTCACAGGCTTGGTCAATGAATCTGCAACATTCTCCTGAGTGTTTATCTTCTTCACCTCAATCTCTCCATTTGCAACCAACTCTCGAATAAAGTGATACTGAACATCAACATGTTTAGTCTAAGCATGATACATGGGATTCTTGGTCAAACAGATAGCACTCTGGCTATCACAACCAATCTGAATGATCCTGTAATCAAAACCAATACCTGTACACGGTCTCCTCAACCAAACTGCCTCCTTAGAGACATGAGTAGTAGCCATGTACTCTGCTTCTGTGGTGGACAAAGCAACCATGGGCTGCCTCTTACTCATCCAACTCAGTGCTCCTCCAAATAGAGTAAATACATAGCACTAGTAGACCTTCGACTATCTAAGTCACCTGCCTAATCTGCATCAACAAAACCTTGTATGTCCAAAGATTTGTTAGCACTATCAATACCAGAATAAACCAAACAATGATCAAGAGTACATGTAAGATATTTAAACACCCTCTTCGCATAGTTCTAATGCTGTCTACTAGGGTCAGACATAAATCTACTCAAAAATCCCACTGCTTGGGCAATATCTTAGTCAATATCTTAGTCAACTTGTGATAATTCTCTATCAAAAATTGTACGTAAGATGAACACATTTAGTGTTTGAAAGTATGCAATATTGACATCTATTAGATAAGTATGTTATGTCTATTTACAAAGTTATTATTATTATTGTTGTTGTTATAGTTAATAATTATGATAGGTAGGTAAAAATTCTCCTTTTTCTTCTAAGCGAACTCCCTAGATGCTTGGGAGTGGGGAAAGAAGCAACAGCTCCATATTCTCCACTATCTTCTGCATGCAGAGAGAGCCACAAGGATATAGAGAGAGTTGTGTAGTGGTGCAATAATGATGCACCCATAACTTGGAGAGGCAAATTTAGAAATAAAAGATGAGTGTTTTTGAGAACATAAGCAGAGAGGAAGAGAGAGAAGAGAGGATACTTTGGAAGGCTCAAGGGAAAGAGAGAAGAAAAGAGGAATGTAGGAGGAAGCAAGAACTTGTCAACATGTTGCCTATATCATACAATAGGTAAGTTCATCATATACCATTGAATGATATGATATGTATATCTTGATATGCCTTACGTTTGTTTGAAATTGCAAGTAGATTATGTAGAGATTCTATTGTTGTTCATCCTTGACTAAGGATTAAAACTATATTTGTAAGTATCATATCTCATTTTGGGATAGAGTAGAATGACTAATAAGGCATGTTATCCTTTGCATTTATATTTATGTATCTTAAGGGAAATGCTATGGCATGATATCTCAGGATAAGAGAGTTGAATATCCATGTTAGAGTAGTACATACCTTATTGTTATCAAGACAAATTTGGAATTGTGATAATAGTCGAAGGACTAGTAATTGAACCATTCGATAATGATGTATTAGGAAGTAATAAGTTAAGGGCCGACTGTGTAAGTCTTAAGGCTGAAGTATTATGATTGTAGGCTGACTGATTAAGTCTGATGGTCCAATAATGTGCTAAATGATCGATGATATAAGTCAATAACCAATCGTTTATGTTGTAGGTTGAATGTGTTATTATATTCAAGCCAAGGATTGTGATAATATAGAAGGTCGACTGTGATAATATAGAAGTCCAAGGACTATGATAATATAGAAGGCCGACTGTGATAATATAGAAGGCCAAGGATTGTGATAATATAGAAGGCCGACTGTGATAATATAGGAGAACGATTTTGATATTATATAGAGGTTGACTAAGTTAATAAACTCAGGTTGACTGTATTTTATACTTCGGCCGAATGTGTAACAACATGGAGGCTGATGATGAAAAGTATAACCCAAGTCTTATATGAGACTGAATGTTTATTGAAAACCAAGATGAGGTTTAGTAACCTAGAAAGGGTCAATAGAAAATTTATAGGACCTAAGAGAAGGCCAATTATAAAGTATACATCTCTTACTAGCCATGAATTAAGAGGATTGAGAGTATGTTTTTAGAAAGCTTGAAAAGCTAGTATAAAAGACAAAGTCATAGTGTAGAAACACTTGACATAAGAGTTCTATTTTAATTGAAATATGGAGAAAATTAGAGTTTTCTGTAGATGCTATTATGGAATTATCTTGATTTATCTATATTCTAGTTCTATGGAGAAATATTCTTTTACCCATCATAGGCTAAGAATAGCCATAAGGATGTCTTAAGAAGCATTCTATATGCCAATGAAAAGTCAAGATTTAGACTATCATGATAGTTGGAAGTCTCTCTTTGATATACATAAAGAGAAGTATTTAATTTGTATGATTACACATTTATAGCTTATTATCGACAAATTATGAGTCAAATATTTATTAAGATAGATATCTAGTCTTTATTTGATAATATATATGGCTTAAATGTTAACTTTGTATGTGTAGATGACTAAGGATGAGCATGAGACTAGGTAAACAAGTCTTTGAGTAGATGACAGGATGTCATAGACCCATGATTGCAAGGTTACAAAGAGGGACTCAATATATGTTTACACCAGTCACCTAAATTATCACCCTAGACTTGTCAAGAATGACTAGTAGATAAGGGTATATGTCTTTATGACTAATGTGGTAAAAGAAAGACTAAGAGAGTTGTTATGTATAAAGGAAATAAATGATTAATAAGAATGTTGTCTCCAAGTCAAGAAAAGAGTGAGTGAACATATGACTATTTATATATATGAAACTTTGGCCAAAGTAATGTAATTTAGTCACTACTTGCATTGTCGGTTCATGGTGTACCAAATAGCTAAATAATTAGAATGGGTCATACATAGCTAGAGATAGACTAGAGTTATAAACTCAATTTTTATTAGCTAGGACACATCACTAGTTCTCAGATGGCATATGGAATCAATTGATTCTCATTATCTATTACCCTTGTAAAGAGAAGAGCCACTTCCAAGAAATAAGGTGAGCGGGGGACCACCAGTTGGAGGAAAAGCACCAGGATGATGCTCTCTCTCATGCAGTTGATTGCCAAAGACTTGTGAACAAGAACACGTTTCTTATTTTGTAAATGATCTAGATAAAATTACAAGTTATAAGAAATACTACCATTTGTTATATGTGCAATTTGTAAGTCGCATGTGAAGCGACCTTCTTTTGAAATATGTACAATGTACTTGGATATTGCAAATGTAATTTATTGATTATAGATATTTCTCTCTTTTAAAAAAAATATAGTGTGAATATTTTCTTAATTATGTTTAAGTTTTCTAATATTCCATTTGGGATGTTACAATTTTGGCAGGTTCGCGAGTTGGTGACTTGCCAAAAAGGTTTGTAGGTTCTCAAAAGGCCCGAAAGATTGAAAGAAAAGTAAAGATTAAGAGAAGTGAAATGTATTAGTAAGTTCTTAAGTTCGCAAACTTGCCAAATTTTCAAAAGAAGAGAAGTAAACAAGAACAAAGAAAGAAGAAGTGAAATATTTTGGTGAGTTTTCTAGTTCATGAACTTGTCGAAACACCAAAAATGGTTCGTAAGTTTCCAAAATGCTTGAATCGTTGACAAAGAGGGCGAAATGATGATGAAGATGAAAAATAAGAATGTTTCAACAAGTTCACCAGTTCATGAACTTATTGAATCACTGAAAAAGAAGAAAGAAAGAGACACGAAAGTAAAATGTTTCAGTGAGTTCGTAGGTTCGTGAACTCGCCAAGATGCTGAAAACGGTTCTTGAGTTCCCAAGGTCACCAAAATGTTGAAAGAGAAGACAAAGAAGGAAGAAAAAGGAAAAGCAAAGAGCAAAGAGGAGAGAAATGTTTTGGCTAGTTCGTAGGTTCGCAAACTAGCCAAATTGCCAAAAAGCAAAGAAAATTTTTAATTTTTCAAACATGCTTAGGATAACAAAGAGGAAGTTGCCAAAGTAAAAGTAACCTGACATATTAGCACCTAAGGTTATATGCAATGTAAATGGACATTTAAATGCCCAACCACCCTAGTACACCTCAATAAATTTCTAGGAACACCTTGAATGTGGTAGTTGATTCTCAACTACATGTTATACCTATGTGCATTCCAGGCACTCAAAGTGAGAAGATTGCATATGCAAATGATCATTCAATGTAGATTAGGGAACAACATTTGAAGGCTATAAAATAAATGTTGTATTTCATTTAAAGTTGTTGGTCGCTGAACTAATTTTTTAGATGTGTAAGTGCTCGTGGTTGTTCTAGAGCATCAAGCAAAGCCAATCTAGCCTACAAATGAGGGAATGCATCTGGCATAACATAGGAAGAAGTTAAAATGCACATCTATGCAGTGGTATGTCTCCATAGTCATTTGCAATGACTTAGGGCAATGTATAGTCATAGTTGTATGTTTTCTTTCACCACACTTGTTGGTGCGAATGTAACAAAGATTAGATAAATGTATGAAAATATTTTAATGCAATACAAAGATTTTTGTGTTGATCTTTCCTTTGTTGCATATGGGTTGTTACAGTTATGTTCTAGATTATTAAGTATACCCAATATATGAGATGTAATCTTTGATATATATGTAAATGTACATCTAGTTCTATTGATCTTTTATTAGGTGCATCTCCTTCCTCTTTTCTATGCATGACTCTATTGCCCAATGGAGTAGGCACCTTTCCAAATTGGTGAAGGGCCAACATTGTTTTTAATCATTCCTCTATTCTGGGTAGATGTAGGAGTAAAGTATGAGTAGATTAGGTTTCACATGCTATTCATGATTCATTATTAATACTAGGGATTCATCTTAAGCAACCTTCATTGTTCAAGTAATTGGAGAGTCATGTCATGCATGCCAACATTGTGCAACAATTATCTTAACAAAAGGTCTTATGCAACTAGTTGGTCTTAACCTAGTAACAAATATAGGGGTCAAGCATACATTGGGTATGGTTGCTGTAGTATTACACATTTTCATTCTGAATGATTGAAAAATCTATTAAGGATACCTTTTAAGAATACCCTCCTAGGTCTAACTGAGCCTGTAAGCAGAAAAATCACACACGGCCTCCACGAGGACCCCTAAGATGATATATAATCCTTGTAACATACATGTAAACATGAAATAACATCCTCTCACCAGCAATCCTCTTGGTGACGTGTCATTTCTTTCATCTTGTGTTGTTTCCCCTTTGTCATTTTCTCTCTCTCTTCGTTGTTGACATTTTTCAACACTTTTCGACACTTGTCAATTTGTGTTTTATGAGCTTGTGACCCTATTCCTAAGCCTTGTATGTGTCTTGTAAGTGATTTTTCACCTTTCCCCAGTGTATTTTATCTTCTCCACCTCCTAGAAGCCTCCTAGAGGTCCCCCTAGCCATCTCTCACTTTCAATTTTTAGTTTCACTCAACCAATCCAAATCTCCCCTATTATTTCTAGATCTCCCGCCAGGAGATCCTACTTTGCAAGTGGAGATTTTGATTCTTGCACTTGACTAACCTATTTCCAGAGACAGAACCCCTTCTTTTCTCCTCCTCTTCCATCTCCCATCCAAAAACTCAACCCAGGTGCTCTCCCTAGTGGGTCGCCCATGGGTCGCCCCTTTGGCAACCCTACTGGTGAAAGGGGCAACCCCTAGGTGACCCTGTCACATTTCCAGCCACAGAAAAACTTAATTTTCTGACTCGAAAAAGCTTCATTTTCACCTATTTTTCTTTCTATTTGCATGGATTTTTGAGCCTAATATAGATTTAGCTATTTCATGCACCCACACATGCATAATTATCTCCATTTCATCTAAAAATAACAACTCATTCATTCTCATACATTCCCATGCACTCTTTCTTCTTCACTTCTTCTTGAGTGATAAGCTTTTACTAGGTAGATCACTCCAATTTTAGCCCAGATTACTCTTGAATCTTTTGTGTTAACTCTCCAATCTAATTGAGTTAACTCTTCTTCTTCCTCACCTATCATCCTTCTTCTAACCTATAAATACCCCCTCCCTCAAGCACAAAGGGAGGCAATTGTATTTGTGCACATAGCTCTTGCAAGTTATTGATCTCCACATTTAGCATTCTCATGCTCATATAGGACATAGGAGCCTTTTGTTTTCGATCATTGCTTCATCTATCTTTCACATAAAGCTCATCACGTATCCATATGCTGCTCAAGTCAAGCCATCGTGCTCATCAATAGCTCTCATTGAGCTCTCTTTGCAAAGCTTCTAAAGCTTCTTTCGCTTATTTTGTCATCTTGTCGCCAAGAGGATTCCCCACTCCTACAAGAGGATACGAGGTTGCCAACATAAGGAAATATGAGGGTAGTGGTGGCTCACAAGTCTTCTTTATTTCAGGTTCCTCTATGCCTTCTATCAATTGGTAGTAATTAGATAACTAAAATTTCTCTTGGGATCAGTAATCTTATTGCTTTTTCCTTGATAGGATAGTTAAATCTTGCATTCTTAGAGTAATTTGCTTTCATAGTTTAATTCATTTACATGCAATTTCCTTTCTTAGATCAAATCATTCCAAATATTTGAAAAACACCAAAAACATAGTTAAATTGCATTAGGTAAATTCATTGTAGCTTGCATTCATTCTTTGATTCCTAGACTAAAAAGCATCTTTTATTTCAAAAAAACTCAAAAAAAAGCACAAAAAGAAGTTTTGCATTTCATATAGTATTGCATTCATAAAAACCCAAAAAAGAACAAAAACATTAGGCACTTAGGTAATTTGCAAACCCTTGATTCTATCACAAGGTCAAAAGAGGTCAATGCACAATCAAACCTTAGGTCAAAAACAAACCCTAAGTCAAACCCTAGGTCTAGTCAAGGTTAGCTCACATATGCCTATCTCTTGTCTTGGCTCATGAATGTGCCTAGGATTAAGAGGTGAGTGGGTGAGGGCAATCCTTGATGAGATAGAGGAAATCCATCCACCAACCACAACAGGATCCACTTGTCTTACAACAACAAGAAGAACATAGGCAATTCTTAGTATAAAAAGCTTTCGTCCAATACTTTGAAAGACAACAAGCCATCAACGAGAACAACAACTTACCCACACAATGGTGGAATATCAGAAACCCCAATAGGAGAAGATTGACTAGTGACCCTTTGGGTCATAGGATTATCTTTACGATCACAATCATTGAACAAGACATCGACACAAGAGCACAACAACATAGGACTTGGGACGTGCCAACCCCTCTCTATGAAGTCCAGCTCACCAACGAGCCAGACCACCCCCGTGTCTCGCCTCCTCTCAACTAGCTACTTCCATGAGAGTGAGAGTGATGTGGCAGTTCACCCTGTGGCAAGGAGGGAAGCATCTGTGTGAGTGTTGAAATATGACTCAACAGCCCCAGGCAACTAAGGTCACGATTTTGAGCATACATATTTTGGTGAACCTAACGTGAAGTGCAAAAACTTTTGTTTATGCTTTTCATGTTCCAAACACATAGATCACATCAAAAACATTCAACACTTCAAAACAACAATTTTTAAGCATTTTCACTTTATTCTTCATAGCCTCTTCCATCACTTCAGCTTCTGTCGCCTTTGCCATCATCCGTTCCATTTATTCTATGGTGTCTACAACACCCACGAATATGATGGAACCTAATCTAAACCAAGGGAATATTCCCTCAAGAGAACCAAAAACTCCTTCTTTCGATAGGTATGTGTCGCCACATTAGGATACACCAATCACAAACTGCTACAATTACAAAGACTCTGACTATGAGCAAGACCAAAGAGAACCCAAGCATTCTTCATCATTTAACAACCCAGCTTGGCAACACAATCCGGCCATACCAAATGTGCCACATAAGGCTAGGAGAGTAAGGTCAGAAATACATCAACTTGATCAACCTTCCACAAGCACTTCAAGTACTCATCTTGAAGAGGAAGTAAAATGGTTAGAAATACACTTGCAAGAGGCAAGAGACACTCAAGAAGCATTAAGAGTTGCCTTGCGAGAAGAACAATGAGATAATGCTGCATAGAAAGAAGCATACCATCTCAAAAATACTTGAAGAGAAAACCCTAGAAATGAGGAAACACCTAGAGCTGCCACTCCTGCAGACTTAATTACAACTCTAGTGCAAAGGATTAGAACCTTGGAAGCAGAACAAGCTACTCCTGAAAGAAGGCAGAAATCCCATGACAACAGTCGAAACAAACAAGACCAGGGGGCATCTCAAAATCCCCCCTATCTCAACTATTATTCATGAAATGCAAGCAATGACACATGTCTGAATTGGAACCCTCCTGTTTAGAACAATCTAACAGTGTTGGGAAATCAAACAAATCAGACAATGGGTTATCAAAACCCTCCTACAGGATTATTGTTATTGACCCCTCAATTGCAAAGTTCCTTCCATGGAACATATCTCAAGTACTTAAAAGAACCTCTTGACTTAAACATAAGAAGTATTTAGTTACCTCAGCCATTGCCAGATATCTCAAAATTCAAAGGGGAAGGAGATCCAAATTCGCATATCAAAGCTTATACCACTACGATAAGAGAACTCCTCCCTTGGGATGGGGTTGTTGCCAAGATCTTTCCAAAGACCCTCAAAGGAATAGCTTTGGATTGATACTATCATTTGCTAGAGGCTTCAATTCACTCATTCAGAGAACTAATCAGAGAGTTTGTCATGGCATTTGACATGAAGAAACTCGTCAAAATAGGAATCAGAGAGTTCCTAACCATGAAACAAGAGCCGAATGAATCTGTAGCTCACTTTGTTACCAGATGGAGGCAAGTCCTCTATTCCTCAATCAGTGCCCCAAACATGGACCATCGCAAGTTATGCGATCTTTTCTTACACGCCTTGAATAAGGACATGAGAGAAGACGTTCATAAATTACCATATAGATCTTATGAAGAAGCATTGGAAAGTGCTTTGAGGATAGATCAAATTGCCATTAACAGTAGAAGAAAGGTCTACGGGTCAAACAAAAAGTTAACAAGGGAAGACATGGGGAACAATGCTCCTGTCATCAAGATTCTTAAAAATAATAGAAATGCAACCATAATTTGGATGACAGATCAACCCCCAGTCAAGAAGGTAAGAGACAATTACAATGGGAGAGACTATTATCCTCCTAATGTTAGTGCGATTGACTGGCCCAAAAACAATGGATACTACCCTAGGGACAACCATCAAAGTTGGAATTGTAATGGAAATGGAAATGATGGAAGGTATGAAAAACCCCCATATGAGTACAACCAATTCTTTTCTTTTCATAGAACAAGGGGGCATATCACAAAATCTTGTAGAGAGTATAATAGATTCATAGCGAGATTATTGGAAGACCAACAATGGTTGTTCATAGAAATGTTCTTGAACTCGTAGGAAGTCACGCCAGGTAATAAGGGCACAAGACAAACCCAAGCCTTGATAGCTCCATAAAACACCAACATGATAATCTATCAAGATCCATTTCCCGCACATAAGGATGAAGAAATATCAAACCAGAATGAAGTAGCCCAAGGTAGCAACACTAGCATCCCAACACAACTGGGGCAAAAAGGAGAAGCTAGGATGATGGGATTGGTCGAAATAATCCATAATGAAGAAGAAGAGGAAGACATTGAGAATGAACCAAAGGAAGTATATGAGGGTGTTGTTTCAGTAGTGGAACCAATACCAACTCCAGTTAGACCTTATGAACTTATCGAGGACTTAAAAAAGACATATGCTCACATATCATTCATTGACTTACTCAGGAACTCCCCTTAACATCACTCAGCACTATTATAAGAAATAGGGCTAAAGTATCTAAATCAAATTACTCCACCTAGAGAGAAAATCAACCATGTGGACTACGACGTCAACCCACCAAATTTGGAGCTCAAGGATCTAGGGTTCTTCAACTTAAAACAAATGCCTTCCGAGGCCGAGCTAACCAAGAAAGGAGACCTTGTGTTGTACTTACAAGTTTGGATCTATGACACTTGCATCAAATGAACCTTAATTGATGATGGAGTGCCAATGAACATAGTTCCATTCTCCCTTTTAGAGAGGATGGGTTATGGGCACACTAATATCACCACTTTACAAGACACTTTGAGTGGGTACGATAATCTAAAGGCTACTATGATAGGGAAGATCACACTTCCCATGACTCTAGGGCCCAAGACTGTGCCAACCACATTTTATGTCATCGACAAGGATATGTGTGTTGCAAGTATGAGGATAACCAGTGTTGTCATTGATGTCAACATACTCATATTGCATTAATGAGAAGGATTGGATAAGCTGTGTGCTGAGGATATTGTGAGAATAAGTCTCAATTAGGAACAATGAAGAACAGTGATGACAAGAAGGCAAAAGTCCTCAATAGGTTGAGGATCAAAGGATGCGGTTTAAAGGGTTTATAGATATGAGTCTTGAGATGTTCCAATCAAGATTTCAGAGGTCCGTATGAAGATCTGAAGAAGTTATGATCACTCAAGTAGAACCAGTTCCGACAGATGTTCAGTGGTGACAGAGTGTCACAGATTGGTCCGGTGAGCTCTGGAATTGCATTATCTCATTCTGTGGATTGGAGAGAGTGTTGAAGAAGTTTGTGTGAAGTGACAACTAGATTTATTCATGGTTTGGAGGTCCAGAAGCACCTTTTTCATTATGATAGTGATGACAGACTGTGTTCTTAAAGTTCTGGATGAAGAAGAGAAGAATTCCAGTAAGCTGATAAAAGTGCGGATGTTCTTGATGACTCAGGAAAGGTTTTGGTGATCTTTGGATCATGTACAATTCTTATTAGTGGTCCGCATTGAAGTTAGAGTTTGCATTTGAAGAATAACCACGGATATTGGTGTTCTTCCTAAGACTGGCTGACCGGATATATTACACGTCTTACGAATGTTCTTATAGGTGTTTGCCGACTTAGATGAGTGTTCCTAAGTCAATTCCTTGTATAAATAAGGGATTGTGAATTCATTTTGAAGAGTGTCTTCGTGCGGATGAGTGTGGCATAGCGAAGAAGAAGAGCGAAAGGCAGAGCAGGAGTTTTTGGGCTTAAATGGAACTGATCCAGGCATGGTAAAGATGTCAATCTCTAGTTCAAGTTTGTGATACTTGTTACTTTGTAGACAGTGTGTCTCTTGTAGGCAGTGTGCCTCTTGTGAGCAGTGTGTTCAAGCAGTGAGCCCTAATTGGCATGTGCCATCTATTTTTCTTATTCTTCTAATAGAGAATAATCCTTGGGTTAATCACCCCCATGGTTTTTTCCTTGACCGGGTTTTCCACGTCAAAATCTTGGTGTCTCATGTGTTGATGTGTATCTACTCTGGTGTTTATGCTTTATGCTTTCATAAGTGATTAATGGATATGCTATTGAATAACAAAGAGGATTTAAGTGTTTGAATTAGAAGCAAGTTTTGTACAACTGATTCACCCCCCCTCTCAGTTGTGTGCCCTAAATCTAACAACATGATATAATTTGCTCCTTGGAAGACCATGGATACATAGGATGAAATCTGTGCCATCTACGTTATTTCAAGAGGCTCGATTCCTACATTTGGGGAAGGTATACATTATGAAAGGGGATCCAAAACCTTTCAACATGTTGAAATCAAACACATCAAACAAGCGTATACCCATAGATTATGAACTTCCCACCAACAAATTAACTGTCCCTAGTCCTACGCCTCAATCAATATGCATCAAGTGAATGGAAACTCCAGAGAAGACCATAAACACTATAGAGATGAAAATTTTAGAAAATGAGGTACCATCAAAGCAAAAAGAAATTATCCCCAAGGAAAAGATAGTTAAGATCATGGAATGGATAGAGCAGGATGGACCTCTCCAATTCCCTCTAGAAATACTCATGATCAATATTCAACCTGCTTACAAGTGCTTCCCTTGCATAGGGGAGAAACCTCATAGAACTGAAGGTCAAGTGTTTGAAACCACCACGTTAGACTTGAGGAATGCAGACCCTCATGCTTTCTCAGACCTTGAGGAAGACATGACAGAGAGTTACACTCCTTTGTCACCCTTAAGTGAATCACATGTCCTCGAGACACTAGAGGAAATAGAGTCCTATGAGCCTCTCACACCAACAAAAGAGTCATATAGACCATTGACACCCATGGAGGAGGTGCATTCTATTGACAATGAATCAACCAATGTAATAGGAATGCTCCTAGGATGTTCATGGTGTCTCAACCACAAGAGCAGATGACAACCTCTGCCTCGATACAATCAAATGAACTTGGCGAGTGGGAAGCACCTTTAGTACAAATTGAAATGGTTTAAAGACTCTTAGATGAAGCCGAAGAAAGTGAGGGTATGTTTCAAAAAGAATGGAAAATAAGAGTGTCAGTCGACACTGATGATCCTGTCATTTTTGAGTTGCCAGGAAGTTACATTGGGTATTCTATGGATTTAAGGCTAGAACCCAATGGGATGAAAAGTATAAGCTTTGTCCCTCCTAATGAGAAAAGGGAGCCACAAACTCCCTTTGAATTGTTCTAGTTCTTGCAAAGCATTCAAGATAGATAAGATGTGAAAGTTTACATGCAAGAGCAATTCGACATGCTGATGGAATTGCTAAGGTGTGATGGAGTTCTGTATTAGACCCCTTCCCATCAACAAGCCTTTTGAGACTTAATTTGTCTCACATTTCCAAGGGAAACCACTAAGATGGAAACAATAGAATCAGACAACAAACCCTATAGAATAAGAGAACTAGTCCTAAAAAGAGGTATCACGAAAAAAAAAGAGAAGATGGAAAAGAACATTCATGGAGGATTAGAAAGGTCCTTACATGGTTAAAGAAGACGTCAGAAACAATGCCTATCTCTTGTGCACAATGGAGTGAGAGGAATTTGGTGAAACATTCAATGCCTTTCACCTCAATAAATACTGTCTAAAACCCAAAAAAATCATAAAACATAAAAATACAAAAAAATATTAAAATCAAATATACCAAAAAGAATTCGTTTCTTGCATTTCAATATCATTCTGTTCATCTTGCATTACAGTGAATGACTTGCTCTTATATTATTTACATTTCAGTAAGGAGTCTAAGGTTGCCTAGGTATATGTGATCCTTTCAGGTCCTAGAGATTCCCCATTTTCACAATCACCATATCCCTTTTCATTCCTAGTGATTCTAATCAAAGCCTAGCTCTTAGCTTTACACTAATCTCCTAGTCTTAATGAGCCAAGATGTTAGGTCTAAACAAAGTCAGTATTCAAACCTACAGTGTTCAAAGGAAGCTTGCAAGTAGACCTTCCCAATTCTTCCCTAGTAGAAGAGAAGTCCAAATAAATTACAAAAACTTTAGGTGGCACTCAACCCCTTATCTTTCTTGGCCAAAAATGTCAGGGGGGTCAAAACTCTGAAGGAAGTAATCTAAAATATGAGTGAATAAAAAAATGAGTGATCAAAATAAGAGTGTTGAAAAAGTGAGAATTGAGAGATCAAATTATTAAATGTCAAAGAGTTCCAAAAGTATTCATTTTTTGTAAAAAGTCAAAATCCAAAAAAATGAGAAAATCAAGTGAGAAATACAAAAAAAAGAGAAAAAGCAAAAAAAAAGAGAGATACAAAAAAAGAGAGAAAGAGAGAAGATTGTTGAATGTTCGCACTCTTGGATGGAGATCAATCTAAGCTCGAAGCTTCAAGGGTGACATTCTAACATGGAAAACAAAAAAGAAAGGTACAAAGAACACACATGCACTAGCTGAGCAAAGCTAAGAGTCTAGTAGTCTTTAGGATCATCTTCCATCTAGGGACCCTAGTTCTTTCCCATTTATCCTTTACCCCGGGTCTATCTTGCTTTCCATCTATGATCTAAGTCTAGCGAACATCAATAAAATTTGTTACTTGTCTAAGTTGAAAGCCTGTCAAATTATCTTATCTAGATAAGGATCAATGTTTAGCCTTTAGCAAAGCCTAAATTCAAAGACACTCCCATTCCCCACCGGAGTTCTAAAGTCCTATCTCACAACCTTGATTAGGTCTCTTATATCAGGACAACTTGCAATCCCCTGGATTGAAAACCATACTAAAGAGTAGTCATATTGTTTGTTCCATATTACATTCATCTCAAAATCAGAAAAAGAGTCTCAAAGCAATAAAGTCAATGTCATAACTCGTGACATTCAGTATAAGTAAAAGTTTCTTTTCAAGCATCCCTTGTGTTCTTGCATCTGCATATCGTAAATTGCATCTCATATAGATGCCAAAAAAATTACAAAAACATGTCATCATTATCATACTTGCATGGTTAGAGTTGAAGGTCAAAAACATAATAAAAAAGTTCTTAACTTCCATAATGCACAAGAGATGAGTACCCATTCGATAACCAAAACCATAAAAAGACAAACTTTCATTTATATATCCAAAGTTTACATGTATAAGAGTACAAAGAGCTAATCGACAAAATTCTCTCAAGGAAAGTAAAGGCTCCCCATGCAAGGGGGCACATTTTCAAAGGAAAAGCAAAGTAAAATCAAGGATGGTTCCCTCCGACAGAAACCTTAGGACTCCTACTCCTCTGCCTATGTGTGCCACAAGTCAATCCATGAGATCTTTGGGAGAGAGGTTCTCTACTATGAGCATGTGATTGCGAAGGCCTTGCATCACTAGCATCTTGTCGTCCAAATCCAAGACGAGCCATCTCACAAAGCACCTAATTCTCACCCTTAAGGATGAGATTCTCAACCTTCAAATCTGCACTCACTTGACATCCCTGATAGGCATGAGCAAAAATGTTAGTGTGTCACCCAACAATAGGGGGCACACCAGGATCAACCAAAAGCGTCTCCCGAGTCATCCTAGTGAAGGTGACAACCGAGCTAATATAGACCTCATGGACAAAAGCCCTCCACTCCTCAACATTACCTATGAAGTTAACCAAAAGAAAAAAATGTGTTAGTTCTCCATGAAAAGAAAGAAGAGGAAGGACAAAATGTGAAATAGTAAAGCAAACGTAGACTTACGTGGGTCACCAAGCTGCCAGGATAGGTCAAACTATTGCATGACCTCATCAAAGTGAGGAGGTCTAGGAACCAAAGGTGGACTCTCTGGAACATCATGAGCATCATCCGCATCATTGGCATCATTAGAACCATCGTCCTGTGCATCCTCTGATGGGCCCTCATTTGAAAAATCATCCCCATTAAGAATATAGTCCTCATTAGTAGAATCTGAGTCCTCAACCATAATAAGTGCTCAGAGGGAGTCTCTCTTCCTCCCCTTTGTCCTCCTCTTGAAGACTTAGGAACTCTAGTAATGAAGACTCCGAGAGTCAAGGGAGTCTAAGTAACCATCTTCTAACTAACCTCGCCCATCTCTTGGATATATCTATAGCATGTAGGCACTGGGGGAAAATCCTTGCCAAACTGCTGCAAGATGTGCTTAACGCGGTGAGCCTCGACCAAACCATTATGGTTTGAAAGCTCTGATACTCTGAGGCAATACTCCTTGATCTCACCATCATGTGACCATGATCCCTCTAAATCCACATAAGGATCAAAAATCATGTCCTCATCTATAAGAGTAGCCACAACCAGTAGAAAAGTATCAAAGTGACCCACATGAACCCATTTGGCTGTTCTCAGTAATCGCCTATCAGGAATTGGAACCAGCTTCTGATCAGGCCTAATGTGCTCAAAGATCCAATTCATAATCAAAGAAGAATGGCTAAAAGAAAGAGCCCATCATCGTGCAATGTGATAGAAATATCTGTATACCATGGCCAAAATGTCTGGCCCCCAAGAGTAGACTCTGCCCTGCTCAAGACCTTGTGTAATTGGTGCCCAACACCATCTCAAGCGAGTCAAGGCCTTGTCTCCAGATAGCCTCGATGCAATCAAGTCAATTAGAAACTTCCTCAAACAAGGAATGTGAAGTCGTGGCATAGAGGTAAGCTGAATTCTTGTCTGATCCTTAGGGTGACTCACCCCCATGAACTGTGCCTAAGAAACATTGTCCTCAAAGGACTCGCTAGTAGGAAAGACAAGAGGATGCCCTCTCATAGGAACTCAAAGAATACGGTAAACATCAAAAAGAATGATAGTCCACTCTCCTAAAACCTGCGGGACCCTGAGGGTGTTCCCATCCGCATCCCAGTACGTCAGGATATCACAACAAATGCATGCCATAGGATGAACAACTGACACATGACAAACTCTGGCTAAGCCCGCTTTCCTCAAGATGGCATGATCATCATCACTCAATGAAGAAAACATCTCTAAGAGAAAAAACTATTCTCTACAAGCATTCCATTGAATGCACATGTCTTGTAAATCAAAAAAGAACTTTAGGTTAGATCTTGTAAACTTGCAAAAATCCTAAAAATCATAAAACTTGCAGAAAATCTCACAAAAAAAGTGTATAAACCATCAAAATTGCAATAAACAGGCGAATACAGTAGTCAAATTAGATCGAAATAGAGTGAAGTAAAAATTAGAAACCATCAAATTTCAGATAAAATTGATCAGTCAGGGTCGCCCCTTTCATCAGACCGGATCTCCCCCCAGGCGACCCACATGTTAGCAGGATCTCCCCCCGGGTGACCTTGTTATCAGCAGGATCTCCCCTTGGGCAGCCTTATTGTCAATAGGATCTCCCCCTGGGTGACCTGCCTAGCAAAAGGGATGACCCTATGTGGAGATCCCCCGAATGAAAAGTGCTCCAAAATCTCTGTTTCTTAGCCAATTTCGGTAAATGAAGGATTGATCCTACTCTAAACGACGAAACAAAGACAATGCATCAAAAAAAATCACCAAAAATAGACAATTTTAAAAGATTTTTCACAAAATTCAACCGAGAGTTTAGAGAAGGGTTTTTTACTATTTATGTACCTGATTCTCAGTGGTAGAGGAAGCAGTGACCATCTTCATGATCTCTTTGACAATATCTACCCAATGATTGTTCACATGATCAATTCCATCACCGATTCGCTCAAATCTCACTAATTTGTTTACTTGGCTTGCCCTTAGCTTAATTTCTTTTATGCATTCTTAGATTAGTTTTTTGCTTTTGTGCATCTTTCTTGCATCATTTTGCATGCTTTCATTCCTATAGGTCTCACCGACAAAGGCAAACAACTAGTCAAACTCTCACGATCTATGGTAAGTTTGTCATTTCAGTTTTCATTTTCATTTTGATATAATCAGATGTCAGGCTAACACTAGTTATTGTAGGTACAAATGCAGAAAATTGACAACAGGTAAGGCTTAGTTCAGAAACAATACCTACCCTTCATGTTGACTACCGTCCCCAAGGGGGCAAATATGTAAGCACAAAAATCACACACAGCCTCCACGACAACCCCTATGATGATATAAAATCCTTGTCACATACATGTAAGCATGAAATAACATCCTCTCAACAGCAATCCTCTTGGTGATGTATCATTTCTTTCATCTTGTGTTGTTTCCCCTTTGTCATTATCTCTCTTCATTGTCGACACTTTTCGACACTTGTCGATTTACATTTTCTGAGCTTGCGACCCTGTTCCTAAGCCTTGTATGCATCTTGCAAGTGAGTTTTCACCTTTCCCCAATGTTTTTCATCTTCTCCACCCCCTAGAAGCCTTCTAGAGGTTCCCCTAGCCATCTCCCACTTTTAATTTTTAGTTTCCCTCAACCAATCCAAATCGCCCCCTATTATTTCCAGATCTCCCGCTGGGAGATCCTACAAGTTGCAAGTGGAGATTTGGATTCTTGCAAATGAATGACCTATTTCTAGAGGCAAAACCCCTTCTTTTCTACTCCTCTTCCATCTCCCATCTAGAAACTCAATCCAGGTGCTCTTCCTAGTGGGTCACCGAGGGGGCGAAGGCAACCTTACTGGTGAAAGGGGCGACCCTTGGGCACCTTATCATATTTCCAGCCACGGAAAAACTTGAGTTTCTAACTTGAAAAAGCTTTGTTTTCACCTGTTTTTCTTTCTGTTTGCATGGATTTTTGAGCCTAATATGGATTTAACTATTTCATGCACCCACACATGCATAATTAGCTTCATTTCATCTAAAAATAACAACCCATGCATTCTCATGCATTCGCATGCACTCTTTCTTCTTCACTTCTTCTTGAGTGATAAGCTTTTACTGGGTAGGTCACTCCATTTTTAGCCCAGATCACTCTTGACTCCTCTGTGTTAACTCTCCAATCTAATTGACTTAACTCTTCTTCTTCCTCATCTCTCATCCCTTCTTCTAAACTATAAATACCCCCCTCCCTCAAGCACAAAGGGAGGCAATTTCATTTATGGACACAACTCTTGCAAGTTATTGCTTTCCACATTTAGCATTCTCATGCTCATACAGGACATAGGAGCCTTTTGTTTTCATTCATTGCTTCATCTATCTTTCACATAAAGCTCATCACGTATAAATACACTGCTCAAATCAAGCCATTATGCTCATCAATATCTCTCATTGAGCTCTCTTTGCAAAGCTTCTAAAGCTTCTTTCGCTTCTTTTGTCATCTTGTTGGATTCCCCACTGCTACAAGAGGATACCAAGTCTTCTTTATTTCAGGTTCCTCTATGCTTTCTATCAATTGGTAGTAATTAGATAACTAAAATTGCTCTTGGGATTAGTAATCTTATTGCTTTTTCCTTCATAGGATAGTTAAATCTTGCATTCTTAGAGTAATTTGCTTTCATAGTTTAATTCATTTACATGCAATTTCCTTTCTTAGATTAAATCATTCCAAATATTCAAAAAACCCCAAAAACATAGTTAAATTGCATTAGGTAAATTCATTGTATCTTGCATTCATTCTTTGATTCCTAGATTAAAATGCATCTTTTATTTCTAAAAAACTCAAAAAAAGCACAAAAAGAAGTTATGCATTTCATATAGTATCTCATTCATAAAAACCCAAAAAAAGAACAAAAACATTAGGCACTTAGGTAACTCACAAACCCTTGATTCTATCACAAGGTCAAAAGAGGTCAACACACAATCAAACCTTAGGTAAAAAATAAACCCTAAGTCAAACCCTAGGTCTAGTCAAGGTTAGCTCACATACGCCTATCTTTTGTCTCAGCTCACGAATGTGCCTAAGATTAAGAGGTGAGTGGGTGAGGGTAATCCTCGACGAGATAGAGGAAATCCATCTGCGACCACAACAAGATCCACTTGTCTTACAACAACAAGAAGATCATAGGCAATTCTTAGTACAACAAGCATTCATCCAATACTTTGAAAGACAACAAGCCATCAACGAGAACAATAGCTTAGCCACACAAAGGTGGAATATCAAAAACCCCAAAAGGAGAAGATTGACTAGTGACCCTTCGGGCCATAGGATTATCTTTGCGATCAAAATCATTGAACAAAACATCGACACAAGCGCACAACAACATAGGCATCATGACCTGTCGACCCCTCTCCACGAAGTCCAGCTCTCCAACAAGCTAGACCACCCCCATGTCTCGCCTCCTCTCGACTGGCTACTGCCACGAGAGCGAGAGTGACATGGCGGTTCGCCCCTTGGCAAGGAGGGAAGGGTCTGTGTGCACGCCAAAATCTGACTCGACAACCTCAGGCAACTAAGGTCACGATTTTGAGCGTACAAAGCCCGAAGTGCAGGAGAGCATACCCACTCTCGTCAATTGGCCCTTAATCATCCCCAACCTATTGATGAGCCTATTTTCCACTGTCTTGACGACACGCCTGACCTAGAAGGTGAAGAACATACTCTAGGGTTTTGGACCAGCTATCTTAGAAACCAACAGGCCTGTGCATGATTTTTGTACTTACAAGGTTCCATCCTTTATGTAGGTAGTATCCCCTAAAAGCTACCAGAACTATAGTGACTCTTCATAATTACATGTTATTCTTTCAATTTTTTCCTATGTGCTATGGAAGTTAAACCTATCGAAGGCAATTTTGAAGCCTTTTAGGCTCATGAGATTACACACTATCGATCTTCATGATCCAATTATGCACAAAGGTTTTGGGGATAGCAAGATCATAGAAATTATTAAATCAAGTGATGTTTATTGATCTCACCACCTAGGCAGATCAAGTAACTTGCACAAGTTGGTTGGTCTAACAAGAAGAGTTAATAAGAAACAAATCTTGTAGTGGTCAAGAGAGCTTGGAAAGGCCCACACTTTTTATCACTTTCTTACCCCCACAACCATGAACATCAACATGGTATGGAGTCTCTATATCCTTTAATCAAATGGTTTGCAGATACTTTAGGGTGTCATACCTTGCACTTGGGGAGAGTTAGTAGGATCCCTCTAATCTACCTAGCAAGATTGTGGATTAATAGATTGTATGGTCTCAGGGACAAGAAGACATTGCAAGTGAAGTAGAGGTAGTGATGGCCACTAATCTTGCCATCTTAGTAGATGGAATAGACTATGGAATTCCCAGAATGAGTCTTGATAGTAATGGATTGAGAAGATATCATTGGTCATTAATTTATCTACCAAATAGTGTATGGATCTTTAAAAGGTAATTGGAAATAAATTAAATGTAGTCATTAGGTCACAAAGCTATGCAAGATGAAGCATACACTGCACATTCGTGGCTTTTAACCACTCCCCTACAAATTCTGAACATGCAACCACCTAGAAATTGGTCTAGTCATGAATTCTTAAGGTTGTATTTATGCAGAATGAGGACATTTTACAGTTCTAAGAAATCATGGTTCCCACACCTCTAGAGGACAGTCCTATGTAACTAGCAAGCATTTATTTCCATTGTTGTCCTTAGTTTTTGTCCCTATCCTTCTTTATAAATATAAGCCTCAGGGCTCCTTAAAAAGGGGATTTAGTCATTGCAAACTTGTGCTTGAGAAGCCTTGTGTATGAAATTATTTCATAATTCTTTCTTTAAGCTTAGAGTGGCCCTTGTTCATATGTCTAGAACTTCTAGCTTTTTATTAAATGTAACTGTGCAGGTCATGACATATTTAATAAATGAGAAGTTGTGATTGCACCTATCCTGCTTCCACGTTTGTTATGAATGAATGGTTCTCTTTTACCTATTCATGATCATGTTATATTTAGTTTATGTCGACTACTGAATGTTGTGCAATATACTCTATGAGAAATTAGTAGGGAATCTATTCTAGCACAAATTGTCTTCCTATTTATTTCAACTTCTGCTTTCAATATTTCATATCCCTTTTCTCTGTTAAGTTAGAATAGTTAGGAACCGACCTTCTGTCTTACATCTCAAGGTCCCACACCTATAAGACTTTTCATATTGATACTCTTTGCATCACATAGATATTAAGCACATTTGATACACTAACTGATGTTGTGATATCTAAATATTAACACTTATTATAACACAACAACATCTTCCATTTCCTTTGACTGAATTTCAAAGATGTGTAAGGAACTAGCATGTTATTAGGTTAGCTATGCAAAAACTTTCAAACTTGTGACTTCTTGTTTTCAACCTAGATATCTTTACTAACTTTTCTCTAAAAACACAATAAATAGAAGTTACTTTTGGTTGACTTTATTTCAACCAGTGTCATATAAATATAGATAAATTTTGGTCAACTTTATTCCAACTAATGCCGAAATTATAAGTGCCAAATTTATCCTAGAATTACATCAACCGCTCCATTTCCTCCACAATGACCAAAACCTTTCCTTGTCCATACAAATCTAGAAAACCACTCCACCAATCTTGAGTTATGATGAATCAAGATTGTGTCCACTAACAACCTTCTAGGATCCATTTCCAATGTCATAGCTCCAAAGCCGAAGAAGTCCCACTATCACACACTCTGTTGCCACATACCCAAATGCCCAAAAATTGCCCTGCGCTGTGCTAGCCTCACGTAAACAATCAGTGAGTTGTAACTCACCGACTGTATGGATGGTCGACCAGGAGCTTCAGTTGACAAAACCTAATACCCCATTCAACTCCAAATTTTGACCTGTACATGTAGTCGACGGTCCGTACTCCATTTTTTACTATATTTCGTGCGCCTTACGAACGTCGACCAGTTGGTCACTTACAATGCACCAGTTGGTTAAGACGTTCCTGCTATGCTAATCACTAAAAACAATAAAGCACTGAGGAATGTTATAATGAGTGCTTTGAGATCTTTCCAGTTGTGAAAATTTTCATAAGATAAAAGCAACTAGAACATTGAAAGCACCAGATAAGTTTCATTGCATTTGATTCATGTCCAATCAATACAGGAAACTCAAAATGCAACAAGGCCCCACAACTTATTGAATGCTTACGTCGCCGCATCACGCGGTTCCACTAGGAAACGTCTGCAACAAGATAATCATTTTAACCGACTTTAGAGTGCTAATTTTCAATTTTTTTTACTTTTATCAACATTTAATAATTTTTTAACTTAAAAACAAAAAATATATATTAAAATAACTAATTACAAAGTGGGTGGTGGATATTTAATAATTTTAACTATCAATTGTTGTCCTGATTATTTCTTTGGGTTTCCTATTTAGATTAGAACTCTAAAGTCCATTAAAATGATTATCGGTTGGAACTGCGAAAGTTGGATTGAATCCTCGCCCGGTGGGAGTTAGGCTAATATGGGAGGAAGGGAGTTCACTATAGTTAGGACAAGAAACAAAGACTGAACCCCCAGGCAACTACATTTCATTGTCAAAAAGCAAGGTGAAGCTCGAGGAAGGGAGGTAATTCTCCTCGTTGAGGCTGGTAGTCTTAGAGATACTAACTTCAATTAGAAGGGTTGCCGCACCCCCGCCTGCTAACATTTCTTTCTTTCCTGTCCCCTGCTAATATTCTGAAGTTGTTCAATTTAACCGACTTTAGAATTCTAATCTAAATAAGAAACCAAAAGAAATAATCAAGACAATAATAAATTATTAAATATCCACTAATAGACCCACTTTATAATAAGTTGTTTTAATATATATTTTTTGTTTTGAAGTTAAAAAATAATTAAATGTTGATAAAAACAAAACAAAAAATTGAAAAACAACATTGAAGATATAATGACAATTTAATTACGAATAAGCAAACAAATTCTTAGCTTTTTCACAGGTATATGTTCAAAACTTTTAATTACAAAGAAGATGACTTTAATAATAATAAAATGTGATTTTTCAAGTTTTAATTTATTTGATTCTTAAATTGTTGTAGGCTAACTTTTAACTTGATAAGATCTTTTAAATACTTAATAACAAGTTGTAAATTAGCACTTGCATTCTTAAAGGTCTAATGGGTGTATTGATAGGGAAGTCTATTTAAATAATGTTAGTTCTCTTTGTATAAGAGTAATTGACATATATCTCATATCACTACATCGACCTGTTCGTGAACAAGCGAATGTGTTGATGAGGTTCGTGGAAAGGCAAACTCGTTGATAAGGAAACAAAGACACACAACTTAGCAAAAATTCACAAGTGAAAGGAAAAGAAGCGGAGTCCAAATTTACATTAACCCAAGGATGAAGCAAAAAGACACAAAGACATAATTTTGGGCAACACTATGAAGCACCAACAAAGAGTAAGATAACCTTAATAAGACATGAAAATAAGATTTAGCAATTTCAAAAAACATAGATCTAAAACCCTAATTGCAAGGAAGGATAAATTAGGTAAGACAAAACCATACGGGGTGTAGGTATGTCGAGCTCACCAAAAATGTAAGGAAATAAAATCTCTTTTACATAAGTCTAGGATGATTGAATATATGCTAATAATAATCACACAATTAACCTATATTTATTTAGGAGTTGGGTTGATAAACATGCAATAAATATTTGGAAATGAAATAAGGAGGATGGGGTACTTAGCTAAGTTGGGAATAAATAATGAAGAAATGTTGTTGATGTTACATTGGAATCACTCACCATAAGTACAAAAATTAATGCTCTCAATCTAAAAGAAATAATTTTGGGCTCTATGCAAGTTCAAAATTTGTTGATGTTCAAATCTAAGTCCCTTGGGTTTGTACATGAGTGTTGTAACCTTGAACTGGTTCATGAAAATGAACCCACCCTCATCGAAATGAATTGGCATAATGTGTGCAGAGAGGTCTATTTGTCTTCACCTTTCATGTGTTTGAATCCATCATGGTAGTATTTACAAAGACCTTAGGGGAGATTGTCGGATTGCTAGGGCCAAATTCTCCTAGGTTAACCCCTTAAATGGATTGACTTTATGACTTTGAGCAAACGGTCGTAGATAACATGTGTAAATGTGGAGTTGGCCTATATGATTTTGTTGTAGATTGTAATTCTTTTATCCTTTAGAAAATTGAAGTGTGCTCTTGTCCTTATAGTCACTTACTATTTTTTGATGATGAAATAATTGTACATTACATGTATTTAAATACTAAGACATAACGACAATTTACAAAAAGGCGTGTTAAGTCCCTTCACAACAACGTGTAAAAAGGGGCAAGAAAGTAGGAATTTAGAATTTGAATGTTTAAATTAAGGATTCAATTTCATGCTCTTCAAAAGTGAATCACATCAACCTTACATCCCACAAAATAAACAAACTACATAAAATAATCAATTTGAAACAAAAATTAAATATATAAAATTTTGTGTGAGTATAGATGAATAAATAACTAATAAAGAACAAATATGTGCAAAAATATATAAATGAAAGAAAATAATAAAAACAAGTAGAAATCAAGGTATGAGCTATTAAGATATTCTATCAAAACAGGCTCAAAACTAAATGGAAAATGGAGTGGGTATCAGAGCCTAAATTTGACGGTGGACCCTACTTGTCGAGCAATTTTTTAATGACAGTTATTCATTCAAAAGTGCCTTTAAAATACTATGACATATTTGAATACAAGTTATATATATATATATATATATATATATATATATATATATATATATATATATATATATATATATATATATATAATCACAATTCTATATAAATTTTGACAGTCTATCCAAAATCTCTCTTTTTATATAATATAATCTGTTTAAAATTCTAATTATATTTTACGACAAAAATGCCTAAATACGGCCATATGCCCATCAAATTTAGGACCAGGTGGGTATTACGAATTTCAGCGTTAGAAATATAAATTATTGAAAATGCTGCTTCTTTTTAGGGGAATTGCTTTATAAATCATGTTTGGCTTATTCTTTATGTTCGTTGACCCACTAAACTCGGATTGCGTCACGTCACCCTCTTTTACTTTTTAAAGTAGCTGCATAACACTGGAAAAAACTCACCGCCCATGCAGAAGATTTATAGCAGAAGATCTCATCTGGAAAGGAGACTTAAAATATCTTGAGGAGTTTTCTGGGTCTCTTCGTCTCGTAGACATTATTAAACTCTTTCATGTATTCATTCTTGCCGTGTTAATATGTTACCATTTTATAAAACACAGAATAAACCAAATCGCGACTTTGTCTGCCAAATTTGCCATTTAATCTATGCATTTATGGCCATCGAGATCACAATATAAACAAGTCTTTTTTGCTTTAGCGGAAATTTCTATACCTTCATATTACACAGTCACAGACAAACAGTCAACAAAATCCCGAAATAAACTGAATTGACATGTTTCCCAGAAACTTCATGGATGTGGGCTCTTTTTCATTGAATTTTACTCTGTACAAATCACAACTGTAGAGAAATAAACGGCCATGTGATCGAAAACTGAGAGATGATTCAAACATTTCATTGTCGTTGTAGTTGTGCACGGGTTTCTGCGAGAAGAGCCTGCGTTAGCAGCAATTGCTCCTTCAGACAACTCATCTCCTCGTTGTAAGCCCGCGCATGAAGAAAAGATTCCGCCTCCACCTCCCCCAACTGACTGCACAAACATTCTTCCGCTTCTTCCGAGTGTTGTAATCTCTTCTTCATCTTCTCCAACTCAGCGAAAACCTCCGCTTGGTATCTCTGGCTCTCCTCCAGCAGCCATTTCAGCTGCTTATTTTGAGATCTCAGTGACTCAATTTCCACCTCTTCTATCGCTACGCTAAAGACCTCCTTGCTGGAAGGCTTTGAGGAAAAACAGAAATCAACAAGAGCGTGAGCCATTGACAACTTTTCTCAGCAGCTGCAATGCCAAATTACAAATGTAAATCTAAGCTGAAGGGGCATCAGATGTATTAATAATAAGTAAAGGTGAAGGAGGATCAAGAATATTCTGATGCTCTAATGCCGCTTGACGTGCATTCCAAGCCAAAATCGCCGCACACTATTAAGTAGGATTATGAATAGCGACAATTTTATTTCCTATTTAACTTGGTCGAGGGTCCAGTTTAGTGCTCAGCGCTCGCAACGATGAAATGCCTGTCCAGTTTTGTGGGACCATCTCGATGGGAAAATAAAATCTAGTGAGCGACTCATCATGGCTTTGCCAAGTGTTTACATATAATTAAAAGTAACATGGATATTTGTAATATCCTTTATAGGGTCGAGAACTTGGTACTTGTGCAACATAACTTTGTACTTTTTTAATTATAGGTGGTAATTTTGATTAAATTTAAGATTTTCAAATTATTATCAAAGATGATAATATGATATTAGGTTATCATGTTTTTGTTGAGGTGTCATAAAAATTCTTATAAAAAAGGTTACACTTATAATTGTGCTTTAATGTCATGTTTTGTTGGTGCGTTTATGTGGTATTACATGATTTGATGTTTTGCAATCCTAGTGCCTACAAGTAAAGGAATACTTAGTGGTTTGCAATCCTACATTACAAATTGTTGCAAAATAGTGTCAACAATGTGTTGATGGGTGCTTTGACACACTCAACAACTCAAGAGAAGATACTAAGTGCAACTCACCTCTCCTAAAAGGAAATCAATCTCTCGGATGAAGATCAACTACCCCAAGGTCTATATCACTAGGTCATTACTATGTAGGATAACTCAATGATTGTTGTGAAATATTCCATTTCAAGGGACCTATGCTAGTTTTATGAATTATAAGACAAACATATGGTTAATTGCATAAAATGATCAGTGTTTTAGATTTAACAAGCATCTACAAACTAACCCAAAACATTCATTGCATTCAAATATCTCTCTAAATTCTCGAATCAACAATGAATTCACCATTTCAAGCATAAGTTTTAGCATTACAACAATAATTTGCAAGTTTTTTCCAAACATTAATCCTATCCTAATCAAGTATTCAAAAAAATCACAAAAGAAATAAGGGTTTAAAGGGAGAAAATGAGTCTACTTTCCATGAACTACATTCTAATTCTTATTGAGATGATAAAACTCTAGGTAACTAGCTTTGCTTGATTAGTATTCCACTCGACTAGGTACATAGAGGCACACAGATATCTAAGGAACTTGGACAATCGAAATAAATACATAAAACCACTGTATTCACACATGGATTTCACACACAATCTCCCAAACTCTTCAATTTTAGATGATTTAGCATTCAACACATATAGAATTATATCTATCTTAGGTGAATTTGTAGAAATTAATTTTCAAAATACAAGCACAATTGTTTAAAAAACTTAGAAAACTAAGCAAATAAATTAAAAATAACTCTAAACTTATATTCATAAATAGGTCTCCAACCCTTGAAATATCTTTTTTCTATCTATTTAAAGAGATCAACCCAAAAGGTGATCATGTATAGTCATAACAACTTGAGAAAATCATTAAATTATTGGGCATAAATGGTTAATACTAATTTATCAATCCTAGGGCTTAAAATCAAACACATTTAATATTTGTATCATGAGTTCCATCATTAGAAATGGTCCTCCCCTCTTCACTCAAACAACATTTAGAAGGTGATGGCACAAGTTTCAAGACTAATTTAACTTCCACTTTGGCAGATCTTAAGTAGAAAGCCCTCTCCTTGCCTAGATGGTTGTAGCCCAATTTCCCAAGATCCATTTGGTCCCTTCTTTAACATATTTCCTTCATGTAAAAAGATTTTCCTCTCAAAGGTGGTTGAGGCACAAATTTCAAGGCATCTTAATCCTTGTTGAGAAAGCACAAGCCCTCCTAGGAAGTCTTTAGTTTACATGTAGTAGCCTCCCTTATCACAAATCCAATATAAAAAGACTCAAGCAACCGGACCATAAGACATCTATTGTGTAATGAACACACCTTGCCTTCACCAAGACCTCAAGTTGCAACCTCAAGATCTAAATCTTCTTCTTCATGGCAATTTCTCTATTGGGATAACTTCATGCAATATTGCTTCTAAACATTGCAATGTAATCAATGGTTTTGAACTAGGACAATAGAGATGTGATCTTTAATCATTAGTAGGATTCAATAGCTTTCATCTTCTTCATCCTTATTATCTTCTTGTAGGCTTGTCTCTCTTTATATTAGGACATTTTCATGGTGAAACCTCTTCTTCTTGGTAGTGTATCAAGGATCATAGATCTCTAGGATCATGGAGTTTTCAGAGTGGATTAGCATCAATCTTTGATGATAACCACCTTAACATCAAGGAAGATCAAGGTATTCCATTAATCACCTCCTCCTACAACTAAAGCACACAAGAAGTATTAAATTCCACATGAAATAATTCATCTTAAAAACACAATTTAGTAGCAATCAAGTCATTCACATCATTCCAAAATGTTGACACAATGATGTAAATCTATGAGTCTATAGGACCATAATAATACTCTTTTCACTTAGGTCCCTAGCTATGATTCCTAAGACTACAATATCTTTCAATTCCTAAACTAAACTATGCAATTTATAGGTGAAAATAAGAGGATCTTGGTTTAGAAATACCCTTGTTCTCACTCTACTTCATAATCATATTCAAAGGTAGATTTGGTGCAATTATGTTATTCATAATCAAATTGGGCGTTTCCCATGGAAACCCCACCCAATTTTTCACTCTTTATTCCTTGGCCATCTTGCCAAAACCCACTTTAATGCACCTTGCATTACATCTATCCATGCAACGCTTCCATTTTCAAAGTTAAAATCCTTCTGTAGGATAATTCCTCCAAACTACAAAATCCCTCTTAGCTTTGGTCTAATAGGATAGTCTTTTCTTTCCATATGATTGTCCTTCTTGATATGTGAATGTCTTTTCTTGGTGATGACAATATTAGCATGATTAGGACATGGTTTAATCTAGGTAATAGTCCTTTGTCTTGTTGGTTTGCCTTTATATAATCCTTGACTGTCCATTGGATGTTGAAGATTGTACCTAAGTGTAATGCCCACCCTAGTTTGTGCCTTGTGTGCTTTTTGATTCATGTGTTATATGTTGCTCTGAGTGTTTATCATTGTATTATGTGATTATTATGCCTTGATGCATTGCACCGAACTTGTCGATGAGGTCTATGGTGCCAAAAATGGGCTCTGAGGGTGTATTTTGCATGACCATCGAGGTGTTTCCAATGGGGTTGTGCTTTGTTATTTGGTTTCCAACTATGCATTATGGGATGCATACGTTGTGATTGTGCATATTAGATTATTCCAATGCTTCAGCTTCATTGTTTTTACTATACTTGTTATAGTTGTGATTATCGTATTATTCCCGCATTGTGAAATGTTTTTGTTTATGCATCATGTTCCTAGATCATGCTAGTTGTAGATGATTATAGTGGATGTGATTATTTTATATCATGTGTGATTATACCATATTGGATTAGATTATGTTGCTTTGACTATTATATGTGGAGCAGGTATGCCTGATGATCTACTTAAGTGTGCAGGTAATTACAAGTACATTATAATGTGAGAAATGTGGAGAAGGTTGACATGGGATGCTAAGCCATCTCACCCTTATCCTCATGTTGTGGAAACCCGTGATGTGTGTTTGGAATCATTTGTGTGTGTTTCCTTAGCATTCTTGCACTTTATTTTAAAATGGTTTGAAAAGCGTGTTTTCTGTGTTTTCAGATTAAATTAATGATTTTAATTTGGAAATTGCTATTTCTAATTTAGTAAAAATGTTTGTTGTATCATTATATGTTTGTGGATCAAATTTGAGTGATTTCAGTTTAATTCTGAAATTTGATATTTTTTCCTAAAAAGGTAGAAATTGCATTAAATGAGAAATCTAAATGCCTAGTATGACGTGTTTGTACTTTTCAGAATGAGACTGAGTTATATGGCAATAACCTATTTGGAATAGTTGAGTTTGTTTGACTAACTATTTCCCTATTGCTTTGAGTGAATTAATTGGATGTTTTTAGTGAAATGGAATTATTAATGTGTTATTTTATATGCCTATTTGATTTGCAAAAGAGACATTCAATTATTTAATTGTTGAATTAAATGAATCAAATAGTTTAACTGTGCAAATTCTATAATTTTGAATTGATTGATTAAATCACTTAAAGGATTATTTTATTATCAAAAAAGGAATAGTGTCTTTGGAGGAATAAAAGGAAAAAGACATGTATTTTGCATTATTATTTTTCTCCCCAAAATTTGCTCTCTCCTTTGTTTGAAACCCTCTTACTTGAAAAGTGGATATTTGATTGCTTGGAAGGGAGTTTTGCTTAGAGTTTGGATTGGATTTAGGAGCTTGGTGTTTGCTTTCTGTGTGTGGATCGAATCTGACATGAACAACCTCATTCTTTTCCTTGGATTTTTCTTGTATTGGAAGGTAAGTTTCTCCAATCTTCTCATTTAAATTGTTTTATTCTGTTTCCTTCATGCCACACCATCTAGAATGGTTGAAGATGGCTTTGCTTAGTTGTAGGAAACTTAGAAAATTTATTTTAGCTAGTTATTTATTTATTTAATGTATTTTCAATTTTTGGAAACATAGAAATATAGACAAAACCCTGGCAAATTTTTTGTGGAAATCCCCAACTCATTTTTATTGTATATATTGATTGTTGGGCATGTTATCTATGATGGGTAGTTGTCAGATCATCCATAGCTATTGAAAAATAAAAGTTAGAAAATTGGTCAAACTTTGGTCAAGGTGCCAAAGAGAGCTCCAATAGAGTTTTTAGGGCCTTATGGTTATTTTGCACTTTTAGAAAACATGAAAACTAAATTCTATGCATTTCTTTTATGATTTTCTTTGAAGGATGAGTTGACTCATTATTATGTGATTTTGCATCTTGTGAGACTATGTTGTGTTTTGGGACATTTTGGTGCATTGAAATATGTGCCACTTATTTCTCCATTTTTGAAAACCTAAAAATTGCTTGTATGTATTTACTTGATGTTTTAGTTTGTGGGATGAGTTGTCTCCTAATTAGAATGGTATTTTGCATCTTTTGAGAATATGTTGTGTTTTTGTCAAAATTGTGATTTTATCACCTCGAAATCTGTGCCATATCCAATTGGTCAAATTGGTGCTATGGGTGTTTAGGAAGAGGTCTAGGGGTAGGGAAGGAGTGGCTTCCATCATGCACCATGACCCAAAGAGGTCGTAGGAATTCAGCGAATGGAATTTTTAATCAAGAATAACATTTAAACACATTGGGTAATAAAATTTAATAATAAGATCATCTACACCAAACTACATGTCCTCGTGAAGTGTCCGGCTTGCTTGGGTTTGGGTGTAAAGAGAAATCTTTGGTGTAGTGTCTGGTTGCTATGAGGAGTTTATGCTCTCATGTTCTACCATGAGGTGAGTATTGCTCTCATTTGACACTCCTTGTCCTAACTACCTAGGTCTCTCTTCGTTCTTCCACCATTAGAGTTTGACTCAACGTGTGATGTTTACCATGTGATTGCATGTGCATTGTGATGCCTGATTCATGCTTGTATGTGTCTATGATGGACTATGATTTATGCCTCGTTTGGCGTGCATTAAAGGTGTGATTATTTCCCTTATGCTTGAATGTTGTGATGTCACTTTTGTTACATCCCCAATTTTTGTCTTGCTTTACATTTACTTTTTACTTAGACATAAGTAAATTTGTTGTGATGTTTAGATTAATGACAAGGGAAAAACATGGTTTTTATATTGAATGTCATTTATTGAAATCATGGCAATGATTATGTTGTTATTGGTTTAATATCTGTATTATGAGATTTGATTTATTAGTTAAATTAAATGAATAATGATGCACTAATCATATATTATTTGGTAACAAGTGAAACAGGATTTCAAGTTACCAGATGACTCTCAGAGAAGAGAGAGAGAGAGTATCTTTCTAGGAGAGAGATATAGACCTTGGGATATGAAAGGTTTATTTGCCAAACCGAGTTAAAAGTGTTTAACGAAAATGTGAACCAATGTGTCGTAAGAGGTGAGCTTTGTCTTGTCAGTTCACTTTTGAACCTAATCGATAGGTAGTTGATATTGTTTTACAATAGTTCTTAGTCATATTAAGTCATCTTAGTCGTCAATAATGTTAATGACATCGTTAATTTTGATTTACAACTATTTACGTTTAACGTAAATGCTGCGATGTAATTGTCGTAAAAAGGTTGTCATATTATTGCTAAGTCTTTTGAAGTGTTTAAACACATTCTTAACGTTAAGACTTTATCGTCAAGTTAAGATGACATGTTTTGGTCGACAGATTGTGATGAGGAGACTAGCTCAACTCAATCACGTCATCCATAATTTTTGTTTTAGTATTATTCTCTTATTGATTAAATCATGAAATCAAATAAAGATAATGTTATATAAATAATATTTGATTTAATCAAAATATATATAAATGAGTCAAATGAGGAAATACCTCATGATATAATAGTATGGTTTTAAGTTGAGCAGCCATAGGCATCTTTTGAGGAATGCTTTAAATGATAAAAAGCATGATGGATCAAACTTACTCATTAAGAGTAACCGATTGCTTAAGTTAGTTTTTAGAGTTGGCGGCCTTGTATAGGAGGAGTGGCAGATAACTCTACCACCATCGTTGATCTCCTCAAATGATGTATCAATCATTAAAATTTGTCAATGTCTACACATTTTTGGCTAAGTTGAAGTCAAACCGTTGGTCAATATCGTTTGATTTTAATGAGTTTTGAGAACTATTTTGGAGTGGGAGCAAACAGTTAGGACGACTCCTTTATGAATTTGTTTTGAGCTCTTAAAGCCACGGTGTAGATGGTCGATGGCATATGGGGTAAGTGCTCATGTTTTTTTTTTGGAGTAGGTCTGGTTATGAGAGAAGGGAGTTCGCGGTAGGCAGTGAGGAAGCTGGTAAAGTTAAGTAAGAACGTGTTCATCAGGGATGAACACAGTAGCTTATCACCAGTCCATATACCTCAATAAGTCGATGTTGTCAAGTAGATATTCCTAAATGTTTGTTTTATAAGACAGAGATAATCATAATATATAGTTGTTATGAGCAATTGTTAACTAAGTTTGGATACCCTATCAGTGTCATATGTAAGCTATGCTATGTGATAAGCCATTTGTGTTGACTTTAATACTATCATGGTGACTTATTTGTCTGAGTCGACGATGAATGTGAGTTATAGTATATCTGAGAAGTGTCGTTTAGCCTGATATGAGCTGATGCAAGTTCTGGCAATGAATTCAGTTTTGAATAATCACAGTGAGTCGATATTACATCTATCTTTAACCGATAGGTAGACTCTTCTATTGTTCAGGTTTTATATAAACAAACTTTCTTAGAAACTGTTATAATCTTCTATCGATTAGAAAACTAGTCGCATAGTGAGAAGAGCAATCTTCAGAAATAAGTCGACTATTCTTATCATAGGTGAAATATGTATTAAACTCTTATGAAAATAGTGTAAAGGGTTTTCATTAGTAAACTCTCCAAACAAGAGAAATACGAAATAGAGTATTTAGTGAAGTCAATTGTATTGAAACCAATCTTGTTTTCTTTTCCGTGCATTGTCTAAATGTTATCTTATCCAAGAAACCTAGATTCTTGGTGAACTATGGTAACTAAGAGGTATCCTTTGAAATGATAGAATAACTATTGATATTTAGTTGAACAGGATAAAGAGTCAAAGATCTTCTCCTATCTAAACTATAATCATGATGAGTTCGGTCTATAGTAAACCAATTTGCAGAAATAGACCACGTCTATATAGAAATAACCTTGCATAAAGCATATATGGGTACATTTATGTAGTGATGAGAAATGGCATCATGTATGGTGGAATTGAATAGGTATTCATATTCTTGTTGAATAAAGGATAATACCTTAGCAAGATTTATTGTAAACCTAGTTATGGTTGGGTTAATCCAAAGGTCTATTATAATCTTTAATGAGATAAGATAATGTAGAAGTATTGTAGTACTCAATGGTTGTTTAAAACCCTAGAGTTGGTTAGGACGAAATGAAGGTTAATGTCATTTAGACTTAACTAAGTCTAAGTAGACTATTATCAGGATATGATAATTAAACCAATTATGTAAAGATAGTCAGAGTGAATAACTGCATGAATATGACATTATCCAAGTCAAGTAGGGGTGGGTGAACACAACAACTGTGTTCATATGAACGTTACTTATAAATTTAAAACTTTGGCCAAAGTAATGCATATGTTTCTGCATGCATTATCAGTTCATTGTATTCAGATTGCTCAACCTATTGGAAATCATACTTAGCTAGAGGGTATCTAGGGTTGTATGGTTGATAGAGATGAGTAGAATACAACACTATGTACTCAGAAAAGGCAAATAACCATTGGTCACCTATGGTCTATATTCCTCGTGAAGGGTAGGGCCACTTCCTATGTGGAGGATGTTGGTGCTTAAATCTGCAGGCACCTTCCTAAAAATTCAAGCATTCAAATATGTAGGTTCCTTCCCAAAAAATCCAAAAAAGTTCTAAGTCTTTGGGCCTCCTCATCATATTTCAAAGGTAACCTGATATTTCTTAAGGAGAGGAGGTCATCATCATCATATTTCGAAGCATCATCCTGATATTTCTTGCGAGGGTCATTTTTCATACCAACCTGATTTTCCAAAGCGGGGGTAATATTTCTAATATCAGTCATATTCAAACATCACCCCGATGTTACAACAGTGCTACAGTGCAGCCTGATATTCTTGCGGGGGGTGATATTCCAAATATCAGGTGAACTTACGAATATCACCCCGCCGAATATCACCTTATGCAAACATGACGATGACGTCATCTAGGTCCGAGGGGGGTCATATTTCTAACATCATTTATCCTTCGAGGATCACCCTGATATTGCAATATGATGGTGACGTCATTAGGATATTAGTGGACATGATCAGGTGGATCATCGGCGAGACATATGGTATCAGCAAAGCAGGAGGATCTTCCTCTGATGCATCAGGTTGTGCTGATGAGGGTGAATATCGGGGTGATATTTCACATGAAGGTAACATTGGTCATTAGGCTGGTTTCCAAATATCAGGGTGATATTTTATATCAGGTTATACTTTCCCGCGAGGTGATATTTCACATCAGGGTGATGTGAAATATCGGGGTGATATTTCATATCGAGTGGACAAACATGAGGTTCGCAGATATAAGGGGGTCTGGCCAACAGAGGATGATGATGAGGTTTATACTGGTGCTGTCAGGAGCAAAATCACCGACATCATATATGCTCATGGCCTAGTATATAAAGTATTAAGGAGGTTGCCGCGGGATGCATGTGGGATAATTAGTTCCCACACATATTTAAAATATCAAGGTGATATACCTTGGCGGGAAAGTTTCAAAAGGCGCGATCTACTATATTTCCCAAGGCCGCGGGTTGGTACGCCATTAATGGCGGATGTTACAGGGTATGGGCGAAGATGTGGACGGATCTAGTACCCGATTGAAGATGTGAATCCCCAAGCGGTGACGCAAGGCTCGAGACCTCCCCTGTCTCTTCCTCTACCTGCTGCATTCAATGGTTAGCACCATTCTCTCATGGAACTATATCTGGCAAATTTTTAATCGCCCAGTAATTAAGGCCGAGTACCTTCTTGCTGTATATAGCAGGTTGTGTCACTCATGTTGAAGGTTGTTGAAGACCTGGGCATTTTTGTGTAAATAATGAAGAACAGGGCATGATCCTGGGCTATTTTATCTCATTCTGGAGTTTATGAGTTGCATCATGAATGTATTTTGCATGTATGTTCAGTTTCATGTTGATATAGATGAAAAATGCTTTTATGCATGTGTTTATCTGTTTGTCTCCTTCGCTGCATGCATTTCCTTCTTTTAAATCTGACTGCTAAGGGTTTCTCAGATTCTAGGGTTTAAGTTTCTGTATCACATGCTTCATCTCTAACTTCCATTCAAGGAGTGGATTAAATTGTTTTAGGTTAAGCATGGAGAAGGTTGTTTGTCAGCAGGGATATCTATAAGTAGAGGCAGCTAAATACCCATTCTTAGGTGATGATTGTAAGGCAAGCATCAATCCAACCCCTTGAAAATTGAATGCTAGTTGTAAACCATCTGTTGCATACATCTAGTTGACTCCTTGCCTTGAGATAGGCACTGGTCTGCTCTTGGGTTAGTAATTATGACCCAAAACCCCTTGTCTTGCATCTAAATCATCATATCCACCTTTTCATAACTTCCACCTGTTAGTTGTAGGAGTAGGATTAGGACCCCTGCATACTCTCATCCACAACCAGACACATATGTCCAAGAATATTGCCAACCTTGTGATGTATCATCCACATCTTGGTCCACACATGAGAGTATTCTGCCTGTTGCTGTCAAGCTAAATCTTCCTGTCATTGAACTAGTCAATGTTACACCTTTAGTTATAGGGATACCCCCCTTGGTGCGGCAGAACCAAAAGTGAAGGGGAGGCAGCTCACACAACCTCCCATTTCTGTTGGCCGGATCTGCTTGTGCATAGGAACTGGCAAACCCTCTGCCGATTCAAAAAAATAACCAACAAAATTGGCGACTCTACTGGGGAAGAGTTGATGAAAATGAAATTTATTTAAGCCCATCTGAGTCCCAACAGAATTGGCGACTCCGCTGGGGACAAGAGTCAAATAATGTGAAATCATTGCTGCATATCCAATTCTTTCATGTGAATGATGGTGCTCTGCTGGCGGTATGAACTTAGAAAAATATTTGATGAGCTTTCAGTTGTTTGAAATTTTTATCCTCTTTGGAGAGGTGGCGACTCTGCAAAAAAGTTTTGGTGCACATGAAAGGCTAATGTATGTTATTGAGATCTAAAAATATTATGTTTAAAGCTTCAGCATCTGGATGAGAAAAGGTACCTAGCTCCTTCCCATTTATATTTGTTGTTTTATTGCATAAGTTAGATTCCAGGGGGAAGCCTTAGGTCTTAGGTAGACATAGGATGTCGAAGAGTGAAGTTTATATGAATCCAAGTATGTATTCACCCGTACTCAATCAAGAGGGGGATGAAATGTTGAGTAAGAGAATGGAGGAGATAAAGAATAGGTTGATATTCTTAGAGGCTAGGCAGGCCCAGTTAAATAGTAATAACACTGTCGTGTCTGCCAGTCAGAAAGCTAAACCTCTTGTCAACCCTTTTGATCGTTTGTATGATCAGTTAGATTTGTCATGGGTTGACTATAAAATTGAAAGTATGCCTACCCAAGTGTACAATTAGATGCCTAGATTTAGTGGACACATTGTGTGTGATGGGGGTGCACATATCCAAAATTTTCACAGTTTTATGGAGAAACACTCATTTAGAGATGAGGATATGTGGATGAGGTTTTTTGTTAGATCCTTTGATGCAAAAGCTAGAGATTGGTATTTGAGCTTTCCAAAGAGATCCTTTGCCTGTTGGGATGAACTTGCTAATTGTTTCAAAGAAGAATTTGCAAGAGAACCTGTTGATCTTGTTGCAAGATTAATGGAAATTAGAAAACAAGATAAAGAGCCTTGTATTGATTTTAGTCATAGATTTGTGGTAGCCCTTTCACAAATCCCATAAGTCTTTAGACCTAATATTTCAGCCTGTGTTGGCATATATTTTGAAGCTTTTGAGGAGGGCTCTAGTGCATTGTTGAGGGAATTCAAGATAACAAGTATGCACATGGCATACAAGTTTGTAGAATACATAGAAAAAATAAGGAATGAACACATGCTGAATTCCCTGTCCACAGGCTTTGGTGTGAATAACAGTTGTGTAGCTGTAAATGACCAAATGATTATGGCATCATGTGAAGATAAAAATGAGAATGAAAATTCACCAGTTGAGGATGCCAGCGAAAGGATCAGTGATGACTCCCAAGTTGAGGTTGAGGTGTTTGGTTCTGAAAATAATGATGAGGTTATGGACAGAAATGAACATCTGTTTGAATGGATTTGTGGAGATGATTGTGAGTATTGTGCTCAAGATAGAGAAGAAATAAGAAAATAGAGGAACAGTCCCATGTTTGAATCACTGCCTTTTATCCAGACACATGGAGATGATGAAGAGCAATCAGGGATTGAAACAAGTGCTAGTGCAGAGCGTGATTGTTCTTTATTTGATTATAGTTTTGCTTATGATACACAGGTTGATACTCCTCCACATAAGGAATTCATTGGGAATGAAAAAGCATGTTCTGCTGCCCATGAACCAGTGGCATACCATAATGAAGCTGAAACACCTAGATCACCCATTTTTTACAAATATGATGATGAGGATCTGTTTGAGTATGGTGGGAATCTAGGCACTGATGTTGATATGGATTCTAGTTCTCATCTTGATGAAAGAGAAACCAACATACATCATGAAAACTGCTACAAAGAGATGCCAGAACCTGATCTTTTCCAGCATGGTGCAACTGATGGTTGTGTGCATGATGTGCACAACTGTGAATCTACAAGCTTTTTCTTTGATATGCCAGCTTGTGATAAGATGAGCCCTGATGTTCCTAGCTGCATGATGGACTTTAAGTGCTTTTAGTTTTCAGTCCAACTAGGAGATCATTTTGCAATGCATAATGCTGATACAGATGATAACATGTTATATTACATTTGAATATGCATTGTTTGATAAATATTGCATTCACATGTTCCCTGATGTTGAAGGTTGTTTGCATAAGGTTGAGATGAGCCAGCTCAATGAGATAATTGTATATGCAAATGACAAGGTTTGTTTATGGTCAGATCATGGTAGCTTCTTTAGGCCTAATCCAGTGATATCAGATGAAAACAAGGTATTTGACAAAGGAAGATACAGGTTTTTCCTTTCTTGGTGGCCTTAAGCCACCAAGTGTGATTGGTGATGCATATTGGTGTAGTATTTGACTCTGTTCCCAATGGATAAGGACTGGTCTACATCCTAGAGATCTGTGGTTCTCGCCATGCCTGCAACAGGCATGCGTCCCCAGACCGAGCCTATGTTGGTGCTTAAATCTGCAGGCACCTTCCTAAAAATTTAAGCATTCAAATATGCAGGTTCCTTCCCAAAAAATCCAAAAAAGTTCTAAGTCTTTGGGCCTCCTCATCATATTTCAAAGGTAACCTGATATTTCTTAAGGAGAGGAGGTCATCATCATCATATTTTGAAGCATCATCCTGATATTTCTTGTGAGGGTCATTTTTTATACCAACCTGATTTTCCAAAGCGGGGGTGATATTTCTAATATTAGTCATATTCAAACATCACCCCGATGTTACAGCAGTGCTACAGTGCAGCCCAATATTCTTGCGGGGGCTGATATTCCAAATATCAGGTGATCTTATGAATATCACCCCGCTGAATATCACCTTATGCAGACATGACGATGACATCATCTAGGTCCGAGGGGGGTCATATTTCTAACATCAATTATCCTTCGAGGATCACCCTGATATTGCAATATGATGGTGACGTCATCAGGATATTAGTGGACATGATCAAGTGGATCATCGGCGAGACATATGGTATCGGCAAAGCAAGAGGATCTTCCTCCGATGCATCAGGTTGTACCAATGAGGGTGAATATCGAGGTGATATTTCACATGAAGGTAAGGTTGGTCATTAGGCTGGTTTCCAAATATCAGGGTGATATTTTATATCAGGTTATACTTTCCTGCGGGGTGATATTTCCCGTGGGGTGATATTTCACATCGGGGTGATGTGAAATATTGAGGTGATATTTCATATCAGGTGGACAAACATGAGGTTCGCTGATATAAGGGGGTCTGGCTAACGGAGGATGATGATGAGGTTTATATTGGTGCTGTTGGGAGCAAAATCACCAACATCATATATGCTCACGGCCTAGTATATAAAGTATTAAGGAGGTTGCCACGGGATGCATGTGGGATAATTAGTTCCCACATATATTTAAAATATCAGGGTGATATATCTTAGCGGGAAAGTTTCAAAAGGCGCGATCTACTGTATTTCCCAAGGCCGTGGGTTGGTACGCCATTAATGGTGGATGTTATAGGGTATGGGCGAAGATGTGGACGGATATAGTACCCGATTGAAGGTGTGAATCCCCAGGCGGCGACATAAGGCTCGAGACCTCCCCTATCTCTTCCTCTACCTGCTGCATTCAATGTTGAGTGCCATTCTCTCATGGAACTGTATCTGGTGAATTTTGAATCACCCAGTAATTAAAGCTGAGTACCTTCTTGCTGTATATAGCAGGTTATGTCACTCATGTTGAAGATTGTTGAAGACCTGGGCATTTTTGTGTAAATAATGAAGAACAGGGCATGATCCTAGGCTGTTTTATCTCATTCTAGAGTTTATGAGTTGCATCATGAATGTATTTTGCACGTATGTTCAGTTTCATGTTGATATAGATGAAAAATGCTCTTATGCATGTGTTTATCTATTTGTCTCATTCGTTGCATGCATTTCCTTTTTTTGAATCTGGCTACTAAGGGTTTCTCAGATTCTAGGGTATAAGTTTCTGTATCACATGCTTCATCTCTAACTTCCATTCAAGGAGTGGATTAAATTGTTTTAGGTTAAGCATGGAGAAGGTTGTCTGTTAGCAAGGATATTTGTAAGTAGAGGCAGCTAAATACCCATTCTTAGGTGATGTTTGTAAGGCAAGCATCAATCCAACCCCTTGAAACTTGAATGCTAGTTGTAAACCATCTGTTGCATACGTCTAGTTGACTCCTTGCCTTGAGATAGGCACCGGTCTGCTCCTGAGTTAGTAATTATGACCCAAAACCCCTTGTCTTGCATCTAAATCATCATATCCACCTTTTTCATAACTTCCACCTGTTAGTTGTAGGAGTAGGATTAGGACCCCTGCATACTCTCATCCACAACTAGACACATATGTCCAAGAATATTACCCACCTTGTGATGTATCATCCACATTTTAGTCCACACATGAGAGTATTTTGCCTGTTGCTGTCAAGCTAAATCTTCCTGTCATTGAGCTGGTCAATGTTACACCTTTAGTTATAGGGATACCCCCCTTGGTGCGGCAGAACCAGAAGTGAAGGGGAGGCAGCTCACGCAACCTCCTATTTCTGTTGGCCGGATCTGCTCATGCATAGGAATTGGCAAACCCTCTACCGATTCAAAAAAATAACCAACAGAGGATGTGTGGGAGACTGTCGGTCTGTGGTTGGAGGTAAATCACTGGAAAGATGCTCTCTCTCCAAGCAGGAAACATGCCAGGACTTGTGATAAAGATGTCAGATATTCAGAGGCAGTAAATATTCCAAAGTTTATATATTGTAATTGATTTGCTTTTGTAAACAATTGTACTTGAGATCGACAATATAGTTTATTGTATTTTGTATTGAGAAATCTTGTAATTGTAGTTACTTGATTATATGTTGAATTAAAAAAAAATTCTCTATCTCATTTTACCTTGTTAATTTACTTCATAGTATATTTTTTGATTTTACTATGTCTATAGAACGTGGATGTTACATATGGTATCAGAGCAACCAGGTTCAACACTAGGGCTTATGAGACCACTATGCTTGCCTATAATCAACATTATGTGGTTAGCGAATGTTTGAAAATTTTTGTGCCAGGATGGTACATTTTAAGAAGATAGCAAGAAAGTCTGTTAATTCAAGCCAACATTTCCTTAAAGATAAAAGAGAACGTGAGGCCATTATCAAAACCTTTGAGGGAACCAATGATGAGAGTGACATTTGGTTAAGTGATACTGAAACTCTAGTGACTGCCTTAACTTGAATCAAGCGAGTGAGAAAGGAGTACTTGGAAAGGGTTAAAGATGAGAAAATAACTTTGGTTAGGTGAGACCACTGCATACCCTCAACTACTGAGATCATAAAAGTTAGGTCTGATAGTGAGTTAGAGGATTATATACCTCGTGGTTATGTATCTGAAAATAAGTCCAAGGGATATACTCCTTTGGATCGTGAGTTTTGAAGTCATTTCTTGTAAAAGGAAGGAAACTCTTTACTTTTAAAAAAAAAAAAGAGAAGAAATTATAAATAAAAGAGTTGTTTTTGTGCCAAACTATTGTTTAAATTGAGTTTTATGTTTAGATTTAATAGGTTACACTATAATCTTGAACTAATGGACAACTCAATATTCTCAGGTGTGAGAAATCGATAAACATGGTGCGGACAAGAACTAACCAAGGAGAAAGTGAAGAGGAAAACCACGTGCCAAATGATAAGTTGAACCAAATCATAACCATGCTTGAAGAAACCAAGAAAAGTTTGGGTGATTTGGAAAAGAAGGTGGATGATAAAGAGAATACTGAAGGGGGAGGTGAAAACATGATGAGAGCGGAGAAAACCATGAAGATCAAAGTAAGAGTACCAAACCTCATAAAGAGGCAAGGGATATATTGACCTTGGAGCTTTCAAAGGATATGAAAAAGGTTGTTCCACCAAAATTTGATGGGACAAAAACTGGAGATGCTGCAGAAGCTTGGTTAACAGAGATGGAAAAGTACTTCGAGATAAGAAATTACTCAGAGGTGACCAAGGCAGTATGGGGAGCATTCCAACTAGCAGGAGAAGCGTCCACTTGGTGGAAGAATAAAAAGATGGAATTGAATTTGAGATCTCTAAGGGTAACTTGGGATGAGTTCGTGGAACTCTTTCAAAAAAGATGGTTACCACAACTCTATTTTGATCAGAAACTGACTGATTTTTAGAATCTCCGACAAGGAGATATGATAGTAGTAGAGTATGGAGAGAAATTCACTCGACTCCTGAAATATGTTCCACAATATCAAAAGGATGAGAGATTTAGGATCAAAAAATTCATCATGGGCCTAAATGCTCAAATTGGTGGTGAAGTGGATGTACATGGTCCTACAACAATGGATCAAGTGTACGAGAAGGCGATCAAGCAAGAGCAAAAGTTGAAATCCATCTCGGCTTATCGTGACAGAAGTCACAAGAGGTTTAATGGAACTCCTAACAATCAAACCTACAAGAAAAGATATGAAAAGAGCTATGATAATAAGAGGAAAGATAAGGGATCTCAGAAGAGCAAATGTGGATCTAGTAAAGAGAAGAAGAATGGCAACTTTAATAGAAGTGAGGATAATTATGGGAAGACTTCATATAAGAAAGGACCCATTGGAGTATGCTTTACTTGTGGGGGTGACCACTATGCAAATCGTTGCCCTAACAAGAATCAAAATGGTCAACAAAGAGGTACTACACTACCTACTCAGCAAGAAGCATTCCAACAAAGGATTCATGCATCTCTTGACAACCGTCAAGCAGAGTATCAAATCACACCTATTGAGATGACAAGTACTTTATTTGAAGTCCCTATATCTATTTTGATTGATACAGGAGCCACAGAAAACTTTGTTTCTACTAGAATTTTAAGTAAATTTTCTAGAAAAGCAGGTTATATGTCCAAACCTTGGTTAGTAGAATATGCTAACCAATCTAAGGCTCGGGTAGAACAATGTTTGTTTGAAGCCAAAGTTGACCTTCTGATTTTCTCAACTAAAGTAAATTTGTATGTAGACCCCTTAGGTTCTTATGATGTGATCCTTGGAATGAATTGGTTATGGAAACATAGAGCTAAGGTTGACTTTTTTTCAAAAATAGTTGAATGCTTAGATGACTTGGGAAATCTGACCCAATTCCAAGGGATTCAAAGAGAAGTTAAAATCAGGACTATCTCTGCTAAGCAATTAAAAAGGGTTAGAAGGAAAGGTTGTCAGCTGTTTGCTGTTAAGATGGAACAAGTGGAGGAAGGGGTAGAAAACACTAGTTTATCTTTTGGGGAGAAGTATCCTTTTCTTCAAGAATTTCAAGATGTGTTTCTAGAAGAACTTCCGGGATTACCTCCCAAAAGGGTGTTTGATTTTGCTATTGATATTAAACTAGGATCTAAGCCTATATCAAAAGCACCATATCGTATGACGACAACTGTGTTAATGGAATTGAAAGTACAATTACAAGAATTGTTGGCAAAAGGTTTAATTATACCCAGTGTTTCACCTTTGGGTGCCTCGATTATTTTTGTTAAGAAGAAGGATGGAACCCTTCGTTTGTGTATAGATTATCATATGCTTAATAAAGAAACGGTAAAGAATAAATATCCTTTGCCACGTATTGATTATCTTTTCGATCAAATGTAGGAATTTGTTGTGTTTTCAAAGATTGATTTGCGATCAGGATATCATCAGTTAAGACTAAAGGATGAAGACATTCATAAGACAGCTTTTAGAACCAGATATGGACACTATGAGTTTATAGTGTTACCATTTGGTTTGACAAATGCTCCTGCCGCATTTATGAATCTCATGAATAGTATATTCAGGGATTGTTTGAATAAGTTTGTTTTAGTCTTTCTAGATGATATACTCATTTATTCTAGGAATGAGGAAGAACATCATCGGCACTTACAAATAGTTCAGCAAAGGTTAAGAGAACATAAGTTATATGGGAAACTGTCTAAGTGTACATTCTTCCAGAAGAAGATTCAATATCTAGGGCATATCATATCAGCTAATGGAATATCTGTTGATCCTGCAAAAATCATAGCTATTCTGGATTGGCCTGTACCAACAAATGTACATGAGGTGCATAGTTTCATGGGCCTGGTAGGCTATTATAGAAAGTTTGTTCTAAATTTCTCCAGTATTGCTAGTCCAATCACTTCCCTACAGAGGAAAGGAAAGATATTTGAATGGACAGACAAATGTCAGGAAGCATTTGATCTCTTAAAAGAAAAGTTAACTACAGCTCCAATCTTGAAAGTTCCTGAACTTGAGGGACAATTTGAGGTAATCATAGATGCCTCGGGAGAAGGATTAGGAGTACTTATGCAAGAAGGAAGAGTCATAGCATATGAGTCAAGGAAATTGAAATCTTATGAGAAAAATTATGTGTCGCATGATCTGGAAATGGCAGCAGTAATTCATGCCTTACAGATGTGGATACATTATTTGTTGGGAAAGACTTTTGTACTTAAATCAGATCATCAAAGTTTTAAGTATATTTTCTCTCAACCGCATTTAAATGCTCGACAAAGGAGATGGTTAGAATTGATATCTGACTATGACTTTGAGATAAACTATATCAAAGGAAAAGAGAATAGAGTAGCTGATGCTTTGAGTCGTAGAAAACATTTAGCTTCTATTATTTCTATTCACAGAAATTTCAAGGATCTAGTATTGCAAAATTTGTCTGGTGACGAGTTTTATGAGCAGGTTAAGTAGGCTCTGGAAGATAATCCTAAAGATCCAAGATATGATGGTTTTCTATTTGACTCAGATGGACTATTGAGATATAAAGATAGAATTTATGTACCTCATTCAGCTGGATTGAGGGATTTAGTATGGAAAGAAGTTCATACTGCACCATATTCAGGACATCCAGGAGTGACTAAACTTCTAGCAGATGTTAAAGCTCTTTATTTCTGGAAGGGAATGAAGAATGATGCTGCAAAATTTGTAGCAAGTTGTTTAGAATGCCAAAGAGTAAAAGCGGAGCATCATCACCCTGTAGGATTGTTATATCCACATGATGTACCAGAGTGGAAATGGCAAGTTATTAGCATGGACTTTGTTCAAGGACTTCCTATGTCAAGGAATGGACATGATGCCATTTTGGTAGTGGTTGATAAACTTACAAAAGTAGCACATTTTATACCAGGAAATCTGACTGATGGAGCACCTGTTTTAGCTCGTAAATTTGTGCAAGAAGTGTTTAGGTTGCATGGATTCCCTGAAAAGATTATCTCAGATAGAGATGCGCGTGTAATGTTGAGGTTTTGGCAAACTTTGTTTTCTGCGCTGGGAACCAAACTCAATGTGAGTACAACTTACCATCCTGAAACCGATGGGCAAACAGAGAGAGTTAACCAAGTCTTGGAAGATTTGTTGCGTATGTATTGTATGGATCAGCAATATAAGTGGGAAGAATACTTACCACTTGTGGAATTTGCTTACAACAATTCCTATCATTCTACTATTAAGATGGTGCCATTTGAAGCATTGTATGGAAGAATATGCCGAACTCCTATAAGTTGGGATAAGCTAGAAGATAGGATTAGCATCAGACCAGAAATGCTAGCTGAAATGGAAGAGAAAGTTAAGCTAATCAGAAAAAGATTGGCAGAATCCAATGATAGGCAAAAGAGCTATGTGGACGCAAAACATGTTCCAAGGCAATTTGTTGTTGGAGAAAAAGTTCTTTTGAGGGTTAAACCTCATAAAAGTTCTATTAAGTTTGGGAAATATTCTAAGTTGGCCCCTCGATATGTGGGACCCTTTGAAGTGCTTGAAGTAGTCAATCTGATTGCCTACATAATTGCTCTACCACCAGTCTTATATAGAATGCACAATGTTTTTCATGTGCCTTATTTGAAGAAATATTTTGTAGGTAATAATCATATTTTGACTTGGAATTCCTTATAGATGCAAGACCTAGGGGTGGTCACGCTCGAGCCACTCAAGGTGTTAGGAACGCACAAGCTCCGCTTGCATAACAGAGAGGTTTTGCAATGCAAGGTCCAATGGGACCAATATGCTGAGGAAAATGCTACATGGGAGGATTACCATGAATTTTATCAAAAATTTCCTCATTTATTTGAGAATGTTCCTAGTTGAAGCAATGAATTTGCTTTTTAGTACTTTTTGGATACCTTATATCATCGAGGACGATGAATCTTTAGGGGAAGGATATGTTACATCCCCAATTTTTGTCTTGCTTTACTTTTACTTTTTACTTAGACATAAGTAAATTTGTTGTGATGTTTAGATTAATGACAAGGGAAAAACATGGTTTTTATATTGAATGTCATTTATTGAAATCATGGGAATGATTATGTTGTTATTGGTTTAATATCTGTATTATGAGATTTGATTTATTAGTTAAATTAAATGAACAATGATGCACTGATCATATATTGTTTGGTGACAAGTGAAACAGGATTTCAAGTTACCAGATGACTCTCAGAGAAGAGAGAGAGTATCTTTCCAGGAGAGAGATATAGACCTTGGGATACAAATGGTTTATTTGCCAAACTGATTTAAAAGTGTTTAACGAAAATGTGAACCAATGTGTCATAAGAGGTAAGCTTTGTCTTGTTAGTTCACTTTTGAACCTAATCGATAGGTAGTCGATATTGTTTTACAATCATTCTTAGTCGTATTAAGTCGTCTTAGTTGTTAATAACATTAACGATGTCATTAAGTTTGATTTACAACTATTTACGTTTAACGTAAATACTGCAATGTAATTGTCATAAAAGGTTGTCATATTATTGCTAAGTCTTTTGAAGTGTTTAAACACATTCTTAACGTTAAGACTTTATCGTTGAGTTAAGATGACATGTTTTGGTCGATGGATTGTGATGAGGAGACTAGCTCAACTCAATCACGTCATCCGTAATTTTCATTTTAGTATTATTGTCATGTCCCCATATCTAAGACACTGTTAAAGTAAAGATTTGAACATGATAAAGATGGTTTGTAAAATATTATTTGGGATAATAGAAATAATTACATACATTATATATTATTTAATAACTAATATTATTGTATGAATATTTTATTATAATTAAAATATAATATCCATATTATAAATAACAATATATATAAATATATCTAATAATATAAATACAAATATTATTATTATCATCTTATATTGTAATATAAATATAAATAATACAATATAAATCATATATCATTTATTATGATATAAATGATATAATACAAAGAATACAAAATAAACAAGAGACGCATTGCGTCATGTTCCTGCCTTTATGTTTTGAATGTTGTTGTAAAGTTGAGTGAAGGTAAAAAAAAATGGAATAGTGAAGTGAGCTGGTCTAGAAAATCCATTTAAGCAATAACCTGATAACATGAGAACAGTTAGTGCAAGAAATGAATTCATATGTCCATTTTATTTGCAAATGATCAAATAGAGGATTATGAAGAATGATGCTCATATAAATGAAAAGTCAAAAGATATGCAATGCACAAAGCAAAAAGCATAGAAAATTAACTAGTAGAATATGATGAAAAATGTGCAACAGAATCTTGGATACTTCCAGTTTACCCACCTGATTTCTTCAGTTTATATTCGATACAGAAGCCACTAGTAGAATTTTTTTAAAAGCAGCAATGCATTTTAAATAGAATGAATGCACTCGTTCATATGCTTAACTAGGGGCAAATGTTTAAAATAGTACTTAAGAACACCTGAATACATGCAATTCTTAATACTCCAGGTAACTGGTTATGAGGAAGAAAGACATTGTATACAAAAAGGCATTTTCTTATGGTATCGCAATGAAATGAGCTACCAAGCTAGAAAGTGCTTTACAAGTAAATTAGAGTGAGCTTGAACTCCCAAAATGTACTTAAGTCCCAAGCAACTAATGGGGCAACCAATTAAAATGTAACAAAATCTTTTTTCATTATTATTCATTAGAAAATTGACATTTCCATATTTAAAGATGGAAAAAAGAAAAAATTTAGGCACTGTAACTGCAATAATAACCTACCTACCTGTCAGCAAAGAAGTAATACAATAGCAGTGACCCATTTGAGCAAATTAAGAGTTTTCCGTGATTTTACATTATTCAAATAACATGGAAGTAAATGTGATTTGTCAGTTGAAAATACAGAATTTTGCTCAGTATTATGGAATTCAATTACTCAAAACTGAGAAAACTCAGGAACTAAAAAATGATGTACCATTTGTTGTTATTTCATGTTAAAGACATAGTGCATACAAGTAAAAAAATAGATGTTAAACATTATAAACATGCTAATTGTAAAAAATTGCATAGGCCTTTTAAAAAATCTATTTTATTATCACCCGAGAGGGTTATGTAAAAACAAATGACTGGCCCTAAAATAGTATGTTGTTCTGCCATGAAGCATGACCTAAAAGTGATTTGTTTTTTACTTTAACCCTCATTAGGGTATAAATTAAAAGAAAAGCCCTCATTGTGATTTAAAATTTAACATATAAAAGAAATCTATTCAAAGTAGAAGAAATTTTAAATACCCTAACCCTAACCTTAAACCAAAAATTGTCAATCTGTATATAGATATATTCAAAGTAGAACCCTAACCTTAAACCAAACATTTTCAGTTTGTCTTTGCTCTGTATTTTTCTGATGTAAAATGAGCCAAAAAAGATATATATTCAAAACCACTTCTTGAAAAATCTACTAAAATCATGCTCTAATTAATACAAACTCAAGTTACAGAAAATAGAAATTGAAATAAGATGGAAGGAAACAATGTATCAACATCAAATATGCAAGAATGAAGCCATGCTAACCCCAGGCAATATCCAAAAATCACAAAGAAATGTTCTTTAATGGATCAAAGAATTACTGGAGCTTGCTCCTGAATACCCTTAAATGCCTTGCGCTCTGGTTGATGGTTATGAAATCAACCTCTAACATGTTGAAATCAAAAGGAATTCCTCTCTCTTGAGCAAATAATGTTTTATTTATAAAAAGATTACAAAGTGTTACGTAAAAGTTGACTCTTCGATTCCAGCATAGAAACAGAATACCTTCTGGAAGGCACATCCATAATGGCAAACAACTCTCTGTCAATGATTTGCTATGGAGTTTTATAATCCTGTTATGTTTGGAGTCACAACATGTCTTGCCTATTTCAGTATAGACATCCATCAAAACATGAAGGATAGAGGAATGCAAAACAGGCAGTTACAATCAATGTAGAGCAACCGAATGTTTCGCATAGCCTATTGAAATCTTAAATATAACCCGTATGATATTGAATAAAAAATCGAGAATATTTGTTTAGTTTGTCAGGGAATTTCTTCCATCAAATTGACACGGTCCATTGTGAAAGCCATGATGCTTTTATAAACTTAAGCTTAAATCCCTAGTAATAACTTTATATAGAATCCCAACTAAGCAGCTTGGGCCCTACAACAATGGCATATAAGCTGAAAAAAGTGCAAACTTTAATACATCTTGTAGATCCTAACAGGTTTACTTGAAATTTATAGCTAAAACTACCCTATATTTTTCACAAACAAAACGTAAGTCTCATAAAATCCAGTACACTTAAAAAAATAGTAACATCAGAAAGTGGGTACCTGTGAGAAAGCTCGAAATTGGCAAATTTCAAGGGCAACAAGATATGGGGTTTTGAATCCTGTTGCTCGACACTAACTGTCTCTCCAATATTCAGATGGCTACAGAAGACTCTTCTCAAAATCTTCCACACGCAGAGAAACAAGTTGGGTATAATTTTGATGAACAAGTTGAAGGGGTCAAATTTATTATATACCGTGCAATTACAGAAATTAATAAGCATTTCAACCAAAACCAACCCACTAACGTTTAATAACTCATCGATTATATGATGTTAACTGAAACACCTTTTAGATCTAGTGGTCACTTAGAAACAGGATCATCTCTTCTTTTTAGTGGCTGAAATGTTTAATACTTATTAAATTTAATATGTAAATAAAGAAGTGAAGTAAAAACTGTCATGGATATTTTGACAATACTACCTTGTAAGATGTGCATTTGTATTGTTGTGTGTACTGCGTAGATTTTGCACATGCACATCGATGATCTACTGGAGTAGCCATTTATCTTGCAATGTGAAAGTAGGCCGATTTATAATCTTCTATTCAAGAAGGAGAAGTACTATATCAATCGCATATCTGTTCAAAAAACAAGACAGATGGGCATACCAAGGATACTGACCAATAAATGTAGAATTGTTACCGAATGCAAAAGTGGGCATATGACCTGACCTAATAACCAAAAGAAAAAATGGGGACTGGAGATGGAATTGTTTGGAATTCAATGCCATATGAAGAGATAGAAACTTGAAAGTAAGTTTCTGATAAAGTTGTGATAATGGGTGATTTCAAAGATAGATTTGGCTGACAAACTAATAATAATATGCATTTGGGACTTGGATCTAAAAGAAGTAAATTGAGAACATATGGTAGGTGTTTGACCTCACAATTTGAATTCCTCTCTATTATCCAATGGAGTCCCTTGTATTATGAGAGGAAATTTTAGGAAAAAAAAACTCGAAGGTCTGTAGGGAGACTATCAACATAACATTATACCAATGATCACGTACAAGGCTTATACAAGACAACAATATCCCCATCAGAAAAGAACCAACTATACACGGTTGAGGTTTTGTAATCTTTCAATTGAAATAGAAAACAAAAATTGTGTACCCAGTATTCAATCAATGTAGAGCAACCGAATGGTTCGCATAGCCTACTGAAATCTTAAATATAACCCATATGATCTTGAATAAAAAATCTAGAATGTTTGCTTAGTTTGTCAGGGTATTTCTTCCATCAAATTGACACGGTCCATTGTGAAAGCCCTGATGCTTTTACAACCTTAAGCTTAAATCCATAGTAATAACTTTATATAGAATCCCTGCTAAGCAGCTTGGGCCCTGCAACAATGGCATATAAGCTGAAAAAAGTGCAAACTTTAATACATCTTGCTAAATCATGTAGATCCTAATAGGTTTACTTGAAATTTATACCTGCTAGCATAGTATTTTTGGCTACTAGTCTAAACTGATTGACAATTCCAGGAATTTCTGCAATCTCTAGAGCTCTAGGGTTTGAATAATCTCCCCGTGTGCCATCCGGCATCAAGATAGACCATCCATCTGTTATTGCTTTGTCTATCAAAGATATTGGGGTTTTACCTTCTGGCTAGTAAACTGTAAAATACAAATCATATTTTGCAGCTAATAAGCAATATTATTCTATAAAGAAGGATAAAATGCAATGCCCTTAACAAGAAACCAAAGCACTGAGTAGAAAGAGAAGAGAAAAAGGCATTCATTGCCAAGTTGCAGAAAATAAACAAGACCATTTTTACTGTCCTCCTTTCTCACCTGTATGTGATGCCCTGCCAACATGCCATAGGTGACAAAAGATTATCCCACCCTTTTCATGAACGACGTCCACCACTTTCTTCCAGCCTTCCCCTTGCTTAGCTGAAAATATGCCTGGTTAGTTCAGAAACGTATATATTATTTCCCATAAATCAGTTAGTCTTGAACCTAAGACCTCACATTAACATACTTGAGATGGTTTACTACTAAGCTACCAGATAAAGATTTCTCTTCTCACTGACTAACAATAAATTTGTAAAGGGTTAAAATACTGAATTACCCAATGCCATCCTTGGCTACGACTGCAGCTTCAGAGCTAAGAAATCCACCGCTAGTCATTCTCTGAGAGTAAAACTTAACACGGGCTAGCTGGGGAACGTGATCCAGCACTCTGCATCTCGTCACAGGTGCGAAAACTAACCTATATTTTTCACAAACAAAATGTAAGTCTCATAAAATCTAATACACTTTAAAAAATAGTAACCTCAGAAAGTGGGTACCTATGAGAAAGCTCGAAATAGGCAAATTTCAAGGGTGACAAGATATGGGGTCTTGAATTCTATTGCTCAAACTAACTGTCTCCTTAGAGTTCGATTCCCAGCTGGGTTGATATTATTTACCATGCTTGATCCTATTCACCATGCAGGGAAGAAAATGTACTATTATGATTAAATAACACAACAATTGATATAACTGCATCTCCGCCATCGCATGCACGACCTGTCAATGTGTAACGTCATCACTTGCCAACTTGCCAATTTTAAAGGCAGTTTCAATTATAGTATCAATTTTAATATAATTAAAAAATAAAAATTCTATTTTTCATATTACTGTTCATGCAATTGACTAATAGGAGAAGAGATAAATTGGATTTATTAAATCATTAAATAAAAAAATTAGCTTCCAACTTTAGGGATTTTGCCCAATAAATTTAATACTCCATTGTGATTGGTCAATTGAATCCAATTAATGGAATCAACTGATTGCATTAGTAATCCTGCCAAAGGCAGGAACTAATAATATATCATTTATTATAATGATATAATATAAATACAAATAATATAAATAAATAATAAGATAAAATAAATATCTTTTAACCTATCCTCTTATGATAAGGGAGTTAGGTATGGTTAGAACTAGTTTTACCACAAAAGGGAATTAATATAAAGTATAAAAATTATAAGAGGGTAAGTATGTATTTTACCACCAAGCATAATAAGAGGCATGCCTCTTCGAATATATCTCTTGAAAGAGAAATAAATAAAGGTTGTGAGATAGAAGGAAAACATCATCGAAGGAAAAAAAAGATATTTTTTAAGAGAACACTTCTAAGTTAAATACAACTTTAATATTGAAAATAAATAAATATAATAGAGTAATCGTATTTGATTTAATTAAGAGCATAGCACACATTGAGAGATTGGAGGTAAACTTGTTAGGAAGAAGTAGCATTAATACCTCAAAGGTAGATAAGACCGGCAGTGGAATGGACCATGTTACATCATACTTAGGCAATGGATAAGACTTGCGGTGGAATGGACTATGCTACATCATACAAAGGTAATAAGTAAGACCTGCGGTGGAATGGGCATATGTTACATCATACAAAGGCACTTAGTAAGACCTAAGGTGGAATGGGCATGTGTTACATCATACAAAGGCACTACCCGTAGAGGATGATTCATGCAATCTAACAAGAGATAGTACCCCATCTCCACTAATGTTTGAAAATAAATAAAATTAACATATAATAGACAACCCTAAGCATGAATCCACTTAAGGATTGGATAATTGAATTATTGATATATGTTCATAGTATAAGAAGAATTGATTACTAATTTTCTCTTTTAGAAGTAAGTCTCATGTGCAAGGTGGAAAATAAGGATCTTCTTATAAGGGACATTACAGTGGTATCAGAGCAGTGATCCTGCCATCCTGTGAATAATAGTTAAATAAAAATAAAATAAATTAAAAAAGCAAGAATCAATGAAAACCCAGGTATGAATTTGTTGGAATAATAGTGTTTAATACATTGATAAAATATTTTAAATATATAGATGTAACATTAAAAATTAAAATTTACTCAATATGTTATGATGCAACATTAAAAAAATTAAAATTTACTTACAAATATTTAATTAATAAATAATGTGTAAATAAGTTAAAAAATAAATAAGAATAAAATAACTCTTAAAATTACATTAAGTAAATATACTAAATGAAATAGTAAAATAAAATAATTAAAATATCTCTATGGGTAACCTACGACTTGAAATGGCATGAGAAAAACAAATTAAAATATATGTAAACAACTAGCTCCAAATATTTATTGTGTACATAAACCTCAATAAATATAATGTTATAAAATATTATCGGATACCTAATTATAGTTGCTTGAGGACAAGTAATCTTGAGTGGGGAGGGTTGTCATGTCGCCATATCTAAGACACTGTTAAAGTAAAGATTTGAACATGATAAAGATGGTTTGTAAAATATTATTTGGGATAATAGAAATAATTACATACATTATATATTATTTAATAACTAATATTATTGTATGAATATTTTATTATAATTAAAATATAATATCCATATTATAAATAACAATATATATAAATATATCTAATAATATAAATACAAATATTATTATTATTATCTTATATTGTAATATAAATATAAATAATACAATATAAATCATATATCATTTATTATGATATAAATGATATAATACAAAGAATACAAAATAAATAATATATCATTTATTATAATGATATAATATAAATACAAATAATATAAATAAATAATAAGATAAAATAAATATCTTTTAACCTATCCTCTTATGATAAGGGAGTTAGGTATGGTTAGAACTAGTTTTACCACAAAAGGGAATTAATATAAAGTATAAAAATTATAAGAGGGTAAGTATGTCTTTTACCACCAAGCATAATAAGAGGCGTGCCTCTTCGAATACATCTCTTGAAATTTGAGAAATAAATAAAGGTTGTGAGATAGAAGGAAAACATCATTGAAGGAAAAAAAGATATTTTTTAAGAGAACACTTCTGAGTTAAATACAACTTTGATATTGAAAATAAATAAATATAATAGAGTAATCGTATTTGATTTAATTAAGAGCATAGCACACATTGAGAGATTGGAGGTAAACTTGTTAGGAAGAAGTAGCATTAATACCTCAAAGGTAGATAAGACCGGCGGTGGAATGGACCATGTTACATCATACTTAGGCAATGGATAAGACCTGCGGTGGAATGGACTATGCTACATCATACAAAGGTAATAAGTAAGACTTGCGGTGGAATGGGCATATGTTACATCATACAAAGGCACTTAGTAAGACCTAAGGTGGAATGGGCATGTGTTACATCATACAAAGGCACTACCTGTAGAGGATGATTCATGCAATCTAACAAGAGATAGTACCCCATCTCCACTAATGTTTGAAAATAAATAAAATTAACATATAATAGACAACCCTAAGTATGAATCCACTTAAGGATTGGATAATTGAATTATTGATATATGTTCATACTATAAGAAGAATTGATTACTAATGTTCTCTTTTAGAAGTAAGTCTCATGTGCAAGGTGGAAAATAAGGATCTTCTTATAAGGGACATTACAATTATTCTCTTATTGATTAAATCATGAAATCAAATAGAGATAATGTTATATAAATAATATTTGATTTAATTAAAATATATATAAATGAGTCGAATGAGGAAATACCTCATGATATAATAGTATGGTTTTAAGTTGAGCAGCCATAGGCATCTTTTGAGGAATGCTTTAAATGATAAAAAGCATGATGGATCGAACTTACTCATTAAGAGTAACCAATTGCTTAAGTTAATTTTTAGAGTTGGCGGCCTTGTATAGGAGGAGTGGCGGATAACTCTACCACCATCGTTGATCTCCTTAAATGATGTATCCATCATTAACATTTGTCAATGTCTACACATTTCTAGCTAAGTTGAAGTCGAACTGTTGGTCAATACCATTTGATTTTAATGAGTTTTGAGAACTGTTTTGGAGTGGGAGCGAACAGTCAGGATGACTCCTTTATGAATCTATTTTGAGCTCTTAAATCCACGGTGTAGATGGTCGATGGCATATGGGGTAATTGCTCATGTTTTGTTTTTTGGGGTAGGTCTGGTTATGAGATAGAAGGGAGTTCATGGCGGGCAGTGAGGAAGTTGGTAAAGTTAAGAAAGAACGTGGTCGTCGGGGACGAACACAGTAGCTTATCACCGGTCCATATACCTCAGTAAGCTGACGTTGTCAAGTAGATATTCCTAAATGTTTGTTTTATAAGACATAGATAATCATAATATATAGTTGTTATGAGCAATCATTAACAAAGTTTGGATACCCTATCAGTGTTATATGTAAGCTATGCTATGTGACAAGTTGTTTGTGTCAAATTTAATACTATCGTGGTGACTTGTTTGTCTGAGCCGATGGTGAATGTGAGTTATAGTATATCTGAGAAGCGTCGTTTAGCCTGATATGGGCTGATGCAAGTTTTGACAATGAATTCAGTTTTGAATAATCACAGTGAGTCGATATTACATCTATCTTTAACCGATAGGTAGACTCTTCTATTGTTCAAGTTTTATATAAATGAACTTTCTTAGAAACTGTTATAGTCTTCTATCGATTAGAAAACCAGTCACATAGTGAGAAGAGCAATCTTCAGAAATAAGTCGACTATTCTTATCATAGGTGAAATATGTATTAAACTCTTATGAGAATAGTGTAAAGGGTTTTCATTAGTAAACTCTCTAAACAAGAGAAATACAGAATAGAGTATTTAGTGAAGTCGATTGTATTGAAACCAATCTTGTTTTCTTTTCCGTGCATCGTCTAAGTGGTATCTTATCCAAGAAACCTAGATTCTTGGTGAACTATTGTAACTAAGAGGTATCCTTTGAAATGATAGAATAACTATTGATATTTAGTTGAATAGGATAAAGAGTCAAAGATCTTCTCCTATCTAAACTAGAACCATGATGAGGGTAAGTGCAAAAAGGTGGGGGGCCAAAAAGTGGCCAAAAAAATTTCAAAAAAATTTAAGGCAAAACGCCAGCGCGTTATAACGCGCTCGCGTTATGGCTTGGCAATGACAAGCCTTAGGCTCGTCATTGCCGAGCCATAATGCGAGCGCGTTATAACGCGCTCACGTTTTAAACTGCTAGTTATAAAAAAAACCCCTCGCTGCCAATTCATTTCATTTCATTTCAATGAGCTTTTCCTCCGCCCGCGGCATAAAACCCTTCCAAAAACGCGCTCGCGTTCTACGAAACGCCATTCAACACAAAAGATTTGTTGATTCATCGCTGAAATGCCGCCGCGACGTCGAGCACGCCAAAGGGGTGAGTTATCTTTGTTTTTTTGTTTGAATTTCTTCCTAAATAGGTAGGTTTTTGTTGATTTTTGATGTATATTTTATTAATTGTAGGAAATGTTAATGCACCTCCTCCTCCTCCTCAAAATCCACAAAATCTTGAGGAAGAAATACATGCAGAACAACAACCTCCTCCATTCATTCCTCGACATGCCCCTGGAACACAAGATAATATAATGGGGGAAATTGAAAACAACAAAAAACAAATTGAAGATATAATTGCAAGGTTGAAAGATCCTTCCACTTCAACCTTGCATAGGTCCACACTTGCCGAATCTCTTGAGTCTATGTTATCAAATGTAAATTCAATTAGCAAGCAAATAACTAGTTGGACCGATAAAAAGAGAGAGTTTAGAGATTACTATGCAGATAAATTGTCATACCAAGATGTCAAAAAATTACAAATTACAAAAGTAGACTTGTGTTCAATTTTCACAAACCCACAAACAAATCAACCTCCACCCATTACATGCAAGAGGTTCCCTATCCATTGGTGCAACAACCAAGCGATAAGGGACAATTTCGGGCAGAGGTGGTGGATGGTTTTTGACCATCCTCCATGCAATAACAATGAGGTCCCGCAATACTTTTTGAGGAAACTCTACTCCGAGTTTGTCCTCAATAAAGTGCCAAACTATTTTGATATGCGGGACTTCCAGGGTAGAGGTGGGGGCTCAGCACAGGATAGACCAGGGGCACATCTTGACCCACAGCGGGTAGTGAGACGAGTAATCAGCAGACCAGCCCATGAGCATGTTTCTATCCCTTCCATTGTGAAGGAGAGTGTTGAGGTCGATACAGTGAGGTCGATTAGTGCCTTGACCCAGAGCATCATAGAGCATGCCGATCCTGCAACACAGAGTGGGTTGGGAGATAGTGCGAGGAGTAGGGTCCCACCGCATACTTTCCAGGCTTGCGGGTCAGCCTGTGGTTATGACCCCATGGACAGTCAGGACGCAGGTGCACAGGCTACATCTGCAGCTGAGCAGATGGTGATGACAGATACCCTCCTGAGTGAGACTTTCGGCCTTGATACTCAGGTAAATATTAGCAAGTTTATTGAATTTAATTTATTAAATTTTATTTTTGAAATACAAGATTAACTAATTTAAATTGATGATTTTAATGAAATTTTAGGGTCATAGCGTCGATGCAGTTTTCAGTGGTTCTCCACCTACATTTTTCACTAGATCATCTACTGTCGAGGTATGTAACTAGTAAACAATTATAAATATTACATGTGAATAGCATCGTTATATGAATGGTATTCTAATTTCTGATTTTGGATGTTGAATAGGTTAACACTATAGATTTCATGGCAACACCTGCCAGCGGTGGTGGACTTCAAAGCTTTACGGAGGTAATAAAATAAATAGTTTAATGAATGAATTGTACTTACTAAATTTTTGTATGTGATTTGTGTGTTTTATTGTGTGTACTTCCATGTTTAGATGAGCGTGTGTGTATGTTAGGAGCCATGATTTGCATCACTATTATAGTTTTCGTAATTGAATAATGTTGTTTTATTTCCAGATGATGCAGGCTGCGGATACACCTCCCCATGTTCATAGGGCAATGGAGCAGGGTGTGGCCTCTGCGATTCATAGCTCTATGGCATTGACAGGGGTATGAGGCATATTAGTAAATTTCAATTTACATTCATTGTTATAGTTGTCTATTTTTGAAAAATCAAAAGATTATTGATTTGAAGTTTAATTTCTATCTGGATGGTTTCTATAGGACATGACATCACCAGGGCCTATTCCTGCTACTGAGGCAAGCGAGGAGACAGATTATATGTTAGCGGTAAGTGATTATTTTGTTAAATGTTTCATTTTTTTATAACATGTAATTTCTATATATTAATATCTATACTTTTTTTTGTAACAGGTAAAGGTGCAGGAAGAACTAAATAGGAGGAGTAGCCCTCGGGTTCGTAGTAGACCACCCACATGCATGTCTCCATCCCCTAGAAGATCAAAGGCTGCTCGTGATTTATTCTCTTCACCAGCTAGAGGGGATTGACTTTTTATTGTGTTCCTCTGTTGTATGCCTATATGGCATTTGTGGACATATATTTTGTATTGTACATAGTTGACATTGTATGCCTATATGGCATTCTTGTAAGCCTATATGGCTATTTTGTATATATGTTATACTTATATGGACAGATATTGATGTATGCGTATATGGATATTTGGTTAATACAAATCTTTTTTATTGATGGCGTCCATACTTGCATTATAAATCCACTTTTGAATGGATATTTGTAGATAGCTACTTCAAATATTTAAAGTCTGATTGTATTACATAGGATGTTTGCATTTTCTTTGATAGGCTTGATAGGCCATGGATTACATGATGGTGTTTGATGGAAAAGTATGGTACTAGAAGACTCTAGTTCATTCTTAATAGGCTTGTGATTGATAATATCTTTGCATGATTGCACTTGATCTTGGATCATGGGCATGTTGTTAGGATTTTGATTGCATTGTGATGTTTGATGGATAGGCATGGTGTAAGTGTAAGATACCCAACTAGTTCTACGAAAAATTTTACTTACTTAAACACTTTTACTTGCTAACAATTCATCAACTACTTCAATAACATAAAGATATACATCAAGATAACTATTTGAATGAAACAACATTAGAGTTGGGTACTTGTCTTGTTACTTGATTCAATCAACTTGCAATGTCTTATTACATGGAAAATGCTTTCAATAGCATGAAGTAGAACTCATTCAATGGAAATACAAGGACAGGCCTTGAAGCCTTGATGTTACAATGTCTTCCTTACTTGAGCAACATTTGAAGATTTGGAATGTTCAACTCATCACCTCACAAGGTAGGCGCATATTTGAAGGATTTACAGGTTTTTCTGACTTGGGCGCCAAGTTGAGGTGACCTCCTCTTGAAGTTGCACCTTGTCAACATTAGGCGCCAATTAGAGTTTATGGATGCTCTGGATTGTTTCCAAGAGTAGGCGCCAAAACATCATCATTATGAAAGTGTTTTAAATGCTAGGCGCCCAAATGAGCCCTCTGGAGTCTAGGCGCTCCTTTCATGCATTCTGTGTTCTAGGCGCCAATTGAAAGGAGTGGAGAACAGGGCAAGCGCCTTCCAAACTAGGTGTTTCCTTGAGGTGACAAGGACTTAGAAAGTGCGCCTAAGGTGAGCGCCTTGAGTGAAAAGGTCTAACAAACATCTTTGAACCCCCTTTCAAGGTTAGGCGCATTCTGGAGGTGGAAACAAGTAGAAGGTGCGCCTTAGCTTCCTTTGTCAATTCTTGCAAGTCTTTGTTGATTAGGAAGGTGGAATGCTTCATTGTAGAATGAGCGCCTATCTTCTAATGTCCAAACTACTTCTTCTGGCTCACTCTGTGGCTAGGCGCCAGAGCTAAACTGTTCACACAAGGGAGTGCGCCTAGACTCACTTGATGTTTTCTTACTACTTCAACCCCTGGAAGATGTTCCAAGGTGTTCCCTTTTACAAGCACCTGACCTCCCAAGTTCCTTCATGTGCTATTCCTTGAAGGCGCCAAAACTGAGCTCCAGTGCCATGGGATTGTGCCTAACATCTTTGAAGAGTTTCTAAGCCTTTTGCAAGTTGATATCCCAAACTCATCTTCTAGGCGCAACAGGAGCTTTCCAAAGGAGTTTCCAAGTTTTAGACGCCAAGCGAGGTCATGGGTGAATGGAACTGCGCCTTAGGAGATGACTGGATCCTAAGCGTCAATCTGGAGTTACAGTGGAATTGATATGTGCCTCAACTAGCTTAGGCGCCCATTTGAAGTGATTCCTTTAACACTTCTCTGTCAATCTCAACTACAAGGATGATCTCCTAATCTAATTTTGATCCTCTGGAGATGCAAATAGCTTTACATTTCACTAGGCGCCATCAATGATGATCATCAACCAAAGCGCATTTCAAAGGTGAGATAGGCAAGTGAGGCGCCAAACTAGTCCTAAAGACTTATCTCCTTCTATCAAGTCAATTTCAACTATGTGAGAGAGTTCTATTCTAGGTGCAAAATGGAAATGTTTCATCAATTGGTGCATCTTACAAAGCTCCCAATTCTAGGCGCCAGAGCCAAAGAGTTTTTCCCAACACATGCACCTGGGCTAGGAATTCACCTAAGAGACATCACTTAGCTTTAAAACTTTCAATCTATAGCCATCTGGGCTAGGCGCTCCAATGGAGGATCCTTGAACTCATGCATTGGCGCCTTCTAGTTCTAGGCACCCATTTTGGATGATTCATCCTGATACTAGCGCCCAAAATGACTAGACTCTCTTCATCATCCAATTCACTTAGAAGACTCAAGTTGGAGACTTAGTTGTCTATCCATGTTCTCTGGAAGATTCATTGTACCTCTATGCACTATCTCCTTCAAGGCGCTCCTTAAAATCATTGGAAGTGCTCAGGACTTACCTTAGTCCAAAGCGCCACAATCCATTCCTTAAAGCACAAAGAATTCTCAAAGGCGCCCCTATTTACCTCTAAGCACTCAAATATCATTTAGATTCAAGGCGTACATTTAGCTCCAAAATGCAAATTTCCATCATCAACCCATCAAGGTGCATCATCTTCCCTTTGTATCCCCTTCAAGGCGCAGACATTCACTTCTTCACACTCAAACTCACTCTCTGGCGCCAGAATAGGTGTATAACTTCAAATAAGGCGCTAATCTTAGGTTTCTAAGTACTTAGTTTGATCTTAAGGCTATCCTTCCTCTAAGCACTCTCTTCAACTCCCTCACTGAAGGCCCTCTGTAAGTTTGGGCGCATTTCATCCCAAGGCGCTTCAACATCATCCAAGGCGCAAATTCACTCTCCAAGACAAGGTGCAAAAAACCCTATCCTAAGGTGCTCAAATCTTGCTTCTAGACCTAGGCGCTCAAACATGAGATTAAGGATCATTTTGGCCACCATCACTTCCCTAAAAGTGCAAAATTGGTGTAGATACATTCCATTTATTAAGGATCATTCTGGCGCCCAAATCTTGTCAAAGCAAAGGATCAATAGGTTCTCTCTAAGGCACACTTCAGGGTTTGATCTTGCAAGACTTCTCACGTCAAAATTTTGACCAAGACACTCAAGGCACTAGTCTTTATCATCTAACCCTACAGTGCACTTACTCATTATGATATACTCCTCAACTTTGTATTCAACCTTGCCCAAGGCGCATATTCACTATAAGGCATTCTCACGTTGTCAAGGCTTAGAGGGCTTCAACTTGCTAAAGGGTAGAGGTCTAGGCGCATATCTGACTTGAAGCTCAAGGTGCTCCAACCCTCTTGCTCTGGAATTCCTTCTAGGCACTAAGTGACTTCTCCAATTCCTTGAAAACATTTGAAGTGTTTTACCTTCTCAAGGTGCTCCTTCGAACTTGACTCCAAGGTGTTATAATCTCAAAGGTGCTGACATCATCTCAACCAAAGGTGCTCAATGATTCATCCCATATCTAGGCGCTAAAACACTTAATCAACCAAGTCATTCAAGGCGCCATTCAGTAAACTCATCTTCCATGATATTCCTATCAAGGTGCATATCACTTCTCTCATGGGCTTTAGGCGCTCAGTTGAGTGTTTCAATACTACTTAGGTGCCAAATTCATTTTAATGCACCAAACACAAAGAGCTTTCAAACACTGGGCACTCACAAAGAGTCTTCCAACCTTGGGCGCTAAATTAGGTCTTTGCAACTATCCAAGGCGCATATCTTCGTTTGAACAACTTATGGTGCCAAGACAACTTCTCATTAGGGCGCTCAAAACACTTGTGTTTACATTTGAAGTGCTTTACCTTCTTAAGGTGCTCCAGACTAACCTGACTCCAAGGCACTCCATCATCATCCTTAAGGCGCTAAAAACATCATCTCCACTCTAGGCAAAAACATCATCCAACTCCTTAAGGCACTTCACTGTCAAAGTCTGAAGGCGCTCTACCTAGACCTTTCCCCTAGGCGCCAGAACTCCTAAGCGCTCACCAGATAACTCTCTTCTTCAAGGCGCAAATCTTCCTATACTATGATTGCCTCTGAAACGTTGATTAACGTGATGTGAGGGTGCAAAGGCTACTCCAATCCTCAGTAAGCGCCTAGTTTAAACAAGGAGAAATAAAGCATTCAAAACTATCCAAACGATCATCCCCTTCCTAATGTCTTCACTGCTTTAGAAAACCTTGGCCAAATGACACATAACAACTCCTATGAGCGCCCTTATGCCCTAGGATCATCTAGTTTGTGCGTCTTGTAATGAGGAGTTCATGTAAGTTTGGAATGAGCGCCTTGAATAAGTGTAAACTAGCCTAGAGAAGGGTATGTGCGCCTTGAGCGCCTTGAGCATTCCAGAGATAACTGTGCGCCTAGAACAATATGAGCGCTCATGATGATGATTAACGCCCTAATGAGACTATGAGCGCCTTGTTCAGGAGATACCTTGTTTGATCATAAAATGCGCCTTGAGTCTTGAAGGTTTTGAGCGCCTAGGTGATTTGGATGTTGGGATGTTGGTATGCGCCCAAGATTGAGGTAAGTGAGCGCTTGTAATGGAGGAGAGCAATGAGATGGAATGTCTTGTAGAGATTGGCGCCCAGAGACCCATTTTTGCGCCTTTGATGATGACCATTTTTGCATAAGAGTTTAGCGCCCTAGAGTTGTAAACTTTCTCTTTGGGCGCCCCTGAGTGAATGTTGGTGCCTTGGACAACTAAATACCCTTTGATGGAGTGGAGCCCAGAAGGGGAGTAGGAGGAAACCCAATCTTCAAGATTCATCAAGCTTCAAAGTTTAGGTCAGAGGTTATCCACTTTATCCAAGGAAGGTGTTATCATCTACACTCCGAGAAGGTAATGTCAAAGGCCATCATGAAGGATCACTTCATCAACTTCAAGTCCTTTCACCTAGCAAGTCCAAGAGAGATTTCTACTCCGATTCATGAAGTAAGCTTATATCATCCTTATCTACTTTGCAAGAAGAAGAAACATTACAAAGTCAATCAAATGAGTTACAAGTACCATACATCCAATTGCAAGGAGTGAACCACCTTAAGGAAAAATAGTTCTCTTGAAGTTACTTGAAATGTCAAAAGGTTTAGCACCTCCAAGTAAGGTTAGAGGTGAGGTTAGAGGTGAAATGCGCCTTTGGACCATTCTAGCACCTTGGATGAAGAACCTATATCTTGAGCCCAAGAGGTAAAATTTGCGCCTTAGTGGATTTGGAGAGTTACAGAGATTAGAGAAAAGCGCCTTGAAGACAGAGTTGTTCAAGGCGCATGTGTGATTTGGTCAAAAACAGGCGCCTAGAGTGAATATGCTTTCATCCTGACTTAATACACTGCCTCCTTCTGACGATTTTTGGGGCAACAGAAAACCTTTCACCACGGGCAAATGCCTCAGAGCTATAAAAAATTGAGAGAGGCTATTGTAGAGGCACTCTACGTGATCCCATTGCCTCAGACTGAATGTTTTTAAGTGACACGATTTTCAAGTAACATCTCGTCAAAGATTGCTGCCTTTTTGCACTTTGGACTCTTCAGGGATATCATCGGTACAATGTAGCTCCGACTGTTTCGACATGTTTGGGTGAAAAATAGGACCATGCCTAGCATAAATGTACCCATTCAGATGCGTTGGAACAGTCAGTTTGGTCGCGTCAGGAGCAGGACGAAAGTTACACCCCTTTGCAACTTTACACTGCCTCCTTCTGACGATTTTTGGGGCAACAGAAAACCTGACACCACGGGCAAATGCCTCAGAGCTATAAAAAATCAAGAGAGGTTATTGTAGAGGCACTCTACGTGATCCCATTGCCTTAGACGGAATGTTTTTAAGTGACACAGTTTTTGAGTAACATCTCGTCAAAGATTGCTGCCTTTTTGCACTTTGGACTCTTCAGGGATATCGTCGGTACAATGTAGCTCCGACTGTTTCGACATGTTTGGGTGAAAAATAGGACCATGCCTAGCATAAATGTACCCATTCGGACGCGTTGGAACAGTCAGTTTGGTCGCATCAGGAGCAAGACGAAAGTTACACCCCTTTGCAAATTTACACTACCTCCTTCTGACGATTTTTGGGGCAACAGAAAACCTGACACCACGGGCAAATGCCTTAGAGCTATAAAAAACTGAGAGAGGTTATTGTAGAGGCACTCTACGTGATCCCGTTGCCTCAGACGGAATGTTTCTAAGTGACACAATTTTTGAGTAACATCTCGTCAAAAATTGCTGCCTTTTTGCACTTTGGACTCTTCAGGGATATCGTCGGTACAATGTAGCTCCGACTGTTTCGACATGTTTGGGTGAGAAATAGGACCATGCCTAGCATAAATGTACCCATTCGGACGCGTTGGAACAGTCAATTTGGTCGCATCAGAAGCAGGACGAAAGTTACACCCCTTTGCAACTTTACACTGCCTCCTTCTGACGATTTTTGAGGCAACAGAAAACCTTTCACCACGGGCAAATGCCTAAGAGCTATAAAAAACTGAGAGAGGTTATTGTAGAGGCACTCTACGTGATCCCGTTGCCTCAGATGGAATGTTTCTAAATGACACGGTTTTTAAGTAACATCTCGTCAAAGATTGTTGCCTTTTTGCACTTTGGACTCTTCAGGGATATCGTCGGTACAATGTAGCTCCGACTGTTTCAACATGTTTGGGTGAGAAATAGGACCATGCCTAGCATAAATGTACCCATTCAGACGCGTTGGAACAGTCAGTTTGGTCGCATCAAGAGCAGGACGAAAGTTACACCCCTTTGCAACTTTACACTGCCTCCTTCTGACGATTTTTGGGGCAACAGAAAACCTGACACCATGGGCAAATGCCACAGAGCTATAAAAAACTGAGAGAGGTTATTGTAGAGGCACTCTACGTGATCCCGTTGCCTCAGACGGAATGTTTCTAAGTGACACAATTTTTGAGTAACATCTCGTCAAAGATTGCTGCCTTTTTGCACTTTGGACTCTTCAAGGATATCGTCGGTACAATGTAGCTCCGACTATTTTGACATGTTTGGGTGAGAAATAGGACCATGCCTAGCATAAATGTACCCATTCGGACGCGTTGGAACTGTCAGTTTGGTCGCATCAGGAGCAGGACGAAAGTTACACCCCTTTGCAACTTTACACTGCCTCCTTCTGACGATTTTTGGGGCAACAGAAAACCTTTCACCACGGGCAAATGCCTAAGAGCTATAAAAAACTGAGAGAGGTTATTGTAGAGGCACTCTACGTGATCCCGTTGCCTTAGACGGAATGTTTCTAAATGACACGGTTTTCGAGTAACATCTCATCAAAGATTGCTGCCTTTTTGCACTTTGGACTCTTCAGGGATATCGTCGGTACAATGTAGCTCCGACTGTTTCAACATGTTTGGGTGAGAAATAGGACCATGCCTAGCATAAATGTACCCATTCGGACGCGTTGGAATAGTTAGTTTGGTCGCATCAGGAGCAGGACAAAAGTTACACCCCTTTGCAACTTTACACTGCCTCCTTCTGACGATTTTTGGGGCAACAGAAAACCTTTCACCATGGGCAAATGCCTAAGAGCTATAAAAAACTGAGAGAGGTTATTGTAGAGGCACTCTACATGATCCCGTTTCCTCAGATGGAATGTTTCTAAATGACACAGTTTTCGAGTAACATCTCATCAAAGATTGCTGCCTTTTTGCACTTTGGACTCTTCAGGGATATCGTCGGTACAATGTAGCTCCGACTGTTTCGACATGTTTGGGTGAGAAATAGGACCATGACTAGCATAAATGTACCCATTCAGACGCGTTGGAATAGTTAGTTTGGTCGCATCAGGAGCAGGACGAAAGTTACACCCCTTTGCAACTTTACACTGCCTCCTTCTGATGATTTTTGGGGCAACAGAAAACCTTTCACCACGGGCAAATGCTTCAGAGCTATAAAAAACCGAGAGAGGTTATTGTAGAGGCACTCTACGTGATCTCGTTGCCTCAGACGGAATGTTTCTAAGTGACACGATTTTTGAGTAACATCTCATCAAAGATTGCTGCCTTTTTGCACTTTGGACTCTTCAGGGATATCGTCGGTACAATGTAGCTCCGACTGTTTCGACATGTTTGGGTGAGAAATAGGACCATGCCTAGCATAAATGTACCCATTCGGACGCGTTGGAATAGTCAGTTTGGTCGCATCAGGAGCAGGACGAAAGTTACACCCCTTTGCAACTTTACACTGCCTCCTTCTGACGATTTTTGGGGCAACAGAAAACCTTTCACCACGGGCAAATGCCTAAGAGCTATAAAAAACCGAGAGAGGTTATTGTAGAGGCACTCTACGTGATCCCGTTGCCTCAGACAGAATGTATCTAAGTGACACAGTTTTTGAGTAACATCTCGTCAAAGATTGTTGCCTTTTTGCACTTTGGACTCTTCAGGGATATCGTCGGTACAATGTAGCTCCGACTGTTTCGACATGTTTGGGTGAAAAATAGGACCATGCCTAGCATAAATGTACCCATTCGGACGCGTTGGAATAGTTAGTTTAGTCGCATCAGGAGCAGGACAAAAGTTACACCCCTTTGCAACTTTACACTGCCTCCTTCTGACGATTTTTGGGGCAACAGAAAACCTTTCACCACGGGCAAATGCCTCAGAGCTATAAAAAACCGAGAGAGGTTATTGTAAAGGCACTCTACGTGATCCCGTTGCCTTAGACGGAATGTTTCTAAGTGACATGATTTTCAAGTAACATCTCGTCAAAGATTGCTGCCTTTTTGCACTTTGGACTCTTCAGGGATATCGTCGGTACAATGTAGCTCTGACTGTTTCGACATGTTTGGGTGAGAAATAGGACCATGCCTAGCATAAATGTACCCATTCGAACGCGTTGGAATAGTCAGTTTGGTCGCATCAGGAGCAGGTCAAAAGTTACACCCCTTTGCAACTTTACACTGCCTCCTTCTGACGATTTTTGGGGTAGCAGAAAACCTTTCACCACGGGTAAATGCCTCAGAGCTATAAAAAACTGAGAGAGGTTATTGTAGAGGCACTCTACATGCTAGCGTTGCCTCATACGGAATGTTTCTAAGTGACACGGTTTTTGAGTAACATCTCGTCAAAGATTGCAGCCTTTTTGCACTTTGGACTCTTCAGGAATATCGTTGGTACAATGTAGCTCAGACTGTTTCGACATGTTTGGGTGAAAAACAGGACCATGCCTAGCGTAAATGTACCCATCTGAATGCGTTGGAACAGTTAGTTTGGTCACATCACGAGCAGGACACCAAAAATGCAAAAGTTGCTTTGTGTAACTTGACAACATTGACACTTTTTTGCAACATGACTCAAAGACTCAAACTGACCCCAAATGACTCAAAGTGACTTAAAATCACCTTGATTATAGAGGTCGAGGCGCTCCTTATCATTCATTCATTATGAGCGCCTTGGGAGAATGGTATATAGGTCATCATCATGATTGGGCGCCCTGGATCCAGAGTGTTGGAGAGATCATCAAATGGTGTCTAGTAGGGTGAGTTGTGAGTTTGGTCGCATCAGGAGTAGGACACCAAAAATGCATAACATGATGATGTAAAAATGTGCACATATGTGTAAAAATGCAGGAGGAAATAAAAAAAGACAAACCTTACAAATTAATGTGCATACTTACAACTCAATGTAACATAACTTTACAAAATCAATGTGAATACTTACAAATTAATCCAATGAACCATCTAGATTTGCTCTACTCTTTATTGTGTCAAGTATTGCTTCATGGTCAGACTCACGCACCTTCCACAATATTTTGTTCAAAGGTCTGCCCCGATACTTTATCAAATGAACATTGGATGCCACGACAAGGTTCGAGTAATGAAGAATCTTTCGATGCATGTCAAAGTCCTGAAATAGCCAAATATTAACACTCTTATGTGGGTACCTTCTAAGCCATGTTCCAGTAATAACCACTGATCCTGAAGGGTATTCGATGTTTTCTCCATCTGTAACAGGGGCCTCCAATTTCTTTTTGGCCTCAACACAACGACATAAGTAATAATCTGTTCCCTCTTCATTATCTTCATTTGCAATAACTGCATATATGTGTCCTACATTGATATGTGTAGCAAATTAGATGAAATTAGTCAACATTACAAAAACACTACAAAGTAAGATGACATTACCTGGTTGATCTAGATGAAATTAGATGCATATATGTGCCCTATATTACCTGGTTGAACTAAATCTGATATGTGGTCAAAGTCAACTGACGATTCCATCTGTGTTAGTTCCAGTGCCGTCGGGGGTCGATACATGTCAAGTGGGCTAAGATAACTTAACTGCCATTCGTCAACCCACTCCTTTGACTCGCACTCATCCCAGACTTGAATTGTACAAGAAGAACAAAAGCATGACATCTTTCGTGTATGGATACTCCATGAACCTGCAATTGAGCTTCTGAAAGAGTGCATCTCATTTGATCCTGTCAGTGTACAACAATCCTCATATGGTGCAATGTTAGTATCATCTATCAACCAAAAAAATCTACGAACTAAAGACTTACCTTCATTACCTGGACCCATGGAAGCATTACACGACTCGACAATCAATTTTGCATCTGTCAACTTTGCATTGTCTTTATACTTTAACTCTTCTCGTACTATAGCTCTTTTGATACATGCTCCTGCACCATCATGCTCCCCCTTTCCATGCCCGGCCTCACAAAAGTTCCACATATGTTGAATACCTATAAAATTATGCCTCCTACTCAGCCAATAGAAATTCCGCGAGTTCTTGAATTGTGATGCACAATTATCCGACCATATGATATGTTGACTGAACGATATGCCCCTTCTAGCCAAATCATTGTAGAACACCTGAAAGCAACCTTGCATGAACTCCGTAGAATGCGTGCGATCATCACTAATATAGAAATGATACTCCCTTATGATCTTTCTATCATCCTCTGTACTATCATTCACATGAATGAATGCGATGTGCACAAATATAGAAACCTGTGTGGAGTTGTAATATTGTGATTGCACCTCACGTTGTGGCTATAGACTGTAGTTCTCTGCAAAGTCGACAACTGAAACAATGCTACCAACAGGAAATGTGTCCTTGCATAACTTGAATTGCAAGTCCAACCATCGAGCTCTATGGGCATGTCTTGCATACTCATACACTATGCTGTCACGAAATATATGCATAAACTGATACACTGGAATCTTTTCAATAACTAATTCACACCTCTTTGCTTCTTTACCATCTTTTGTATTGTATGCCACTATTTTATACTTGCCAAACTCTACTAGTTTATTTCCAACCGCGTGTGTTATTTCCATATGTTCACATATTGGCAAATGTTGCAAGCCACCGCAATGATGACATGTGCCATCCAAGCATAATTTCTTGTAGAATATTTGACCTTCCTCTCTTTCACATAAAATTCTTGATATGAAGTCTCTTGAAGATGTTGGTGGGGCACATATGGCACAACCCTGCAAATCATTGTTAGTATGCATATCTAAACATATAGACCTATAAGCATCAAAATGGTTAGAAAATTCAATATGTAATCTACAACAACAAGTAGTGCGTGTGTGATTTATCTTAACATAGAAAGGTTTTAGCATTTCAAAATATCTTTGACAAATTTTAATTTGAGGATACTTCTCTAGAAATTTACCATAAAACTGTGTTTGAGTCTCATCCAAAAAATGCTTTGGATGTGGCTCGCGGTTCTGACTACCAATTCTCCTTCTTACCACATCCCTTTGATTTGGAGATACCCTTGTGTAATTCTTCCAAAAGTCTTCAATTAGTGATCTCAATGCTTCAACAATTGGTTTATCTTTTCGTGGTAGTCTCCCCAAGAACACCCATAATTCATTGGCATTAGTGTCCTCAATTCTTTGGCGTCTTCCAACGGCTCTTGATAAAGTTTTCCTATTAATTCTCAATTTTTGACTTGTCTTTCTAATGAGACGAGCTTTCCTCGTTTGACTACTTACTATAGTCGATGTAATCACATGCCGTGTTGCATTACTATCTTTTGTGCGTGAGGTGTTACCCACACTCTCATACGCACACATTAGATTCTTGACAATAGATTTTTCACTTGAAGCCTCTGATGTTCTCAACCCAAGAATCTTCATGATAGACCTATACTTTATACTTCGCATCATTTCAACGAATAGTTGACATCTTGCAGTCTCATTTAACTTTTCAAAGAACAATCTCCAAATCTTATTAGCATATCTTCTACAAGTGCGTTTTGGAATCTTACCTTCCATTGGCTGCAAAATATTCTCATCAATATCAATCAAATACTTTGGCTTTCTATGCAAAATTCTAGGTGGTGTCAAGTTAGGTAAATTCATCTCAACATTAGGAATTTCATCAATATTTAAATGAGATGGGTTAGATGGCATACCTTCGATCGAAGATGGAATAGATGACATACCTTGAGGTTGAGGTGGGAACGATGGCGTACCTCCTTCATCACATGTGAGTGATGATGTACTCTCAACTTGAGATGTGGTAGATGGTGTCCCTACATGTTGTCTTGCAGTAAAGGATGTGTCTCCAACTATGGTATTCAAATCTCTCGTACCACGAAGTTTTTGCATTCGTTCTCTTTGTGCCGCCAATACCATATCTCTTTGTGATGGTTGTGGTTCCTCTTCAATTGGTATGTCTTCATTTATCATGTCCAATTTCCTCTTCTCACGAAGTTCCCTCATAGCCATTGCTTTCTTTGCATTCTTAGCTTCTATCTCTTCCTGTGTTGGTTTAATTCTTGATCGTTTCCTCGGCATGACAGAGAATTTGTCTGTAGCATGATAAAGAGACCAATATTAGTTCCTAAGAAATGAATACATGATAATAGTGGGATTGTATTTTTTTTATGTTGTAAGGATTTATTCTTGTATAGTTTGACATCATGGTATGAACTAAGGTTTGTTTATTACACATAATTATTAAAGAGCCCAAGTGTAGAAAATATACATGGCATCATGTGAGATTGTAGGTTGCTTTCTTGATTGGGAATGTGTCTATTTTAAACATGTATGATAAAGCATGATAAAGTAATTCAATCCAAAATAAGGAAAATGTAAAGAACATGCATGTAAAGACTTGACATACCTAAAAAATGAAGACTTGAATGGAGAGAGTACCCAATTATGTAGTGTTTTTATCTTCTTGCATTAAACTCCTCAACAATTTGAGTTTTTCACCACTTGCTTCCTTTTCAATGTTAAATTCTTAAAATTGAATCAAAATTAACATTGCAATACTACAAAAATTGAAACTTGTATAGATATATATCAAATTTGGTTTGAAAACTATGTTATTTCCTCCTTCTCAAGTTGGCAAAGCAGAAAAGGTGGTGGAAAGATCATGCAAAGGTGGTACAATGTGTCAAATGTGCATGTGAACTTCCCAATAGCATGAAAGCACTTCTTTTTTGTCGGAGCACGCGTAGAATCAGTAAGAAAACAGAGCATGTGGGCCTGGATCACAGGGGTAACCACTTTTTTACCATTTCAGTAGAAATACAAAACGCGAGCGCGTTATAACGCGCTCGCGTTTTGTCCTGCTATAGATCCCTAATCCCTAAACCCTCAACTCTGATCCCTTGACCCTCAACCCTCAATGTCAAATCCTAATCCCTCAACCCTATCCCTAAACCCTCAACCCTCAATGTCAAATCCTAATCCCTCAACCCTCAACGTCAAATCCTAATCCCTCAACGTCAAATCCTAATCCGTCAACCCTCCAACCCTATCCCTAATCCTTACAACCCTCAACCCTAATCCCTCAACCCTTAACTCTGATCCATCAACCCTCAACACTATACCTTAAACCCTAATCCCTTCAACCTCAACCCTATCCCTAAATCCTTGACCCTCGAACCTCAGCCCTCGACGTCAAACCCTAATCCCTCAACCCTTAACTCTGATCCCTCATCTCTCAACCCTAACCCTAAACCCTCAACCCTCAACATCAAACCCTAATCCCTCAACCCGCAACCCTAATCTGTCATCCGTCATCCCTCCACACTCTACTTTAACCCTAATTCCTCGACCCTTGACCCTCGAACCTCAACCCTCAACCCTCAACATCAAACCCTAATCCCTCAACCCTTAACTCTAATCCCTCGACCTTCAACCCTGATCCTAAACCCTAAACCCTCAACGCCAAACTCTAATCCCTCAACCCTTCACTCTAATCCCTCAACCCTAAACCCTATCCCTAAACCCTCAACACTATACCTTAAACCCTAATCCCTCAACCCTAACCCTAAACCTTGTCCCTAAACCCTAATCCCTTCAACCTCAACCCTATCTCTAAACCCTTGACCCTCGAACCTCAGCCCTCGACGTCAAACCCTAATCCCTCAACCCTTAACTCTGATCCCTCATCTCTCAACCCTAACCCTAAACCCTCAACCCTCAACATCAAACCCTAATCCCTCAACCCTCAACCCTAATCTATCATCTGTCATCCCTCCACACTCTACTTTAACCCTAATTCCTTGACCCTCAACCCTATCCCTAAACCCTTGACCCTCGAACCTCAACCCTCAACCCTCAACATCAAACCCTAATCCCTCAACCCTTAACTCTAATCCCTCGACCTTCAACCCTGATCCTAAACCCTAAACCCTCAACGCCAAATTCTAATCCCTCAACCCTTCACTCTAATCCCTCAACCCTAAACCCTATCCCTAAACCCTCAACACTATACCTTAAACCCTAACCCTAAACCTTGTCCCTAAACCCTAATCCCTCAACCCTCAACCCTAATCTGTCATCCGTCATCCCTCAACTCTAATCCCTCATTCCTAAACCCTAAACGCTATCCCTATTCCTAGACCCTCAACAGGCTCGATACTATACCTTAAATCCTAATCCCTCTACCATCTACACTCTTATTTAACCCTAATCCCTTGACCATTAACCCTATCCCTCAACCTCAACCCTCAACCCTCAACCCTCAACTCTCAACATTAAACCCTAATTCATCAACCCTAAACCCTAATCCCTCAAACCTAAACCCTATCCCTAAACCATCAACCCTCAACACTATACCTTAAACCCTAATCCCTCAACCCTCAACCCTAAACCTTATCCCTAAACCCTAATCCCTCAACCCTCAACCCTAATCCCTCATCCCTCAACTCTAATCCCTCATCCCTAAACCCTAAATGCTATCCCTATTCCTAAACCCTCAACAAACTCGATACTATACCTTAAACTCTAATCCCTTATCCCTAAACCCTCCAACCCTATCCCTAATCCTTATACCCTCCACACTCTACTGTAACCCTAATTCCTCGACCCTCAACCCTATCCCTAAACCCTTGACCCTCGAACCTCAACCCTCAACCCTCAACATCAAACCCTAATCCCTCAACCCTTAACTCTAATCCCTCGACCTTCAACCCTGATCCTAAACCCTAAACCCTCAACGCCAAATTCTAATCCCTCAACCCTTCACTCTAATCCCTCAACCCTAAACCCTATCCCTAAACCCTCAACACTATACCTTAAACCCTAACCCTAAACCTTGTCCCTAAACCCTAATCCCTCAACCCTCAACCCTAATCTGTCATCCGTCATCCCTCAACTCTAATCCCTCATTCCTAAACCCTAAACGCTATCCCTATTCCTAGACCCTCAACAGGCTCGATACTATACCTTAAACCCTAATCCCTCTACCATCGACACTCTTATTTAACCCTAATCCCTTGACCATTAACCCTATCCCTCAACCTCAACCCTCAACCCTCAACCCTCAACTCTCAACATTAAACCCTAATTCATCAACCCTAAACCCTAATCCCTCAAACCTAAACCCTATCCCTAAACCATCAACCCTCAACACTATACCTTAAACCCTAATCCCTCAACCCTCAACCCTAAACCTTATCCCTAAACCCTAATCCCTCAACCCTCAACCCTAATCCCTCATCCCTCAACTCTAATCCCTCATCCCTAAACCCTAAATGCTATCCCTATTCCTAAACCCTCAACAAACTCAATACTATACCTTAAACTCTAATCCCTTATCCCTAAACCCTCCAACCCTATCCCTAATCCTTATACCCTCCACACTCTACTGTAACCCTAATTCCTCGACCCTCAACCCTATCCCTAAACCCTTGACCCTCAAACCTCAACCCTCAACCCTCAACATCAAACCCTAATCCCTCAACCCTTAACTCTGATCCCTCGACCTTCAACCCTGATCCTAAACCCTAAACCCTCAACGCCAAATTCTAATCCCTCAACCCTTCACTCTAATCCCTCAACCCTAAACCCTATCCCTAAACCCTAACCCTAAACCTTGTCCCTAAACCCTAATCCCTCAACCCTCAACCCTAATCTGTCATCCGTCATCCCTCAACTCTAATCCCTCATTCCTAAACCCTAAACGCTATCCCTATTCCTAGACCCTCAATAGGCTCGATACTATACCTTAAACCCTAATCCCTCTATCATCGACACTCTTATTTAACCCTAATCCCTTGACCATTAACCCTATCCCTCAACCTCAACCCTCAACCCTCAACCCTCAACTCTCAACATTAAACCCTAATTCATCAACCCTAAACCCTAATCCCTCAAACCTAAACCCTATCCCTAAACCATCAACCCTCAACACTATACCTTAAACCCTAATCCCTTAACCCTCAACCCTAAACCCTAATCCCTCAACCCTCAACCCTAATCCCTCATCCCTCAACCCTAATCCCTCATCCCTCAACTCTAATCCCTCATCCCTAAACCCTAAATGCTATCCCTATTCCTAAACCCTCAATAGACTCGATACTATACCTTAAACTCTAATCCCTTATCCTTAAACCCTCCAACCCTATCCCTAATCCTTACACCCTCCACACTCTACTTTAACCCTAATCCCTTCAACCTCAACCCTATCCGTAAACCCTTGACCCTCGAACCTCAACCCTCAACCCTCGATGTCAAACCCTATTCCCTCAACCCTTAACTCTGATCCCTCATCTCTCAACCCTAACCCTAAACCCTAAACCCTCAACCCTCAACGTCAAATCCTAATCCCTCAACCCTAAACCCTATCCCTAAACCCTCAACACTATACCTTAAACCCTAATCCCTCAGCCCTCAACCCTAAACCTTATCCCTAAACCCTAATCCCTCAACCCTCAACCCTAATCTGTCATCCCCCAACTCTAATCCTTCATCCCTAAACCCTAAATACTATCCCTATTCCTACACCCTCAACAGAATCGATACTATACCTTAAACCCTAATCCCTTATCCCTAAACCATCCAACCCTATCCCTAATCCTTATACCCTCCACACTCTACTTTAACCCTAATTCCTCGACCCTCAACCCTATCCCTAAACCCTTGACCCTCGAACCTCAACCCTCAACCCTCAACGTCAAACCCTAATCCCTCAACCCTTAACTCTGATCCCTTGACCCTCAACACTATACCTTAAACCCTAATCCATATCCCTCAACCCTTAACCCTTAAAACTTAAACCCTATCCCTACACCCTCAACACTTGACACTATATCTTAAGCCTTAAACCCTCATCCCTAAAGCCTCAACCCTCAATCCTTAAACCTTAAACCCTAAACCCTATCCCTAATCCCTCTACCCTCAACACTTTAACCCTAACCTCGACATTAAATGCTAATCCGTCAACCCTAAACCCTAATCCTAAACCCTCAACCCTCAACCCTCAACACTATACCTTAAACCCTAATCCCTCAACCCTCAACCCTAAACCTTATCCCTAAACCCTAATCCCTCAACCCTCAACCCTAATCCATCATCCCTCAACTATAATCCCTCATCCCTAATCCCTAAATGCTATCCCTATTCCTAAACTCTCAACAGACTTGATACTATACCTTAAACCCTAATCCCTTATCCCTAAACCCTCCAACCCTATCCCTAATCCTTACACCCTCCACACTCTACTTTAACCCTAATCCCTCGACCCTAAACCCTATCCCTAAACCCTTGACCCTTGAACCTCAACCCTCAACCCTTAATGTCAAACCCTAATCCCTCAACCCTTAACTTTGATCCCTCGACCCTCAACCGTAATCTGTCATCCCTCATCCCTAAACCTTAAACGCTATCCCTATTCCTAGACCCTCAACGGGCTCGATACTATACCTTAAACGCTAATCCCTTATCCGTAAACCTTCCAACTCTATCCCTTATGCCTTAACCCTCATGATGAATAGCCTTGAATGTAAAAAAATTTGAGTGGGACATAACGCGAGCGCGTTATAACGCGCTCGCGTTATGTCAAACATGGCAAAAGACAGACTTGCAGGAAAAAATGTAAGGCAAAACATAACGCGAGCACGTTATAACGCGCTCGCGTTATTTCTTGCTTTGGGAATCCCAAGCCTTGGGCTTGGGATTTGCTTTGGATTTCCAACCCAAAGGCTTGGAGTGCCTTATGAACAGTCACAGACGTGTTTTTCTATATTCTTCAAAATTTCACATAATTTCATTCGTGCTAACCCTCAGATTTGCACGTGTTTCAAGGTTGAACAAATCAAACACATGGGTAATGTTAGGCTTTCTCTTAGCTATTTGACGATGTGGTTTTTTTCACATTTTAACAATGTTAAGCCTTTCATCTTTAATTTCTTTTGTTTGTGTGTCCGTTTTTATGCAAAAACCACTGTTTGGTCTTTTTTTCATTGTAAAATAACTATTCATTCAAATTTCAAAAAAATTACATATTTAGAAACTAGACTCCATTCTACAAATATTAAAAAAATAAAAAAATGATTTTCAATTAGTTTTCAAAATTTATAGGGGTAGCACGGCCAAAATTCTGTTTTTTAGGATGTGTCCACTTTAAAAATTAGTAAAAAATCAAATATTCATCAAAAAATTATCAGAAAAATCAGGCATAAACTGCATGCTATTAGCTAATTTCTCACTGAAGCGATTTTAAAAATACCAAAAAAAAGTTGACCTTTTGAGGGAGCCACAAAACATGCTATGTTATGTTTTTTTGACAGAAACAACACCAATTTCTGTGGCTCCCTCTTTTGAACCCCTTAATCTATGCCATTTTCAAAACAAAATAGTAGTTTAGAAAGTAGACTCGGAGCACTACGAACATTGTTTTGGTTGCATCTCCAAATTTTGAGTGTAACTATGCTCAATTTCTCATCCAAGGCCAGTATTTCCTGATTTCAGAAAAAAAGTGGCCACTTAAGACCCCTTTTTGGCCCCCCATCTTCTTGCACTTACCCATGAGTTCGGTCTATAGTAAACCAATTTGCAGAAATAGACCACGTCTCTATAGAAATAACCTTGCATAAAGCATATATGGGTACATTTATGTAGTGATGAGCAATGGCATCACGTATGGTTGAATTGAATAGGTATTCATATTCTTGTTGAATAAAGGATAATACCTTAGCAAGATTTATTGTAAACCTAGTTATGGTTGGGTTAAACCAAAGGTCTATTATAATCTTTAAGGAGATAAGATAATGTAGAAGTATTGTAGTACTCAATGGTTGTTTAAAACCCTAGAGTCAATTAGGACGAAATGAAGGTTAATGTCATTTAGACTTAACTAAGTCTAAGTAGACTATTATCAGGATATGATAATTAAACCAATTATGTAAAGATAGTTAGAGTGAATAACTGCATGAATATGACATTATCCAAGTTGAGTAGGGGTGGGTGAACACAACGACTACATTCACATGAACGTTATTTATAAATTAAAAACTTTGGCCAAAGTAATGCATATGTTTTCTGCATGCATTGTCGGTTCACTGTATTCGGATTGCTCAACCTATCGAAAATCATACTTAGCTAGAGGGTATCTAGGGTTGTATGGTTGATAGAGATGAGTAGAATACAATACTATGTACTCAGAAAAGGAAAATAACCACTGGTCACCTATGGTCTATATTCCTCATGAAGGGTAGGGTCACTTCCTATGTGGAGGATGTGTGGGAGACCGCCGGTCTGTGGTTGGAGGTAAATCAATGGAAAGATGCTCTCTCTCCAATCAGGAAACATGCCAGGACTTGTGATAAAGATGTTGGATATTCAGAGGCAGTAAATATTCCAAAGTTTATATATTGTAATTGATTTACTTTTGTAAACAATTGTACTTGAGATCGACAATATAGTTTATTGTATTTTATATTGAGAAATCTTGTAATTGTAGTTACTTGATTATATGTTGAATAATTTTTTTTTCTCTATCTCATTTTACCTTGTTAATTTACTTCATGGTATATTTTTTGATTTTACTATGTCTATAGAACATGGATGTTACAACTTTATTAAGCTTTGGAAAGTGTGCCATATGTTACTTGAATGCAATTGGATGGTAGTTGTACCATGTGTTTTTTATATACATTGTATTGGTAGTTTGCCATGTGTGTTGTGTGTGCATTGATTGGTGTGTATACCATATGTTGCTATGTATACCCTGGATGTGTGAGATGCTCTTAGCAGGTTTGCCATGATCACCTTCTTCGTAGATCAAGGGTTGCCTAGAGTTGAGTAGACAGCTATTGCGCTCGACGATGGCAATATGGTTGGGAGGCGAGCAACATTTCCCCATTGGTCCTTCATGATGATCTTCAGGTGCTAGATGGATTCCTTGATCTTTTTGTAGGTGGTTTACCTTGTTCTTTGTGCCTTGTTGCACCTTGGAGAGCATGTTGGTTTTGGGTGGTTTATGCACTTGTATATTATCATTATTGATTATTGTAACCTTTGTAATGTAGGTATTTTGAGACCCTTGTAATAAGATGTAATTAATGCTATGAGTTGATTTATGTTGTTGGCTATGATTCATCTATGTTTAGGATGAAGCCATTCGAATATTGTAATATTAGATATCATCTTGTATTTTTCCACGTCTCAATTTGTGAGGATGTTGGCTTGTGTTGATAGATTTTATATGTTAGAATCTACCTATGTTAGCATGTTTAGACTCAGTTATTTGATGTTGTATTTGATGTTTATGGATATGTTTGTGTTGGATTGTATTCATCCCACATAGGTGGTGAGGATCCTATAGATCTTTTCTTTTGTCATGTGTCGACGTTGATGTCGAACATGCATAGCCTTTTGTATCGCTTTTGTCCTTTTGGCATGTGGACATTTTTGGTTAAACACTTAATGTTTTTGGTTAAAATGAATCTTCTTTGATGTTGATTAATATTTTTAGGCACCGTAGTTGTTCTGGTTGAAGTCTTCTGCTTGTGCCACCTTGCATTGTGCAATGGTGATGTCATTTTAGCTGTTGTTGTGCTTGTTGCGACACCTTGTGTGTGAATGAGTGCAATGTGACATGTAAATGTCGCACTTGCAAACATGAAAAATTTGTTGGTTCGGTGTTTGTTCGCCTAATGCTTTGAGTGAAAACTTGGGACATTACACTAAGGATGTTGAAGGAACTATCTCTGTAAGTATCAAAAAGGCACATAGGCCTACATGGCAATTTGATAATGATATAGAGGTCCAAATCATGGTCACGTAGGCATGAATTACACTTTTCTTAACAATTTCATTCTTGATGGCATGTCCCATTATGTTTTTCCCCTCGACCATCTGCTTCAACCCCTAAATCGAGTTCCTAGATCTTGCAAACTACCAAGCAAACCTTTTCAGTCCTCTTCAAGAGGGTCACCCAATAGACCTTCAGGGTCACTTGGGAAACCCATCCTTAAGTTGTAGGGTTTCCCAAGCAACCAACCCTAGAAAAAGGAGTGACCCAGATCTTGAAAGGGGTGACCCTATCATTTTTGGATGTGCATAATGTCTATTAGTTCCATCCTTTTTCCTTGATTTTTAGCTTATTTTTGTGTCTTTTTTGTGCTAACTAATGATCCTTCACTTTCTTTCTAATGCAAAATCTTGTTCAATCCTAACCTCTTCAAGAAAATTTCCTAATTTTCTTCTTGCTCTCTTCTAGTTTTCTTTAGTTAGCTTCAGTGTTCTTATTTCATTCCTATCCTCTCATCCATCCTTGGCAAGTTTCCCATTCTTTCTTCAATTAAATCATCCTTCTGAGCTTATCTCTTCATCTTTTCCCTCACATTTCTACCTATAAATACACCTTCACTCTCCATTGTTTACATATACACACACACATAGACTCATCAACACAAGAAGCAAGAAGCAAGCTTCTCACATAGGACTTCGAGATCCTTTTATTTTATTTTACTTTTCCCAAAGATTCAAAGCTTCTTTTCCCTTTAGGAGGTTGTTTTCATGTATTCTTGTTTCATCAACCTTATGCATAGCAGTCTACATAGAACTCCATGAGCCTTCTCAAAATTTTTATTGCTTCTAAGTCTAGATCCACTTCTTCATATCCCTGTCCCTATCCTTTTTCATCAAGAGGATGACCCTATTGCTATAGAGGAGGAGATGGTTGCCAAAGGATCTCTAAGGATAAAGCTTGGAACTAGCGACTAGGATTTCTATAGGTTCTTTATTGCTTTTGTAGTAATTAGCTCACATCTTTCCCTTGAGGAAGTAAATTGATATTTCTCTTGGTAGTTTAGAGTTATTTGCTTTCTAGATTAAATTTATTTCCTATTTGCTTAGAGTAATTGCAAAATTTACTTTCATAGCTTAGACCTAAAATCAAAACACAAAAGACAAAAACATATATCAACAAGCATTAGGAAAATCCATATAGTTTGAATCCATATATTCTTTTCAAAATAATTAGCACATTTTAAAAATTGGAAAAAGGAATTAAAAAGGCTTGCATGCATTTATTATTAGTTGCATTTAGAAATTCATTCAAAAACCAAAAAAAAAAGAGAAAAGGGAAGCCCTCAATTTCATCATGAGGCAAATAATGCATTCGACATTCAACAGATATAACACAACTTTGTTGTCATTCGTGACACTTTTCTTCCATTTGAAAAGAGTAATTAGTTTGATTCACCCGTGCCTAGTTGACTTTTCTTAAAAGAGTAGGAGTGATTTGACTGATGCCTTTAGCAAAGGTGGAGTGTGTGGTGCCTATAGTCTAACTCATTCATTTTGTGCTTGAGTTGATTCTAAGCATCACATATTTTGTTGAACCCGATGTGAAGTGTAAATCTTTTTAGATGGATTTTTTGCGTTTCCACATGTTTCAATCATTTTTCTTTGACCTTTCATGTTCATCTCACTTATTTTATAGCATTTATTGCACCCCTAGAATAGGATGGAGTCACATAAGGTTCATGAACAAATCCCCTCAAATAAACCTCTTAAAAATTTAGAGGGCATTTGACAAGAGCCCCACAACTTCTTGATTTTTAACAACCCTGTTAGCAGCAACTAGTACAAAGATCAAAAACCACCACTCCAGGCCACAAAATGGAATGTGGAGCACAAGGCCGACTAGGCCTAGTAAGAATAGACATGTTTTGTAAGGGACACATCTAGGCAATATAATCTTATATGTATATAGTAACATAGAATATAAAGAAGAGAAAGGGAAGAAATAAGGTAGAAGAGTAGAACAAAGTCTGAATATCTAATATTGTAATATATAAAAGAAATATATATCGGCATAATGTGTCATCGGCAAACCTTTTCTCCAGTGAACTAATTGGTTTGCAAGTTTAGTGTTTTGTCGATTCTAACTTTGGGTGACTTCACTTAAGTTCTTCAATCCGTCAATGATCTCACTTATCACTCACTGGTTCACAAACCAAGCCCTCTGTCGATCTTCAATCATCAAGAACTTCAACTTAAATCTTTCATCGGTGGATTAAAGCATCAGTGGACTAGCATATCAATGAACTAACAAATTTGCGAACTTCAAAACTTGCTGATGTGATTTGAACTTAAACTTTTTGCTCATTGATGGAAATCCAAACTTGTGAACTTTGAAAAAGAAGATTCTTATCGACCAGTTAGGGAGTTTACGAACTTGGAAAATGACCGATAAGGAAGAAGAAAGGCAAGATAAGTTCGCGAAGAAAGAACTGGGCCGACAATAAAGACAATGCCATATCACTACATTGGCTCATTCGTGAGCAAGCGAACCTACCGATGAGGTTCATGGAAAAAGGGCAAACTCGCCGATAAGAAAACAAAGACACACAACTTAGCGAAAATTCACAAGTGAGGAAAAGAAGTGGAGACCAAATTTACATTAACCCAAGGATGAAGCAAAAGGACACAAAGACATAAATTTGGGCAACACTATGAAGCACCAACAAAGAGTAAGATAACCTTAATAAGACATGAAAATAAGATTTAGTAATTTCAAGAAACATAGATCTAAAACCTTAATTGTAAGGAAGGATAAATTAGGTAAGACAAAACCCTATGGGGTGTAGGTATATCAGGCTCACCAAAAATGTAAGGAAATCAAATCTCTTTTACATAAGTCTAGGATAATTGAATATATGTTAATAATAATCACACAATTAACCTATATTTATTTAGGAGTTGGGTTGATAAACATGCAATAAATATTTGGAAATGAAATAAGGAGGATGGAGTACTTAACTTTGGGAATAAATAATGAACGTTGATGTTACATTGGAATCACTCACCATAAGTGCAAAAATTAATGCTCTCAATCTAAAAGAAATGATCTCGGGCTCTATGCAAGTTCAAAATTTGTTGATGTGCAAATCTAAGTCCCTTGGGTTTGTACATGAGTGTTGTAACCTTGAACTGGTGCATGAAAATGAATTGGCATAGTATGTGCAGAGAGGTCTAGTTGCCTCCATCTTTCATGTGTTTGAATCCATCATGGTAGTGTTTACAAACACCTTAGGGGAGATTGTTGGATTGTTAGGGCCAAGTTCTCCTAGATGAATAAAATGTGGAGTTGGCCTATATGATTCTGGTGTAGATTCTAATTCTTTTATCCTTTAGAAAATTGAAGTGTGCTCTTGTCCTTATAGTCACTTACGATTTTTTGATGATGAATTAATTACACATTACATGTCTTTAAATACTACTTGACATAACAACAATTTACAAAATGGTGTGTTAAGCCCTCTCACAACACAAGTAAAAAGGGGTAAGAAAGTAGGAACTTAGAATTTGAATGTTTAAATTAAGGATTCAACTTCATGCTCTTCAAAATTGAATTAGGTCAATCTTGCACCCCACAAAAAGAAACAAACTACATAAAATAATCAATTTGAAACAAAAATTAATATATAAAATTTTGTGAGTATAAATGAATAAATAACTAACAAAGAACAAATATGTGCAAAAATATACAAATGAAAGAAAATAATAAAAATAAGTAGAAATCTAGGTATGAGCTATTAAGATATTCTATCAAAAATGGGCCCAAAAACTAAATAAAAAACGGTGTGGGTACACTCTACTTATATATCATCCATTTCAATGGTCAAACAATCAATAACAATTTTATACCTCATTCACAATAAAAAGTGGTCAATATTTGTCCTATTTTTATTGGCCAAAATTAAATTTTAACTGTTCAAATAGATGATATTTAAGAATAGCCCAGTGGATAAACATAAATTATTGAAAATGTTGCTTCTTTATCGAGGAATTGCTTTATACCTAAATCATGTTTGGCTTATTCTTTATGTTTGTTGACCCACTAAACTCCGATTGCGTCACGTCACCCCTTTTACTTTTAAAGAAGTAGCTGCATGACACTTTTACTTTTAAAGAAGTAGCTGCATAACACTGGAAAAAACTCACCGTGTTAATGTGTTACCCATTTTATAAAACACAGAATAAACCAAAGTGGGTGAGGAAAATCGCGACTTTGTCTGCCAAATTTGCCATTTAATCTAGGTATGCATTCATGGCCATCGAGATCACAATATAAATAAGTCTTATTTGCTTTAGCGGAAATTTCTATACCTTCATATTACACAGTCACAGACTCACAAGGATACGACTCGTCTTCAGTTTAGGCGAACAAACAGTCAACAAAATCCCCAAATAAATTCAATTGACATGTTTCCCAGAAATTTCATGGACATGGGCTCCTTTTCATTGAATTTTATTTCGTACAAATCACAACTCTAGAGAAATAAACGGCCATGTGATCGAAAACTGAGAGATGATTCAAACATTTCATTGTCGTTGTAGTTGTGCACGGGTTTCTGCGAGAAAAGCCTGCGTTTGCAGCAATTGCTCTTTCACACAACTCATTTCCTCCCCCAATTGAGTGCATAAACATTCCTCCGCTTCTTCCAATCTCTTCCTCATCTTCTCCAACTCAGCGAAAACCTCCGCTTGGTATCTCTGGCTCTCCTCCAGCAGCCATTGCAGCTGCTTATTTTGAGATCTCAGTGACTCAATTTCGACCTCTTCTATCGCTACGCTAAAGACCTCTTTGCTGGAAGGCTTTGAGGAAAAAGAGAAATCAACGAGACCGTGAGCCATTGCCCACTTTTCTCAGTAGCTGCAATGCCAAATTAGAAATCTAAATCTAAGCTGAATGTGCAGAAGATGTATTTAATAAGTAAAGGGAAAGGAGGGGGGGCCCACATTCGAGAATATTCTGATGCTCTAAATGCGAATCCGATGCCGCTGAAGTGCATTCCAAGCCAAAAGCGCCGCATATTAAGGGGGATTATCAATAGCGACAATTTATTTCCTATTTGTCTTGGTCGAGGGTCCAGTTTAGTGCTCGCAACTATGAAATGCCTGTCCGGATTTGTGGGAGCATCTCGATGGGAAAATAGAATCTAGTCAGCCACTCATCATCGCTTTGCCAAGTGTTTACAATAATTAAAAGTAACATGGGTATTTGTAATATCCTATATAGGGTAGAGAACTTAGTACTTGTGCAACATAACTTTGTACTTCTTAAAATTATAGGTGGTAATTTTGATTAAATTTAAGGTTTCCAAAAAAAAAAATCTTATAAAAAAGGTTACGTTTATAATTGTGTTTTAAGTCATGTTTTGTTGGTGTGTCTATGTGATATTATATGTGTAGGCAGAGAAATTAGAGGCCCATTAGAAGCTACAGTCTTCCTTGATCTAACCAAGAGCAATCAACCACAGAAGAATTTGTAATATGAGGCAGAAAAATGTGATTTCGATTGATATATTACAAATGTAATATATTGGCTTATATAGCCTTACATTTCCCGTAAATAAACTACTCTAACTTGTTACGTGAATAACTTCCCAAACCTAACTATAAATTATTATGTGCCTAAGTAAACTTAATTACTCTAACAACCCCACTTAAGTGCAACTTAGGGAGAAGAATTATTATGCAAGACTAATATGCAGAATGCAATATATGGGTCTCGGCAACAAGGCATGTTAGGTACCCATGCACAACTAATCATGCAACTAAATCTCTTGCAAACGGAGAAAAGGAGAAAACCCTGTGGGACAAAACTCCTCTCCAAAAAAGAGATAATGCAAGTGACAAATCATGTGATGTATGGAGGTCTCCACAATACCCCCAAGAACTACATCCATCATGAGAATTCAAACAATAGCCCCCAAAAAGGAGGGAAAGAGAGAGACTATATAGCCCCCCCATAATAAATAAGTGTCTGAAGGCAAAACAAAATCTAATGCTTACAAACCACTTGTCTCGCCTTATGAAGAAACAAAACCATGTATAGATGCAGGTATGCTTCCCATTCAGGATTTGCTTTGAAAGATGGAAGCATGAAGAATGATGATGATGTCTCTGAAAACTGCTCATGTGTCTCCTTGTCTAAGTAGAATGATGATGCCACAATCCAATCAGGTACATCCCCAATCAAGAAAGAAGGTGACAAGCTGGAACTATGTGGAAACTGATATAGAACAAACTCCAAAGACGAAAATACGGAAATGTGTCCTCCAATCAAATTTGGAAGACAATGATGGTCCTGCTGATTAGGAATGATGGAAGTCTCAATCAATGACTTTGGATAAGAAGCCAATGGAAGTGAAGGTGGATCAACTATCATTTGAATAAGAATCAAGGACCTCTGAAACAACCTCAACAAAAGTGTCAAAAGACTCCAAAGTATCACAATCATGGGTTATCTTCTCTGAAGAAGGAAGAGGCACAATAGGATCATCTGGGAATGGTTGAATATTAGGATCTCCATATAATTCCCAAATGTGAGTCCAAAGAGCATGAGGACACTCAAAATCAACAATAGATTCCAAAATGTCATCATCAACATGCATAACAATGACTCTTAAGACAAGATGCATATTGCTTTTCTAAGCAAATTTATGATGAGGAGTGCCAGGTTCGGGAACAAGATTATACAAATATGGCAACAAATGAATCCCTCTAAGATGAGTAATGATGCCATCTCTCCATTTTTCATAGTTCCCCCTCTTCAAGATGATCAAAGATGAATGAAATGTAGAACCCACAGCTAATTATGAAATTCTCAAAATCTCAAAGATAGAACCATCACATAAATGTAGAAACTTCCAAATAAGATATGCAACTAAAAATGAAGTCCCCCACAAATTGTACCTCTCCAAGTGTTAGGATATCCAAGTTATCAAGCAAATGCCCAAAAAGCACAAAACTCAATAGATAGTACCTGGTGCTGAACTAGAAAAAGTGCATGGACTAGATGAAAGAGCTCCTCAATACCTTGTTGACGCCACAAGAATGACAGAAATTAGAGATTGAGGCACTAAGTTATGAGCTCGGGAGTCCAAAAAACAAGGTTGACTTCAAGCTGCAATAAATACTGATAAACAGTGAAATCAAGCAGATTGACCTGCACCACTGCAAGGTTGGCGAAATTAGCTTTCTAATGATATATGGAACTTGAAATTCTGACTTCGTATGCCCAAGATATCCTCCATGGAAAAAATGCCTATATGAAGCCCACTGAATAAAAGAGGGGGCCGGATTGAGCCCTAGGGCAGATTGATCGTTGGTCACCCATGTGACCACCTGCAGCCAATGAGCAAAAAAAATGAAGCAACTTGATTTGTTGCAAAAGATGTAGGGCCCATTGATTGGGCTAGGCGATAGCCTATGTGTTGGCGGGCCAGCCAAACTAACCTCCAAAGTCACCACTTTGTAATGTGCAAATTTGAGTCACCAACCATACAGCCTTAACACATGTGCACGAGCGTGAGCTTCTTCGAGCTCTCACAATAAAACATTGAACAAGCACATATAAAAGGTGCTAGAACCTTTTTTACACAATCAATATGGGACTAAAGTCCCTTTACAACTTCCAAACAACACTATGTACGAGCCCACCTCCGTTTTCCTCATGAAAACCCTAAACACAATATTTGTTGCAAGACTTTAGAATGTATAAATTCTGATCATGAATCAATCAAATATCGATCACGAAAGAAAGAGCTCACCTCTAGGCGAAAACAATAGTATCGCAACCAAATGAGTATCATTGCCTCATAATAGAACAAAGAAATTACTAGTTCGCAACTAGCAAAATAGCTTCACCACCACAAATTAGAATTTGGCAATGGTATCAAACTCCAATCTAATGCACACCAGATTTCAGATCAATCTGGACCATATGGATAAAATCCGCCAGGCACGAAATGCACGGGAGATGTCAAAACAGAGAAAAGGTGATTCAAGAAAATTGAAAAAAATTTAAATGCCGATAATATCGTTCGACCCAGAATTCATGAAGGCACGAATTGATGCCTCTCTGATCGGTTGCAGGCATAGATTGATGCCTGTGTGATAAATCTCTTCTCCAGTAACTCAATTCTCCAATACGGGCTAGAATCTCCTTAGTTTAGGATTTGATACCATGTAGGGAGAGAAATCAGAGGCCCATTAGAAGCCACAGTCTTCCTTGATCTAACCAGGAGCAATCAACCACAAAAGAATTTGTAATATGAGCTAGCAAAATGTGATTTTGATTGATATATTACAAATGTATTATATTGGCTAATATAGCCTTACATTTCCCGTAAATAAACTACTCTAACTTGTTATGGGAATAACTTCCCAAACCTAACTATAAATTTATTATGTGCCTAAGTAAACTTAAGCAAGTAAATAAGTAAAATCCTATTTACTCTAACAATATGATTTGATGTTTTTTTGGATCTAATGAGCATCAATAGTCAATACTAACAACCTTGAAGTTGCAACTAATAATGTTATACTTATGAAAATAATGGTCTTTAAATCTACAAATATTATCGAAGTTATTAGAACACGCTCAACTATTAGATCCTTTCCCCTACATCAAATTTCTATATAGTAAATGTTGGCAATGACTTTTCCACTAGGCTTATAGTTTCAAACTAACCGTGCTTGTCAAATAAATTTTCTTTGCCTATCATTTCACATTTTATTCATATAAGTAGAAGTAATCAATTTTTTAATAGTTATTAAGTATTATTCATGTTAAATAATTATAAAGGAAATTTTATTTTATTTAAGGTTGATCTAAGCTAAACCAATAGAATGCACATATATGAGCATAATTAGCCTAGATCCAACAAGTGACAACTATGGATTAATTTTTTTAATTCTTAAATACTAAGCTACTTAAAATAAATGCAATGGATAGGAGTACTTAGCTCTATGACTAAAGAGTGAGTGTAATTTCATGAAGATTATGAACCTTGATTGTTCTTGGCTTGAAAGTGTGATCTCTCCATTAGTGAAAGGCTTCAAGACCTATGATGCAATTCTACTATGTTTGGGATCAAGTTTGTAGGTATAGGTTAGGTTCATGACTGCAAATTCATCCTCTCCATCCAAATTTGACCTTGTACAATTTATATCTCTACATCATTGTTTGCCTAGTTGGCCTTCACCTACTCTACTCTTCTCTGATATCTAAGGGTTGGCGGTATTTAGAAATACCTTGGAAGGGATGTCATTATGTCTCAAGGAGACACGTTCTCCTCAGTCAACCCTCAAAAAAGAGTGTTAAAGATTAAAGATAATAGGCAAGTTCCCTACAATGATGTATGCAAATTTGTTACTCCTTTTAATGTATCAAATCCAAATGTTTCACTACTGATTGCTCTTTTAATGCTCTAGGATGAGAGAGAATGCTTGAGAGATGGAGAGATGATAAATGAGTCTTGGGATATTTCTTGGGAATAAAGGTAAAAATCAATAAAATCTCAAACCACTTCGAGGGGGTGACCTCCAAAAAATAGCAATTTGACTATCACATCCAATCTAAACCACCTTGTAATCAAAACCAACTCCTGAGTATAGTCTTTGTAACCAAATTGCCACTTTAAGAGCATGTGTAGCAACCATATACTCTACTTTGATAGTGGATAAAAGAACTATGGGATGCCTTTTACTCATCCAACTAACAATACTATCAAAAAGAGAAAACACAACCACTAGTGGACCTTTGACTAACCAAGTTACTTACCTAAACATAATCAATAAAACCCTCTATGTCCAATAACTTGCCCAAATCATTATAACTATGATATCATAAGCAATAATCAAAATTCCCTCAAAAATATGTAAATACCTTCTTAACTTAAGTTTAATGCTCTTTACCAAGGTTAGGCATAAACCTGCTAAGAACTCCCATTATTTGGGAAATATCTAGTCTAGTACATACCATTACATACATCAAGCTCCCTACAACACTAGCATAAGAAACATTATACATCCTTCATATCAGCACCTTAAGACACATATTCAATGAAATCTTAGTGCCTACAAGTAAAGGAATACTTAGTGGTTTGCAATCCTGCATAGCAAATTGTTGCAAAATAGTGTCAACATGTTCATGGGTGCTTTGACACACTCAATAACTTAGGAAAGATACTAAGTATAGCTCACCTCTCCTAAAAGGAAGTCAATCTCCTGAATGAAGATGAACTACCCCAAGGTCTATATCACCAGGTCGTGGCTATGTAGGATAACTCAATGATTGTTGTGAAATATTCCATTTCAAGGGACCTATGCTAGTTTTATGAATTATAATACAAACACATGGTTAATTGCACAAAATGATCAATGTTTTAGGTTTAACAAGCATTTACAAACTAACCCAAAACATTCATTGCATTCAGATATTTCTCTAAATTCTCAAATCAACAATGAATTCACCCTTTCAATAAAATTTGCAAGTTGTTTCCAAACATTAATCCTATCCTAATAAAGTATTCCAAAAATCACAAAATAAATAAGGGTTTAAAGGGAGAAAATGAGCCTATTTTCCATGAACCACATTCTAATTCTTATTGAGATGATAAAACTCTAGTTAACTAGCTTTGATTGATCAATATTCCACTCAACTAGGTACACAAAGAGGTGCAGATATCTAAAGAACTTGGACAATTGAAATAAATACATAAAACCATTGTATTCACACATGGATTGCACACACAACCTCCCAAAGTCTTCAATTTCAGATTATTTAGCATTCAACACATAGAATTATATCTATCTTAGGTGAATTTGTAGAAATTAATTTTCAAAATACAAGCACAATTGTTTAAAAAGCTAGAAAACTAAGCAAATAAATTAAAAATAACTCTAAACTTATATTCATAAATAGGTCTCCAACCCTTGAAATATTTTTTTTCTATCTATTTAAAGAGACCAACCCAAAATGTGATCATGTATAGTCATAACAACTTGAGAAAATCATTAAATTATTGGGTTTACACAAATGGTTAATGCTAAATCAATCCTAAGGCTCAAAATCAAGCACATTTAATATTTGTATCATGAGTTACATCATTAGAAATGGTCCTCCCCTCTTCACTCAAACAACATTTAGAAGATGATGGCACAAGTTCCAAGACTAATTTAACTTCCACTTTGACATATCTTAAGTAGAAAGCCCTCTCCTCGCCTAGATTATTGTAGCCCAATTTCCCAAGCTCCATTTGGTCCCTTCTTTAACATATTTCCTTCATGTAAATAGATTTTCCTCTCAAATGTGGTTGAGGCACAAATTTCAAGGCATCTTGCTCCTTGTTGAGAAAGCACAAGCCCTCCTAGGAAGTCTTTAGTTTACATGTACTAGCCTCCCCTGATCACAAATCCAACATAAAAATACTCAAGCAACCACCTCCACAAGACAATGCTTCATCTATTTGATCCCTTCATTCGGGGACCATAAGATATCTATTGTGTAATGAACACACCTTGTCTTTATTACATCATAAAATGTGTACACTAGCATTTTACACTAAGTTTAGTACCTGGTTGGACCTAAATTGTTGCCTTTGTTAATCAGGACCTATTTTAACACCTTTTTGAGCATAAAACGATGAAATCTTGATCACGATGAATAAACCTGATAGAATCAACTTAGGACTGGACTAAGCCCACGACATTTGGCACTCCCTGGAGTTGTGGGGCTAAAGGCCCAAGGAGGCCAAGTGCCCTAGTCCCAGTTGGGATCTTTTGCCCCTCTTTTGTAGTGTCGGCTTGGGACACTTCCTTAGTTTGTATTTGTCAGCCTCATTGTGATTTATTTGTCATGAGTGAGCGGGATTGCATATATAAAGGAGTTTTGTATTCATTTTACACCTAGAGAGGAATAAGGACAAGTTTGCTATGCTATTGTGTTCTATGCTAAAGTGTTCTTCATGCTTGGAAGTGTTATCTACTTGTGGATGCTATTGAAGTTTGTTTGCAGGTCTTGAAGGAAGTTTCAAGCCTTCTTCATCACTCTCCTTGTTGGTGTTAGATCTTGAGTCATCTTCATCAACTAGGGTTTCACCTCTTGTGGTAATCATCATCATTATCATTCATATGTCTATCATATTATTATAGATATGGCCTTTGGCCACCTAGGGCATGCACTCTTGGATCTAATCATTATTGTAGTGGAGGTGGAAACACCAACACAGGGTTTGACTAAGGCAAGCCCTTATACACAGCACAACCTTTTCCCCTTTCCTTATGTGCAGGTCAGAGAAATATGTTTCTAAAGGTAATTTCTAGGAAAAAGATAGAGCAGACATGTACAGGTCTAGTGATACCCTATTGAAATTAGGGTAGACAACTAAGAGGGGGGGTGAATCAGTTGTCTTAAAACTTTATCTTTTGCTGCATCTAATCTTCTTTATCACTTATTAATAGATTAATGATATAACCATGAAAGCATGAATCAACAACACATGAGCAGAAACACAATCAACACACATAACACCAGGATTTTTACGTGGAAACCCGGTTAAGGGAAAAACCATGGTGGGGGTTAACCCACAAGATTTATTCTCTGTTAAAAGATTAGAAAAATGGGAAGGCACTTGCCTTTATGCACACTGCCCAGAGCTCACTGCTCCAAGAGACTCACTGTCTACAAAAACATTCACATGGTTAACACTGAAAGGTTGAACTAAGAAACAACATCTTCTCCATGCCAAGGTTCAATTCCATTTAAGCTCACAACACTTCTGTTCTGCTCCCAAACACTTCTTCGCTACCTTTGCATCTTCATTGCTCTTCCTCTTCTTCTACTCTACCTTTGGACCTTTTCTTATAATCTTATCATTTTCACTCAAGGACAACTTTTCCATGACTCAACTACAAGTATTTATACACTACATCAACCTTGGAATGAACATCAAGGTCGGCATTATAATCATCAACCATTGGAACAATCTCCAAGGTGGGCATCACAAACATTTACAAAAAGACTTGACTTAATACAAAATACTACATGCAGACCACTACACTATCAGCCAAACATAGCTGGGACTCAAATCTTCCTTGAACAACATGCCATGCTCCATAGAACTTCTCTTAGATCATCTGCAACACGCACAAAGCATCCGGTTGGCCAAGACTGGAAAGAACAACAACACCCAAGGAGAAATCTTCAACTATGAGCTCAATCCTCAATGCAGACCACCAACACAATAGTCATACAATCCAAAGACTTCCACAAACACAATGAAATCAACAAGAATAACCGCACCACCTCAAATCACTAGAATAACTTGCATCTTCATACGGGAACTTAAGAACACTAACTATCATGAATGTCACACTACAAGGATTGCTTGCAGACCTCTAAACCATGAACCACTTGAGTTGATGATACACACCAACATCCCAAACATACCTCTAGAACCGCAAACCATAATATTCCAATGCAGAACAATCCGGACCAAATTCCTATCACTCTGTTACCTCTGAACAACTGCAAAACCCGGTTCTGCTCAGATGGCCATAACTTCACCAATCCTTCATGCGGACCTCTCAAATCTTAACTAGAGCAACTTCAGACAATCCTCGACACAACCCTTTAATTTGCAGACTTTGATCTTTGTCTCACTGGGAATGCAGAGCAATCTACTTTACTGAACTACATTGTCTTCACTGTCTTTGACAAAGAGATATGTTGACATCAATGACAACACATCATAGGCACATATTTGCAACATACCCAAGATTCTAAAAAACCCTAAAAAAGATCTAGGGTGCCCAAGCACCTTGGTCCTTGGCATTTCTGCTCCAAGATCTAGGTTCTAAACTATTCTCTAATCTCTATTGTTCTTTTGGTTTTCTAAGATCTATTTCCGTTTGTTAGTTATAATTCAATCTTTGTCTTCTAGGGTTTGACCATTTGTCCTAGCTTGCTTGCTTAACCTTGGTTGAACTTGGTTGATTCATCTCTATACAACAAAAGGGTAGAACCCCTGTAGTTTGGCTCTCCTCTTTGGGTAGAAGTTAAGCTTAGTTTGTGTCCTAATGTTTATGGAAGAGGGTTTTGACCTAGTTTAACTCTTTAGGCTACATCACTCTTTCCCATCTAACATTTTGATGAACCCATTGTCTCTTGCACTTTTGCATCCTTCTTCTTCCAAATCTGAGTTGTTTTCTGCCCAAAATCTGATTGGGATTGAGTTCATTAATCATTTTGCATGCATACATAGTTAAATTTTTCATAGTTTCAAAACTAGGGTTTGTGAAAACCTTGCATTTATAGAAAATCTAGTTAGTTTTGAACCTAGGGTTTATAGATTTGAGGGTTGTTTCAAATCTTGTTGCATTGAAAGATTGTTTGCATTTGTTGTACCTTGTCAATCTTGTTGTTCAACACATTCTTGCATCCTTTCATTTGAAATTTGGAAAAGAAAAACTTCATTCTAGACTTGGAAAAAAACATATTTGTCACTTTGTTTGCATCTCATAAAGTTAGATAATTATAGCATAAATTAAATTTATGATTTTTGCATTAGATCTGATTTGTATTACAATAGTTAATCATTTCATAGTGTTACATTGTGCATTGGAATCTTGTTCATTGTTAGAATTTATCAAAAAGTTGCATTTTGTGAAAACCTAGTTGATATGGCAATCTAGGGTTTATGATTGATGTTAGTTTCAAATTTTGCTGTTGTCATTTGCATTCCAGATCTGATTTTAAATTTCTCTACAAAATTACAAATGTTATCTTGCATTGAAAATTGAAGATCGGAACAATTTTGAGTTATTGCATTTTGAAAAAAGGCATTGAAATTTGAATTTGATTTAAGCATTGACATTATTGATATCGGATTTGAGTAGAATTGAATTTGATCAAAGGATATATTATGTGTATTATGTTTTTTTGCATTTGAACAAAACATTGCTTTATTTAAACAAAAACTCAAATCCTTCTTTTGCTTCATCATTCATTTCTTCTATCAGTGCATCTTATGTGTTACTAAAGCTTGTAGATGCTTTATGGGCTTTATGACTCGGTGCCCTGATTCTAATGTTCTTGTATGAAGAAGTCATCAAATCATGGGTTATAATGCTTTGCATATGATGATACCAATACATCGAAACCCCAAATTCCTAGTCTTATCACACAAGAAGGTCCATCACTTCTTCTTGGCATTCCTACTTCGCATCTTCCTGAAACATCAAACTTCCATGAATCCATCAACATCAATGACCTTGTGGCTCATGTTACTAAACCTCAAATTCAGAGATTAGACACAGAGTTGGCTAGTTTCCAGCAATTTGTAAGCTCGGAACACATAGCTGAGGAGGTCGTCCCTGTTGTTGAGAGTCTAAGAAGTCTTTTGCTCAAAGGTCAAGAAGGATTGGAAGTCTTGTGTGGCCTTGCTCATATAGTACATAACAACATTCTATCAGTATCAAGTTGTGTTGAAACCATTTCTAATGTCACTTCTTCTAATCAAATAGGGACTCAAGTGTTGGCACCCATACCTACACTCCCTATTCCTACTTATACTTCTACTATTCTCACCACTACTACACAACCAAGTAATAATGCTACCACATGTGTTGGGTTATCCATTAGGAAACTTGTTCACCATTATAGTATCATTCCATATAATTACATAAATTCCACACCTAATGTTACCCCAACTACATCTAAACCTCCTATCACATTCCAAAAGGCTACTCATACACCATCACCTAGTCCTTCCAATTCATTCCAATCTCTACTTGATTCAGCTTCCGACATTGTCATAAACCAATTATTGAAAAATATGACCTCCATCCAACAACAGTTGGCCAACATAAGCAATAGTCCACCCAAGCCTAATGTCACAACACATTATATATGTATCCCTTTATCCTATTCCATCCTAAGAACTCAAATGCTCAAGAAGTTTGAGACCCCTCACTTTGAGAAATATAATGGGAAGGGAGACCTTAACAACCATGTGGCAGCCTTTACCACTATGTGTAGTGATTTCTTCTTTGAGGATGTGATTTTGGTAAAACTCTTTCCTAGGTCACTCAAAGGCATAGCCTTGGATTGGTTTTGCTCGCTGCCTCCTAATTCTATAACTTCTTTCTCATAATTAGTCAACAAGTTCCTCAAACATTTTCAAGTGAATATTGGACCTCAAGTCTCTTTGATGGACTCGGTTCATTGCAAAAAAGGAACAAAAGAGAAGATAACATATTTCATGGGCCGTTATCAAGCCCTCTTCTCACAAGTCCGATATTCTATTTCAGATACTGATGTGCAAAGAATCTTTATAGGAAACTTACAACCTCACATCTGTGATAAGATATTATTGATGTGATATGATTCATTTACTCATCTTTGCACAACTCTTTGTGAATATAAACTTTTTGTTAGTTAGTATGAGAATAATCCCTCATCAACTCCAGTTGGTCAATCTGAAGCCTCTCACAATCATTCTTTCAAACGACAAAGCAAAATCTTCATCAAGATAAATAAAATTTCAACGAATAACATAAGAAAACATGTGGTGGCAACATCATCCCTAGCTCCCACCTCTTACAAGTTGAAACTAAAAACAAGAAACTTCACACAATTATCACAATCTCTCTATGCTATCATGACACAACTTTTGCAAAACAATCTCATCAAGCTTCCACCTATTATACCTCTCAATCCTAGTAAGATGCAATCATATTCCTTTGATTCAAAGGCCTTTTGTTAATTTCACCACTTTGTTGGCCATGACGCTGAAATATGTATGCATCTTAAACATGAAGTTCAAGACCTCATCGACTCAAATGTCATCCCAGTTGTTGGTGTGAATGATAAAGGGAATAAATCGGTGGCTGCTCCTAATAAAATATTCAAATATACACTAATCTTTTACCTCATCATGAATCTAATGTTGTTGATATTTTCATGGTGGATGCTTGCCCTCACAAAGAGTAAGTGGATTCAGAATCTGCTATATCTTTTACTCCACATGATGCTACTATTGAAGCTCCTGATGAACCTCTTTACATTACAATTTGAATCAATGATAAACCTATTTGAGGTGATATGATCAATCCTATATGCATGATAAATGTAGTAACTGAAGAGTTTCTCTACATGCATGGTTTACATTGAGATAGCTATGACGTATCGGAGATGGTAATTAGATCACATGATGGGTCTATCCTTCCAACTCGCAGTGCTTTAACTCTTGAATTTAAGATTGGGCCACGAGCTTTGGATGTTCATTTTGTCATCATTCCTACATCAGAATTATTTCATGTGAAGTTGGGTCACCCATGGATTTTCTCCATGAAGGCGGTCTCCTCTATGGTTCACAAGTGCTTAAATTTTCCATTTGAGGGATGTGTCCATGCTGTACATAACAGTTAGTATCAACCTGTTGCTCGCAATGGACATTTTTCACTTGATTGCTTCTGGCAACAACCAGTTGGAGTCGCTTGAGCTAGAGAGGATTTATTCTTCTTATCAAATCAAAAGTTCAAAGCAAAGAAAATAGAAAAATTATCACTTAGTAATATTCCTCCTTGTGATGTTCCCAAACCTCCTCAATCTTTTGAGGATATGGAAGTAGTTCATCTTCTCCCACATGTGGTGAATGAAGCTAAGCTTGAATCGAAGGTTCTTCCCCATCCCTGAGTGTCTAGTAGATATGCTGAGGTTCCCCCTCCGCCATTCCTTCAAGGACAATGAGGCAACCTTCGTGCACAAAATAGACCTCCCCGCAATCACAATGTTACTTTTGTACCACCTGCCTCCATGAAGACTAGTGGAAATCAATCAGTTGCGCGTGTGTTATTTCTTGAGGTTTCTCAACTACTAAAGGATGCTCAAGTACTTCCACCTATTTCACAAGTGGAGAAGGAAGAGCATCTCACATTGAGGAACCCCTCCCCTGTAGTCTCCTAGCCTTTGGTGGTTCCTCCTGTTTCTTCTAATGTTCTTGAAGCAAAGGAAGAAAAGGAACCCACGTTGGAAGATATTACGGTTCCCCTCACAAACATCACAAATAAAGCTAAGTGAAATAAGACTGCGAGAGAAAGAAAGAAGTATCATCATGTTATGGCTTGCCTTGCCATAGGAGAGGAGAATCTCCCTCCTCGCAAGTGTTTATCACTGACAGATGTGAAAGAGATATCTATTGATGCTTCGTCTCATTTAGAGAAGGAGGATGTTTTACCAGTTGTGGCAGAACCTATTGTGCAATATTCTGACATCGAATTTGAAGACAAGGTCGATAAAGGTATGGCTCTTGTTCCTTATACCTCACATTCTATAGTTCCTCTTGCATCTGTGTATAGGTAAAATTGAGATTGAATAAAAAGATCAAAATAATGATAACAATAACAACTCAATCCTATAACCTTCAAGAAAACAATCTAAATGATAACCAATAATCAATGAATAATGCAAAAATAATGAAAGCTTTCACCTAGATTGTATAGTTTTGATGTAGGAGCATCCTTGGTTTAAGAGTAATCTTGCATCAACCAAAAACATTTCCATTTCAGTTTGTTGGCATTTCAATTCTTTCATTTTCCAGTTTAGTTCAGGCAGTTTACTCAATAGCAGTTTCTAGCTTGTGGTCCAGTTTTGGCATTTCACATCTTGTGGATCTGGACTTAGCATCTACATCATATCAAGAATTTAGAGTATTTGGATCAGTCACCGGAAAGATATTGCTATTAGTAGATCAATTATTTTCTTAGAGCAGAGCATTTTAACAATTCTTGATAATCAGCTGAAGGAGAAGGCTTGCGGATCATTCCTTGACTTGCGAATCTCAATGACACATCATTCAATGTTCTTTGGTTCATGGATGACCTTCCCCAAGGGTCCACACATTGTTCTATTCATTTGAGGAAGTGTTCTATGCATTTAGGTCTGACCTATTTGTGAACACATTACAACTCTTCATTGGAGTTTGTGACCTACCTTGGCCGACGCGGAGGAATCTATTAGTCTGGAAATGATATATAAAGATGTAACAGATCCTTAGGAAAGCAGTTAAGAAGTTGGCAATTGATTCATATTCCATAGTTTAGATCTTGTGCAAAAGAGCTTCAAAGCCTTATCTTGCACATGTATGTAATCAGGCCTGTGAGCCCTAATTGTAAGCCTGCATGTTGTCAGCGGATCTCTATTTTGAATTCTTTAATATACTAAATGACTAAATCTGCAGTGGTTCCATTTACTTGAGTTGTTTCCATTGTGTTTACTCTTACTGCATGGTCCAGATAGTTCATTTTGTGAACCCTCCTACCGTAAATGCATCAAGTGGTATCAGAGCAAAAGTTTGAATCTTGGAGAGCGAATTGAGCGAAGTTGGCAAAGGGGATTCTGTAAGATCTTCTTGTAAGAAGATCACTGATCTGAGGCAGGTTACTTGTGCACAACCGATCGCTGATTGAGAGGCAATTGTCGCTTGTAGCCTGATCACCGAATTTGAGGCAGTTTGCACTTGATCCAAGGAAGATGTCGCCGCAGAGAGTTCCTCCTATTGGTACAATGGCTAATAGAATGGATGAGATGATGAAATTGATGAGAACAATGCGAATTCATTTGGATGCTGTCAAAGAAGATAGGCAAAGAGGATTAACACCGAGACCTAATGTTGAAAGTGATGATGATGAAGAATTTCAATCTATTGAACAAACTGGCGAAACCCTAGGAGGTGATGAAGAAGAAGAATTAGATCAAGTAAAGATGTTGCGAGCTATTTCAAAGATTGGAAAAAGACCTAGATTTGATGTGCTGAATTATACTGTTAATTTGAACCCTGAAGAATTGATTGACTAGATAAATGATATGGAAGAATATTTTGAATATGAGGAAATTGAAGATCTGGAGAAGGTGAAATTTGCAAAGACAAAGTTGAAGGGACATGCTACTATATGGTGGAAAGAAGTTTAGTTAGAAATAAATAGAAGAGGAAAAGAAAAGATTACAAAATGGGATAGGATGGTGACAAAGTTGAAGAATCAATTTATACCTATTGACTATGAGTTGGAGCTGTTGAAAGGATTGCAAAACCTGAGACAAAAGGAGAAATCTGTGAAAGAGTACACTGAAGAATTTCATAAGATGATCATAAGGATAGGACATAGTGAAGCAAGTAAAGAGAAAGTGGGTAGATACATCAATGGACTGAGATTGAATATTCAAGAAGAGCTAAGCTTGGTGAGGATGGCATCTTTGGAAGAAGCATATTAGTTCGCCTTGAAAGTTGAAGAGAAGTTGAATAAGAGACATGATCAGAGACAGAGAGGCAGAGGAGGTAAATTTTAGAGAGGAAGAATGTTTTCCAGATGTGATAGACCATTTACAGAGCAGAAGAAATTTGACAGCCTAGTTAGGAAGGATGACAAAGATAACAATGCTTACCGGAGAGATGACATAAATTTTTACCGGAGAGGAAACCCTAGTGCATATCGGAATGAAGGATTAGAAGAGAAGGAAGAGGATTTGATAAGAGGACATTCAGATGTACTTGTTTCAAGTGTGGAGGTGAAGGACATAGAGCATTTGAATGTAATCAGGGTAGTACAAGCAAGAAGATAGAGAATAGTGAAAGAGTAGCCTATGTTGAAGAAGAACTTGTTGGATCATCCAGTTTTGTTGGTAAACATGAGAAAGGAGAATCCTTGGTGATGAGGAGAACACTATTTCAAGTAGAGACAAATGAGGAACCATCACAAAAGAAAAGTTTCTTCAGGACTAGATGCAAATCTGGAGGTAAGTGTTGTAAAGTTGTAATTGAGAGTGGTAGTTCAGATAACTTAGTTTTAGAGGAGATGGTGACTAAGATGAAGTTGGAAAGATTGAAACAACCTAAGCCATATCAGATAGCATGGATTCAGGATGATCATAAGGTACTAGTGAGTGAACAATGTTTGGTGAAATTTCATATTGGATCTTATCATGATGAAGTCTTGTGTGATATTATGTCTATGGATGTTTGTCATATCTTGTTGGGTAGACCTTGGCAATATGATAGAAAAGCTATACATGATGGGAGAAAGATCACATACGCTATAACAACAAATGGGAAAATAATTACTTTGATTCCTTTGGAAGATGATCCTAAAGATGTGGTATGTGGAAATGCTAGAATCTGTTTGGTAGATGGAAGGAAATTTTTGGATGGTTTGAAACAGGAAAGTATGTGTTATGCCTTGATTCCTAAGAAGCCTGAAGCATCAAAGCAACATACTGAACCGGAGGAGATAAGAGAGTTGCTGAAAGAATATGAAGACATCATATTAGATAATGTGCCTGATGGATTACCACCTATAAGGAGTATCAGTCATCACATGGATCTTATATTGGGAGCAAGTTTGCCTAACAAAGCCGCACACCGGATGACTCTGGCAAAGAATGAAGAATTGAATAGACAAATACAAGAGTTGTTGAGGAAAGGTTTGATCAGAGAAAGCTTGAGTCCTTGTGTAGTACTAGCAGTGTTAGCATCAAAGAAGGATGGAGAATGGAGAATGTGTACTGACTCTAGAGCAATAAACAAGATCACAATTAAGTATAGATTTCATTTACCTAGAATGGATGATATCATGGATTGTTTGAGTGGAGCAAGATATTTCACAAAAATAGATTTGAAGAGTGGATACCATCAGATCAGAATCAGAGAAGGAGATGAATGGAAGACTACTTTTAAGACAAATGAAGGATTGTATGAGTAGTTAGTTATGCCTTTTGGATTGACAAATGCATCGAGTACTTTCATGAGATTGATGAATGAAGTCTTGAAGAAATTCTTGGGTAAGTTTGTGATTGTGTACTTGGATGACATTCTGATTTTCAATAAGACAAAGGAAGAACATTTGTGGCATATTAGACAAGTTTTGCAGAGACTGAGAGAAGAGAAATTGCTAATAAACATCAAGAAGTGTAGTTTCATGAAGGAAGAGTTGGTATATTTGGGATTTGTGATTTCTGCGGAAGGATTGAAGAGGACCCTGAGAAAGTGAAAGCAATTGTTGAATGGCCTACACCGAAGAGCATTGGAGAGGTTAGATCATTTCATGGATTGGCTAGTTTCTACTGAATGTTCATCAGAAATTTTAGTTCAGTATGTAACCCTATGACAAAGACAATGAGAGGTGACAGAAAGAATTTTAAGTGGACATCTGGAGCAGATAAAAGTTTTGAGTTGTTGAAGCAGAAAGTGACAGAGCAACATGTTTTGGCATTACTGGATTTCAATAAGGTATTTCAAGTTGATTGTGATGCAAGTGGAAATGCAATTGGATCAGTCTTAAGTCAAGAAGGTAGACCTGTAGCATATTTCAGTGAGAAGTTGAATGATGCAAGGAGAAGATATTTAGTTTATGATCAAGAGTTCTATGCCATAATTCAAGCCTTGAAGAAGTGGAGACATTACTTGTTGCCTAAGGAATTTGTGTTGTATACATATCATCAAGCTTTACAATATTTGAATAGTCAAGGTAAGTTGAATCAGAGACATATGAGATGGGTAGAGTTCATGCAGAGTTATACTTTTGTGTTGAAGCGTAGGAGTGGTAAATCAAACAAAGTTGATGCCTTGAGTAGAAGAAGAAACTTGTTGACAGAGATGAGAATTGAAGTGTTGGGTTTTAATGAATTGAAGAACATGTATGAGGGATACACTGATTTTGCGGAACCTTGGAAAGCATGTAAGGAACCTGTTGTGATAGATAGGAGTAAGTGGTTGGACTATTTCATTCAAGAAGATATGTTGTTCAAAGGAAGTCAGTTGTGCATACCTAGAAGTTCAATGAGGGATAATTTGATCAAGGAGAAGCATAGTGGTGGATTGGCAGGACATTTTGGCATTGATAAGACAGTGGCTTTGGTAAGTGAAAATTACTTTTAGCCTCAGATACATAAGGATGTTCAGAGATTTGTGTAGAGTTGTAGAGTTTGTCAAGTTGCAAAAGGGAGTAGTCAGAACATTGGATTGTATAAACCTTTGACAGTTCCGAAGAGACCTTGGGAAGATATAAGCATGGATTTTGTGTTGGGATTGCCTAAGACACAGAGACGACATGATTCAATATTTGTAGTGGTTGATAAATTTTCAAAGATGGCTCATTTCATACCTTGTAAGAAGGCAACTGATGCAGTGCATGTAGCTAACCTATTTTTCAAGGAGATTGTGAGATTGCATGGATTACCTAAGAGTATAGTTTCAGATAGAGATACAAAGTTTGTTGGATACTTTTGGAGGACACTTTGGAAGAAAATGAAGACAAATTTGAAGTTTAGTTCTACTTTTCATCCATAGACAGATGGACAGACAGAGGTAGTGAATAGGAGTTTGGGAAACTTGTTGAGATGTTTGGTTGGAGACAAAGCCAGAAGTTAGGATTTGATTATTTCACAAGCAGAGTTTGTATACAATAATTTAGTAAACAGGAGTACTGGAAGAACACCTTTTGAGATTGTTATTGGAGTGAATTCTAGAGGAGTGGCGAAACTAAGAGATATCAGTACAAAAGAAAAGAGAAGTGCAGAAGTAGAAGAATTTGTAGATCATATGAAGACAATGCATGACCAAGTTAAGAAGCATTTGGAGAATGTGAACAGTAAGTACAAAGAGAAGGCTGATGAGAAGAGAAGACATAAGGAATTTGAAGTTGGAGATGAAGTGATGGTGTATTTGAGAAAAGAAAGATTTCCAGTTGGGACATATAACAAGTTGAAGATGAAGAAATTTGGGCCTTGTAGGATACTCAGAAAATTTGATTCAGGAAATGCATATGAAGTGGAGTTACCAGAGACATTGGGTATCTCACCTATTTTCAACATTGCAGACCTATATCAGTATCATGAAGTAGAGTTCAGTGACAGCATGGCAGAAGACCTGAAGAAGCAGTTACCACAACAAGCACCAGAGCAAATTGAAGATATCTTTGACAGCAGAGGTGGACGCAGCACTAGAGGAAGACAATACAAAGAATATCTTGTGAAGTGGAAAAGAAGACCAGAAGAAGATTCATCATGGATTTCTTAGGCTGAGGTGGACCGTCTTGGTTCTCCCCTAGCCCTAGCAAAGTGAGGGACTCACTTTTTCAATAACCTTGGATGTCTGATGTAGGAGCATCCTTGGTTCAAGAGTAATCTTGCATCAACCAAAAACATTTGCATTTCAGTTTGTTGGCATTTCAGTTCTTTCATTTTCTAGTTCAGTTCAGGCAGTTCAGTCAATAGCAGTTTCCAGCTTGTGGTCTGGTTTTGGCATTTCACATCTTGTGGATCTGGACTTAGCATCTACATTCATTCATCTACATCATATCAAGAATTCAGACCATTTGGATCAGTCACCGGAAAGATATCGCTATTAGAAGATCAACTGTTTTCTCAGAGTAGAGCATTCTAATAGTTCCTAATAATCAGCTGAAGGAGAAGGCTTGTGGATCATTCCTTGACTTGCGGATCTCAATGACACATCATTCAATGTTCTTTGGTTCGTGGCCAACCTTCCCCAAGGGTCCGCACATTGTTCCATTCATTTGAGGAAGTGTTCTATGCATTTAGGTCCAACCTATCTGTGAACACGTTACAACTCTTCATTGGAGTTTCTGACTTGCCTTGGCTGACGTGGAGGAATCTATTGGTCCAGAAATGATATATAAAGATGTAATAGATCCTTAGGAAAGTAGTTAAGAAGTTAGCAACTGATTCATATTCCATAGTTTGCATCTTGTGCGAAAGAGCTTCAAAGCCTTATCTTGTGCATGTATGTAATCAAGCCTGTGAGCCCTAATTGTAAGCCTGAATGTTACCGACAGATCTCTATTTTGAATTCTTTGGTATACTGAATGACTGAATCTGTAGTGGTTCCATTTCCTTGAATTGTTTCCATTGTGTTTACTCTTGATGTATGGTCTGGACAGTTCATTCTATGAACCCTCCTACCGTGACTGCACCAAGTTTCCTTGGTCTTTGTGGATTGCTCAAATGTATTGCGTACACATGGTTACAACAAGTGGATGTGATGAAGATAATAGTGCTCAAAGATTTAATGTTCTTGACGATGCGATATAATGCTCAAAGCACTTAAGAATGTCCAAAGCTTAAATGATCGAAGAGATCAAAAGATGAATGATCGAAGAGTGCTCAAAGTTGAATGATCGAAGAGGATTTTTGAAGAGATGAAGGGGGTATATATAGGTTTCAAGAAAGATCGATCAACGGTTGAGATAAATCAATGAAATGGATGGTTAAGATAAATTGAGAGGACATGATGAATGTGCACATGACATGTGTCATGTTTTAAAGCTATTTTATTGAGTTAACTGCTTTCTTAGATAAAGATAGGATTTGATTTCATAAATTTACAATGCTTTTTCTAATTTATGAGTTGATGATAAAAACAATAAGATTAAAACCAATTAACTCAACTTTAGATTTGCTTTTTGAAGTTCTAAAAATAAGATTGATTGTGCACATAGAAGAAAATGATATTTTTAGAAGAATTGGAAGATGAAACAAATTAAATAAATAAATTTATTTAATTTATTGTGCATGATTGAAGAAAGGATAAGATTAAATATAGAGAATAAATTGAACAAATAAATCCATTTAATTTATTTTGCATGATAGAGGAATATAAATAAAATATTACTTTTATATATTTTTAAAAGATAAAGTCAACTTAAATAAATTTGAATAATTTATTTAAATTTAGAGAAATAATTGATTAATTAAATAATTAAAAATTATTTAATTGTGGATAAGAGGAATTTGAATGATGAATTAATTAAATAGTTGATTTATTTTTTTAATGTGGATTTGAAGATTAAAAGAGGAAATTAATTAAATAAATAGAATTTATTCAATTAATGTTGAAATTAGGTGAATTAGAAGAAATTGATGAAATTAATTAAATAATTAGATTATTTAATTAATGCTAGATGCAAGTGATTTAGGAGAAATTGATGCATGCAAGTGATGTAATGCAATGGGTCATTTTTAGGTGTCTACAACATCTTGTCCACCTTTCCAAATGGATGATGAGCAAGATTGGGAGGAGGATGGTTTGCCCTAGGTTGACTCGTAGGTGAGGTACCTTATTTCCATTATGTTATGAGTGCATGCGATTATTTTCCCCCATGATGTGTTGCTTGATAATTTATTTATGTTTTTATTATTGTTGGTGTTAAGCTCTCTTTGGGTGACCCTTGACACCCTTGTAGGTGCAAGGATACAAAGGGACTGAAACCCATTGTGACATTCTCTCTATTTGTATCATCATTCTTCTATATGTCATAATTGTTATTGTTGTTGTGTCCTTTGGGGATGATGCAATGCGTAGGATGTTTCAGCACTCTTCCTTGTTGACCCAAGGGATGTTTATTTTAATTTCATGTGATACTTCTTTCTTTGTCTCTGTAGTTCTACTAGCTGGCGGATGATGACAGTTCCAAACACAGAATTCTCCTATTTGTACAACCATTCCTATACTAACGCCAGTTAGGTAGATCCCTTTTGTGTTATTACTTAATTTATTGCTTCTTTTATGTTTTATTTATGTGGCACCTTGTTTCTATGCTCGACGTCATACCATGACTACAGAAGCCATTATGTATCATGCCTATAGCATCACCTTAGTTTTCCCTTTGTGGGGGTAACCCCTTGGTTGCAATGTAGTTTTTGGGAACACATATCTTATGGGCATGTGCTTTCAGAAATCTCCCATGCCTGTCTTGTGGTTTGTTCTACCTTAAAGCAATTGCTCCCTAATAGGAGTTAGAAATCACTTTAAGGTGGGGGCATACATCATGATATGCTATCTTGTTGGTTACATTCTTGTTGGCATGGATCTCACCTAGTGATTTGGTGGTCCTCACTAGCCTATGATGTTTCCTTTTGGGTGCATGAGCCACCTAGTGCAATGTAGTTGACTAGCCCGTGCACTTCATGTGACTTATCGTGGTCACCTAGTAATTCAGTGGTCCTTACTAGTGTGTGATCCATGGTGGCACTTCTTTTCACATGACCCCTAGCAACATAGCAAGATAGCATCAGAGTCATGTACCTTGTGTGTTCTTATGTTTGTTTGATATATTGTTTGAGCCTATGTCTTATGTTCTCTATGTATTCTTTGTGTCTTATGTGTATGCTTTAGCTTTATGTATATGCTTCGTGTCAAGCATGTATGCATTGTGTTTGGCATGTATTACCTTCATGTATTACGTGTCTTTTACATGCATGCTTTTAGTACTCCATGTATGTGATCTAGTTATGTTGCAATGTCTTGTATGTTTGAAATCTCTTTGCTTATGAGTTTTGCAACCTTAGAATCCTAAGCTTGGGGGCTACCTATAGTCCACAACTTGGCAGAATTATTTGGGCTTCTATGTTTGTCTGTTTGATCCATCCTTTAGTGTGAGTTTGAACATAAGTTCGTACCCATGCTAAAGTGGGGGCTAAATGTTACGTCATAAAATGAGTACACTAGCATTTTACACTAAGTTTAGCACCTGGTTGGACCTAAATTGTTGCCTTTGTTAATTAGGACCTATTTGAACACCTTTTTGAGCATTAAATGATGAAATCTTGATCCTAATTAGTAAACCTGACAGAATTAACTTAGGACTGGACTAAGCCCACGACATTTGACACTCCCCAAAGTTGTGGAGTTAAAGGCCCAGGGCACCCGAGTGCCCTAGTCCTAGTTGGGATCTTTAGCCCCTCTTTTGTAGTGTCATCTTGGGACACTTCCTTAGTTTGTATTTTTCGACCTCATCATGTTTTATTTGTTGTGAGTGAGTGGGATTGCATATATAAAGGAGTTTTGTAATTCAATTTACACCTAGAGAGGAATAAGGACAAGTTTTCTATGCTATTGTGTTCTATGCTAAAGTGTTCTTTATGCTTGGAAGTGTTATCTACTTGTGGATGCTATTGAAGTTTAATTGCAAGTCTTGAAGGAAGTTTCAAGCCTTCTTCATCACTCTCCTTGTTGGAGTTATATCTTGAGTCATCTTCATCAACCAAGGTTTCACCTCTTGTGGTATCATCATTATCATTCATATTTCTATCATATTATTATAGATATGGCCTCTGCCCTCCTAGGGCATGCACTCATGGATCTAATCATCATTGTAGTGGAGGTGGAAACACCAACATAGGGTTTGACTAAGGAAAACCCTTATACACAAAACAACCTTTTCCTCTTTCCTTGTGTGCAGGTCAGAGAAATAGGTTCCTAAAGGTGATTTTTGGGAAGAAGACAGAGCAGACAAGTACAGGTCTGGTGATACCTAAGATTCTACAAAACCCTAAAAAAGGCCTAGGATACCCAAGTGCCCTGGTCCTTGGCATTTCTGCTCCAAGATCCAGGTTCTAAACTATTCTTTAATCTCTGTTGTGCTTTTGGTTTTCTAAGATCTATTTCTGTCTATTAGTTATAAGTTGATCTTTGTCTTCTAGGGTTTGACCATTTATCCTAGCTTGCTTGCTTGACCTTGGTTGAACTTGGTTGATTCATCTCTATACAACAAAAGGGCAGAACCCCTATAGTTTGGCTCTCCTCCTTGGGTAGAAGCCAAGCTTGGTTTGTGTCCTAATGTTTATGGAAGAGGGTTTTAACCTAGTTTAAATCTTTAGGCTAGATCACTCTTTCCCATCTAACAACCTTCACCAAGACCTCAAGTCGCAACCTCAAGATTTAAATCTTTTTCTTCATGGTAATTTCTCCATTGGTATAACTTCAACCAATCTTTCTTCTAAACAATGTAATGTAATCAATGGTTTTGAATTAGGACAATAGAGATGTGATCTTTAATCAGTAGTAGGATTCAATAACTTTCATCTTCTTCATCTTTATTATCTTCTTGTAGGGTTGTCTCTCTCTATATTAGGACATTTTCATGGTGAAACCTCTTCTTCTTGGTAGTGTATTAAGGATCATAGATCTCTAGGATCATGGAGTTTTCAGAGTGGATTAGCATCAATCTTTGAGGATAATCACCTTAACATCAAGGAAGATAAAGATATTCCTATTACTAAATTTTGTTCACACTAAATTTAGTTAGACCTAAGTGCAGTTGTTCAGAAGAAATAAAAGAAAACTTTGAGGTTATTGCATTTAATGAACAGTTGATGTCTTGACCAAGCAGAGATAGATATTCAGTTGTTAGAATAACCCATCAGTCTAATCAAGACTGATGAATCATCATGACAAGGGAATCAAGTTGTCAAGGTATCAATCATTCAAGAAATACAGTTGAGCTAACATAGTGTTATCTTTTAGGAGTTATAAGTCAGATTGATTATTCCCTTGATCATATTTGAAAGAAAGAAAGAAAGATATTTATTTGAACTATTATTTCATGTCATATTTGGAACATACAATTCAATATCTGTTACTTTATCCTATGCATTGATTGAAAAAGAAATATACATACATCAAGTGCATAAGATAGATTAACTGATTATGTTTAAAAGAGGTGTTCAAATGTGTCCCACACAAGCCATGGGAGTAACTAAACTGAGCAATACAAACATTTGCAAGCTATACATTTGAATGATAAAAGAAATAATAAGAACATATGATAAAGGTAAACATCCATCATTGCCTGAGCAAGAAGGTTGTTTTGTTGATGTTGGTCTTCAGTCTTCATCTTCAACTCCTATCATCAGTTGAGCTTCCAAAAAATTAAGGAAAGTCCTGTTAGAGCTCCAGATGTGTAAAGTTATCAAATGCTTTTATCAAGTAGATATATCAACTTGTCACATCATGCATTTCATATGAAACATCAGATCAGACATGTGCTACAAATCAGAATATCATGAAGAGGATCAATCAATACCATCAGGTATATTTTTCATGCTAACTTGTTTGTTCATTGTGCAGGTATAGGAAAAGTAATGTTGCTGATTTGAAGACAAATAAGCATGTGGAGAAAATGTGGCTCCCACAAGGGTTGAGCCCAGTATGCTCAAGTGATACCATTACATGTTATGCTATATCTAATAGCTCATCAGTGATCAAACTCCATGATATGCAAGAAACAAGGTACTGTTCTACTTTCTTTATCATTAATGATGTGTGATCTTTTATAATAGTCTTATGCCATCAATGGATACACAAAGAGCAGTACTAAAAGAACAACTCAGGGACAGAAAGACATATATTTCAATCAAGTCTAGGTTGCATATCAAATAAAAAGAATAGGCTACAGGAGCCATCATTTTTCATACAACAATTGGAGACAAGTCTCAGGTCACACTTATGTATGTCATTGACTTTATCAGTCATATAAGTGTTTCCATTGTTACCTAATGAGAAATAATTTACAGAATAATGCTTACAGGAGATAGATTTGTGCACATGAGTTACAAGAGACAAACATCAAAGGTATCATCTGATTATAAAGAACAGTGAGCAAAATGTCATGTGCAGGTGTTCATAATGATCAGGTACAGCTGAGACAAATGAAATAGTCCATGCCTCTAGAAAGATAGAACCAAACAAAGTTTATCATGGAGAGCATCTGACAGCAGTCATCAATGATAATTGAAATAGATATAGTGATACCAAGCATATGTCATGTGATCAAATTAAATTGATACAAGAAGTGAAACAATAGAAGATTCATGATATGCTATATGCTACATTGTCACTGTTGAAGGAGATACAAGTTATCATTATTTCTAATTGATACAGTTATGACAGGCATGTGCTAGATGATAAAAAATGAAAACCCTCATTTTTCTAAAAAACCCTTGTGTTCTTTTTTGCATAGTGAAAGGAGAGTTTCAGAAGTGTGTTGATAGTATGGCCGTGCCTGAAAGAAGAGAAGTGAGAGATACCCATATGGATTTATTGTGAAACCCTAACATAATCTTTGCATTTACAAGAAAATAATGATGCTACAGTATGTTTTTATCATGGTCGTGCCTGAAATGGCAAACATTATGCATTTTTAAGGAAAACCCTCATTTCTGTGTTAAAACCCTTCTTCATTTTTTACAGAAGATAGTAAAAAAGAAAGCTCAGAGTATGTATTTTCTTGTATGGTCGTGCATATAATGCATTTGTATGCATTTTCTGTGTTGAAACCCTCATGAAAAAACCAAAGAACCTTTAAAGTTCATGTCAAAAAACCATAAATATGCTACAGAAAGTGACAATGGGCACGACCATACAAAAGGAAAAGAATATTCAAGATACCCAGATGGAAAAGATGGAGACTCTTGTCTTTTTGAAATACGTAGTGATAAATCAAGAATCTATAGTTCAGAGAACGAGAGAATTACCTTCAAATGCAGAGGAGAGTAAGTATGGCTGCGACTTCTTGAAGAGGAGTTTCCTTTTCTTTAACTGATTTTCTCACATTTTACAAGAAAATTTCAAACACATAAAGCAAGAATAGAGTCAAGAAAAGAATGCATAGGAGAAGTGTAAGTATGGTCATGGCCACCATTGTCAAGAAGCTACATAAATGATGAGATAAATGCCAGTAAAAACAAAAGATACAACACTTACCATATCCTGCAATCTCTTTCATGCTAGAGATGAGAAAGAAATCATGAAGTTCGACAGCAAAAAGGATGAAAGGAGAAGCCAAAGAACCAGATCAAACCTTAAATATCAAAGGAGTTACAGAGCAGAGCGACGGTCAAGGAAGGAGTAATAAAGTAAAATGACTGAATGATTAGGGTTTCTAACCCTTTTGTCAAACTTTCTTTTTCAAATTACATTTTTTGACCTTGTTAAAATTCAAAATCATTGCTATATCCAAATGTTGATCGGGGTCAACAACTTCAAAGATACATTTCCTAAATAATTATCACAAGGAGTGGCCGATAGAAGGGGTATATCTTACATATTGTGTGGTGGTCGATAGTCATAGTAAACATTATACCTTGCAAATATTCAAACAATGCTTATTACTTCATAGTCGAATGTCATATGGTCAAGGTTGATTTTCCTTGTCCCTTGCAAAGTGATCATTCAAAGTCAAAAGAGAGACAAAGACAAAGGAGTTGGCAAAGTGATAAAGTGACTTAGGGTTATATGATGCATGGAGAAAAGATATGGTAGAGGGTATATAGTTTCATCTTGCATGATGAATATATATGGCAAGTAAGGCAATTTTTGCACGGTAAATTGGAGTGATAAGGTAGGATTGATGATATTTGTTTTCTTTTTTTTGATAATCTATTTGGAGAGATAAGGGTATGTTTTTTTTCCTTAAGGCATGTTGGCATGCAAGTGGATGTATTTTTTCACAAGGGGCTATAAGGGGTTTTTATTTTCCTCTAAGTCCTATTTTTGCTCAAATCATGTAAATTAGGCATGTGTATTTGGAGTGATAAGGAGTTTATTCTTTTCATGCATGATTTTACAAATAAATCAAATGTAAATAAATAATAAATTAATATTCTTCAAATTACTTTATTATTTTTCACAAAATGTAAAATCAAGATAAGTACAAGTTGTAACCAATAATAGAGTAATTATTTTAATTACTTTATTATTTACTCACAATCAATTTTGCAAATGCAAAATCATGGAAATTGATAAGTTGAGTTAACTAGGCCATCTAGGGGTTTCTTGCATGATTTGAGGAATCTTGGTCAACTTCTTGGTCAAGCATATGGAGAGGTCCAAATTGAAGCTATTTTTGCTTGATTTGTGGTAGTTTAAGCCCTTATTTTTGGGGATTTTTGAGTTTGCTCGTGGATCACTTTAGAGGACTTATTTTTAGAGGCAGATAGCTGCAGTTCATTTTTTTCATGCCTCTTAGTGAGAGAAAAGCTATATATTATAAAGCAAAACTTGTTTTTTGCTAGTTATTGCCTTTTTGCTCGTTTACACTTTGGAGAGAGAAGAAGGTTTTGTAGCTCACTATTTTTGACAGTTTTATAGAGAAATCACAGCAGGTTACAGGTTCAATTTCTTTGGTTTCATGCAATTTTTCCTTTGTTCTTTGGAATCAAGTATTTACCTTTCCAGTTAATGCAAATTGTATGAAGTGATTTGATGAAGTTTTACTATGTTTAATTACCAAAACCTTTAAGCTATTGTCTCACTATTTTTTGAAGCATTAAGCATAGTGTTATTACAAGACTTAGGTTGTGTTAAGGAAAATAATCCTTTTGTGTTGTGAGAAATCCTTTTCCTTCATAAAAAGTCTATTTTCAAGCCTTCCTTAGAAATACTTTTGTGATATTTATGCCAAGATTGGATTGTGTGTCACATTTCTGAGTTCTATTGTGAACTAGATCACATATTTTCCATCCATATTAGGTGCATCACCAATTTTTATAGTTTTATTTCCTTATAGTTTCCTTCTTACCCTTTTCCAAAACAAAAAATCATAGTTTCAAAATAGAATATTTTAAGGGAACCAGCCCACAATCTGGAGGTTCAAACTCACCATAGGTCACCCACAACCTGAGTTTGTCCCCATGTTTTGAAGGATTGCAGAGTGTCACAACTTTGCATAAGGGTGCAATCCTCATCGACAACAATTCCATTAGTCACCTCCTCCTGCAACCAAATCACACAAGAAGTATCAAATTCCACATGAAACAATTCATCTTAAAAACACAAATTAGTAGCAGTCAAGTCATATTAACATCGTTTCAAAATGTTGACACAATGATGTAAATCTATGAGTCTATGGGACCATAATAATACTCTTTTCACTTAGGTCCCTAGTCCTAAGACTACAATATATTTCAATTCCTAAACTAAACCTATGCAATTTATAGGTGAAAATAAGAGGATCTTGGTTTAGAAACACCCTTGTTCTCACTCTACTCCATAATTCTATTCAAAGGTAGATTTGGTGCAATTATGTTATTCACAATCAAATTGGGTGTTTCCCATGGTAACCCCACCTAATTTTTCACTCTTTATTCCTTGACCATCTTGCCAAAACCCACTTTAATACACCTTTCATTACATCTATCCATGCAACTCTTCCATTTTCAAATTTAAATTCTTTATGTAGGATAATCTTTCCTCCAAACTACAAAATCCCTCTTAGCTTTGGTCAAATAGGATAGTCTTTTCTTTCCATATGATTGCCCTTCTTGATATGTGAATGTCTGAACTCTTGGTGATGACAATATTAGCATGATTAGGACATGGTTTAATCTAGGTAATAGTACTTTGTCTTGTTGGTTTTCCTTTCTATAATCCTTGACTATCCATTAGATGTTGAAGATTGTACGTAAGGATGTTGAAGGAACTATCTCTGTAAGTACTAAAAAGGCACATAGGCCTGCATGGAAGTTTGATAATGATATAGAGGTCCAAATCATGGCCACATAGGCATGAATTACACTCCTCTTAACAATTTAATTCTTGATGACATATGTTTTTCCCCTCGACCATCTTCTTCAACTCCTAAATCAAGTTCTTAGATCTTGCAAACTACCAAGCAAACCTTTTCAATCCTCTTCAAGAGGATCACCCAATAGACCTTCAAGGTCACTTGGGAAACCCATCCTTAAGTTGTAGGGTTACCCAAGCAACCAACCCAAGAAAAAGGAGTGACCCAGGTCTTGAAAGGGGTGACCCTATCATTTCTGGATGTGCGTAATGTCTATCAATTCCATCCTTTTTCCCTAATTTTTAGCTCATTTTTTTGAGTCTTTTTTGTGCTAACTAATGCTCCTCTAGCTTTATTTCTAATGCAAACTCTTGTTCAATCCTAATCTCTTCTAGGAAATTTCCTATTTTTCTTCTTGTTCTCTTCTAGTATTCTTTAGTTAGCTTCAATGTTCTTATTTCATTCCTATCCTTGGCAAGTTTCCCATTCTTTCTTCAACTAAATCATCCTTCTGAGCTTATCTCTTCATATTTTCCCTCACATTTCTACCTATAAATACACCTTCATTCTCCGTTGTTTACATATACACACACACATAGACTCATCAACACAAGAAGCAGGCTTCTCATATAGAACTTCAAGAGCCTTTTATTTTTTTTATTTTTCCCAAATCTTCAAAGCTTCTTTTCCCTTAGGAGGTTGTTTTCATGTATTCTTGATTCATTAAGTTATGCATAGCAGCCCCATATCATCCATATGCTCTACATAGCACTCTGTAAGCCTTTTCAAATTTTTATTACTTCTAAGCTAGATCCACTTCGTATCCCTACTCATAAAGAGGAGGACCCAATTGTTGCAAAGGAGGAGACAATTGCCAAAGGATCTATGAGGACAAAGCCTGGCACTAATGCCCTATTTCTACAAGTTCTTTATTGTGTTTGTAGTAATTAGCTTACATCTTGCCCTTAAGGAAGTAAATTGATATTTATCTTTCTCTTGGTAGTTTACAATTATTTGATTTATAAATCAAATTTATTTCCTATTTGCTTAGAGTAATTAAAAAATTTCCTTTCATAGATTAGACCTAAAATAAAAAAAACAAAAGATAAAAACATAGATCAGTTGCATTAGGAAAAGCCATATAGTTTGAATTCATATTTTGTTTTCATAGTAATCAACACATTTTAAAAATTGGAAAAAGGAATAAAAATTCTTGCATGCATTTAGTATTAGTTGCATTTAGAAATTAATTCAAAAACCCAAAAACAAGGAGAAAAGAGGAACCCTCAATTTCATCATGAGGCAAACAATGCATTCAACATTAACAAATACAACACAACAACTTCACTGTCATCCATGACACTTTTCTTCCATGTGAAGAGAGTAACCAATTTGATTCACCCCTGCCTAGCAAGCTTTTCTTGGATGAGTAGTGTTTAGGGTTAAAAGTGAAGATAATGGATTTTATTGGTTTGTGTTGATCCTCCTTTCACCACTAAACATTCAAGGACATTCAACTGAGTAGAGAACTCTACTACAGATCACTTGTCACTTGGAACATAGGGAAGATTGGAATTGTATGATTTTGTTGTTCAATTAAGCCCAATTATGCTCAAAACTCTAATTTCATGAAATCGTAAACAAACAAACAAATTATGGAAAATAATCGCACATAGAGATATCAATGACAATCAAATGATTCAAAGTTTGGTGTGCGAAAAAGTTGGGGACTAATGAGCGGGCGTCCTAGTCCAGTGCCACAGTTTTCTTCAAGATCTGGGAGTCTTGTCTGCAACCTATTCTTGTTGTTTCAGAGATTTTACAGTTGCAGGATCTAGAGGACTTATGAGCAGGTGCTTGAGTCCAGGTCCCTGTTTTCTTCTTTGATCTACAATCCTGACAGTCTGTACACTACTCTCCTGCAACTCCACTTCTTTCGCTTTTGCAACCTGTAACATGCAATCATAGAAAAGTGGGTTGGGGGTTGTGGTGTTTAGAGGCTTGCCTCAGTCAAGCCCCAGAGATACATTCAAGTCTTCTAAATACCGTTGTCAAAAAAAGAGTGTGTATCCCTGTGGGATAGAGGCAAAATCCAAATGATAAATGATAGAAAACACAATTGATATCACCTTGTAGTGAAGATCTTATGGAAGGAAGATGCTCTTCATGCCATGAGGAGATGGATGCCAAATCTGCAAATACAAACACAAAAACAACATAAATTCTACTTTGCAACACAATGAATGCCTTGAATCACTTTCACATAATCTTGTCAATCAAAATGTCCATCTAGTTTACAAATGATAACCTAATCATGCTTATATATGCAACTACAAACATTCCCACAAAGAATTTCATAATTCAAACTTACCGTGTTGGCATAGGACCTAAATAACAGTCATAAACTGACACTTTGAAATAGGTCCTAACCTAAAATAGGGCAGGACTAGGGTGCGGGCGCCCAAGTCCTCCACCCTATTTCAAGCAGGATTTATGTTAAGTGCACCCCCTGAGTCCCAATTGCCATGAAACTTCAAGGTTTTCTCATTGAGAGTCATCAAAATCATGCAAGATGCTCTAAATGCATTCTAAAGGACCCAGGAGCTAAACCTTAAGAAGAAAAAGCCCCTAAGGTTACTTTTTCTGACATAAAATTTAGCCCCCACTTTAATGTATGTATAAATGCAAAGCCAATACATGCATTAAAATACGGTCAACAAATACAACAAACATGCCAGGCACGAAGAAGACATGCCAATCACAATGAAGTCAGTAACAGGCACGCAAAACACAGAGAAGACAGTTACAGTCACACAAGACATGCAAAACACAATGAATACAATGAATGCAATGAAGACAATGATGATTTCCTTTTTCTTTTTCTCATTTATAAAATGCAGATGCAAGTACAAGGAAAGTAAACACACCACCCATAATGCAGGAGGGACTCATCGCCACCGGTCTTTAAACTGCATATGGGGCAACACACATGCAAAACAAATCTCAGAGTGCAAGAGAGACTCATTGCCACCAGTCTTTAAGACTGTACTTGAGAATAAACACACCATACAAAATAAGCATGCCATACAAATCCCAAATCATAGGAAGGACTCATCGCCACCGGTTTTTAAGACTATGCTTGGGAACAAACACGCCATACACACACACATAGAAAACGCGACAAACAAGCAATGGAGTGTTCCTATTTCTAGGTTTATCACCATCTCAAGCACATTACAGGCACACACCGACGATTGTACTTCGCCACAACAATTGCCGAAGACACGCTTAAGGGTTTGGATAGTCATAGATCCGCTCCCCACCTCCGCAAAGGGCTTTTAGAAAATGACAGGATGTGCACTCTCCTCGAGAAATACACCATCCCCACCTCTACAAAGTGCTTAAGATAAAAAGGATATATGCGATATCCCGCCTCCGCAGAGGGCTTAAATAGATTTCAAGATTCACAAACAAATCTCAGAGTGCAGGAGGGACTCATCACCACCAGTCTTTAAACTGCACTTGAGAACAAACACACTTTACTAGCATCTAAATCAGACAACTTACCTTATATATGCCCCCACCTTAAGGTGGTTGATATCGTGTATTGATATCAAGCAAGTTAACGTAGGTAGAAAACACACAAGGGAACACGAGCTCTCACAAAGCCCATGCCCCCCGGAGGTGACATGTATTTTACGATCGCCAAATGTTCCCATAAACACATTCCTGCAAGAAAAGTGTTAGCATCCATATAATCATGATAAGCAACAATGCATATGATCATTCACATAGAGAGCCTAGGTTATACTACAGATTCAGAGACTGAGTATAACGTGGGGCTATACCGCAGAAATCTCAAAACTGAGTGTAACCAAGGTGAGATTTAAAGACAAACAAAGTGCACGGAGCAACAATATTGTTATGGTTTGTAAGTACAATACGACAACATCAAGATCACATGGAGTGATTCTACTAGCCAAGCGTCAGATAATATGTATCAACCCCATCATCATGTATGGACTTGGTCCATTTATTGATTTCTTGCTAAAGAGACACTAGGTCCGTATCAGTATAATATGTTTTTCATCATTCTCCCGCTAGATAGAACCACTAGAGGAAGGGAAACAATAAATCAAGTGAGAAGAAAACAAGTGCCTTAGGGACAATCACGTAGGAGGGTGCCCCCAAGTCACCAACCGCAATGTTATGTCCATAAGACACAACACACAACAGTGAAAATAGAGGAGAAGCAATATAGAAGAATGATGATACAAATAGAAGAAGGTCACAACAGAGGTAGTCTCCTGGTATCCTAGACCTTACAAGAGAATCAAGGGTCATCCCAGGAGGCCTAAACAACACAGAACACATCATGGGGGAAACACAACACAAGAGGGAGGTCAAATACACAAGCCGGTCATGCTAACCACATAAGTGACCACCAGGGTTAGAGATACTTACCTATAGGGACAACCAAACTAAGGGTTATCATCAGGCAAATCATCATCATCTTCCCACTCCCGAATGTTAGAGAAAAGTTAGACATAAGGTACCATAGCCCAACTCTTATTCATGTCTTCAAGTTGTCCATTCTTAAGGTCTTCTTGGTTTGATTCAATGTTAGGTGAGATGTTTTCTTGTTGAGTTGCAATTCGTTGGGCATAAGCTTGTCGTCTCCTCCTCCTTGCTCTTGCTTGTCTATTTCTTTTTGTTTTTACCACTTATCTCTTGTAAGATAGTGTTTTGCTCTTCCATAGGTTTTTGTGTTTTAGAGGAGGATGCACCAGGATCAAATCTCATTTGTCAAGGTGGAATGTTTTGCTGTCGACAACTACCTCCCAATCCTTGTAAGGATGGCGGGGGAGGAACCTCAGCATAGGGTCCTTTTTCTTTTGGTCTAGGATTATCTTCAAATGTGGGTTGTTCGTCTCTTGTTGTTTCTTGAATAGAAGGACCGACCACTTGATGTAATAGTTTTGCTCAAGAAGTTAAAATCTTTTTGTGGCTCCGGTTCCACTTCAGATCTTTCCCAAAAGTAATCAAGGGTAAAGTGTTGTCTTGTAACCAAAGGTTTATACCTATTATGAGGAATAATATGCACTTGTCCATTCAAAGGAAATTTTACACAGTTATAAATTGTTGAAGGGACAACTTTCATAGCCTTTAACCATGGGTGTCCTAATTTTATGCGAAAATAGTTAGAAACGGAGACAACATCAAACAATTATTCTACAAATTTCTCAAATACAATAACCAATAAAGATATCTTCCCAAAAGTGTTTATAAAGTTTCCCTTATCTGTCTTAATCATTATGTTTGAAGGGTCATAAAAGCCTTGCACCAATCCATGTGAATAGAGGAACTCTTCCATTGCCACATTAGTCATGCAATTAGGATCAATAAGAGTTCCATCCATAGGATTTCCCATTATCTTCACAGTGAATAAATAGGTCCTTCAGTATCTCCAATTGTTCTATCATGAGGTGTAAACACAATTTCGGGTTCGGGGACCTTTCTTTTCATGTAAGGCCTAGGAGGGAACCTGTTGATGGTGGTTTTAGCATGCAGCAACGTAGGTGTGATTGTTGGTTTCACACCTCTCTTGAAAAATATCCTACCCTAGGTAAGACTACTCCAAGGATAATACAGCTAGGTCTTAGCTTGCTTGGAATCTCTCAATTAGTATGTTCTAGCTATTCCTACAAGGGGTCTTACATGCAATATGAAAATCTTTAGGTTTGGGGCAGCAAATTCACATAAACCCTATGATGATCTTCAGCTGATAGATAAGATAAGATGCTGTTGAAACTCTTAATTTGATAACTGACAGTGATTTTAAAAGAAAATGCAAAAGGTGTAGGGTTTAGAAGGGCCCTAAGTGACATTCACAATGCCAAGGTTATCTTTAGTAGACAAACATTCCAAACTTTGAACCAGCTTTTTGAGTTACCAAACTAAAATGGGTGTTACAGTGCTGCAGAAAATGATGCTATCTTCAATGGAGGTCAACAGATTTTCAGATCGCATTCATTTGTTAAATACCCAATGAGCGGTGCAACTTAACTTGTGAAATGCAATTGAACTTTAACACAAATGATCAGCCCAGATTAACTTTGCACAGCTATTTACCATCGGCAAACAACTAAAAGTATGGACTTAGAATGTTCATCAAATACTTCAGCAAACCATGAATATTATGAAAACACAACTAATCCAACTATGGGAGAGCAAGATGCAAACAATAAAACCAAAAGATAAATCAACACAAGACACAAATTCTCATATTTACTGCAGAAACTTGCTTTGTATTAGCTCAAATGGCATAGAGTCAACAATTCGGTATCAAAATCTCTCTCCCCAAAAGTGGAAATGGCAGCCCTTTATATAGAAAGCAACATACCCTAACTTTCAAATGAATGGTGGAGATTAACTCAACACCGATGGTCCAGATTACATTAATAACAGCCCACATCAATTCCCGGATTAGATTTTGTCTTTTATGAAAAAGACAAAAAATAGCCTCAGATACATTGAATCTAGTCATTTTGACTAGCCAATTCAGTATATTAGTGGAAAAGCTCATTTTAGAAGCAAGAAGAAGACAAAATTGAGTCACATGTTACCCAAGTATAGTAGATTTACAATTGTGATGAGATTGTACTATCAAAATATCATCAATACTCTTTATCCAAGTCAATTTTGTTTTCACTGGCCTGCTTGTTGTGGTAAGTCAACCAGACATCAAGTGCAGGATTAATGTCAGATGGGTCGGTGTCCTTCAAATGATGTGTCCTATAATCAAACACTTCCAGCTCCCCGTTGAATTTGTTGTATATTCTTTCAATCTCTGCCCCTGCCTTTTGAAATGCCTTGAACTCAGCCCTAAGGTCACTTGCCTAATCCAACTATTCCTCAATGCTGAGTGTGTCATTAAATATTATCTTATGTAATTTATCCTTGCTTTTCTCGACATCAAATGGGGCATAATCATCATAAGATGATTCCCTACAGTCCCTCAAGGAGTCACTGATGTCGTATATAACTGACCTCAGCGCTTCATCAGCGGGTTTGTATGCTTCCTTTATGTTCTCGAAGGTCTCTTTTCTCAAAAGTAGCTGTTGATACCATTCAACAGCCTTTGGCAGCCTATCCCCAGACAAAATTTTCTCTGTGACCAAGGTCTGAGCAGGTAATTCCCTGATACCTTTGATTCTAGGATACATATGCGAATAATATTCCTCAAAAGCATCGCACTCTTCACACAAGTCTTTCCATTTCTTATGCAAATCAACCAATTTCTGGTGAACCTGAGCAGAGGCGCTTATGGCTTCACATCCTATTTCAAAAACTTTTATCAACCAATTCTCTGCACCCTAGGACTTTGATCTTACCTCACCCAATTTCGCCATCTCATCGATGGACAAGAAAGTGGGAATTATCCTTATATCTCCTCCGACATCAACTAGCTTTATCAAAAATTGGAGACACGCCCGTAGTTCTTCATTCTGTTGTTTTAAGTCCTTCTTGGACATTTCATCTTTATCCAATTGCTCCAAAATTGATGTGATTGACCCCTTGAAATCGTCCACTCTTTGAGCACGAGTGGTTGGGCCCAAATCCACTGTAGATATGACATAATCATCAGCCCGAACTTGGTCTCTTGCCACATCAGATGGCGAGACTACTATCCTGGACCCTAATTCAGTTTTATAGATCCTTGATTGGATCTTAGCTTTTTTTTTCTTTTGAGGCTTCTGGGCTTGTGACAGGATAGCACTTAAATCAAGCTGCATTACTTCTATCTGAGGCTCTAGATATGCCATTCTGCTTTGCAGCCACTCAGGAGCAGAAGATTTGTTTAACTCAGAAGTGCCATCTTTATCGGACATAGTCAATTCTTTAGATAGTTCATGTTCAGGTTCTCCATCCTTCTGTGGACTTTTCTCTTTTTCTTTCTCTTCTTCTTGGGCCAAGTCCTTCAGATTTTCAGCCACATTCTCTTGTGCAATTCTCAAAACTTCCTCTGTTGGATCTTTGCCCAAGGGGCTATCAAATATGTCAATAATCTCTACATCAGCTGAAGCTTCGGGGAGGTTTTCATTGTTTTCTTTAGTCAATACCTCCTTTTCCTCCATAACTATTGCTTCAGATTCTTGTAACCCTAATTCCGCACATACCTTCTCAATCTCGGGCAACAGAGGCACTGCCAATGAATTAGCTGGCATTTGTGAAAGGGGGACAGCAGAAGAGATGGTGAAGGAAGGCGCACTGACCTGGGTTAGGTTGGTCAAGATAGGTAATAAGGAGGAAGAAATGGTAGTGAAGGTAAGGGAAGAGGGGGTGAAAGGATGGTGGAAATAGGAGGCAATGGTAGAGGAGTAGAAGGTGTAGATGTAGTGGAGGGGCACGAAATGGCAAGAGTGGAAGAAATAGGACTACTAGAGTCGCTGGAAGAAATTGCCAGGGAACATGAGGTGGTGGTGATGGTAGAGGTAGGAGAGGTGGCAAAAGATGCTTCTTGGGTGATGGAAGCAAAGGTCATGGGGGAAGTGGATGCAGCAGAGGAAGGAGGAATGGAAGAAAGGGTGGTAGTAGAGGTTGAGTCAGTACTTTGTGCTGGAGTTTGGGTAGTTGGAGGGAGATTAGAGTCATCTTTAGCTACAGTGGCCTCTTTGTGAACCTCTTTCACTTTTACCCTCTTAACCTTAGAGCTTTCTCCAGCTCCACTCGGCATGTCCTTTCTCTTGGAGGTTCTAGTCCTGGTCGAAGGAGGTTGATCTTTCTTTTGAGGAGACCTTGCAGATGGCTTCTTCATCTTCTTTGCTTTCTTTGCCAGAGGTGCATGTTCCTCGCTATCTGATTTCTACTTCTTAGGTTGCTCTATCTCGTCGGTGACCACTATGGGTTCATCTTCCTCCCCACCAGAGTCTTTGTCTGATTCCATTGCGGTGTAAGTCAACTAGATTCCCTATCCATTCAGTACTGCCACCTGCGCTCTGACCCAGGCCTTGCTTAGTCTGATTGGTTCCCTCATAGCCACATCTAGGGGACTTTCCTCTGCATTTGCCTAATTCGGTAAAGGGATAGGCGGGTGGTATTGTGCTTCCCATGGTCCCCTGATCATAACATTCTCATCATCCTGCAATTGGTCTGGGATTGCCATTATATGGAACCTTTTAATGAAGTCCAGAGGCATCCTCACATGTGCCTTCTTCATGATTTCGTAGTCATCAAGGTAGTTGGCCCAGAAGTCCTCAATGTACACTTTGTGGAAGAGCTTCTTGCTCACAAATCTTTCCATCACCTTGTTTGGATCAAAATGATCCCTTGCATTATAGTAGTCCAAATTCAATAGTTGAAGCTCTTTATCTGAATACTTTGTTGATGCCATAGAAGGACATGCATAGAGTCCCTTGCCAAATTTAATAGGGATTTGCACACTTGGCCTATGCAGGTGCTTAAGTTTTTTCTGCACACGGAATTAGTTGCCTTGACAGCTCTAGAAGCACTGTCTTATCATTTGGATAGCGGGGAAGTCTGTAGGCCATTCCAGTGAAGCCTTGTATTCTTATGTATGAAAATTTCTTGAATTGAATATACCATCTGCCATATCTAGCTATTTCATTCATGGCCTTGGTGGAAATTCTCAAGGCTGTATTACCTTGTAGCTTCCTAGTTATGTACATCGTGAATGCATCATTGACCCTCTTGAAATGTATCAAGGATTGTGATGAGGTCAGTTGTGGATAACATTCATATACTTTGATTTGTGTCTTCTCATCGTTACCAATCTCACCAATCTTGGACAGTCCGTCGTAGTGGTTCATTCTTGCCAATGCATAGACAACATAGGATGTCCATCTGAAGTACTTGTTCTCATTGAAGTTACTGAAGGCCTCGTGGATGTTGTCACTGATGATTTGGGCCCAGTGGAACTTGATTCCCTTCAATATCTCAAAAATTATTACAAACATCCAGTCCTAAAAGGTGGAGGCAGTTGGTAACTCGTAGATTCTGCTTAGGAAGGTTACCATATCCCTAATTTCATCATGGAAATCACTTCTGTATAACACCCTAGGGAGCTTGATGAGAGTAGATTTCTTGCTCTTGACCCACTGGTCATTTATGTACTTCCTACATCCCTCTACATCCTTATTATAGGTGGTCTTTGATCCCTGTTTGTCTAGCATTGTCACAACCTTGTCCCATGAGATGTCCAAAATTTCTGCTAGAGCAGGCGGGGTTAAGTCAGCCAGGACTTCCCCATTTGCTGTTTGGATTTGCCTGGAGATTATGTCGTATCTGTCTGAGAAGGTGGCAACCAGCTCTACACACTGAACTGAGGTAGGAAAGGTAGCAGCCTGTCCAAGTCCACTATCCCTTAGTGTTCTGGCCCTAGGAGTTGGATCCAGACCAAAGACTCTGAGTCTAAAGTCATCCAGGTCTATGTGACCTAGGTCGGTGTCCCCGACATTACTCCATCCGGAGTGGGTTTTGGTTTATGGAGGTACTCCTTTGAATTTGTACTTCATGGCTTGGGCCCGAGCAGTCATTTAATCTGCACGATCGGACCTTATAAGTGTGATACCGAGAAAACTCCCAACATAATCCTAAGTTTAGACAAATCAATATAAATCTACATTCATTACTAACATGCATCTGAAAGAAATTCAAGTCTAGTTAAAAGAACATTGCATGCAATAACACATCAAATGTTGCAAGAAATTTCATCAAGACATCATTATTAATGCACCACAACATTAATTTCATTATTCTGAACAACCTTCCCTTTGGAAAACTCAAGAAATTTGGTCATTTAGAGGGTTTTGCGCTAATTTGAGGGTTGTCTGACCCTCAACAAGAAAAGCGCTAATATTGAGGTCATCCGACCTCAGTGGGGAAATCGGGCAGGTCCAACCTCGAGTTTGGGCTTCCTTTTCATGCTTTTAAATTTTATGCGGCTTTTGGGGACGTCTGACTTGCGCAGAATTTGGAGGTCTCCAACCTCGGATGGTTTGCAAGTCGGTCGGTTGGCAATTTAGCGCAAAACAATGTAGATATGAATTCTGCTATTTCCTATGCAGAAATTAGGTCGGTCGGACTTGCGTAGTTTTTTTATAGGGTCCGACTAGGTCGGATGAGGGATAACGTGGCGCAAGTCAGACAAGGCGCTTTTTAGCACTAAATTCGAAGGAAAACTCCTGGCGGGGATTTTGGGCAGCATCGACCTTGCGGAGGGATGTGCGTCATCTGACCAAGTCGGAGACTAGGTCTTTTAGCGCAAGGTCAGAGCGACTTCTTTTTAGCACAAAACGAGTTTTGGAGTTTGCAGGACTTTCAAAGGCATCTGACCAAGTTGGAGAAAGGTATTTGAGTGTGTTGGTCGGATGAGGCTGATTTTAGCGCAAAAGGGGCTAGGCACTTTGGCGTAGGATTCTAAGTTGTCTGACCTCGAAGAGGGTTTTGACTTACAGGTCAGTTGGAGGCCGATTTAGTGTCGACTCGGTGCGCAGGAATTACAGGGCCAAAATCCCTAAATTTCTCAATTCGTTTAAGTTCATGACATCCTCCTAGGGTTTAGACTAGGGTTTCAAACTGAAAGACTCCAAAAACTCACCAAACCCTAATCCTAAAAGTATCGCAACCTGTCAATCATCCTTTGAAAAACCCTAATGGCTGACTTCGAACTTCCAACCATTTGTAAGTAAAAACTTGAGTAGCAAGGTTTAAACTCTACCTGGCAATAATGGCGGCGTGTTGTCGTCCAGGTAGGTCACGGGTTCGATTCGCAGGTCGAGTTCGCGAAGTATGAATGGAGCTCCGCAGTTTAATCCACAAACGCAATTAAAATGAAAAATTGCTAAATTTCCTAATAAACCCCAGCTAATCCACCATAAATGCGCAGGTGTACGGACTGTCAGTTGATGGTTTTGCACGGATTTTCAATTTGTCTGACCTGCAGAGGATTTTGATGAGTCAGACTAGGTCAGACAGGGTAACTTTCAATGCGAGGCCATACATTTGGTTTGCACCAGTTAGTGGGGAAATTGGGCTTGTCTGACTTGTGGGCTTTTTGCGGCTATCCGACTAGGTCGAAGGTCATTATTTTTTAGCGCAGGGTCAGACGGAGCAGATTTCAGCGCAGAAGGTAATTTCAAATGTTTAACACCCGGTCAGTCGAACAGAGTTTTAGCATAGGGTTGGACGGAGTAGATTTCAGCAATAGGTTGGACAAAGCACTTTTCAGCGCTAGGTCAGACAAAGCACTTTTCAGCGCTAGGTCAGACAAGTAGGAAATTAGCGCAAAGGTCGGTGGAAGGCCATTATAGCGCAAAAGGTCAATTCAAGGTCCTTGAAGGGAAAGTAACAATTCATCCTAGCAGATTTTGAAGTGATTTTTGAGTATCATCTTTTCACCAAGGTTAAAAATGCTCTTTGACCATACAATCACTTAGGAGATTAGAAGACCAAATGACTCTCTAGCCAAAAACAAAAGAGGGGGTCCCCATTCTTGAATGGGGCATGTGTGCAAGGCACAACAGAACCTATTGTTATTATCATGATTAGAAGCCATGTGTATAAGTTTTGAAATCAATGTAAGATCAGATTTTGAAATATTTTCAAAAGTTATGCAAAAGACAAGTGCAAAACTATGTGTAAATATGACCTAAAATGCTTGATTTTTCAACTTTTTTTAATGCAAATAAGTGAAAGAAAAGGTGTTGTAAGGAAATTGATCAAGGGAAGCAAATAATATGTATGATATCAGTCTAATAAATCAATAATATCTTTCACGACATGCTTTTGATGCAAATCTAGAGTGATGACAAGTCAAAACCTAGTGAAAATGCACTAAAATATGTAATTTTCACAAATTTTTAATGCAAAGACCCAATAAAAAGGGTGTTGTAAAGAATTTTAGGAGGTGAAGTAGATTATAACAGTAATATCAGTCACCTAAATCCATAAAATCCATCACAACACGCTTATAGTGCCAATCTAAGTCAAACCCTAGTGAAAATATAGCCAAAATATGCAATTTTTCACAAATTTTCAATGCAAGGGCCCAATAAAAAGGGTGTTGTAAAGAATTTGATGATGGGAATAAGATAATAACCCTAATAATAGCATATTAGTGTAGAAAACTCTTTTACAACATGCCTATGATGCAAATCTAGAGAGACGATAAAGCCAAAATCTAGTGAAAAAGTAAGGTTTTCAAACCCTAGGCATGAAATTTTGCAAGAAAACCACTATGATGCAACACTAAAGTTAGAAATCAGTCCTAATAATTGTTTTCAAAGGGTATTAAAATCTGAAACAAGACTTTGACTATAAACCCTAGTTGATGCAAAACTAGGTTTTTATGAAAAATGCACAATTTCAAGCAATTTTTGACAATTTGAGCATGTAAATTAATGATGAATGATGAATTTATGTATTTTAAATCAGATCTGATGATAATGACAGAAATTTATTAAAATTAAATGCCAATTAATCTAAATTATTTGAAAATGCAAGCTAAAAATGCCAATTTTTTCAAAATTTTCAATGTTTTTTGTAATTTTTCAAATGCAGTAAGATGAAAAATGATATGAATGAATGAAATGAATGTAAATCTGTAGTACAACACTCAAAAAGGTGCCAAAAATTCCAAAACATGGGTTCACCAAAATGTTTAGGGTTAAAAGTGAAGATAATGGATTTTATTGGTTTGTGTTGATCCTCCTTTCACCACTAAACATTCAAGGACATTCAACGAAGTAGAGAACTCTACTACAGATCTCCTCTCACTTGGAACATAGGGGAAGATTGGAATTGTATGATTTTGTTGTTAAATTAAGCCCAATTATGCTCAAAACTTTAATTTTGTGAAATCGTAAACAAACAGACAAATTACAGAAAAATGATCGCACACAAAGATATCAAATGATAATCAAACGTGTACCAGATTTTGAAGTTTATTGTGTGAAAAAGTTGGGGACTAATGAACAGTCGCTCTAGTCCAGTGCCACATTTTTCTTCAGGATCTAGGAGTCTTGTCTACAACTTGTTCCTGTTGTTCCAGAGATTTTACAGTTGCAGGATCCGGAGGACTAATGAGTGGATGCCCGAGTCCAAGTCCCTATTTTCTTCTTTGATCTGCAATTCTGATAGTCTGCATTGCTCTCCTACAACTCCACTTCTTTCACTTTCACAACCTGTAACCTGCAATCACAGAAAAGTGGGTTGGGGGTTGTGGTGTTTAGAGGCTTGCCTCAGTCAAGCCCTGGAGAGACATTCAAGTCTTCTGAACACTGTTGTCAGATAAAGAGTGCTTATCCCTGTGGGATAGAGGCAAAATCCAAATGATAAATTATAGAAAACACAATTGATATCATCTTGTAGTGAAGATCTCAGGGAAGGAAGATGCTCTTCATGCCATGAGGAGATGGATGCCAAATCTGCAAATACAAACACATGAACAACACAAATACTGCTCTGCAACACAATGAATGCCTTGAATCACTTTCACATAAGCTTGTAATTCAAAATGTCCATCTAGTTTACAAATGATAACCTAATCATGTTTATATATGCAACTACAAACATTCCCACTAAGAATTTTGTAATTCAAACTTACCGTGTCGGCATAGGACCTAAATAACGGTCATAAACTGACACTTTGAAATAGGTCCTGACCTAAAATAGGGCAGGACTAGGGTGCGGGTGCCCAAGTCCTCCCCCCCTATTTCAAACAAGATTTATGTTAAGTGCATCCCCTAAGTTCCAATTGCCATGAAACTTCAGGGTTTTCTCATCGGGACTCATCAAAATCATGCAAGATGCTCTAAATGCTTTCTAAAGGACTCGGGAGCTAAACCTTAAGAGGAAAAAGCCCCCAAGGTTACTTTTTTTGACATAACAAGTGGGAGTGATTTGGTTGATGCCTTTAGCAAGGGTGTAGTGTGTTTTTTCTAGAGTCTCACTCATTCATGTTATGCTTGAGTTGATTCTAAGAATCACATATTTTGGTGAACCCAACATGAAGTGTAAATCCTTCTGGATGGGATTTTCTGCATTTCCACACATTTTGAATTCATTTTTCCTTCACCTTTCATGTTCACCTCATTTATTTTGTGGTATTTCTTGCACCCCCAGAATAGGATGAAGTCATATATGGTTCAGGAACAAATCCCCTTAAACAAACATCTTAAAAATTCAAAGGGCATTTGACAAGAGCCCCACAACTTTTTGGTTTTTAACAACCCAATATATCAAGACACTATCATACAACCAAATAATCCCAACCAAAATAGAGCACGCCAAGTGTTCATTTGGTCCAAGATTCGTCAACAAGACCAACCTCTAATAAGCTATAGGAAAATAACCACCCATATAAACAATGAGGTGAGCCATCTTGAATGAAATTTATAGGAAGCTCAAGAGGCATGAGAAGCCCTCCATGTATCATATCAAGCTAAAAGATCTACAACACTTCAAATGTTGTTAGAAAACACTCATGAAGAAATAATAAATGGGGCCACTTAAACCCCAATACAAAATAATCTACCAAAAGGTGGGAAAACTTAAAGAGCACAGAAAGCCACACTTGTAGACCTTATAGCAACCTTAGTCCAATAGATCGGGACACTTAAGGCTGGAGGTGTTAGCAAACCTTGCCAAAACAAAGCTAAACAAAGACCAAGGTTGGATGAAAATCCTTCTATTGATAGAATTAAATCAAACTAGGGGGCAACTCAATTACCCCCTACTTAAATTTGCACTCTCAAAACACTGATGGTGAGGTTTTTACACCTCCTCAACAAAATCAAAACTATAACATGCAACCAATTAGCACTCATGTGACATAAAAATATGTGATTCCAGTCATAGACCAACAAATGAACCATCAACAAGTCTATCTAGTCATACCTAGATACCAAACAAACTTTCACAATCAAGCCAAAGCACAAGCCTCACCCATGGGGCTCATGTTTGTAGGAACAACCCCAGTTTCTCAAAAACCAATTCTCATAAACCTACTTAGAATACTTGAAGGAACCTCTTGATTATAAAATTCATAATATTGTATTATTGTGTCCCCTCTTAGATGTACCAAAATTCAAAGGGGATTGTAACCCAAGCTCACACATCAAGGCATAGACAACAACAGTGAGAGAACATCTATGTGGCATCAAGTGACCATTTATGGGTGTTACTGGCCACCTTCAGTGATGTTGGAGATTCTTTGTAACATCTTTGTGCCTCCCAGAATTACCTTCTTTGACCTGCCCTCTCATTTTTCCCCCTTTATTTTTACATTTTTGAATCATCTCTCTCATTCACAAGAAAACTCTAGAATCTCGTTTGCTCTCTTTTGTAACTTTGTGATAAATCTATGAAGTCTTTGCTCTAATTATGTTCATCTACAACATTCTATTTAGTTTTCTCAAGGATCCTCCATGGTTATATTTTTGTATACATTTTCATGTGAGATTTCTTGAGGGTTTTGTGGTTTCTTCATGGGGTTATTTGAGACCATTACTTGTTGGATTGTTCTTCGCCAGCTAAGCAGTTTGCACTCTTGTTTTTTAGGTGATTGAGTTTCATTTACCCTCTCTTATTGCTCTTTTATTATATAATCCATTAGCTTGTTTATTGTGGTTGTGTGGGTTACCTCCATCTCATTTTCTCTCCTCTAATCTATCACACTAGTTGTCACTCTAACTTTTGAGTAGATTAGTCTTCTTTTGCTTTTGCAAAATAGCTTGTCACTACTATTATTCCTTCTAGACACACATAAAAGGTAGCAACACACACTTTATTTTCAATATTCTCTATCTTGGTTGTCCATGGAGGTCAAAAGACCAACGTAGGGGCCTGACCTAAAGGCAAGCTCCCAAACAATCCCAACAAATTTTTCTATTCTTTGTAGGTTACGAATCTGAGTGAGGAAGCTCCATTTCTCTACGTTGGTTTTGTGAACTTTCACTCAAACCTATTTTATTTTTATTATTTATTTCCTTCATTCTACATTATATTATTCATTTCTTTTCAATACTAGCTTATTTTCATCACCTGGAGATTACTGGTGTGGTATTTTGTTCTTTGTTGTGTTGTACATGTGACTGGGAGTGTAGCAGAATTAAGTCCTTTTATTTTCGTACGATGCAGACTAAAACATGTCATACAAATGTCCCTGCAATGCGTTGGTGTCCCTGACAAAGGGCTTCTCTATTTGACACCAGGTTCTTCTATATTTATTCTTTTATGTTTTGTATCTGAAACTTCTAAATTCTATTTACAACATTTCATTTCAGTATTTTATCAACTCTTCTTTATCATTCAAGTAGTTAATATAGTTTCCATTTATATTCTTTAGCGCAAAAAGGGACTGGTAATGTTAGTTTGTTGAAAACTAGTAGGCAACAAACTAAAATAGTCCTGAGTGTAATTGTAGAGAAAAATTCCTTTGGCTCATACCTCTTAGTGGAAGTGTATTTTTCCTCTTCTACAACTAAAAATAGGTGAAAGGATATGAAAAAAACTAGAGAAAACTAAAAGAAAACAAGGGAGAATTTGGAAACAAATTTGAGGAGATAAAATTTGAACAATAGTTGGAAATGGAAAGAAAGCAAGAAGAGGATGAGTTAGCATGGAAAAATGTGAGGAAAAATGGGCTAAAAATCAAGAATAAAAGTTAGAACCAAAAGTTATTTTACACATCCAAAAATGACAAGGTCACCCCTTTCAAGAAGTGGCTCACCCCTTTTACCAGGGTTGGTCACTCAAGTGACCCTATAACTTAAGGACATGTTTCTCAACAACCCTATAGGTCAACTAGGTGACCCTATTGAAGAGGATCCGAAAGGCTTGACAAGAAGAAAGTAAGAAATGAAAACACAAAATGAAGGCTAAAAAAGGGGAGAAAAGAGTGAAAAACACTAGGACACATCACCAAGAATAAATTGTTGAGAGTTTAGGTTACATGGATATGATTAGGAACCACTTTATCATCATTGAACTGTCATGTAGGCCTATGCATGATTTTGGTACTTACAAGGTTCTATCTTTCATGTAGGCTAAATGCCCATAAAAGTTGTCATAATTATAGCGACTCTTCATAGTTACATGTTATTCTTTTGAGTTTTGCCTCCATGTTGAAGTCAAATCTATCAAAGGTAATTTTGAAGCTTTTTAGGCTCATGAGAGTACACGATATTGATCTTCATGATTCAATGGTGCATGATGGTTTTGGGGCTAGTAAGATCATAGAAATTATTAGAGGAAGTGATGTTTATCGATCTCACCACCTAGGAAAATCAAATGGATTTTATAGGTTGGTTGGTCTAACAAAAAGAGTTAGTAAGCAACAACTCTTGTAGTGGTAAAGAGAGCTTGGAAAGGCCCACACTTTTTGTCACTTTCTTACCCCTACAACCATCATACATCAATATGGTATGTAGTCTCTAAATCCTTTAATCAAATGATTTTTGGAGACTTGAGGGTGTCAGAGCTTACACTTGGGGAGAGTTTTTTGAAGGCATAAGACAACTAAGAGGGGGGGTGAATCAGTTTTATCAAAAACCTTAACTTCTTTAAACAAAAACACATTCACATTCACTTACTTTAACTCCTTAATCTGTGATGAAGATTAAACATGAATAGCAAAATCAAAACATAAACACATCAACACCATACACACATGAACACCAAATTTTTACGTGGAAAACCTTAAAAGGGAAAACCACGGTGAGTGTTAGCTCACAATATAATGTAGTAACAATACCGAATAACAAAGAGGCTCACTGCCTTAGGGGCTCACTGCCCAAATGAATGCTCACTGCAAAAAGGCTCACTGCCAAAGGGTGGCTCATTGCTAGGATGGGTGGCTCACTGCCATGAACTGATATAGTAGCATCTACAACATGCTTGAGTTCAGTTCCATTGAAGCACAATATGTCTCTCCTTCATTGCCTTTACAACACATACACACACTTTATCTTCGCATCTTCACACTCACTCACTCCAATCATGGATTCATTACATATATTTATACCAATCATCAACCTTGGAATATTCATCAAGGTTGGCAATACAAATTACAACCATTGGAACTATCTCCAAGGTCGGCATACATACAAAATTCAAATTAGGTCTGAACCTAAACAAACTTGTGGAGCAAATGAATAAAGGAAGAACACTTCACGGCTTAGCTTAGACCCAAACACATTTTTACACGCTTCCTTATGCTTCTACAATCCAAGAAACACATCCGCAAAGAATGTTAACACCCAAGTCGGCCAAACTGGTGGAAACATCAAGAATACTTAGACACATGCTTCCAAGAACTTCATTATAGCTTGCGGATCAAGCACATGCCTTCAATACATTTTGGAGACATCCACGAACAACATAGAATCACCTAGGAGCTGACAAATCCAACTACAATAGATCTCACTTGAGGACAACAAATATCACTTGAAGACATATCACAGACTATTCATAACAAACACTATCAAACTCTGCTAAAATAACCTGCTTTCCAGAGCACCAAATCACAAATCCTTTGGAATGAAGATAGCTAAGGACTTTATAAACTTAAGTCCAGAACCACAAGACCAAAATCCAAATTGCAGAGAAATGCGGAGCAAAATACTTTTTCCATGTCACATTATAAATCATGCTGTCAGGCATAGTCTTCAAATTGGTGAATAGAACTTTTGCTGCATAGTGATCTGGACCACCAAATTCTAGATTTAGCATCTTCAAACACTTCTCTAAATCATATCCAAATCTCATACTCCGGTCTTCAATACAGAGGAAATGCAGAGAAAAAACTCAGACAGTGTCCTTAACATGACAACTCAATCACTCAACAAACAACAATATCATAAGACACAGTTGGCACCAATGACAACACAAACATGACATCAATGACAACACTAGTTAGAACATACTTGCAATAGAGTTAGTAGGATCCCTATAATCTACCTAGTAAGATTGTGGATTAATGGCTTGTACAGTCCTAGAGACAAGATGGCATTGCAAGTGAAGCAGAGGTAGTGATGGCCATTGATCTTGCCATCTTAGTAGATTGAATAGATTGTGGACTTCCTAGAATGAGTCCTAATAGCAATGGATTGAGGAGATACCATTGGTTATTAATTTCTCCACCAAATGACGTATGGATCTTCAGAAGGCAATTGGAAATAAATTAAATGTAGTCATTAGGTTTGTCACATCCCAAATTTTGACTATGTTTTACTTTTTACTTGTACGCAATTAGTAGATAATTTTGCAAGAATTAATGATTTGACGTTAAGTAAAAATGTCAAGAAAAATCAATGATATCATGAGTTTATGTTTATATGAGTAGAATTTAGACATGTGATTATAAAATGTTATGATTTTATAAGGATTATGAATTGATTAACGATACACTAATCCCAGTTGGGTGATTGCAAGTTGTAACCAGGAAAACATGTTTTCACCCTCCGATACTACTTTTAAGTTTATGGTTGCTCAACTCCTATACTCCCTAACTATTTTGGAGAGTATGGAGGAGATTATTAACCAATTTTTGGAGTGGTCTTTTATGACCATCACCTCCATCAATCTGCATGCCTTTGTGGAATTCTAATAGGCTTAGATATAGCAGAAAAGGGTGAGGTTATAGAGAGAAGTCTCTATTAATCACCACAAGAGATTCTCTCAAGAAAGGGGGAGCGCAGTAGACATAGAGAGCATTGCATTAAGCTGTTCTGTGAGGGACATCGATGGAGGAAAAAAGATTGTAGCTCGTTGTAGATAGAAGGAAAAGAGACTGTTGAAGGATTCATAAACCTTGTTTACTCCTTCGATCTCAAAACAGGGTCATTCTTTTCCTAGAAAGCTTTTAATAGTTTGAGAATCTTATGTAAGTATTCAGCTCTCTAGTTACATTAATATAAGGTTGATAAACATAGAATATCACTGTGTGTATATGGTTGATAAACTTAGTATATCACTATGTGTATATGATTGATAAACTTAGTATATCACTATTTGTATATGGCCGATAAACTTAGTATATCACTGTGTGTATAAGGCCGATAAGCTTAGTATACTTCTGTGTGTATACAGCCGACAAGTATATTACTGAGTGAACATAAGGCTGAATAGCATTTACTTTCTATGTATTTTGGAAAAACTAGATAGTTCTGAATCCTATTTGTAGGTAGTGAAAGTTGTATTTGTGTTTCGTGTCAACTATGTTCCTCTATTTTTTTTCTGCACCTTTAGTAGGCCGAGATCACTGTATATTATCTATAGCATAGTAAACCTATGCAAGCTGAAAGGCCAAAGTGTCTAAGTAAATTATCTGTAGTATAGTAAATTATATAGGCCAAAAGGCCAAGTGAGATCGACATACTATCCTTAGTTTACAGTGAAGCTTTAAACTACAGAAGGCCAAAAGGCCATGTAGTTGGTGTGTATACACCAAGCGTAGTTTAAGTAAAACAAGTTAGGCCAATGGTATATATTCTTACACAGTCAATAATGTCCAAACCTGTTATGGGCCAAGCTGATGTATGAGATCATATCTCTGCTAGAAGGTCGTGGTAAGGCCAGGGTGTGATGGTATAACCATTATGAAATCAATTCAACCGATAGCTATATATATTCATATTCATAAAATTAAGAGACCGAACCATTTAAGAACTCTGTTTAAAGGTAGGAGTCAAGATGAGTAAGTTAAAAAGAGATAGATTTGTCTCTCTTAAAGACTTATGTGTATAGTTTTATTGTTTACAATCATACAATTCTGGGATAAGTTACTCACTTATTTAAAGATATATAAATGATAACGATGTAGCACATTTCACAGTTCAGGATGTTGTCTTTTCATTGATGTCAAAATATCAGGATATCAGGATGTTGCATTTCACAGTTTTCACAAGATGCAGTTGATAGGTTATGAAATCAGTGTTGAGAAGTATGCAATCAATGTTGTAAAGTTGAAATCAGAGATATGACATGGTCTTCATCACTGGCAATGTTTTTTTTCTCAGTTCAGTGATATGGTCTGCATCAGTGACAATGGTTGTTAGATCTCTCAGTTTTGATCTTTCAGTGGTCCTTCATGATAATGACATCAGTGACACATCAGTGTTGATTCTATGTGAGTTTGTTCTGACTTAGTCATTTCAGAAGATGACACTCATTGCATCAATATTGAATCAGGAGGAGGGCTTATGTCATTTAATAAAAGTTAACTTGCATCATATTAAGTTGATGACAGTGGCAGATCAGTTGAAGCCTGGTTTACAAGGTTGAGGTGTTTACATATGTGTTGAGGTGTTTACATATGTTGAGGTTTAGAAATGTAAGTGGTAAATATGTTTTTCCTTAACACTTAACTAGTTATAACCTTTGTGTTTAACACTTCTTATCCATTTCCTTATTGCCCGTCAGAAGTCTATGCACTTTATGTTTTAAACTTAAACTGACCGATAGAAGTGGTCATCGGGGCTTTAAGTGATGATATAAAGGGTATCGGGTTGTGAGTTTACCGGCCCCGTTGGTTAGGATGCCTGGTTGCCGGTTGTCGGCATTGTGTGGTCCGCGGGAAACACAAAATCAACGGTTATGTTTGAATCCACAGTTGGCGGGCACCGAAGATCTAACGGTGGGTTTTTAAATAGAAAGTTTTGGCAAACGGTCAGTTGGCCGGATTAAACTTGACGTCCTCCTTGTTGCAAAAGGCAGTAAAGCATCTATTTCTATCTTCTCTAACCGAAGATTAAGAGATTTTTGAACATAGAAATTTATGAAAAGGAAAGAGTAAGTTTTTAGAAAGTTTCTAAATAATAAGAAGATGAAAAGGCAGAAGTCTACGAAGGGATTTCATTTTTTTGTTTTATGTTTTTTTTGTTGGTAAGAGAGAAGATGAGAAGTTTGATAAGAATGAAGTTGAACAGGTTTTTGGAGTTTTTGGTTTTTTTGATTAAATTTTTTTTTTGTATATAGAGATTGTGTTTTTTTGAATGGCAGATTAGAGAGATGAGTTGCAGATGAAAGAAAATGAATGAGAATTTTTAAAGAAGTTCTTTTGGAGAGGGAATTGGTATTTAATTTTTGCAGGAATGGAGAATCATTCTTCAGGGATTTATGTTGAAATTCTTCAATGATCATGATGGAGTAATGTTTGTTCAGAGATAGTGAAAGTGACAGAGAAAGTGAAGGTGATTAAAGATTATAATTTTTCAGAGAAGAAAAATTGCTCAGTTTGCAGAGAGAGAAAGGTCAAATTGGTGAATTAGTTTGAAATGGTGTTGCAGAGGTATGAAATATATTGAAGATCAAAATTGATTGACTGTAGGAGTTGAAGACAATTAAAGGTTGATTGAAAAATTTATTTTGTTTATCTTAAAAGGGAGAAATAAGGTTTTGGTTTTTATTGAAACAGGGAAATCCCCTGAGTTATAATTTTTCATTGAATGTTGATGATGTCAGTGAGACATGCAGAGAGATAAAATTTGCCAGTGAGGCAGAATTGTAATGTCAGTGAGACATTTGTAATCTGAATTTTGTGTTAAGCCAGTGAGGCAGTTGAGTGGTTTTTATACCCCAGGAGGGTTTTCCACTCGGGAAATTTCTTGTGTCAAATTTGTGTATTGATACTCTGCATATTTACTTTGTTCCTTCTGAAGAATTCTAAATTGTGAAATTAGATTAATCAAAGGTAGCAAAAAGTTTTAAAATTGTTAACAACACTGATTCACCCCCCCTCTCAGTGTTGTGTGTATTCCTACAATTGGTATCAGAGCCTGGTACCCTGTCAAAGCTTAATCAGCTTGGGTAGATCATATTTCTGGAATACTTATCATGGCAAGTCAAGAAGGTTACTCAAATTATAAGGCACCTATGTTTGATGGCTCTAACTATGCTTTTTGGAAATTCAGGATGGAGTCATATTTGTCATCTCTGGGCTATGATGTGTATGATGCTATTGTTACTGGATATACTGCTACAAATCCTCCTAGCACAGCTGATGAGAAAAGAGCATATGAAAATAATGCTAAGGCTAAAAATGCATTATGTTGTGGTCTTACCAATGACATACTTGTAAAAATCATGGAGTGTAAAACAGCCAAGGAAATATGGGACAAATTGTCAAATATCTATCAAGGAGATGATAAAATCAAAGAAGCAAAACTGCAATCCTACAGAGCAAAATTTGAAAGTCTCAGAATGAGTGATGATGAGAAAGTGGTAGAATATCTTTTAAGGGTCCAAGAAATTGTAAATGCTATCAGAGGACTTGGTGATACACTGGAAGAGAAGACAGTTGTTACAAAAATCTTAAGGACCTTAAATCCAAAATATGAATCCAAAGTGTCTGCTGTTGAAGAAAGAGATTTAAGCAAAGTTACCTTTGATGAACTTCATGGCACTTTCACAGCCTATGAAATGAGGATTGGCAATGACATACCTTCAAGCAAAGAAGCTGCTTTCAAATCAGTCAGAAAAGAAAAGGAGATCTCTGATTCAGATGAATTGGATGATGAACAAGAAATATCTCTTGCAAGCAAGTTAAAGAAGGGATCTGTTGGTAAGTACAAAGGTAAGCTTCCATTCAAATGTTTTGAGTGTGGAAAGATTGGACACTATGCAGCTCAGTGCCCTTACAAAGATCCAGACAGTGATGAAGGTGAAAACAAGAAGCAATTCAAAAAGAAATAGTTTGTTTCTAGAAGGAAAAATAACTTCAGAAAGAAAAGAAGTCTGTTCATAAAAAATGTTGATATGACTGAAAGTGATTCAGATGATTTTCTTGATGAAAATGCACAGACTTTGTTTATGGCTATTCTAAATGAAAATGAAAAATGTGAAGAACAATCAAACAGTTGTGAAGCTGTTATTGACTTTGAAGGAGAATTGATATGTGCATTAAGTCAAGTCAAGAAACTTAAGAAGGAAATCATTGCTCAAAGAAGTCAGTTTCAAAAAGAAAATGATATCATGAATAACAAGTTAACTTGTTATGAGAAACAAATTACTGATCTAATTCTTTCTCTTGAAGAAAGTAAGAAAATTATTGATGATAAAGACAAAGAATTGAATAACAAGGACAAGGAATGTCATACACTTGAAGCTGAAATTGTTGGTCTAAGAAGAAGACTTGATATGTGCAGAAGCAGTGATAAATTAGATGATCTTCTTGATAGACAAAAAGGATTCAAAGATAAATCAGGTCTTGGATTTGAAGAGGGACAGTGTTCTTAAAAGGCTAGTATAAAAGGAAAATCAATCATAAGGACAACAAACTACAACAGAAGTGATACTTTCAGGTATAATGCTCACTTTACTGGATATTGTTTTTGCTGCAACAGGTTTGGACACAAAGTCAGTGAATGTAGATTTGGAATCAGAAGAGAAATGCATCCATTCATGTTCTTAAGAAGTTTGAAGTGCTACAATTGTAAAAATTTTGGGCATATTGCAAAATTCTGTAGACCTTCATTGCAAATGCAGCAAACAACAAGAAATACTGTCTCAGGTTTGTCTTCTTTGGATTCTGAAAAGAAATTGCTTGTTTGGAAACCTAAGGTAATCAATAAGAGCTTAGATGTTATGATTGCACAAGCTGCTTTTCATGCCAAAAGAAAGGAACAGTGGGTGATTGACAGTGGTTGCTCCAACCACATGACAGGGGACAAAGATAAGTTTGTTAAGTTTGAAGACATTAATGAAGGCTCTGTTATGTTTGGAAATAATGATTGTATTATGATCAGAGGCAAAGGTACAATTCTTCTTGATGATGAAACACCACTAAATGATGTGTATTTTGTAGAAGGACTGAAGCACAACCTGTTAAGTGTCAGTCAAATATGTGACAATGGTTTTAATGTGGTTTTTGATGCACATGGATGTAAGATTAAAAAGAAATCAGGTAAAGTTATTGCAGCAGGTCTAAGGACTAGTGGTAACATCTACAATCTTCATAACTCAGAAACTAAAAGTGTTGATAGTCATATCTGTTTCATGGGTCAAATTGAGGAAAGCTGGTTATGGCACAGAAGACTTGGTCATGTGAATTTTGACAATCTTGTGAGAATTAGCAAGAATCACAATGTCAGAAATATGCCTCATATTTCAAAACCAAGTAATACTATATGCAAAGAGTGTCAGCTGGGTAAGCAAACCAAAGTCAGTTTCAAGCCTAAGGAGTATTTTACTTCAAAACCTCTGCAGCTGGTACATTCAGATTTGTGTGGTCCTACAAGGACTAAAGCTCTGGGAGGAGAAAAGTATTTTATGCTTTTCATTGATGATTTTTCAAGAATGACATGGGTAACATTCTTAAGGCATAAATCAGAGGCATTTGATAGATTCAAAATCTTCAAGAAGATGGTTGAAAAGGAATCTGATTTCAAGCTAAAATGTCTAAGGTCAGACAATGGAGGAGAGTACACTTCAAAGGAATTTGAGAAGTATTGTGAAAAACATGGGATAAGAAGGCAATTCTCCACTCCTAGAACTCCACAGCAAAATGGAGTAGCTGAAAGGAAAAACAGGACTGTAAAAGAAATGGCAAGAACTTTACTACATGATGCAAATCTGCCTAATGTCTATTGGAGAGAAGCTGTTCATACAGCTGTATATACTCTGAACAGAGTTCAATTAAGGGTAAAGTCAAATTATACTCCTTATGAACTGTGGTATGGTAAGTCAGCTAATGTTGGGTATTTCAAAATTTTTGGAAGTAAGTGTTACATCAAGAAAGATAATGATAGCTTATGTGGTTTTGAGTCTAGATGTGATGAAGGCATTTTTCTTGGTTATTCTACACATAGCAAGGCATATAAATGTTTTAACAATAGGCTCAAAAGAATAATTGAAAGTACTAATGTTAAGGTGGATGAGGATTTGCAGCCCTGTATGCAGTTAATTCATGACATTGAAGTTGATCATCATTCACAAAAGGAAGAAGAAATTCAGGAAGAGGAAGAAGATCCTGAAAAATCTGTTGATGTCAAGACAAAGACTCTTTCAAAGGCATTTCAAAGAGATCATCCTCATGAGTTGATTATTGGGGATAAGGACAGTGGTGTTTTAACAAGAAGAGGAAAGCAAGCTGCTGCACATAATCAAGCACATGTGTGTTTGATATCTGAAATGGAACCAAAGAATTATGTTGAGGCCAGCAAAGATGAAGCATGGGTTAATGCAATGGAAGAGGAGTTAAGCCAAATAGAAAAGAACAAAACATGGGAACTTGTTCCAAGACCAGAAGGTAAGAATGTCATTGGATCAAAATGGGTGTTTAGGAATAAGCTTGATGATAAAGGTAAAGTTGTTAGAAATAAAGCCAGACTGGTTTGCAAAGGGTATTCACAAATTGAAGGTATTGACTTTGAAGAAACATTTGCTCCTGTTGCTAGATTAGAAGCTATAAGGATGTTTTTAGCTTTTTCAGTTTATAAAAATTTCAAAGTTTACCAAATGGATGTAAAATCAGCATTTCTAAATGGAAATCTTGAAGAAGAAGTCTACATGGAACAACCAGAAGGTTTTGTGAATAAAGATAATTCAGATCATGTTTACAGGTTGAAAAAGGCTTTATATGGTTTAAAGCAAGCTCCAAGGGCTTGGTATTATAGACTGGATAAGTTTTTGCAGGAACAGGGGTTCACAAAAGGAGGTGTGGATAGTAATTTATACTATTTAATCAAAGGTGAGGATATTCTGGTTGTTGAAATTTATGTAGATGATATCATTTTTGGTAGTAACAATGATGATATGAGTCACTCATTTCCTAACATCATGAAATCAGAATTTGAAATGTCTATGTTGGGAGAATTGTCCTTCTTTCTTGGTCTTCAGGTATCTCAGCTTGAAAAGGGAATATTCATCTCACAAAATAAATATGCCAAAGAGATGTTAAAGAGGTTTCAAATGGATGACTGCAAACCTTTGGGTACTCCTATGGAGACAGGGCATAAGCTAAGTAAAAATGATGAATCACCTGAAGTAGAACAATCTCTGTATAGATCTATGATTGGGAGTCTTTTATATCTCACTGCTTCTAGGCCTGATATTATGCAGGCTGTTTGTTTGGTTGCTAGATTTCAAGCTTGTCCTAAACAATCACATTTGAATGCTGTTAAGAGAATCTTTAGATATATTAAGGGTACAATTGATTTTGGTTTATGGTATCCTAGACACAATGATTTTACACTTCTTGCTTATACAGATGCAGATTGGGCAGGGTGTCCTGATGACAGAAAAAGCACAAGTGGGGCAGCTTTCTTTCTGGGTGGCAGATTGGTTGCATGGCAGAGTAAGAAACAAGATTGTGTTTCTCTATCTACAGCTGAAGCTGAGTACATTGCTGCTTCATCATGTTGTACACAGGTACTTTGGATGGTACAATCACTTCTTGATATTAAGGTTGAGGTTAAAAAGCCTGTGTCTATTCTTTGTGATAACACAAGTTCAATCAATATGTCAAAGAATCCTATAATGCATTCAAGAACTAAGCACATTGCTATCAGATATCATTTTCTAAGGGAAAAGGTGATTGAAAATGAAGTTGCTTTGGAATATGTGCATACTAGTGATCAGTTGGCTGACATCTTCACAAAGCCTTTGCCAAAGGAGACATTTGAAACTCTGAGACAGAGACTGGGAGTTCTGTCTCTTGCCTCTCTTCAGTAAGTTACAGAGATATCAGATTCAGGGGGAGTTTGTTTTCTAGATTATTTTAATGTCCTGAATCTCATTTGTACATAGCCTGTATATAGTTTTTGTACATATTTTTGTGGTTGGTAGTGTTATAGTATTGTACATTTGATCAGTTTGAAGTAAAGTGTTGGTTTTGACAAAAAAAAAAATTCAGAGGATTGTATTTACAAGAACAGGAATCTATTGATTGTGGTGTTATTTTTTTTTGCCTTTGACATTTTTATGTCAAAAAGGGGGAGAAATCAGTTATGGTTTTGCCATCAATGTCAAAGACAAAGGGGGAGTTTTGTAGCACATTTCACAGTTCAGGATGTTGTCTTTTCATTGATGTCAAAATATCAGGATATCAGGATGTTGCATTTCACAGTTTTCACAAGATGCAGTTGATAGGTTATGAAATCAGTGTTGAGAAGTATGCAATCAATGTTGTAAAGTTGAAATCAGAGATATGACATGGTCTTCATCACTGGCAATGTTTTTTTTCTCAGTTCAGTGATATGGTCTGCATCAGTGACAATGGTTGTTAGATCTCTCAGTTTTGATCTTTCAGTGGTCCTTCATGATAATGACATCAGTGACACATCAGTGTTGATTCTATGTGAGTTTGTTCTGACTTAGTCATTTCAGAAGATGACACTCATTGCATCAATATTGAATCAGGAGGAGGGCTTATGTCATTTAATAAAAGTTAACTTGCATCATATTAAGTTGATGACAGTGGCAGATCAGTTGAAGCCTGGTTTACAAGGTTGAGGTGTTTACATATGTGTTGAGGTGTTTACATATGTTGAGGTTTAGAAATGTAAGTGGTAAATATGTTTTTCCTTAACACTTAACTAGTTATAACCTTTGTGTTTAACACTTCTTATCCATTTCCTTATTGCCCGTCAGAAGTCTATGCACTTTATGTTTTAAACTTAAACTGACCGATAGAAGTGGTCATCGGGGCTTTAAGTGATGATATAAAGGGTATCGGGTCGTGAGTTTACCGGCCCCGTTGGTTAGGATGCCCGGTTGCCGGTTGTCGGCATTGTGTGGTCCGCGGGAAACACAAAATCAACGGTTATGTTTGAATCCACAGTTGGCGGGCACCGAAGATCTAACGGTGGGTTTTTAAATAGAAAGTTTTGGCAAACGGTCAGTTGGCCGGATTAAACTTGACGTCCTCCTTGTTGCAAAAGGCAGTAAAGCATCTATTTCTATCTTCTCTAACCGAAGATTAAGAGATTTTTGAACATAGAAATTTATGAAAAGGAAAGAGTAAGTTTTTAGAAAGTTTCTAAATAATAAGAAGATGAAAAGGCAGAAGTCTACGAAGGGATTTCATTTTTTTGTTTTATGTTTTTTTTGTTGGTAAGAGAGAAGATGAGAAGTTTGATAAGAATGAAGTTGAACAGGTTTTTGGAGTTTTTGGTTTTTTTGATTAAAATTTTTTTTTGTATATAGAGATTGTGTTTTTTTGAATGGCAGATTAGAGAGATGAGTTGCAGATGAAAGAAAATGAATGAGAATTTTTAAAGAAGTTCTTTTGGAGAGGGAATTGGTATTTAATTTTTGCAGGAATGGAGAATCATTCTTCAGGGATTTATGTTGAAATTCTTCAATGATCATGATGGAGTAATGTTTGTTCAGAGATAGTGAAAGTGACAGAGAAAGTGAAGGTGATTAAAGATTATAATTTTTCAGAGAAGAAAAATTGCTCAGTTTGCAGAGAGAGAAAGGTCAAATTGGTGAATTAGTTTGAAATGGTGTTGCAGAGGTATGAAATATATTGAAGATCAAAATTGATTGACTGTAGGAGTTGAAGACAATTAAAGGTTGATTGAAAAATTTATTTTGTTTATCTTAAAAGGGAGAAATAAGGTTTTGGTTTTTATTGAAACAGGGAAATCCCCTGAGTTATAATTTTTCATTGAATGTTGATGATGTCAGTGAGACATGCAGAGAGATAAAATTTGCCAGTGAGGCAGAATTGTAATGTCAGTGAGACATTTGTAATCTGAATTTTGTGTTAAGCCAGTGAGGCAGTTGAGTGGTTTTTATACCCCAGGAGGGTTTTCCACTCGGGAAATTTCTTGTGTCAAATTTGTGTATTGATACTCTGCATATTTACTTTGTTCCTTCTGAAGAATTCTAAATTGTGAAATTAGATTAATCAAAGGTAGCAAAAAGTTTTAAAATTGTTAACAACACTGATTCACCCCCCCTCTCAGTGTTGTGTGTATTCCTACAAACGACATCATTAGAAACACAGAAGGTTAGTGATATAGTTTCACATAAGCATTTATAATGATGATAAGTATTATCATTATATTCAAAAGAAGTTATTTGTGAGATCACAACCTATTCCTTTTAGAGAGTCGGTGGACTTGAGAAGGCCAAGAGGTCGATAATAATAATATTTTAGACTCAAACTTATCTAGGTGAAAGATTGAATAAGTCAAGAGTTTAGTTATGAAAATGATAACATTTTATATGAAGAGGGTAAACCTCGTGTGCGATGTCTTTTCATGTTACATGAAATGTAAATTCAAACAATGTCCAAGAGGTCAAGAGTAGACTAGTGGATTATTATAACCTATTATCTTTGGAAAATAAGAGTATTTGACATTACAACATATTGGGTTAGAAAAGTTAAAACCCTAAAATCAACCTAGAATGGGTTTAGGAAACTTAAAAAAAATTCTTAAGTCGGTGATGACAATGATTTAGTCTATTGTATATTGTGGTTGACAATGAATAGTCGAGAAACCATAGATCAAGACATGTATGATTTAGGAAGAGTTTATGATAGCACTTATGTTAAATTAATGACTTCTCGACAAAGTCATAAACTTGATATATTTCATAAGAGTGCTCAATTTTGGGTCAGTGAGTAGAGTGACAGGAAGTCATAGACCCTAGTATTTGCAAGTATGGAAAGAGGGACTTTCTGAAAAGTCAATGTCACCTTAACCCTTATATTATGTTTATCCTAGATTAAGGATTAATTCCAAGTCAAATTGACTAGGATTTGAATTTAGTCAAGACATTTTATGTCTAGAGTTACTAGCCAAATAAGTCAAATTGTAGGATGAAGTAGTTCCCAAGTTGAGTTAGAGGTGTGTGAACACACAACTATGTTATTGCAAACGTCTATTTATATAAAAACTTGGCCAAAGTGATGCATTTGTCTCTGCATGCATTAGTCAGTTCACCATGTCTAGATTGTGTGACCTATCAGAATGATCATACCTAGCTAGAAGATTGTCTAGAGTTGTATGGTCAATTGAGTTACGTAGGACACAACACTAGAACTCAGATGGCAACCTGTTGGTTCCTTATTTCTATACTCTTCGTGAAGGGTAGGGCCACTTCCAGGAAGGAAGGTGTGTGGGGGACTGTCGGTCTATGGTTGGAGGTAACGCACTCGGATGATGTTCTCCCTCTGTAGCAGAAGACTCACCGAGACTTGGGAGACAGACACCAAGATTCCAGATGTAGTGTACTTCATGATTGACTTATGATTTTCAAAACTGATGTAAACTTATTCATATTGCCAAGTGCAACTTATTTGTAAATGAAAGTGAAATATTTTCACTATGATATATCTTTGAATATATATTGTATTTCAAGGTTGAAACATATTAAAAAATATATATGCTTTTATTTCCATGTAATTATGCAAATGATTTAAAAAAAATGTATTCATGTTTAACATGTTCATTTACTTTTTAGTAAACTTTGTGAGTAATTCCAAGTAATATGAGATGGTCTGTTACAAGGTTGCAAAGATATGCAAGACAAAGCACACATCGCACATTCGTGGCTTTTAAACACTCCCCTACAAATTATGAGCATGCAACTACCTAGAAATTGGTCTAGTCATGAATTCTTAAGGTTGTATGTGTAGAATGAGGATATTTTGTAGTTTTAAAAAATCTTGGATCCCATGCATCTCTACAAGACAATCCTGTGTGATGAGCGAGCATTTATTTTCATTGTTGTCCTTAGTTTTCATCCCTCTACTTCTTTATAAATATGAGCCTTAGGGCTCCTTTTGAAACGAGATTTAGTCTTTGTAAACTTGTGCTTAAGAGGCCTTGTGTATGAACTTATTTCTTAATTCTTTCTTTAAGCTTAGAGTGGCCTTGTTCATGTGTCTAAAACTTCTATCTTTTTATGAAATGTAACTGTGCAGACATGGCATATTTAATAAATGAGAAGTTGTGATTGCCCCTGCCCGCCTTCACGTTTGTTATGAATGAATGGTTGTCTTTTACATATTCATGATCATGTTATATTTAGTTTATGTTGACTATTGAATGTTGTGCAATATACTCTGAGAAATTAGTAGGGAATCTATTTTGGCACATTGCCTTCCTATTTATTTCAACTTCTGCTCTCAATATTTCATATCCCTTTTCTTTGTTAAGTTAGAATAGTTAGAATAGATAAGGAACCGACCTTCTCTCTTACATCTCAAGGTCCCATACCTACAAGATTTTTCATATTGATGCTCTTTACATGACATAGGTATTAAGCACATTTGATACAACAACTAATGTTGTGATATCTAAATATCAACACTAGTTATACACACATCATCATCTTCCATTTCCATTGACTGAATTTCATAGACATTTAAACAGCTAGCATGTTGTGGTGTAAACTATGCAAAAAGTTTCAACTAGTGATTTCTTGTTTTCAACCTAAATATCTCTACTAACTCTGCTCTAAAAACACAATAAATAGAGGTGACTTTTGGTTGACTTTATTTCAACTAATGTCATATAAATAAAGATAAATTTTGGTCAACTTTATTCCAACTAATGTCAAAATTATAAGTGCCAAATTTATCCTGGATTACATCAACGGCTCCATTTCCTCCACATCAACTAAAACCTTTCCTTGTCCATACATATCTAGAAAACCAGTCCATCACTATTGAGTTACAATCAATCAAGATTGTGTCCACTAACAACCTTCTAGGATCCATTTCCAATGTCACAGCTCCAAAGCCGAAGAAGTCCCACTGTCACACACTCTGCTGCCACATACCCAAATGCCCAAAAATTGCCCTGCCCTACTCTGATCACTAATAACAATCAAGCACCTAGGAATGTCATAATGAGTGCTTTGAGATCTTTCCAGTCGCAAAAACTTTCATAATATAAAAGCAACTAGAACATTCAAAGCACCAGATAAGTTTCATTGCATTTGATTCCCGTCCAGTCAATACCAAAGCAAGGATCAGACACCCAACTTTTGATGTCAAAAACCACTCCTTTGTACATGCTTCTGAAGCCTCCTTTTGTGGCGGGGGAACAAATCCCATAGATCTTCATCCTCCTCCTTCTCCGGACTTGCTTATTTGCTAGCATTGGATTTTCTGCTTCTGTTGAAACCGCCTACGGTGAACAAGTGTTCCCAAGACTGGTACCTCGCTTCCCTTTCCTGGTCTTGGACATGTGGAAATTTCCCCCACATGGAGAAACTCAGATTTGGTTAAACTTCCAGAGGAAACAGAGGAGAAAATAAAATTGGGATTGCTGCTTCCCGCCCCTGGTATATGAGGTTGTGGTTGGCAAGGAACATTAGAGAGGTTTCTTAGATTCTTTCTTTTGTCGGAGCATCGACAGGTCAAGTTTGTTTTTTTCCTTTGGGCAACATCCACATAGGAAACTTGAAACGCAACAAGGTCCCACAACTTATTGAAATCTTACGTCTACAACAAGAGACTCGTTCTAACCGACTTTAGAATTCTAATCTAGATAGGAAACCTAAGACGATAGACATTTAAAATTATTAAATATCTACTGACAGACCCATTTTGTAATCAGTAGTTGTTTTAATATATATATTTTTGGTTTTTAGGTTAAAAATTTATTAAATGTCTGATAAAAGTTTTAAAAAAATGAAAAACAATGTTAAAGACATAATGATATTTTATGTTGGTGTCAACCACCGAGCCCAAGATCACAACCTCAAATAAATCTTCACAGAAAAGGAGAGAAGCACTATGTTATTTCACCAGAGATGAAAATATATTATGAGATGATTTTACATAATGTACAATAGTGCCTTATAAAGGCAAGAAAATGTGTGACGGGTGAGAAAACTACCCAACAGGGAAAAAACCTCCCGAATAACTAAATGCATCTAACTATGCACCTAAATAATAATATTTGCCTAAGTAAAACTTAAGCGTAAATGCAATTTACTCTAACATTTTATTTACAAATAGTTTTTTTATGGGTATATGTTCAAAATTTTTAATTACGAAGAAGATGACTATAATAATAAAATGTGATTTTTCAAGTTTTAATTTATTTGATTCTTAAATTGTTGTAGGCTAATTTTAAACCTAATAAGATCTTTTAAATATTTAATAATAAGTTGTAAAATAGCACTTGCATTCTTAGAGGTGTAATGGGTGTATTGATAGGGAAGTCTATTTAAATAATGGTTGTTGTTTTTGTATAGGAGAAATAGATGTAGTCACGTAGGCACCTTCCCTACATTTTATCTTGATCGTGACACTCATTTCAAAGCTAAGACTATATCTTTTGTCCCTTGGATTCCTCTAGCTTTATGTTTGTTGTGATATAGGTGAAATAATATTATGAATCTAGAAAAAATGATAATTTAAAGTTTTATCATCACTTGTTAGTGGCCCCACGTGATTGCATGGACTGTGAGAGTCATTGATTGACTTAAGCTTCTAGGATCACCTGCAAAACCTAGGATTACCTTCTACAAAAGAAAAAAAAGCACAGAGGATAAATTTGCACAATATTGGATGCAATAATAAAATTGAATTAATTAATTACATGTGACATCTTGCTCTTATAATTGCAAGATAAGAAAACCCTAAGTGCTTTAAAAAGCCCTAAGTAAACTTAATAAAGTGTATTTAAATATTTAATTATACCAACACCCCCCTTATGCAACTTAGAGAGAATGAAAAACATGCAAATAATACAAGGATGGATCCCGGCTATAAGGCCATATTAGGTACCCATGTGCAAACAGTCTCTCACAAATGGAGAAAAGGAGAAAAACCCAGTGGGAGAAAACTCCTCTCCAAAAGAGAGAAAACAATCAAAGGAAGGACTCAAGCCTCTACAAAAGATGTCCCAAAAGATTAGGAATATCAAGATGAACATAAAGAACTCCACTGAAGCATGAAGACGCTACAAATAATTTTTGAAGAACTGTTGTACTAGAAATCTCCATTGAAATAGGATGAAGATCAAGATTAAAGAGGTACAAATCTGTATGAGTGACCCCTAAGATACACTACTTAAACATAATGTACAAATGGCATGCAATGCAATCTGATAGTCGAAGATATAGATGGCACACACAAGGTACCAATGGTCTCAAGAATACTAATCAACCTATGAAGGTTGCCTCCATGGTGAAACTAAGGAAGCATTAGCATAAGTAATAATAGTATGATACCCCCCATAATGCTGACAAGGGAGAGGTATGGTAGATCCACTGAAAATGCATGAAGGAGACATAGTTCTAGCAACATCAAAAGATGCACATATGAAGTACCTACACATAATAAAGGGTGGAAACACAAGGCACACACACATGAAAGTACACAAGGTTGTGATTGTAGACATATGGTGCACACAACAACCCCCCATGACACTTTATAATATAATGTGAGTATAATAATGACACAACATGATGTGCAAGATCCCCATACTATAATATGTGGCACTTTATTTTAGTGCAAATGTTACAAATCAAATAGTGCTTATAATAGGAGCTTACACTGTCCAAATATCACCACATGCTGAAAATATAATTCTCCAATAGAAAGAGAGGAATTTATGGCACCACAATAAAGTACACAGAAAAACATGCACTTTAAAAAAAAGGGGACCCAAAAAGGAGTCCGTGCACCCAAGATATGGCTTGTCAAAGTCCCCAAAATGAGAACTGCACAACAACAACACTAAGAAAATAGAAATTTGGAAAAAAAATAGAAACACAAATTGAAAACCATCTGCACCACTGCGAAGATCATGAAATTCTACCCCATTTCAAAAAAAATTGCACTACAAAAGACCTCCTTATGGCTAAGATATCATCACTTGAAGATCAAATGCAAAAGTGAAATTACCAACAATGAGGGGTAGATTTGGCAAAAAAACCACCTTCACCAAATTTGGCAAAATTGTCACCAAAAATAGAGGTCTGCCAACTTTAGAAACCCTGCCAAACTAGTTAGTTGTAGCCAATGAAAAACTCCACCAGATAGATGTAGAGTTCCTCCAAATTTGATAAAATGGTCAAATCCACTTCTAAAATAGAGGTTCTGCTGAATAAGCCACCAAGGGGTACACGTAACGAGGCTGGGGGATCTCCAAAAAAGAGCATAGATAATAGTTTGGAATGTTTTATTTTAAATAAAAAATATTAAAAATAAATATTTGAAAGGGGTCTACATCCCCAAAGGGGTGCAAAACCCTAAGGGACCACAACCCCTATGAGCCACGGGGACCGAGGGGACTGCGAGAGCCCTACAACAGGTATAGGGGCCTACACAGGCACCCTGTTCCCCGCACATATTTTTTTCAAAATTTTTTTGATTTAAAAGTTTTATTTAACAATTAAAGAACCTGTAATATTTTTCCAATATGATTTTTAAAAAAAAATTATAATGCAGGAAAAATTAAATATTTTTTGAAACATAGTCACCTCGATATGCGTGCTAGGGAGGTTGTACGACTTCCCTAGTAAAATATTTTTTCCCTAGATGATCCTAAGGCCGATTTCAATGATTTGACAATTGATCCTAAGGTTTTTGGGCCTTCTGAGCGTGATGGTAGGGTTGGATTTGACCCAAAATGCTCTGAAAATTAGCTTTCCTCAAGATCCCAAAAGAAATCAACCACTTCAAACCCTTGCAGATCTTGCCTCCGGAGCTCAAATCGAGCCAAATAAAAGTCTAATCTGACTATTTTGATTGCTTTGAATCCAATAAGAGGCTTTGTTTCACACAGAAATACACCTAGCAAATGGATCTTGCCTAATTTTTCTCTGAATTTGAGAAGGGGCTTGCAAATTTGGTGCTCGAATACCATGTGAGAGTCATTGATTGACTCAATCTACCAAAATCACCTACAAAACCTAGGATTGCCTTTTACAAGAGAAAAAAATGCACAAAGGATAAATTTGCACACTATTGGATGCAATAATAAAATTGGATTAATTAATTACATATGACATCTTGTTTTTATAATTGCAAGAAAAGAAAACCCTAAGTGCTTTAAAAAGCCCTAAGTAAACTTAATAAAGTGTAAGTTTAAATATTTAATTACACCAACATGGACCATGCTTTATGGGACATGAAAAGGGCATTTAAAAAATCATTAATTTTTCCCTTTTAAGACTATAAGAAACAGCCTACTTTATCATTATTATTTTTTGGCATTTTATGGATGGATAAGGCTTAGAAAAATGTTATCCTATCATGAATAAGGGTCTACATCAACATGTGTACAGAGGGGAAGCCTTATTGCATAAGAAAAAGTATTAATTTTATTGATTTTTCTATTTTAGAATTGCTTTTCCTTATGAACAACCATTCAAAAGATCATTTCCAATGCCCAAACTCCAAGTTTTGACCTCAAACATGTGAGGGAAGGTGTATAAATCCTTATATCATTTATGTTGTGAGATTATAATATGCTTTGAATATGATTCTTTGGCGTGGAAAAGGAGAAAGCTATTGTTTTTTGACTTTGTGACAACCACAATCATGGTAAAAGTGTAAATTCATCATGGATTTCATTATTTTCAAACCCAAATCAAACTAATACTAGGTTTCAAAGATGAATTTATGGATGGTGAATTGGATCAAGGGTTTTTATTAGGTGTTCTTCGCCAAAATAAAATTGAAATGGTTCCAAATAAGACCTGGGCTTTGGTTGCCAATGGTAACTCACCAAACCCTAACGTCAAACTTGTTTGAAGAGTATTTTTTGATATTCATGGTCATGTTTAGATCTAATACATATTTTGATGTTGTGTGGGTTTTCGTTATGTTTCTAGGCATAGGGCAACCATGGACACTAGTTGCAAACAATCCTTCAAGGAGACAATTTATTATGGAGGCATGGATGGATACTAAGCAAAATCTTTTATAAGAAGAAAGAGATCCTGGTCATAAGATCCATGGGGTTTTCATAAGATCAATGATTAAGATGTATGTTTTAGACCTTCAGAGATCACTATCAAAGCATGGGCAATCATGTAACAGTCAGTAGGGTTGTCATAACAATCCCTAAGACTATTACACATTCTAGTTATGTTAGCCAATATGCATACGAAGTCAAGGAGCTCTCATAGATGGTGAATGTTGACATTGCTTAAATTAATCATTAGGATTTGTGTTCTTTTGCAAGATCATGTTAAGTTTTGATGATATCTCAACGATCTTGTTGTGAGGCATTAGAGAGGACAGTCAAGAAATGTGATAATGGATGTCCATTCATTGCATGAGAAATAGTAGTAAGAAATGTTATGATAGTCATAAAGAAGGTATCATTTGAAATGCTTATGACAATATTTGGGGACCAAGGAATAAATGGATGAAAAGAGGTAAATTATATCACCCCTGATGCCTTAAACTCCACCATATCATGCACCTAAAATTTTGTTCTAGGAGACTATACAGTCATGTTGGAGAGGGCAGCTACACATTGTAAACATTGCCAAGGTTAGTAATAATTGTCATAGGGATACAAGCATGCAATGAGGATGGAAAGAATGATGAGTGGATTGGTATAGAAGGCAAAGCTTCTTATGTCTTGATGAAACAAGGAGAAGTGAAAAGGTAGTTAACTGTTAAATAAAAAATACTATCAAACAACAATCATGATTGTCCTAATAGTCAATAGAATAAGTCCCAACACCTTAGGACAGCTTTGATCAACTTTTGATTTTAATTGCACTCACAATAGTGAACCTAAAGAATGTGATTAGATGATGGTGGTTTGAAGATGAAATCTAAAAATGATGAAAAATTTGTGAATTTCCTAATGGCGACAAATTTGGCAAAAGTGCAAATTGATTGACTTGATGTATTTTGATATTTCTTGATTTGAATTGATTCGATTATGAGGAATTTGATGCTCTTATTGTTTTCTTGTAGTTATAGGAGGCTATAAATGCTAGCATGATGTGTATCATTGATGTCAAAAGGTCAGTACAGAGTGATGTGGGAGTTGGACAATGGTGTGTTGGTTGATATGATTCCAGGACATGCATTTAGTAAGTTGTCAGGTGTTCAATGATCAAGCTTGTGCATTATAGTGATAGTGATCAAAGGTGAGCATCTGGATGCATGCCATTGAGACTAGATTGTCATCAGTTTATATTGGCATGTCATGTGACAGGTACTCAAAGCTGATCAAAGAAGTTTGTCATGCACAGTAATAAAAGTGGTGTTGAGTGATCACAAGTTAAGTTGGTATGTATCAAGTGCATTAAATGGTCAATCATGTTCATGCTTCAAGATCTTTTCAAAGTCTTGATGCAAAAGCCATTGATGCATGATGTTGAATGCAATGGTGATGATGCTACAAGATATGCAGTGCCTTGTACAAGTTTGCAAGGTTTGTTCCATCATGACAGAGTTGCTTGATGAGTTGGTTTCTACATGCCCTCAGTTAGATTAGACTGTCAGAGTGATGACAGGAGATCATGTTGTGATTAGTTTTCTTGATGATGTGCTTAGGTGGATTTTATTGGATGCAATGATGCAGTGTCTCATCTCATAAAGTTTCTTTTGACATGGTTTGCATTTTGCTAGGAGGTCTGCATGATGTCTTGTGTGTTGACTCAACTTTTGTTAAATGCTCAATGTTGATATCATCCTCAAAGAGATATGTCTAGCTCTGATTTGTTTCTTCCTTCACAAGAGGTCTCTGCACCATCTTGTTATAGCCTGTTCAGATTTCATGGAAGTTGTATATTTAGAGTTTGTCTTTTTCTACATGTTTACTGTATAAGACCTAATTCCTAATTTCTCTAAAGCCTAAATCTTAAGTAGACCCTAAAACCCTAAATGCTTTCTTCATTGTGTTATCTCTCTGTAGTAGTGTCAAGAGTGGTTCATATCAATGTAGATTTAATGCCTAACATTCCTAAACTCTCAATATACTAATGGTTTCTATGTTCTAATTCCCTAAAGCCCTAAGTTTCTAGGTTAAAACCCTAAGTTTTGCTCTCCTTAGCATTTGTTTACAAACCCTTCTTTGTCTGTCACTCATGAAAAGCATCTTTTCTTTTCTTTTAAGTTGAGCTACTATCACAAGTAACTGTCACTTAAAGTGACCTGTCTGAGGGTATCCAAGTCATCTTTTTTACCAGCCCTCACTTGAAGACATCGGTCCATCCAGTCAGATAACTTATGTTGAGAACCATAAAGGAAATCAAAGGTTATAATTCAAACTTTTGAAGGTACGCAACTTCAAATCAAAGGTTTCTATTTAAAGTAATTTCAAATTATAATGGTCATCCTCCCTGCAACAAGTTTGATGGGCTCCTCCTATTCATGGTTGCACAGAGCTATTCAGAAACTAAATATAACCAAGCATAAAATCAGGTTTAATTACTTGACATGCACAATGCATGTAGGGGATCATTTTCTATATTCAGGTGCCCACTCTCTCTCTCTCTCTCTCTCTCTCTCTCTCGTGCCATTGATTCATTTGTTACTGAAACAAAGATATGTTTAGGCATTTAAAAGGAAAAAGACTATGTGCAGTAAGATAAGTTTTTTATGAACATACTAATGGAAATTAAGTGATCGGAAGAGAAAAGAAATAATTTTTTGGACTGTGAATCATGAGGAGAAAATGCAGAGTATAAGGGGTTTATGCAGGGGAGACATGAAAAAGGTAGAAGGAATGCTTGTATGAGGCATTGTGTTTAGAGAAAGTATGAGCAAATGAAAAAAAGGATTAACTGTTTATTATGAGATAGAGTAGATGAAAAAGATGATTAATTATGTTGAAGAAATCAGAGTTTGTGTGAGAGAGAGTGTGATATAGGAGAGGAAGAGTTTTAGACAGAGGACACCAAAATAAAGTATGATGCTGTGAAAAGGAATATGCAAAAAGAGTAAGGTATGTTGTTACAGAGTGAGTGAGATCTTATGTAGGTGAAATATGCAGAATATGAGTACATGATGCAGATGAATAGAGAAAGTATGAAAAGAAGATATGGAGATTGAATTGACTGAGAAGCAAATGCAAATAAAGAATCATATTGATTGAAAGTGTTTTGCATAGAAATGTTTTGGATTGAACAAAGTAACCCTCTGTATTATGTATTGATTTCTTCTGAGATTGTTGTGAGTGTTCACATTGCTAATGAGGTAGATTGTAACCAGTGAGGTTTATTGCCCGTGAGGCCTGTTTGTGATCAGTGAGATCTTAGCCAGTGAAGCTTGCATGTAACAAGTGAAGTTTGCCAGTGAGGCTTAATGGAGATTAAAGTTCATAGTGGTTTTTACCCTTTTGGGGTTTTCCACTCAATTATCTATGTTATGTGATGTTCATTCATGTCTCTTGTTCTTTGTTAATGCCTTCATGTCTTGTTGTAATTATCTTTTGTTTCACATTCATGTTAGATTGTTTTATTGAGTGAGGATCTTGGTTTTAGAATTTGTTTTATTAGATCACTGATTCACCCCCCCTCTCAGTGATCCTTAGTATTTCAACAATTGGTATTAGAGCTGCAGGTTCTCTGTAGGAGTCTAACAGACTTGGGTAAGTGTAGAAGAAATAAGGGAAGGAGAGATGCCAAGCAAAAAGATGTTCAACAAGTCCAAATCAAATCTTGAGTGATGAGGTGTTGCAAGAAATACCCCTGCCAGTTGACACAGGACATGATATATCTAAAAGAGAAGATGATTTTGTTGTTGAGATTGATGACAAAGAAGGAGACCTCTTTGTGGGTGAAGATGATTATGAACATGAGTATGATGAAGATGAATGTGAAATTGATGTTGAAAGAGAACTCATGTGTGCCCTAGGTGAGATCAAAAAATTCAAAAAGGAGAACTAGAGATTAGAGTTGTAGCTACAACAAGAAAAGGACTCCAAGGATAAAGTATTTTCAGACCTTGAAAGGGCTTTATCAGATCTTGAAGAGGCAAGAAATCTTGATTGTGGATTTAAGGGTACAAGTTGAAGAATCAGACAAATTGATTATCAGCCTAAAGATTGAGATTGAAGATGCCAAGAGGATAACATATGTTACTAAGTCTGAATCTGAAGTCAAATCAATTGAATGCCTAAAACTAGAGCCTAAGACAGTTACCTTGAGAAAAGATATTGAAAATCTCAAGATTCAATTAGAGAAAAATTAGAAGTTTGAGGACAGTACTAGCAAGTTGTATGAGATGTTGGGTAAGCAAAAACAACACAAGGACACTACTGGATTAGGCTATGAAAAGGGGCAGACTTCTAAGGTCAGAGAAACTCCAAAAAGAAGATAGATATGGATTATCATTCTAATGCTCCTGAGACTGAAGACAAGAAGGGAGAAGATAAGAGTGCTAATAATGGTGTTTTCATAAACAACAACAATGGAGGAAGAAGAAGAGCCATTAGGTCCTCAGGATCTCCACCTACCAGGCAAATTCAATCAACAAGGTATAGTTATTCCTTTCTTGGTTATTGTTATTCATGTAATAGATATGGTCATAAGGTTGCTATATGTAGAGTTGATCATAGGAGAAGGTCTAATTTTATGAGAAGAAACTCTTCCAGAATTGTTGATCTAGTGTGTTACAAGTGCAACAATGTTGGTCACTTAAAAAGAAAATATAGAATGCATGGAAGGTATGACCATGCATGGAATCACAACATAAGTGCTCATAGGCTGTCAAAAAGAAACTATCATTCATTTGATTGCAATATCATATGTTATAAGTGCAACTCCCCTGGGCATAGAGCATATTCTTGTAGAAATGGGTTTATGGAACCACCTAGACATGCCAAGAAGACAAATACTTTGAGTAAAAGGAAGAAAGAACCTATGAAAGTTTGGAGACTGAAACAAAGGCAAGAAAAGGTAGATCCTAAACTTGTGCATAATGCAAAGTCACATCATCAGTTGCATGAGATGCAACATGAGGTCAGGGGGAGTTGTCCAATGTTCTATCTCTTACCCCCAAGGAGTTTAGGAGGTTTGTTGATAAGTTCATATGGTGCTTGACAATATGGTGATCATGTCTTATTTATCATGCTTTTGGATTCATGCTAGATAATGTTTGCTAGACTGCTTCATGTCAAGAAGTTTTGTGATAGGGTTTAGTGACAATGCTAGTGAAATGACAATGGTCTTCACCATAACTGGTCTTCATGACACTCCCTGTGGTCTTTATGACAGTAGAACTGTGATAATATACATGAACATGGATCTTTATGTTTAATGTTTGTGGAGTTGCTTATTCTAAGTTGATGATGTTTGTCATGCTTTACCTTATTATTCATCATGAGTTCATGCTTCTTCTAGTTGTTCATGGTCCTGGTTGGTCAGTGATGTGGTGATCTTGATTAGGATCATTTCAAGGAAGGTTGTTGATTCAATATTGTGTAAGGAGGATACAGGAGTCTCTATACCTATATCTACTATATGAAGATCTATTAAGGAATGGTGAAGACTGCCACAGTTAGTAGATGAAGGTATTCAAAGTAGAAGTCAGAAGATGTATTCTAATCTACAAGATATAAACATTGTTACATCATATGCAAATCCTAATGGAGAAGTTACGGCAATACTCACAGGATGCAGGTAGAGACAAAAGTTTGCAGGCTTTGACAGAGTTTGAGGGGACATTGTATTAAGAGAAATATATAGAGACACTATGGTATAAGGATCTTTTCATCATCATTGATAGGAAGAAGACTTTGATCAAAGAGGACAATAGGAGTACCATTTGTCCATGATATTTATGGAGTCCACAAAACTACAAATGCATATATGGCTTCCATGTAAATCTAGTGAAGGGGGTAGTCAGCCCTAGACAGTCAAAACATACATTGTGATTGCTATACTCTAAGTACAGGGATAGAGCAATCCTAGATTTCTTTAATTTGCACTTGCAAAGTGGAGGGTTATAACTCACTCAAAGGTGGCAGGGCTTCCAGGAAATATGGCCATTCAAAACTATCACAGTCACCATCTAACTATTTTGGAAACCTTTGGTTCATGAAACTCTAATCCAATCTGTCCAATGCTTTAAAATCCTGAGTGAAGTCATTTGAACATGAGAAAGGTACTGGGAGATCACTAAAGGAGTGCACAAGAGGTCAATAAAGGTTTAATGTCTAAAGACTACCCCAATCTCCATGTTCAAGACTGTCACAAACTGCCCATATGCTGCTAACAGTCATAATAGTCTCATTTCCCATTGATTAGATCTTGTTGCCACATTGGTTGTCTTTCATGACTTGAACCTAGGATTTATTTTTATTTTGCCAAAAAATGGTTAAAGGGTTAATGAGATATGGTTTCATCATCAAGAACATAATCATGTTGGTGACTGCCACAGTTCTCTATGCCTGTACAGTCTTTGTAAAATAGGGCATAGGAAATGTAAGAGAGTTTTTAAAAGATTGAAGTTTCAAAGAGTAGGAAAGGGTAGATATGGAATCCATCAAAGTCTTAAGGAGAAGATTGTTGTAGTTGTAAGTGCTTTTGTGGCAGTCAAAGAGCAGATATAGTGTAGTGATCTCTAATAGGACAAGAGGACAACCTTAAAGGATTTAGAATGTAGTCAAGGTAGTGAATTCATCAAGGGCCTGTGCAGAAACAAATCTCTTCATACATTCAATTACATACAAACAATCAGAGGTATGAGTATGAGTTTGCAAGAATGAAGAAGTAGTAACCTTGGTTTGTAAAACCTTAATAGAGTTATGGATGTACCTTGATAAGACATTGGCAAACACTGTCAATACATTGATAAGATGAAAGAGCTTCATTGATAGGGTACTAGGATTCCATAGCAATGAGATAAAGTACCAAATGGGTTGAAGACTTAAGATATATTTGATCTCAGAAGGTGAAATTGTTACATGCACATAGAGGGAGCAAGTATTTCATGTGCAAAAAATATTAGTTTTATGACAGGGAACAATAAGTTCTTGACAGTGGGAAAGTATAAAATTAGACTCTGGAACTTAAGTCTTCATTCTTAAAATCCATTGGAACAGGGCAGGACAACTGGACAGTCATAATCTTCGATAGAGGGAGTTAGCATTAGAGGAGGAGAGTGTGAAAGTGGAAGATCATATGAAGCTTGTGTTAGGGTTCAGGTAGATCATAGTAATAAACTTTAACAATTATATGTAGATTAAATAACCCAAATATAACAATGAAGAACAAAACAAAAGAGATCAACACAGAAATTTAACGTGGTTCACCCAAAATGGGCTACAACCACAAAAACTCAACCATCTAATGATTTTATTATCTAGTGCAAAATAGATTACAAACTCGCAAATTCCACATCTGCAACATACATCCCAGCCGCTTATAACAAAATTTTTGGAAGATTCTAGAATTAGGGTTTTACAAAGTCATTTTTCTTTTGTCAGTTAACAAAAATTAACTACCGACCCTGAATGTGCAAAAAAGGGGAAAAAAATTTAGGGGCTACGCCCTCGAACTCCCGCTTAGGGCCCAGCCTAGCCCCGAACCCTAGCAAGGATACGTTACGAGTGTACAATATTTGCATGATCAGTCGCCACATACCAACAATCTCCCACTTGGAGATTGATTAGGCTCCACACCAAACAATCTCCCACTTGGAGACTGATCCTAGATGACACCGCTGCACTTGCAGCTCCCACTAGATTACAAGCCTAGCTGGTTTCTTATGTCCACCATTATCAATCGTGAAGGCCAATAGAAACTGATGAGGAAATTAGTTTCTCCTGTGTAATTGCCTTTGTGAACATATCTGCAGGATTCTTGTGTGAATTTTCTCTAGCTTCAACTGTCCATCCTCCAAAACTGACCGGATGAAGTGGTATCTAAGTTGTATGTGCTTAGTTTTTGAATGCAAAGCTGAATTCTTAGCAAGATGAATGGCACTCTGGCTATCATTGTATAAAGGGCTATCTTCTAGTCATTGCCCCAATTCCTCTAGAAAATGTTGTAACCAAATCATCTCCTTGCTAGCTTCTGTAGCAGCAACATACTCAGCTTCAATGGTTGAAAGCGCAATAACCTTTTGCAGCCTTGAAATCTAACTAACTGCAGTACCTCCTACAGTAAAAACATACCCTGTAGTACTCCTCTTGCTATCAATATGACCTGCTAGATCAAAGTCAACATATCCTTTTAGAGCAGAATGTGTTCATCCAAAACATAGTTTCTTTGAAGTAGTACCTCTCAAATATCGGAGAATCCATTTTACCGCATGTTTAAGGTAAAATTTGTAAGAAGGTTTGATTTCAATGGTTTATGTTGATCCTTCTTTCACCTTAAACATTCAAGGACTTTAGGTCAAGTAGGAAGTCTACTATCAGGCCTGTAGTCACTTGGAATGTAGGGAAGATTGGAATTGTGTAGATTTTTTGTTCAATTAAGCCCAATTATGGTTAAAACCCTAATTATGCAAATTCGGAAGCAAACAGACGAATCACAAAAAATGCTCGCACATAGAGATACTAAATACTAATCAAATGTGTACCAGATTTCAAAGTTTAGAAAGTAGAACAGTTGGGGACTAATGAGCGGGCGCCCTAGTCTAGTGCCATATTTTTTGTCAGGATCTGGAAACCTTGTCTGCAACCTGTTCCTGCTATTTCAGAGATTTTCCTGTTGTGGGATTTGGAGGACTAATGAGTGGACACCGAAGTCCAGGTCCTTGTTTTCTCTTTAGATCTACAATTCTGACAGTCTATACTACTCTCTTGCAACTCCACTTTTTCTGCTCCTACAACTTGTACCCTACAATCACAGAAAATTGGGTTGGGGGTTGTGGTGTTTAGAGGCTTGCCTTAGTCAAGCCCCGGAGAGACATTTAGGTCTTCCGAACACCGTTGTTAGAGAAAGATTGTGTATCCCTACGAGATAGAGGTGAAATCCAAATGATAAATGATTGAAAACACAATTGATATCACCTTGTAGTGAAGATCTCATGGAAGGAAGAATCTCTTCATGCCATGAGGAGATGGCTACCAAATCTACAAATACAAACACAATAACAACACAAAGTCTGCTCTATAGGATACAATGAATGCCTTGAATCACTTTCACATAAGCTCATGAATCCAAAATGCCATCTAGTTTACAAATGAATGCCTAAACATGCTTATATATGCAACTACAAACATTCTCGCCAAGAATTTCGTAATTGAAACTTACCGTGTCGGCATAGGACCTAAATAATGGTCACAAACTGACACTTAAGAATTGGTCCTGACCTAAAATAGGGCAGGACTAGGGCACGAGTGCCCAAGTCCACCCCCCTATTTCAGGTAGGATTTGTTATAAGTGCATCCCCTAAGTCCAAATTGCCATGGAACTTCAGGGTTTTCTCATCGGGAAGTCAGATTATCATGAAAAATACTCTAAATACATGAACAGGACTCGAGACCTAAACCTTAAGAGGGAAAACCCCCCAATGGGGCATTTTCTGACGTAACACCGCATTCCAATGTTCCATTCCCAGATTGCTCATATACCTGCTCACAAATCCCACTGCATGTGCAATATCTGGCCTTGTGCATACCATTGCATACATCAAGCTGCCAACTGCTGATGCATACGGTATCTTATACATTTTTTCTTCCTCCTCTTGTGTCTTTGGACACATCTCCTTAGTTAACTTAAAATGACTAGGTAAAGGTGTACTAACTGCTTTTACATTCTGCATGTTAAACCTTTTCAACACCTTCTCTACATACTCACTTTCAGACAAAAATAATTTTCTATTTGTCCTATCCCATGTGATCCTCATACCAAGGATTTGTTTTTCTACACCCAAATCCTTCATAGCAAATAAATTTGCTAATTTTTGTTTAAGTTCATTAATATGTTGCATGTTAGACCCAACAACAAGCATGTCATCAACATAAAGCAACAGGATAATATAGCTGCCATTACCCAATTTCTTAAAATAAACACAATAATCAGAATGACACCTTTTGTAACCTTGTTTAGCCATAAAACTATCAAATTTCAAATACCATTGCCGAGGTGCTTGCCACACAAATCCCTCCTTATGCTTGACCTCATATGCCTGTGGTTGCTGCATGTATATTTCCTCTTCTAAATCCCCATGGAGAAATGTTGTTTACACATCTAGCTATTCAAGATGCAAGTCTTCTGCAGCCACAAGACTTAGAATAGTTCTAATAGAAGTCATCTTTACAACCGGAGAAAATATTTCATCAAAATCTATACCTTTTTTGTGTGAAAAACCTTTTACTACGAATCTGGCCTTATATCTTTTCTTGCCTCCATCTTCTTCCTTCAACCTATAAACCAATTTATTTGACAATGCTCTTTTACCTACAAGCAATTGGACTAAGTCCCAAGTCTAATTCTGCAGCAAGGAATCCATTTCCTCTTTCATGCCTAGCTCCCACTGCTTTTTGGTTTCTACCTGCATTGATTCTTCATAACCTTTAGGTTCACCAAAATTAGTTAATAATATAGAATATAATGATGGAGAAAATATTTATGGAGGTCTAGTTATCCTTGTAGAACGTCTAAGACTTGCAGGAGTCTGTGGGATAACTTGTTGTTGCTGAGCATCAGGTACCACTGGCATTTTATTTTCTAGAATCTCATCTAACACCACATATTCCTTTTTGGCCTATTCATGCTTCTTTTCCTGCAACTGATCCTTATACATGACCTTCTCATTGAATATAACATCTCTGCTCCTAATGAATTTATGATTTTCATAATCCCATAACCGATTACGAAATCCATCTACTCCATATCTAATGAAGGTACATTTTTTAGACTTAGCCTCAAGCTTGGTTCTATTCTTAATGTCAACATGGACAAAAGCTTCACAACCAAAGGTTTTTAGAAATGAATAGTTTACCTTTTTACCCATCCATGCCTCCTCTGGAATGCCACCATCTAAAGGATTTGAAGGTCCCCTATTTATTAAATAAGCATCGGTATGTACAACATCTTCCCAAAAGTGTAACGGTAGTCCAACATGCAATCTCATGCTCCTTGCATGCTCCATAATGGTCCTATTCATCCTCCCAGACACACCATTTTCTTATGGGGTTCCAGGAACCATTTTCTGCCTACAGATTCCATTATATGAATAGTAATTTTCAAATTCTCTGCTACAATATTCACCTCCATTATCAAATCTGAGACACTTCAACTTTTTTCCTATCTCATTCTCAACCAAAGCTTTCCACTTTTTAAAAGTTTCAAATACTTCTGATTTTTGTTTTAGGAAATACCCCTAGTTGCATCATCAATAAAAGTAACATAATAGCAATAGCCACCAAGAGAAGATACCTGAGCTGGTCCCCATACATCTGAATGTACAAGCTTTAATTTCTCACTCATCTTCTCTTTCCCAACTTTGAGAAATTGGACTCTTTTCTGTTTTCCATAAACACAAATTTTGCAAAACTCCAAGTCAATCTGCTTCAGACCTGGTAGCAACTTTTTGGAGTGAAGGATCTTCATCCCTTTTTCACTCATGTGCCTAAGTCTATGGTGCTACAATTATGTTTCTGTCCCTATAGCAAGTGCTATAACTATCTCAATAGCAACTGTTTCTATAGAAGCTAAGGTAGAGTAAGTATTACCAGTAGACAAATACAATGTGCCTACCATTTCACCTTTAGCTACTACTAATGCACCTTTAGTGACCTTCCAGACTTTGTCTGAAAAGGTAACTATGTAGCCTTCACTACCTAGTTGTCCTACAGAGATTAAATTCCTTCTCAATTTTGGAACATGCCTTACCTCCTGTAGCAACCATTCATTTCCATTCTGCAACTTGATTTTTATCTTTCCTTTTCCTTCAAAGAAGTTTGTCATGCACAATAGCAAAAGTGGTGTTGAGTGATCACAAGTTAAGTTGGTATGTATCAAGTGCATTAAATGGTCAGTCATGTTCATGCTTCAAGATCATTTCAAAGTCTTGATGCAAAAGCCATTGATGCATGATGTTGAATGCAATGGTGATGATGCTACAAGATATGCAGTGCCTCGTACAAGTTTGCAAGGTTTGTTCCATCATGATAGAGTTGCTTGATGAGTTGGTTTATACATGCCCTCAGTTAGATTGGACTATCAGAGTGATGATAGGAGATCATGTTGTGATTAATTTTCTTGATGATGTGCTTAGGTGGATGTTATTGGATGCAATGATGCAGTGTCTCATCTCATAAAGTTTCTTTTGACATGGTTTGCATTTTTCTAGGAGGTCTACATGATGTCTTGTGTGTTGACTCAACTTTTGTTAGATGCTCAATGTTGATATCATCCTTAAAGAGATATGTCTAGCTCTGATTTGTTTCTTCCTTCACAAGAGGTCTCTAGACCATCTTATTATAGTCTGTTCAGATTTCATGGCAGTTGTATATTTAGGGTTTGTCTTTTTCTACATGTTTACTGTATAAGACCTAATTCCTAATTCCTCTAAAGCCTAAGTCTTAAGTAGAGCCTAAAACTCTCAATGATTTTTTCATTGTGCTACCTCTCTATCTACGTAGTGTCAAGAATTCAGTTCATATCAATGAAGATTTAATGCCTAACATTACTAAACTCTCAATATACCAAGGGTTTCTATGTTCTAAGTCCCTAAAGCCATAAGTTTCTAGGTTAAAATCCTAAGTTTTTCTCTCCTTAGCATTTGTTTACAAACCCTTCTTTGCCCATCACTCATGAAAAACATATTTTCTTTTGTTTTTAAGTTGACCTATTATCACAAGTAACTATCACTTAAAGTGACCTATCTGAGGGTATCCAAGTCATCTTTTTGACTAGCCCTCACTTGAAGACACCAGTCCATCCAGTCAAATAACTTATGTTGAGCACCATAAAGGAAATCAAAGGTTATAATTCAAACTTTTAAAGGTACGAAACTTCAAATCAAAGGTGTCTATTTAAAGTAATTTCAAATTATAACGGTCATCCTCCCTGCAACAAGTTTGATGGGCTCCTCCTATTCATGGCTGCACAGAGCTGTTCAGAAACTAAATATAACCAAGCATAAAATTAGGTTTAACTGCTTGACATGCACAATGCATGTAGGGGATCATTTTCTATATTCAGGTGCCCACTCTCTATCTCATGCCATCGATTCATTTGTAACTGAAACAAAGATATGTTTAGGCATCTAAAAGGAAAAATATGATGTGCAGTGAGATAAGTTTTTTTATGAATATACTAATGGGGATTAAGTGATCAACAAAGAAAAGAAGAAATTTTTTGGACTGTGAATCATGAGGAGAAAATGCAAAGTGTAAGGGGTTTATGCGGGGGAGACATAAAAAAGGTAGAAGGAATGCTTGTATGAGGCATTGTGTTTAGAGAAAGTATGAGTAGATGAAAAAGAAGATTGAATGTTTATTATGAGATAGAGCAAATGAAAAAGATGATTGATTATGTTGAAGAAATCAGAGTTTGTGAGAGAGAGAGAGAGTGATATAGGAGAGGAAGAGTTTCAGATAGAGGACACCAAAATAAAGTATGATGCTGTGAAAAGGAATATGCAGAAAGAGTAAGGTATGTTGTTGCAAAGTGAGTGAGATCTTATGCAGGTGAAATATGCAGAATATGAGGACATGGTGTAGATGAATAGAGAAAGTATGAAAAGAAGATATGGAGATTGAATTGGCTGAGAAGCAAATGTAGATAAAGAATCATATTGATTGAAAGTGTTTTGCAGAGCAATGTTTTGGATTGAAATAGAGTAACCCTCTGTATTATGTATTGATTTCTTCTGATATTGTTGTGAGTGTTCACATTGCCAGTGAGGCACATTGTAACCAGTGAGGTTTATGGCCAATGAGGCCTATTTTTGATCAGTGAGATCTTAGCTAGTGAGGCTTGCATGTAACTAGTGAGGTTTGCCAGTGAGGCTTAATGGAGATTAAAGTTCATAGTGGTTTTTACCCTTTTGGGGTTTTCCACTCAATCGTCTGTGTTATGTGATGTTCATTCATGTCTCTTGTGCTTTGTTAATGCCTTCATGTCTTGTTGCTATTATCTTTTGTTTCATGTTCATGTTAGATTGTTTTATTGAGTGAAGATCTTGGTTTTAGAATTTGTTTTATCAGATCACTGATTCACCCCTCCCCCTCTCAGTGATCCTTAGTATTCCAACAATAAACACCATGGAAGCTTGTTGAAGCATAGAGAAGACTTATTTTGCTTAGTGGATGAAGAACTACAGTTGCATGTGGAAGGCAAAGAAGAAATAACTTTGAGATTGAGTTGGAGTTCATTTATAGATAGATTCAATAGGACCTATCTTTCCATCTCATGGGCCCTATTTGAGAAAAGATGTAACATGTAAATTTAAATTAGGTCATACCCTATAAGGGTGGTCCTAAATTTAAAAAATACGCTGACTTAATCAAGGAATGAAATGTAAGACCACCTCTATAAAAGGACTATCATTCAATTTTAGTGGGGGGATCTAAGAGAGCAATTTGAGAGTACAAGGACAAGAACCCAAGGCATTTTTTTAGTGTGGATTTCTATTGGAATTTGTCACATGCCAATGGCTTATTGATTCTCTACTTTGGGTGGTGATGTATTTGTATTTGTTTTTCTAAAACTCAGATTGTTTGGTGAAATTCAATAAAGTGCTAAATGTTTACATATTTCATGTTGGAATTGTCAAGGATTGTGTAATATCTATGCATGTAATATGGTGGTCTTATGCAATTACTTTGCAACTTTCACAAAATTCCTTAGGATCTTGCATCTATGATGCCCATTATTGAGTGAAATATTGATCATAGCATTACAAGTTGATTAAATTTCATCAAATATTCCAAAATAAAGGATTGTAAGTCAAATGCAAAGTTGATCATATTTATTTTTCATTCTATTTACTTCATAAACCCTTATCTTTTATCCTTTTTTGTAGATTTGGTTAGCTTAGGAATAGGTGAGGGTTAGATTAGGATCTTAATGCTTACATCTTGATGTTATAAATTAGATCTTTTATGATTTCAAGTTGTTCTATTACTGATATAGTGCTGAAAATGTCCATTTTTTAGCAATAGATGCTTAGAGTTGCTTGTTTATGCATTATTTATTCAATTTGTTGTTCTCATTGTTTAATTAATCATATGTTTACTTGATTACCAACAACCCCTTATATAGGTACATCTACATAAGCCATTAAACTATCCAACACAGTCATGATCTGACAACTAGGGACCTTGGCGTTATCAATCCCTTAGCTTTCCTTTCAAGAGAGGTGGTGCATTCTTTTGTTCTACCTATATGTTGGTGAGTGTGTCAAAACGCCCATCAAAAGGTATTTTCCCTATCATTTTAATGGTTGTAATCACTTTCTTGGGCTCTGTCCATCCCACCACTATAAGTTTATGTTATCCAAAATCTTCAATAATGTTGTATATGCCTATAAAAATCATTACACTTAGTGCAAGAACCATTAGTAGAAAAATATTAGTTGAATAAAATGATTCAATTTACATATAACAAAGTTAGAATTGTTACATTAGATGATTTGAAGAGATTTTCATATCTTTGTACACATCCATTATAGTCCATGTGGATTTATATATCTACTACTTTTGGTTTTTGCAATAGAAGATAATACAATCATCAAATTAATTTTTTAATTTCAAATTTCTATCTTACAAGTGAGATGCAAAAATTAAAGACCTCCTTAAATAATTTTTTTTGTAGTTTACTTCTAAATTCTATGAAAATCAACATAAAAACACATTGTAGGGCATAGAAGGAGGCAAACCTTAACTTGGGATGCCATGAGTAGGTTGAGACTTGTTGAAGATCACAAGGAAACTGTGTTTATATTATAGTTACTTTATAAGTATAGATTTATGTATTAACATCTCATTTTTACACATTCAAACACTACTTAGCAAGCAAGATTTGTTTTTGATTAAGTCAGATGGAAAAAATGGTCTAGAACCCTGTACAAAACAACTTGAAGGACAGAGCAAAAGCCTCACATAGGCCAAGAATAATGTATTAACAACAAACTAATAGCATCATAGAGTAACCTAAAAATCCAATAGAACTAACTTTAAACAAAAACCAACAGTAGAAAACACAAAAGAAACAACTAAGTATTCCCTCTGATCCCATGCTTAGTGAGGAATTTGAACATCTCCTCACAATCCCCCAGGCTGTCAACCCCAATGCCCTAGATCTTGTCATCGAAATCCTTCACAGCTAAAAATTAGTAGCAAAATGGTGCAAGAATTTGGTAGCAAACCCTGCTAGCACTTTCCAATTCTTTTGCAGCTCCCCAACCTTAGACTTGAGATCAAAAACCTCCTTAACAGTCTTTTCACATAGGGTGCATTTCCTCTTGACCTCCTCTTGATCATGGTTATCCTCCTCGTCCTCCAAGTAGGGAGTGTTCATTTAAGAGAAGTGGCTAGTGCCCTCTTCCTCTTGTATAGACTCCTTAGGTGTACCCCCTTCATCTTCTCCCAAAGTGTCTTCCACAAACTTTGACTCACCTGAAAGCTCAATACCTTGAGGGTTAGCCAAAGGAATACCCGCAATACAGCTGGACCTTCTGAATCACTGTACAGTTTTACCAGCATTCCCCAACCCGTTGTCACCTCCACCTTGCTTAGTCACAGCATCCAAATCCATATATTTTGACACAACCACTTCATATTGAATATCCTCCTTCCCTTCCTTTATTTTTTTAAGGGGATGGGACCTTCCTTCCTCTTCCATTTCCACCACTCTCTTAAAATAGAGGAGACCTACCCCTTCTTGGCATTAATAGCTTGAGATTTGGGACTCTTACTTAATTTCTTCGGGGTGGTTTTGCCTTTGGGAGTTCTAGAACCAGGTTTAGGATTAGGAATTTTGGTCGACGGGGAGTCCTGGATTTCCTCAATTCTAGGCCAATCCCCAGGGACAACTGAAAGGAAATCCACCTCTTTTTGAAACCCAACAAATTTCATCCCTTTACCCTTAGCACTAGGGCTAGCAGCAATGGGGATTAGAGGGGAGTCGTGGAGAACACTGATCTTTATGGTCTTGGGAGGACACAAGGCTAAATGGAAATGGTAGAGATGGAAAATAAGGCCCTAGTGGAGGGGGATGACTAGGGTATTAGGATTCTTAGCATGGGCTTCCCTCGCCACCATAATGGAGTTCTCCAGAGAATATAAAAGGAAAAAAGGAAAGTTAATCCCAGCATTGTGACGAAAATGGTTAAGCAAGGCAAAGTGATAATGAAAGTAAACCTTATAATGCCCTTCAAGCATAAAATACTTCATAATCATCAAACACACCTAGTCCCATGGAGGCAGAAGCTTCTCCCTCTCAAAACCCCCTACATTTTAGTTGTCGATTCTCCTTCTTTGAAGAAGGCTGCCATACTTAGCAAGCAAGATTTGTTGAAATAAAGGTGTAGTAATATTATCAATAAGCAAGTTAGTACATAAAATCATGAAATATTGCAAAAATGCCAGAGTTTTTATTTCATATAATCTTTACAATAGTGATGGGTACAAAATGACATGAGAAAAGGGTCCACCAAGTTTTTGCATGATCATCCTACATTTGTCCTTACCATAACACTAGTAACACACACTTATGGTCTTCATCAAAGTTGTGTGGTTAAAGCCAAAAATGATGTGGTGTAATACACCATCAATGATTTGATCCCACCTGAATCTTTGTAGCATGATTGCATGTTTGATAATACTATGAGAATCTTTATTATTAGTTTAGATGCATAATCCCAATAGAGAGCTCGTAAAACTCAACCCATGTCCAATCATAATAATCTAGAACCATGAAGTAATTTGTCATGCTTTCAACTATTCTTAAAATCAAAAAATATTTTTAAGCATGAAATATTTGTAGTAAAAACAACCATCAAAATTAAAATAAGAGTTCATTTGAAAGCCTTCACACTATTTCTTGTCATTCCTTTTTTACCTTTTCCACCTCAAATTTAAATTTGTTAGATTTAGAGATAAACTAAAGTTACCCAAATCTTAGTCTAAAAAACTAGATTAAATAAAACTAATATACTAATGACATGAAATCAAAATATAAAAATAGAGTTAGTTCCCATAAGATAAATGCAAATGATCAATAAGAGAAATAACATTACAAGAGCTCACAATAAGATGAATGAATGATAGGCTAGAGGAGTGGAAACATATATAAGAAAAAGGGGAGACAAGAACAACCAATGAGAAAAGTAAAGTACCAAAAATAGGTGAAAGTTACAGTCATGAAAAGATGCCAACTACCCTTATTTGACCCACTTAGTAAAACTAAGAAAGCTAAACTAAATGTGTAGGACAATACATAATATCCAACAAAGGAAAATAAAAAACCTACACTAAAACCCCCCTTAGGCATAGCCTAGGTGGATGAAAATATGGGTCTTGACAAATGGAGCCTAATGAGGTACCCATGTACAATTAAATCCCCCCAAATAGAAGAAGCACCCCCAAAGAAGAGAGATAGAAGCCCCCAAAATTGAGAGAATACCCTCTAAAAGGAGAGAGAGAAGAAAGGATTAAGAACCCCCCCTAAAATAACCTCACACACCCCTATCAAAGATTGTAAATGAAGAATCTTATTTTTTATGAGTGGTTTGGAGAAAATTTTGGAAATCTACTCAAAACTTAGGTAGTATCAGAGATCAATGACCTAGAGCTATGGATAATCTCCCAAATGTACTGCATGTGAACCTCTATGTGCTTGGTCTATATGGTACTCTAGTTGTAACAAAATATGGTTGATGGCTATCTAAATTAGATACCAAACTTAGTGAGAATATGTTGAATCCTAATGGTCTTAGTGGCAACATTGATAGCCTCAATGAAAGAAAAAAATAACAATTTGCTTCTTTCTCAACTAACAAATAGGACCGAAACCAAGTGATAAGTTGTAACTTGAAGTGAACTTGTGATCCTAAGAATCACCTACCTAATTTGAATCAATATATCCTACCAAGTCAATATCAATGCCTAGTGCATAGTGAATCCAAAAAATATAAGTACCCTGAATGTAATGGTGAATTTTGTTGGCTACTTTCTAGTGAAACTCATGGGGCTCCTACATAAACTAAGATACCATGCTCATAAAATATGAAATATTGAGCTTCGTATGAGTCAAATAAAAGAGGCCCCCAACAAGCTATCAGTATAAGGTATCATCAATCAAAGGTGAAGATACTTGGGCGTCAAGTTTGACTCTAAAAAGAAAGGGAGTCAAATCAATCTTGCAATCAACCATGTAAAATTGTGAGAAAAAATTAAGAGCATACTTGGACTATGGAATGGTGATCCTAGAAGTAGATTAAGATATATCAAGCCTAATAAAATAATGCAACAAGCCCAAGCTAGTCATTAAAAACCTATCATAATATGTAATTTTCAATACTGCAATGGATGAAGAAGAACTTCATGTGATTAGTAAGTCATCAATGTAGAGAACTAGAAAGAGGAGATAATCATCCTACTATAAAATGTACATGTTTAGATCTCAATGGAAATGAGAAAAACTAACTATGAGAAGGAAGGAATCCATCTTAGAATACCAATCCTAAGGGGCCTACTTTTGGCAATAAATAGACTTCCTATGTCTACAAACCAAGAGTCCTATAGAAAACCCTATGGTTACTCAATGTATATCTCCTCCTCAAGGTCTCTGTGAATACATGCATTATTCACATCCATTTGGTGAATGTACTAGCAATGTGATATAGTGATAGAAAGTGTGATTCAAATGGAGTTCATCTTTGCAATGGGTGCAAAGGTCTCAGAGTAATCAACACTAGGAACTTGGGAAAACCCCTTTAAAACAAAGTCTGTAGGGAGTTGTAGCTTCCTTGGGAGTGACCCTAAAACCTTTCTACAGGGAGTAGTAGCTTCCTTGGGTTGTAACCCTAAAACAAAGTTGTAACTATGATTCTTTTGTGAGGCTGGATTATGAAAGTAGCTCCTAACAACTTTTCTCACCATGGTTTTTCCCCTTTGGGTTTTTCCATGTATATCTGGTGTTATGTGGTGTTGTGCATTGTGTTGATCTTTTATGTTCTGTTAATGCTGTAAAGACTAAGTTTCATTTTTCTCCAGAGGGTTTGATATTTGTTTGAATACTAATTTACTCCCCCCTCTTAGTATCTGGGTGTGTTCAACAATTGGTATCAAAGCCAAGTTCCTCAGAAGGAACTTAACTTCTCGAGGAAGGTCTGAGATGGCTCATGATGGATCTTACAAGGCACCTAAGTTTGATGGCACAAATTACACCTTTTGGAAGCTAAGGATGGAAGGCTATCTATCCTCTCTAGGGTTTGGTGTTTCACAATATGTCAAGGATTGTTACATTGCTCCTGCTGATACTCCTATAGATCCAACTAAGAATAAGTTGTATGATAACAATGCCAAGGAAATGAATGCTATCATGAGTGGGCTAGCTGATTCAGAACCTCTAAAGATAATGAATTGGAGTTCTGCTAAGGATATTTGGAAAAAACTTAGCAACATTTATGAAGGAGATAATAGAATAAAGCAAGCCAAGATGCAAATCTTCAAGAGCAAATTTGAGAGCCCAAGGATGGCAGAAGATGAAGACATTGCTAGTTATATGCTCTGGGTGGATGAAGTAGTTAATGGCATCAGATGTCTTGGTGGAGAAGTGAAAGAAGATGAGATTGTGGAGAAGGTTCTAATATCTCTCCTTAAATCTTACAGTCATAAGGTATCTGCTATTGAGGAATCTAAGGACTTGGATACCTATTTAGTAGATCAATTGTTTGGTACTCTCACAACCTTTGAAATGAGAGAGTTTGACAAAAATGCTTCAATGAAGGAAGCAACATTCAAAGTTAGTAAGAAGACAGAAGAGGAAACAAATGATCAAGATGATGACTTTGATGAGGTAGAGGCAAATTTTGGGATAATATTGAAGAAGGGCACCGACAAATACAGAGGTAAGTTACCTTTCAAATGCTTCAATTTTGGGAGAATTGGTCATTTTGCCTCTAAATGTCCTTTGAAAGAATCAGAGGGTAGAAACAAAAGAGAAAAGTTCAAAAGAGGTCTTTACATGGAGAACATTTTTTCTTCAGAAAATGAGGATCATGATGATTCAAATGATGAAGTTCACTTTTCATGGCCTTGAAAATTGGTGACAAAAAATGTGATATTGGAAAATGTAAGAAGTCTAGTACCTTGCAGGCTAACAAAAATAATGAAAAGTTGATGGTTGTGTGGACTTCCTTTCATGCAAAAGAAGAAGCAAATGCTTGGGTAATTGATAGTGGTTGCTCTAACCACATGACTAGTGATAAGGGGAAGTTCATTAGCCTTAAGAAGTGGAATGGTGGAGCTGTCAAGTTTGGTGGTGATGAGTCAACACAAATTTATGGAAAGGGTGCTATAACTATTGATGGAAAGAACAAGACTGAGGATGTCCTCTATGTCAAAGAGATGAAGCACAATCTCCTTAGTGTTAGTCAGATGACTGAAAATGATACAATCTTACATTTCATGCCAAAGGTTGTGAGATCAGGAAGGTAGGGTTCGGAAGATTAGTTGCAGAAGGTACCAGGACATATGGAAATATCTATCGTCTAAAGGAGGTAAATGGAAGAACTTGTTTATTGGCTCAATCTGGTGAGTGTTGGCTATGGCACAAGTGGGTAGGACACATCAACTTTGACAATATGGTGAAGATTAGATCTACTCATGTGGTGAGAGATATGCCTAAGATAACCAAGCCTGCAAACACATTATGTAAGAAATGTCAAATGGGAAAGCAGACAAAGACAAATTTCAAGAGCAAGGAGTGTTCTTCTATAATACCATTGGAGTTGATTCACACTGACCTATGCGGACCTACAAGAACAAAGAGTCAACAAGCTGAAAGGTATTTTATGTTGCTTATTGATGATTACTCTCGAATGACTTGGGTTACCTTTTGAAGAGAAAAATTAGAAGCCTTTGATAAGTTTAATATTTTCAAAGAAAAAGTTGAGAATGAAATGAATGTTAAGATCAAATGCTTAAGATATGATAAAGGAGGTGAATTTACTACAAATGAATTTGAAAAGTTTTGTGAAGATCATGGTATTATGAGACAAATATGCTCCTAGGACCCCTCAACAGAATGGGGTAGTGGAGAGGAAGAATATGACTATGCAAGAGATGGCTAGGTGCAGATATGCCTGATATGTATTGGAAGGAAGCAATTCACATTGTTGCCTACCTACTTAACAGAGTACAATTGAGGGTTAGTAGCACTAAGATCCCTTATGAGCTATGATATGGAAGACCTCCCACTGTCAGATGCTTCAGGATCTTTGGTAGCAAATGCTACATCAAGAGAGATGAAAAAGACCTTGGAAAGTTTGATTCAAGGTGTGATGAAGGGATCTTTCTTGGTTACTCAACTAGAAGCAAGGCCTATAGATGCTACAACAAGAGATTGGGAAAGATGATTGAAAGAAAAAATGTTAAAGTAGATGAAGATTTGTGTCAAATATCACAAGAACCAGAGGTTTGTAGATCTGATATACCTCCTTGCATTGAAGAAGAAGAAGAGGAGAAAGAAGAGAAGGAAAAATAATCAGAAAAGACCCCTGAGACTCTGGCAAAGTATGTTCAGAGGAACCATTCAATAGATCATATCATTGGGGATAAGAATGAAGGTGTGCAGGCCATGAGAAGGCTTGCAAAAGCAAGTGAGCAAGTGAATTTGTGCTTACTGTCAAAGGTAGAGCCCAAAACCTTTTCTGATGCTAGCAAAGATGAAGGATGGCTGAAGGCAATGGAAGAATTGAATCAAATAAAAAAAAATCAGACATGGGAACTGGTTCCCAGACCAGTTGATAAGAATGTTATAGGAACAAAGTGGGTGTTCTAGAACAAGCTGAATGAAGATGGTGAAGTTGTAAGGAACAAAGTAAGATTGGTGTGTAAGGGTTATTCACAAGTTGAAGGTATTGATTTTGAGGAGACTTTTGCTTTGGTAGCCAGGATGGAGGCAATCAGGATGTTTCTTTCCTTTGCCACTCACAAGAACTTCAAGGTCTATCAAATGGATGCCAAGTCAGCCTTCTTGAATGATGAATTAGAGGAAGAGGTCTACATTGAACAACCAGATGGTTTCTAGCTATTAGAAGATCCGAACATGGTGTGCAGACTCAAGAAAGCTTTGTATGGACTCAAGAAATCTCCTAGAGCTTGGTATGCTTGATTGGATAAGTACTTACTTTAGCAAGGTTTCAAGAAAGGTACCGTAGATAGTATTCTTTACACATTAAGGTAGAGGAAGATAAGATTTTGATAGTTGTTGTATAGGTTGATGACATCATCTTTGGTGGAGATGATAATATGTGTAAGAGGTTTGCAGAAGAGATGCAAAAAGAGTTTGAGATGTCTATGATTGGTGAGTTGTCTTTCTTGTTAGGCTTCAAATTTCTCAACTAGATGATTGTATCTTTATTTCTTAGGCTAAGTATGTTAGAGAGATGTTAAAGAAATTTGGCATGGAGGATTCCAAACCAGTAAGTACTCCTATGGTTATTGGTTGTCACTTGAGCAAGGCTGATGAGTCACTTGAGATTGATCACTCTTTATAGATCTATGATTGGAGGATTATTATACTTGACTACTTATATACTTGATATTATGCATGCAGTATGTTTGGTTGCCAAATATCAAGCTAATCCTAAGCAAACTCATGAGAAGGCAGTAAAAGAATATTCAAATATTTGAAGGGAACTCTAGATTATAGCTTATGGTATCCAAGAGGTAATGACTTTGATTTGAGTGCTTACACTGATGTTGATTGGGTTGGTTGTGTTGATGATAGAAGAAGTACAAGTGGTGGTGCTTTCTTTTTAGGAAGCAGATTGGTTTCATGGCATAGTAAGAAACAAGATTCAATATCTTTATCAACTATAGAGGCTGAGTATATTGTTGCAACATCTTGTTGTACACAAGTGTTGTGGATGAAGCAAACATTCAAGGATATCAAGATACAGTATGATGAGCCTATTCCTATTTTGTGTGATAATACAAGTGCTATCAATATTTCCAAGAATCCAGTGATGCATTTTAGAAACAAGCATATATCAATCATGTATCACTTTTTAAGAGAGAAGGTTGCAGATAAAGAAGTGAAGTTGGAATATGTTTCAACAAAGGATCAAATTGCAAATATTTTCACAAAGGCTCTTGCAAAGGATACTTTTGAGTATCTTTATAAGAAATTAGGGATAATTGACCCTCCTTCTTGCTAGGTGCATAGTTGGTGCATCTATCTAGGAGGAGTAATTCATGCTATAACTTTTTCTTGGACTGATGGTAGCTACCTCTCAGGGGGAGCAGGTAGCGGTTGTTGTTGACCGGGAGAGCCTATTAGTTGCTTCAAGGAGTGTATGTACATCAAAGGGGGAGAAGGTTAAAAAAGAGAAAATCTGCACCTTAGGGGGAGAGTTTGTACCCTAAGGGGGAGAAGTAGTTTCCCTTTGTCCTTGATGTCAAAGGGGGAGAATGAGCAGGTGTGTGTTTCCATCAATGCCAAAGGGGGAGATTGTTGCACATATGTTACCTAAGGTTGTCACTGATGTGGTTGTCATTGATGTGGTTGTCATTGATGTCAACACTTAGTTTGGGCTATCATTGATGCTTATGTTGATGATATACTATGATGGTGTGCTAACAGTGATGTTGCTGATGTTCATGGTTGGACGTCATGCCTTGTTTAATGTCAATTAAAGTTGTATTGAGTATGTTTGTTGCTAGTAGAGATGATATCATGATGATATATTAAGATGAGGATTAGAAGTAATGTTGATGTTGGGGAGATGTTGCTGATGGTCTATAGCATGTTGTATGCTCTCTCCTATTGTTCCTAAGGGAGTATGTGTTGCTACAAGGAGGCTTTGGTCTCTAGATGTTGGTGAAGGTTTCTGCTACAGAAAGTTGCCTTGAAGACTAATTGGGAGAATGCTTTGCATTCCTCCGCCTTTAAAGATACGGTCATGTGGTTTAGAAGTTAAGTTTATTGTGTTGTGAAGGTGCTACATTCAAAGTGTCATATCATTTGTCCCTCCGCAGAGAAAGTTGTAAGTGACAGAGTGCAGGACTGTATTGTCCAGTGGCTAGTTTCAGTGTCTGTTGGCTTGCACCAAATTGTTGTTGTATAAAGTGGTGAATTGGCTGGTGGAGAATGATCATGAGGATCTTGTGATGTTTCCTATTGCTTTGCAAGGTGTTTTTTGGTTTCTCCGAAATAGGCTATGGTCCAGAATGAAGGTGTTGTTGGGTTATGCTTTTCCCTGGATGACTAAGGTATGTTGAAGGTGTGCATCACAAAGTCTTTGTTGTGTGGAGTTCAAGGTGTGTTTGGAGATGTTGTATGGGTCATTCCGACTCATATGGAAGAAGCGCAAGTAATGTTTAATCTTCCATGAGTACCACCAAGTTGTAATGGATGATATGCTACAAGATTCACATTTTCTTGCTTAAGGCTGACCTATTTCAAATGTGCAAAGCATACAGATGTTATTCCTTGAAGGATGATGCAGTGAAGGGTGTTTGGGACCAGGTTAAGCACGTGTTCCTCTTCCTGGTGTTGCGTGTGGTTCATTTTAGGGCTTTCCCTCTACACGTTTCATGTTGTTTGATCTTTGGCTGACTTGTGATTGTAATGTTCTTATTGTCTTTGGCTAGCATACAAAGTAATCAATGTAATATCATGTATACATATTGTAAACCTAGTTGATCTAGGTGAGGTGTGATTGCGAGTGTGAGTCCAAGAAGTCAAATGTGGATGTGTAATGCATTATGATGTGTGACTGAAAGAGAAAGAGCAGAAGTAATAGATCTTGTCTGAATTCATCTGAAGACATTTTTGAGTGTTTCATGTGAAAAAGAGAGAGAATAATAGTAAATGTAAACTAGGTCAAGCCCCTCTTTTTCTTTGCACTAACATTCAAGATATGAACCAAGCTCAATCACTATGAGAGGATGAAGCTACAAGAATCATATCTTTTACTGTTGTACATGAAAAGATGGTCCAACAAAGTTTTCACAACCTCAAAGCCGCTTTATCCAACCAAACCCTAGTGATAAGATATGTCGGAATAAACTATTTTCGGGAGCAAAAACCTACAGGAGGGTTACAAAAACACAGATAGGAAGTTACAAAAACTATGCACCTAGAATTTGAGGGCTTGATAGACAAGGGCAGCCACCAAATTTGTCTGGAAGTTATGACACCCAGAAACTGACTACAACAGGCACCTGAGTCTGTAGTAAGAGTTCCAGATCCTAGATCTCAGGGGCTATTGGATAAGGACGGTTGCCAAAAGTGTCCCGATTATATCTGATGACAAATCTGTAATTTCTGTGAGGTTTGTACCTGTAACACCTGCTTTCCCTCTGATTCTTTCTGTCTGATCCTTCTGAATCTATCCTGCACAAATAAAGAGAAAGAGAAGGATGGTTGTGGCTATATAGGAGTTTGCCTCAATCAAACCCCGTCTTTGGTATTTCTACCTCAACAATAGCCAATGTCAAAGTATGTAGATGTGTGTGCTTGAAAACCAAATGTGTAAACATAAACAAATGCAAGATCCTAAATGACTCAAGCATCAAGGATTAGATCCACAAATGTTTCACTCAAGGAAACAACAAATTCACCTCAAGAAGATTAATATGAATGAAGACTTGTAGAACAAGAAGGCGAGGCAACCATATCCATGGAGGATTCCAAAACTCAAGTTGGAGGCTTCAACCCTTCTCCTTATCGTACAAAGGGCTTGAAAAAACCCTAGGAAGAACAAGATAGACTCAAGAAAATGGTTCCTAATCTCCACAATATATCTCCATGATAGCAAAGAACAAATTCTTCAATGAGCTTCAATAATTTGGAGACTTCAATAGTAGCAGTAGTAGAGTTTCAGCGTGGTAAGCTTGCATGTGAGTTGTGTGTGATAAAATGATTTTCAATTCTCTTTAAATATTAAACCTTAGAGGTGTAATAATTTGAAATAATATGCAGACAGGTCACGCGAAAACAAAAAATTGAATTCAGAATCCCGAAGCACACAGAAAAAGTTGACACCACAAGAAATTTTGAAATCCAGAGATTAAGGTAGGACATGGGTGGTTAGCGCCCAAGTCTAGACCTCAAATTTTGCTTAGGCATCTTCTTAAGGGTGCCCTAAATGTCTGGCATCTAGCATTTCTTCTCGAGTTTTGTTGGAAATCACTCTGAAATACAACACTCCTCAATTAGATAAGCGTTAATTAGGTTCTAAAATAGGTCCAATTAAGAAAGAGATTGAGGGACACTGAAAAGGTAGGAGCTGAACATAGTGAAATTGTGCTAATCCAAGCAGGATCACAATTTACGACATAACATTGAGATAAAAGGGAAGTGAAGGGTGTGCCTAACTAATTGTTGGAGATAGTGAGCCAAAGGCAAAACTTCTTGAAGGCTGAAAGCAATGAGTCAGTAAGCTACAGAGAAGACATTTGAAGAAGTTGTCAAAGCAGAAGTGCAATCATCAAAAGAGAAGTGAAAAAGCAGAATCACAATCATGAAAAGGAGAGAGCTTCATTGTCAGATTCAGATAGTAGAAAGATTGTCATGCTGTAATCTTTTCTGAGTTTGTTCTCAATTCAAGGAGTAGTTGCTTCCTTGGGTTGAAGCCTTGAAACAAAGTCTGCAGGGAGTTGTAGCTTCTTTGGGAGTGAACCTAAAACCTTTCTATGGGGAGTAGTAGCTTCCTTGGGTTGTACCCCTAAAACAAAGTTGTAACTGTGATTCTTTTGTGAGGCTGGATTAGGACAATAGCTCCTAGCATCTTTTCTCACTATGGTTTTTCCCCTTTGGGGTTTTCCACGTATATCTAGTGTTATGTGGTGTTGTGCATTGTGTTGATCTTTTATGTTTCTATTAATGTTGTAAAGATTAAGTTTTAGTTTTCTCTAGAGGGTTTGAGATTTGTTTGAATACGGATTCACCCCCCTCCTCTCAGTATTTGGGTGTGTTCAACAAGAGGATTTTCAAAAACAAAACATCATCAAAGATGTTAAAAAATCAAAGTTAAGTTTGGATATGTGGAATGCATTAATGAGATTATTTTGAAGTGATTCTCAAACAAATGATGTAAATTAAAATAGAGTATATTAAATATGGAAAGATACAATGTCAAGAGTTTTCTTGACCTTTGATATCATTTATTTATTTTATGTTTAATATATTATTGTTTTATGTATTTCAATTGAAAAATAATAAGAGAAAACACTCTATTCATTTGAGAAGTTAGTTTCGAGTATAAATATAAGTAAATTATATCTTGAAGATTATATTCGAATATATATTTTTTAATTGTTTACTACATTTTTAAGAATTATGATTTTTATTAAAAAAATATTTATGTTAATTTAAATTATAGATAATAATAATTTTTAAAATAGTTTCAGAAAATTATTTATAATAGAAATTGATTTTTTTAAAATATTTAATTGTATGATTAATAAAATTTGATAAAAATATTTTATTTAAAAATTCTTCATTTTTATTGATTTTGATAAATTAAACAATTTTTTTCACAATTTATATTTTTCTTAAAAAATGAATTGAAAGGTAGTTAAATAACCATACCATCATGATCATCCCTACCTTTATATAAAAATTTCATAATGGTTTGGTTATTTAATTGCCTTTCATTGACATTTTAAAAAAAAAATTGTCAAAAAAATTGTTTAATTTATCAAAATCAATAAAAGTGAAAAAAATTTAAATGAAAAATTTTATATTATAAAATTTTTATCAAGTCTTACTAATTATACATATTAAATATGTTAAACAAAATATATATCTATCTTTAATAAAGTATTGTCAATAATTTACTTATTATTTAAAAAATATTATTATCTATAATTTAAATTAACATAAATATTTTTTAATTTAGAAATCATAATTCTTAAAAATTGCAATAAATAATATAAAAATATAATATTCTAATCTAAACTTTCAAGATATAATTTACTTATATTTAAACTCAAAATTAACTTCTCAAAAGAATGGGAGTGTTTTCTCTTATTATTTTTCAATTGAAATATATAAAACAATAATGCATTAAACATAAAATGAATAAACAATATCAAAGGTCAATAACTCTTTTTTGTATCTTTCCATATCTATATACTTTATTTCAATTCACATCATTTGCTTCACATTCATTTCAAGATACTCTTGTTGATGTATCTATGTATTCAAACCTAACTTTAATTTTCTAACATCTTTGATGATGTTTTGTCTTGAAAATCCTTTCACAATCAATAGTATACACAAGAATAGTAAGCATGACTTACCATAACTTCATCATATGAGGATAGCTTATATGTCAATGTTATGTGTTATTGAAGACTCTTCATGCATCTTTCATGTTGAAACTCTCACAACTCAAATGTAATAAATCAACAAAAGAGTCTAGCTCCTTTTTAAAACCACTCTATATTTAATACAGACAAAATAATTAAATAAATAAAAATTCCTCAACCTTATATAGTAAAATAAATAAATGAATCAATGTGAAGTTCAATTTGATTTAGCAACCCAAAATTTTATAAAGACAAAAAATGACATGTTTAATCATGAAAACGTTACTAACAAGTTATAGTCTAGCCCTTCTTGATTATTTCTTTGTAATTGTTGATTATCTTTTTGTAATTGTAAATTTGCACCTTTGTAATTGTAAATTATATATAAAAAATGAAAGTTGAATCGTAAAAAAAATGAAGAATTGTCGGTAACATGAAAGTACTAGTCTAAGTTGATACCTCTTCGGTTGGCCCGAAATATGATCCTATCCTCATCCCTTATAATCATATCTCCAAGAAATTTATACCTTAGTTAGGACGATGAGAGAACTAAAATTCTCAAAACTTTAAAAAAAAATTCTAAAAATACTTATTGATACACAAGCAGAAAAAAGTACAAAACAACTTTTGAATAATATTATTATATGTAAAACAACCAATGGACACGGATTGGCTGGTTAAAGGTTTGATTTCACTTACTTAGTCGGCAAAATTCACGTAAGCAGAAGAATGGCCTTGCTTTTCCTTAATATTTTATATTTTCCGTAAATGAAGTGCTTTCTCCTTTACCTTTCCGACAGCATCTGCCACCTACTTCTCGTCTAAGTATTCTTCATCCCTTCTCTTTTCTTTTTCTTCTTTCCGTTTTAATAAGAATTTCGGCTCTGAACTCTGAATTATAAGTGTTTTGAGTCGATTTGCATTTGTGCAAGCCTGCAGATTATTTGTGCGATTTTTTCTCTCGCTAAGATCAAAGCAATTCAGCTACTTTACAGGTAAAATTCAAAATTTCGTGATTGGACGCTTTCTTTTCAGGATTTTTAAGTCGTAATTACCAAAACTAAGACCTGAGAAATTGCCCTTCGATAACAGTTTCAATGATCCCAGTTAAGAAATCAGGAATACATCTTGTTTGCATGCCATCTGTAAGCCCCCAGTTCAGTGATATAGAATTTTCAAAATTTGCGTTTTTCTTGCTTTTGACAGTGTCAGAATTGCCTGTAAGTGTTTCTTTAGTCTCTACTTTGTTAAGCCCATGGCTCCATAGCATTAGCTTTCACCTTTCCCATTAACTGCACATTAATACATAAATTTCAAATTTCCATACATCTTTTATGATATTGATATATATATCATAGGCAATTTCCCAGGCTATTACATAGTATCTTCAAATTCTTGAATTTCACAGCTTTGCTAGTAATTTCATATATGGTAGAGTAGAAAAAATTCTGATGCAAGTTCCAACTGACCTACCTTTCATGCCTTTCAGTTCAAAAAAGTGTTTTTAAAATGGAGGATTTAGAAGAAGTTCAGGCCATTGTGTGCGACAATGGATCAGGCACAGTGAAGGTAGAGTGAAGCAGCCTTTGTTATTTGAAAATTTGCATTTGATTTTCTTAATTAAATGAATTTCTTTGTTAAATCAAGGTAATTTTGGTGGAAAGGCTTAAATTAAATGAATTTCTTTGTTAAATCAAGGTATTTTTGGTGGAAAGGCTTAAACAGCCCGCAATTCAATGTGCTGGATGTTTATGTGGGGAGCCGTTCCCCACATAAACAACCTACGCTGTTAGTTGCCGGTGCGTTATAATAAATGCACCTGTTCTTTATAATAGGAGCAGTTCCCACTGCAAACAACCAGTACATTGATTCCAAGGCACCGCAAATAAACAACCTACACTGTTAGTTGCAGAATGCGTTGCAATAAATGCAGGTCTGTTCATTATAATAAGAGCAGTTCCCACATAATAAACAACCAGTACATTGACTCCAACACAAAGAACGTTAAGCTCTTCTGGGTAGTTGTTTAGGCTTAGCAGTTTTAGTTGCAGAGATTTCCCTGGTCAATAGGGGAAAACACCCAATAGGTGAGATAGTTCGAATGGCTGAGAAAGTATATGTGCATTTAATGCCCAATATTTTTAAAGTTTAGTATTAGTAGTTGTGACTTTAAGATTGTTAGTGTTACTATAAGTACTAATAATTGAATGAAATGTGCCCTTTAAATTTAAAAAGCAACCAATCATGTGATGCCACATCAGCCCACCAACAAAACATGACTTAATGCACACCTATTGGTCCACCCTTTTTTTGGGGGAACTATTTGACACCTCAACCAAAAACATGCTGATGTGACATCATATTTGATGATGTAGCCCTGAAACGTTAGTTATAAGCAGCGGTGTTACCAAGTAAACTACTGTAAAATTTTTGGAGTGATTTGAAATTGCCACGTATGATTTTGAGAGGCTTGAAGTTAGGGTGCACCACCACTGGGTCCTCTCAAAAATTGCAAAAAAGTTGAACTGTGTTCACAGTTAAACAGAGCTGCCAACATGCATGGCCGCTAAATCTAAATTAAAACAAAACTGGACATTATTTCAGCGCCTTTGTATGCTCCTTTCTGTATGTTATCTGGAAATCTGGCTGAATTTCTTTCATGGTCTGATGTTACCACCGAATTATCTTATCAGCAGAGCCTAAGCGAAACAGGGTTTTAATCAGCGAATTTTTATTTTCAGGCGGGGTTTGCTGGAGATGATGCACCGAAAAGTGTATTCCCAAGCATTGTAGGGAGGGCGAGGAGTAGGTCGGCGATGGTGGGAATGGAAGCAAAGGATGCGTATGTGGGGGACGAAGCGCAGTCGAAAAGAGGAATTCTCAGTCTGAAGTATCCTGTCAGGCATGGCATCGTCACCAATTGGGATGACATGGAGAAAATCTGGCACTACACATTTGACAACGAGCTACGCGTTTCCACAGAAGATCACCCCATTCTTCTAACCGAGGCTCCTCTCAATCCAAAGATAAATAGAGAGAAAATGGTGGAAGTCATGTTTGAGGTGTTCAATGCTCCCGCAACCTATATTGCCATACAAGCAGTACTTTCTCTCTACGCTAGCGGCCGAACCACTGGTATGAAATATCTGCTCCCAATACACAGATAGAAATATATTTCTGAAAATTCGATTAAGGGGATTATCCATGTAAGGAAACCGAATTTTAATGGGAGCAATTTCCAACTAACCCTGTTTGTGAAATTTGCACAATCTACGAATTTTCCATTTTCAGTAAATTTTGGTAAATCATAATCATAAATTTTAGGGAAGGGGTTTAGTCATAAGTTTTTCAGCGGGCATTGCTCAGCAAATATTTCAACTCTTTTCTGGTACCGGTTTTCAAGATTAGGGAAGTTATATTCACAAGTTTTTTTTTTCCCTCAGAGTTACTCCCGTTTTAGCCTAGTCCAAGCCTAGAGACCACTACTGAGGAGTCTCAATCCCCAAGGCACAAGGCCTGCAAGCTCTTTGGCCTAACGGGGGGTTTGAACTTTGGTGGCTGCCACAACAACCTTGTGACTTGACAACCACACCATGCCTTTATCAGCACAAGAAATGAATTTTTATAAAAAACATAATAAATCACAATTAAGTTATTCTTTTCGGCATAAAAGCTTCTTAAATATCATTAGTTAAAATGTCAGGCTAAGATTCCAAATTACTGCTTAAGACAACCTGCAGCCTAAATTGGGCACTGACCCTCTCCATAGGACCCCAGAGAAGTTTCTTCAGGGGCCACCTGCTGATTGAAAATTTTAGCTGAGGGGGATCCCTTCGTCATGCATTGCTGATTCAATTTGAAAATTTGAAATTTAAATTATTCTTCACTACTAATCTTAACCTGATAACCTGAAAGAGAATTGCTGTTGATATATAATGCTTCTTTGTTGCCAAAAGTAGAACAAACATTGAAATATTAGTATGATGAATGCCTTTAAAAATGGAGGAAATTGCAAACGGTATAGCTCAACTTATGGGTTTAGAATTCCCATACAAATAAATATGAATTTATGCATGTGATAAACTTTTCCAGATGGTGTCATAATTCTTAGTTGGGGTTTGCAATTATTACATCTGTGCACATAATGTTACTGGTTTGGCTGAAGGAAATAATTAGTAAGTTTGAGAAACATCACAAGGGCATTTCAAACAATATTGGAAGAGAATTCATATAATCAAAATTCTATTCCTGCTCTTTAAATATTTTATCTGGATGTTGAGTCATCAAAACAGTTGGCTCGCATACAATGGGGACATTCAATGCTGCAGCCATATCATTCCTTGTGATTTTACTATGGTTTTGTTGAGCAGAAGAAGGCATGAATGTTTGCCTTGCTAAAGGTAAATTGACAAGGCTTAATTTTCTTGGTAGATTGGTGATAGCTGGATCAGGTCAAAATTTTGAAATGGAAATAAATTGCTCTGTGAGCTTCCTCTCCATCCTTATTTTATGCTTGTCACTTCTTACATCTGGCAAACATGGCATGAGAGAGTACTAGATTTTATCCAAGCTGGGTTTCCCTTTTCATCATTTCTTTATTAGAATTAAGCTGCAGAATGAGGACCCTTTCCTTTAACCCTGCTGCACATGAGTGTATACGTAATACTAAATAGTTGATTATTTTGTTTTCACTAAAGTAGAAAACAGAATGCACTAGCTGTTTAATCTCTTCCCCTTCCCCTGGTCCCTGCCTCCTTTACTGAAAGGGTAATTTCCATCAGTCCCTACCTCCATTATTGAAAGGGCAAGATTAATCTGGTAAAAATAGGGAACTCTTACACCTTGCCCTATTCAAAGTGTTCTTGTGACAAACTTTATTTTAGAATGTTAAACTGGTTCAAAGTAAATAACCGGCAGTTGTTCTTTATTTGGGACAGAAAGAGAACAACTTACAGGCTATTTAAGCTCTTCTCATTGAACCCAACTTACCAACAAACCAAAGAGCTCCTATATACATTTAATATTTGTGAATACTATATACAATTTTGTATTATAGTTGCATTCACTGAGCTTCCTCTTAAAAGATACATACCTACTTGCAGCCATGCCAGAACAAAATGATCTTTTGAGGGTTTCAACAACATTGTGTACTTCATTCAAGTAGTGCAAAGCCAAATCCAAGCATTGCTGTGAGGCCATTTCTGATTGATTATCACATTGCAGGAGTTGTGCTGGATTCAGGAGACGGTGTAACTCACATAGTACCAATCTACGAAGGATACGCCCTTCCCCACGCCATTCACAGGCTTGACTTGGCAGGCAGAGATTTGACCGATGTCCTGAGCAGGCTGCTGATGGAGAAGGGCTACTCCTTCACAACCACAGCGGAACAAGAAATTGTTAAAGACATAAAAGAAAAGCTATGCTACGTAGCGATAGACTTTGAGCAAGAAATGCTCACTGCAAGCGAATGCTCTGTTCTAGATAAGTCATATGAGCTTCCCGATGGCCAAGTCATCACCATTGGAGAAGAAAGATTTCGCTGTCCGGAGGTGCTCTTCAATCCAAGCAAAATTGGGATGGAAGCCCCTGGAATTCACGAATGTCTTCACAAATCAATCAGGAAGTGTGACGTTGATATCAGAAGGGATCTGTGTGGGAATATAGTCCTGAGTGGAGGCACCACCTTGTTTCCTGGTATGGCTGACCGTATGGCAAAGGAACTTACTGCCCTTACTCCTTCCACTGTTAAGACAAAAGTGATTGCCCCTCCAGAGAGAAAATACAGCGTTTGGATTGGTGGTTCTATTTTGGCCTCTCTCAGCACCTTCGAGCAGGTATGATTAGTTTATTAACTGTGTATATTCAGTATTTAGGTAAGTGGGGTTTAGTAGTATATTATTGCCATTGCTAATGTAATCTTGTTTCTTTTCTTTGGGGCAGATGTGGATAAGCAAAGAAGAATACCAAGAGGCTGGATCTTCTGTTGTACACAGGAAGTGTTTCTAGAGTTTTCTGGACACCTTTTGCATGTCCCTCTTCTTCCCCGCCTCCACAGATCCCACAAATTCTACCCACTTAATAATTTTTGCAATACCAGTGGAGCGGTTGTATGTGGAGGATATATGCCATGCCCTCTCCCATCTGTCAATGCTTTTATTTCCTACTGAAAAATTCTTTATGCAAATAAGCAGGGCTTAACTCAAGGTAAAGACAAAGGCAAAGGCAGTTCCTTTTGTTTTGGATTTACTTTTATGTTGTAAGATGTGTCCCTTACCATTCAAACATGTGATGATCTTCTTATTATTATTTTTATATTGACCAAAGCTTGATAATAAAAAATTGTACATTTGTGTAGGAAATAAATACTTTCACTACAATTTTACTTAAAATAATTAATTACTATTAGGATTTTAGAGTTGGGATTGGTAAAGGTTATACAATAAATATTGTAATAATATGAAAAACAAATAAAAGGTATTTAGTTTTTAATTTGATGAAGAAATGATTATTTGAATTTGTCAAACATCAACATCTAAATAATAATAAAAATTGTCAACAGTTTGGTTTTATAAGTATTCAAGAATGTATAGATCGACATGGCTAGTTCAATGATTACCAAGCTCCCAAAAATAAACTAGTAAGGCATGAAAACATGATTATGTGATATTTGACATGTATCTTTAGGGTAAAGCTTCATTTTTTGTCAACATGTATCTTGAGGGTAAGGCTTTATTTGTCGACCATTTAGAACCTCCCAAACGTTTTTTATTATTTGTCATTTGTTGTCTCGTAGTTGTTCATACTTTCATTTTGCTTACAAATCTTTTCTTTTCTCCTTTAGTTATGAGTTTGCCATTTGGTTTAGGTGGCAAATGTGTATTGATGTGTGCTTTGACACAACATAAGTGGAACAAGTAGTTCTTTGCTTCCCTAAGATTTATATCACTGGTCTTGACAGGCTTGGGTGACCAAGATATTGATGATAGCTACTCCATCTAAGGGTCTCTAGTGGAAAACTAAAGCAAATGAAACACATAGCCTTGTTTTACAAATGTGTTAATTAGTAGATGAGATTCACAAGGTGAAACATGCCCAATCTAAGATCTCATTCATCATGTTCATGTATAAATCAATAATGATAAAGACTTGCAACCAATGAAATTTAACAATTTAGAAATAAGGCACAAGCTTAAATCAATTCAAATTCTAATCTAAATGTTAATTTAATCCTTAATCTAATCCTCATCTATTTTTTTTAAGAAAATTCAAAAGATAAAGGGAGAAGAGAAAGATTAAGAATGACCATATTTTATTCTACCACTAAATTTGATTATGAAAGTAAACAAATCCACTTTGAAACCAATCTTTTATTAACCAATCTTCACACAAACCCATGAGATAGGGTAATCTCATAAGGATAAATCAATTATGAAGATAAGCACAAACAACCACCATTTCCATGCATAGATTGAATATACAAATCCTCACAATCCTCTAAGCGAAAGATATTTCATGAAGTACTCAATTATAATGTCGAGGTTGAACATACAACAACTTCACTATCAAAAAGACCAAAGATATGATATGAAGCATCAATTCGATTCATCAAATACCTAAGTGAGTTACAAATAAGATCTTAGCTTATCAAAACTTAAATTAAAAAACCATCAAATAAACATAGATAAAAATAGAAAAATAATAGTTTCAATATAATTTTTGAATCAATCATTTTCCAACCCTTAATAATGTTAATTCATTGAGAAAGTATATGTTTCCTAGGGAGGAAAAACTTAGTTCAATTTCCCTCTAGCGAACTAAAAGTTTGAATTCAATCTTGAATTTACTATAAGTTAAAAGGCCATGAATTCTAGGTGGTCAAACCTAATGCAATTTTAAGTACATCAATAGGTCTCCTTTAAAATAGTCAATCTTGATGAGGGTGTTCTCCACCCAACACACTTACAACAAAAATATATGAATTCAAAGATTCAAGAAATTTCTTTCATTGTTCACATGAAAACATCTTGTTACAGAAATATGGGCTATCAAATAACAACATATTCAGACCCCAATGGTCTTAGAAAATATAAGACAAAAATACTCAAAAATGAACAACAATCTGCAGCTTACAATCCTCTAACCTCTGGAGCTTCAAAAATGGCTCAGTTTCATCCTCTGTATGTAATGCCAAACTTGTAGCTACAAAAAATAACTTCCCCAACCTCACCTCTAGCTACCTCCAACTCTCCTAGACATTCAAACCTTATACCCCTCTCTCTTGTAACTCCCCTCCTCTTTAATTCCACTTTTTTGGGCAATTAATTTCCACCACCAGAAAATAACTAAAAACAACACAACTTCTAGGAGCCATAACTTTTGATCTGGGTACTCGATTAGGCCCTCATTTTTTTTAAACTCAAGAGCTCGGAGTGCTCTATGCCCCTAAAATTTAAAGAATTTAATTACCCCAAATTTCAAAGCCTCATTCAACCATTTAAAGCCTCAAAACTCAAATTTAAGATTTTTTTTGAGTTTTCCAAAAACTGGAAACTTTAATATCTTGACCCCTAGACATGTCCTTGGGTTGAAACTCACCCACAATGTTTGTTTAACAATTATGGAGCTTTGGGTAAAATTTCAATTCCATACATTCTCAAATGCAAACTTTCTAAAAATAGAGGCCCTACTATTTTCACCTTTTTAGAAATTTTGGATGTTCTAGACCATTATATAGGACTTTTAAGAGGAAATAAGCTTCATGGATATTTGCAAAACCAAAACTAAAATGAAATAAAACAAAATCATTTTTTTGGGTGATGCAAGATTGCTCTTACATCTTTGGATGCTCCTGCATCAAATCTACTCCCATTTCAAGTAGCAATTTAGGGATTAATGATCCATAGCAAGTGTCCATAAAATTCATTGCAATGATCTATTTAGCAAGTCTTATTCTTCAAATATCAACTCCATAATTCATGGTCTTTAATAGATCCATTTGAACTTTGGCAGTTTTATAATTTGAGTAGACCTAATCAATGGCCCCAAGAGCACTCCAAATTAGTAGTGAGAGATTCTATAATGAGCCACCTAGAAATAATGACAATTAAAAAATAAATTTAAAATTAAATAACTCACAAAATGCTACAATTTTTAAATTTCTTTTCCAAAAACATATAGATTCCACATTTTAAAATAAAGATGCCAACATTACATCATTACATAGATTTTCATGATACATGTTTGCAATAATAATGAGATACAATCCAAATTAGGACTATTGTCCAACCAATCCACTTGAGTACATCAATTATACATATTTTAACTATTCATTTCAATTTGGTTGACCATTAGTCATAATCATCCCATCTAAGTGCAAGCAATATGGTTGTCCAGCTATAGGAGGGAGAGCATCATCCAAGCACTTTATCTCCAACCACAAACCTGTCAATCCCCCACTCATCTTCTCACTAGAAGAGGCCTGACCCTACAATGAGGGTAATAGACATTTATGGTAGAACCAAATTTGAGAACCAAGTGAAAATATAATACTTGTCCCTTGTAGTCAATCATGCAGTCCCTAGATACCCTCTAGCTACCATGATTTTTGACTAAGATGAAACCTTCGGGTATAGTGAACTAATAATGCTTACAACTATTGCATCACTTTGGCCAAAGTATTTGATTATCGGTCACATAAATGTGGGCCATCCATTCATGACACTACTATCTCTTGCTTGATTCTTTTTTATGACTTCTAATAGGTGAAATGAAAGTTGAGGCTAAAATATAATTTATCCTTCGGTTACTAATCTCCTAGTATACCCTACCTTAAGATGGTCCTACTAGTTTATTGTTATAATAGATGATCTTAGATATGCATTTTACTGTCGAGTCCCAATCTCCTGGTATTCCCTACCCTAAGATGGTCTCGCTTGCCTAGGGTATATGACCAATAATACAAGATATATGAATAACTATTGTTTCCAATCTCTTGGTATCCTTGACCCTAGCGTTGGTTCTATTTGTACAAAGTATAAGAATAACTAGCATTCCAATCTCTTGGTAACGATTCAATGAATACAATAATGCAAGGTATACGAATAACAATTGTTTCTAACTATGAAAATACATCCATATACTAATATTTGATGCTACTGATAATACAACATGTATTCTCAATTAATGTTGATTTATACCTATGTAGTTGCATGAGAATTGCAAGCTAATATCGTGGTTTTCTCAACCACTAATGATCAATGCAAGGTTATTGACATATCATGTCACATACAACTTGTTTATGAACTCATCTACTCAATCTAATATCATGGTTTTCTTGACTATTAATGATCAATGCAAGGTTATCGACATATTTGATCGCATACAACTTGTCTACGAACATATCTACTCAATCTCATTTTACCACAATCAAAGGAGACATTAAATGATTACTAATCTTGATAATATTTCTTTCTCAAGGGGGTTGATTAAACCATCATTTAAGAGAAAAAAGCTATTAAAAATCTCATTCATAGATCACAACAATGATAGTATATTTAACAAAATCCATTAGCTCCTATCAAGTCAGATTAGAGACTTTCCAACACTTTGGACTCATACAACCATTAAATGCCTAGATGGCACTCCAACTTAAACATGGTTGTAAAAGCGATATGTATTCGATTACATAGAGATAATATGTTGAACACACCAAGATACTAAGAGGGGGGGTGAATCAGTGTCTAAACAATCTTCAATTTTAACAACTTCAACTTATTCGGAGCAGATTAAAACTTAAGCATCACAGTATCAACATAAGCATGAAAGATTAACACAATACACATAAACACATAACACCAGTTATACATGGAAAAACCGAAAGGGAAAAACCATGGTGAGGATTAATTCACAATATATGAAGCTCAAATAACAACTTTATTTAGGGCTACAACCCAAGGAAGCTACTACTCCCTGAAACTTTGATTTAGCATCACTCCCAAGGAAACTACTACTCCTTGAAGACTTTGTTTTAGGGTCACTCCCAAGGAAGCTACTACTCCCTGAATTGAGAACACACTTACAAAAGATTATAGTATGGCAGTCCTTCTATTGTCTAAATACTGACATTGAAATCCACACCTTTGATGATTACAATTCTACCTCTTCACACTTTCTTCTAATGATCAGATCAGTTAGGCACACTCTACTCTTGATCACTGTCACAAATATGTCTTCAAGATGAATTTGGACATCATCTACAACTTTTGCTCATTCTTCTTCAGTCACACATCAAAAATGCATTCATTCTTCTCCTTATCTACTTGCGAACCTTTTCAATCAACTTGCAATCACACCTCACCTCACTCAATTTGATTTACAATTTATACAAGCTATTACATTGATTACATTGCTTGTCAGCCAGGTCTATAACATAAAAAATGCATTTACAATTTAGCCAAACAACACACAACATGAAATGTGTAGAAGATAGGTCCTAAACAAGACCACACATTACACCAGCAAAAGATGCATGACTTGCAGACACCAACACTTGCTTAACCAAGTCCAAAACATCCTTCACAGCTTCAAACACCAAGGAATTACATCCGCACACTCCACTCATTTGGAAATAGGATAGCTTTAAGAAAAACATATGAAGACGTGAAGCATAATGACCACATCAACTTGAAAACCTTGTGCGGTACTGGAAACAAGAAAGATCTTCATGAAAGTTTTCCAGATCAATCTACAGGACTCATACAACATCCCTAAACACTCCTTTACCTCTGCACATCAAAGAATTTGTGCTGCACATCTTCAATCATGAACTCTGAGAACAGTCTATTTACCTCTGCACGGCAAAGAATTTGTGCTGCACATCTTCAATCATGAACTCTGAGAACAGTCTATCATCCGGAACACACTACAACATGCTGTCATTTGAAAAACTGAGTTGCTGACCACCAAGAACCTTGAAACTACAAGGAAGCATGTAATACACATCCATAAACATGTCCTCAAAACTGCAATGGCAACATTCATTTCCAGAAGAATGCGGAGCATTCCAATAGCTCTCCAACACTAGCTTACTTTGTCAGAACACATGTCGATACTCTATCATGCATAACTTTCACATCGGAAGGACAAATGATCTAAAAACATGGAATTATCACTTTGATTGTACCCTAAACACAGTTGCAGAACCACATGGCCATATCTACAAATGCAGAGGAATGCAGAGCATTCCATTGTCCTACATAGAACACCTTCACAGAGATAACATTGTCTTCAAACTGTCAACAAAAAAACATTCTTTTAGTAGTTCAATCATCATGGAACTTGGAACATACATGCTTCAGGCCATGAGTAACATTAAGAACACATATGATCATCTTTGTGCTTCTAATTCCCATATTAATATGAACTATATCTTCTCTCTTCTCTTGTTGGATGGGACATGACATCCAACCATGAACTCCATCACACCACCATGATAGTGTTGACATCAATGACAACCTAGTGACAATGTTGACATCAATGACAACCCTTGGAACCATATGTGTAACAATCTCCCCCTTTGGCATTGATGGAAACACATCTCTACTTCTCTCCCCCTTTGACATCAAGGACAAAGGGAAACCACTATATTCTCATTAGAGACCACATACCTGCATATTCTTTCTTAGGGCATGACTTCTTCTTGTAGAAAACAAACTCCTCCTATCACCAGCAACCACTACCTGCTCCCCCTGAGAGGTAGCCACCATCAGTCCAAGAACAAGATATAGCATGAACTCCCCCTGGGCAAATGTACCACTATGCATCTAGCAAGAAGGAAGGGAAATTGCCCCTAACCTCTGCTAGAGATCCTCAAAGGTATCCTTTACAAGAGTCTTTGTAAAAATATCTACTATTTGATCCTTTGTTGGAACATATTCCAACTTCACTTCCTTATCTGTAACCTTCTCTCTCAAAAAGTGATACCTGATTGCTATATGCTTGGTTCTAGAATGCATCACTGGATTCTTGAAAATATTGATAGCACTTGTATTGTCACACAAGATAGGAATAGGCTTATCATACAATACCTTGATATCCTTCAGGGTTTGCTTCATCCACAACACTTGTGTACAACAGGATGCTGTTGTAATGTACTATATCTTTGCAATAGATAAGGACACTGAATCTTGCTTCTTTCTCTTCCATGAAACCAATCTGCTTCCTAAAAAGAAAGCACCACCACTTATACTTCTTCTATCATCAACACAACCAACCCAGTTAACATCAGTGTAAGCACTCAGATCAAAGTCATTACCTCTTGTATACCATAGGCCATAGTCCAAAGTTCCTTTCAAGTATCTGAATATCCTTTTCACTACCTTCTCATATGTTTTCTTGGGCCTGGATTCATATCTAGCAACCACACATACTACATGCATTTAATATCAAGTCTAGAAGTAGTCAAGTATAATAGTCCTCTAATCATAGATCTATAGACAGTCTGATCCACCTCCGGAGACTCATCATCTTTGCTCAAGTGACATCCAGTGACCATGGGAGTACTCATTGGTTTTGCATCCTCCATACCAAACTTCTTCAACAATTCTTTAACATACTTAGCTTGAGAAATAAAGATACCACCATCTTGCTGAGTAATTTGAAGTCTAAGAAAGAAAGACATCTCACCAATCATAGACATCTCAAACTCTTTTTTCATCTCCTCTGCAAACCTCTTACACATATCATCATCTCCAGCAAAGATGATTTCATCAACATATACTACAACTATCAATATCATGTCTCCTTCTTCCTTGATGTAAAGATTGCTATTTGTAGTACCTTTCTTGAAGCCTTTCTGAAGTAAGTACTTGTCCAACCTAGCATACCAAGTTCTAGGTACTTGTTTAAGACCATACAAAGCCTTCTTGAGTCTGCACACCATGTCCAGATCTTCTAATATCTGGAAACCATCTGGTTGTTCAATATAAACCTCTTCCTCTAGGTCACAATTCAGAAATGCTGACTTAACATCCATCTAATATACCTTAAAGTTCTTATGAGTAGTAAGAGCAAGGAACATTTTGATTGCCTCCATCCTTGCTACCGGAGAAAAAGTCTCCTCAAAATCAATACCTTCAACTTGTGTGTATCCTTTGCATACTAGTCTTGCCTTGTTCCTTACAACTTCACCTTCTTCATTCAGCTTGTTTCAGAACACCCATTTTGTTCCTATAACATTCTTATTTGCTGGTCTGGGAACCAATTCCCATGTCTGATTCTTCTCAATCTGATCCAATTCTTCTTCCATGGATTTTATCCATCCATCATCTTTGCTGGCATCAACAAAGGTTTTGGATTCCACCTTTGATAACAAACACAAGTTTACTTGCTCATGTGTCTTAGCAAGCCTTCTCGTTATCTGCACACCTTCATCCTTATCTCCAATGATCTGCTAAGTGGTTCTTCTAAACATACTTTGTTGGAGTCTTAGGCATCTGCTCTTGTTCTTGTTCTTTTTCTTCTTTCACTTCTTCTTCATCTGCAATGCATGGATAGATATCAGATTCGGGGTCCTTTGATTCATGTGAGATCTGATACAAGTCTTCATCTACCTTGACATTTGTACTTTCAATCATCTTTCCCAGCCTCTTGTTATAGCATCTATAAACCTTTCTTCTGGTTGGGTAGCCAAGAAAGATTCCTTCATCACTTCTTGAATCAAAATTTTGTAGGTCTTCTTCATCTCTTCTGATATAGCATTTGTTGCTAAAGATACTGAAGTATCTGACTATGGGAGGTCTTCCATACCATAGCTCATAAGGGGAATTAGTGTTTTTAACCCTTAGTTGCACTCTGTTAATTAGATAGACAACAATATGAACTGCATCCTTCTAATACATATCATGAAGATCTACATCTTTCAATATTTCCCTAGACATCTCTTGCACAGTCCTATTCTTTCTTTCCACTACCCCATTTTGTTGTGGGGTTCTAGGGGCTGACAGATGTCTCCTAATACCATTATCTTCACAAAAATTTTCAAATTCATTTGAAGTAAACTCACCTCCTCTATCAAACCTCAAACATTTGATCTTGGCATCTACTTTATTCTCAACCATAGCTTTGAACACTTTAAATTTATCAAGAGCATCTGATTTTTCTCTTAAGAAAGTAACCTAAGTCATTCTAGAGTAATCATCAATAAGCAACATGAAATACCTCTCACCTTGTTGACTCTTTACTCTTGTAGGGCCACATAGATCAGTGTGAATCAGATCCAATGGATTTGAAGAAGAATACACTTTGCTTTTGAAGTTTGTCTTTGTCTACTTTCCAATTTGACATTCCCTGCATACTGCATTTGTAGGCTTGATTATCTTAGGCATATCTCTCACTGCATGAGTAGAACTGATCTTTACCATATTATCAAAATTGTTGTGTCCCATTCTCTTGTGCCACATCCAACATTCACTAGATTGAGCCAACAAACATGTTCTTCCATTTACCTCCTTCAGATGATAGATGTCACCATATGTCTTGATACCTTCTGTAACTAGTTTTCTAGAACCTGCCTTCCTGATTTCACAACCCTTGGCATGAAAGGTGAGATTATACTTCTTGCTGCACATATGACTGACACTGAGAAGATTATATTTTAGCCCTTTGACATAGAGAACATCTTCAATCATGTTCTTCCCATCAATAGTTATAGCACCTTTTCCACAAATCTGTGCTGACTCATCACCACTAAACTTGACAGCACCACCATCCCACTTTTCAAGGGTGATAAACTTCTCCTTGTCACTAGTCTATGATTTGAGCATCCACTGTCAATTACCCAAGCCTTGGATTCTTCTTTTGCATGAAAGGCAATCCATACAACCATTGATCTTTCATTGTTCTAGTATGTTTGAAAGGCATCAATCTTCTCACATTTTTTAACATCATCCTTTTTTGTCACCAACACTCAAATCCATGAAAAGTGTTTCATCATTTGAATCATCATGATCCTCATCTTCTGAAGAATAATTGATCTCTATGGAATACAGATTTTGTTGAATGCACAAGACAACTGAGAGGGGGTGAATTAGTTGTATCAAAAATTTCAAACCCTCACAAACATTTAGATCCACATTGACCTTTAAACTTTTATGATGATTAAGCATGAACTAAAAATAAAAGAAATTGAAACATAACAGCACCAAACACAATACAACACTAGATTTTATGTGGAAAACCCAAGAAGGAAAAACCATGGTGAGGATTAGCTCACAATATAAAGTAGTAGCAATACATAATTACAAAAGGCTCACTGTCCAAAAGAGAGAATGCTCACTGTAGGTGGACTCACTATCCACTAAGAAAGAAAGAGAGAAGAGAAGAGTGGCTCACTGCTAGGCTTTGAACTGACATAATTGCATCTAACCTATGCATGGAGTTCAGTTCCAATGAAGCTCAATATCCATCACAACACAAACAACACCTTCGCAACAACATTGAAAATAGTAGACACCTTCTGCTCACTACATCCAGTAGCCTAACACATGAAAGCTCTCACTGCACTAATCAAATTCTCATCATAAACATCATATTCTTCGTACACACCTACATCCTTGAATCCTTGACACTTATTTATACCATCATCAATCATGAAAACATTCTCCAATGTCGGCAACACATCACAACTCATAAAATTCAAATTAGGTCTAGACCTAAACATTCCCATGGAGGAAAGAAATGAATGCAGACCACACCACCTCTTAGCACAGACCTAAATTCCCTCTTACACATTATTCCATGCTTCCTTAATCAACAAAGCATAACTGAAATTAGTGCAAACAACCAAGTCGACCAAACTTGAGTTAACACTATGGACTTTTAAGCACACGCTTCCTCAAAGCTAAACACACCTCATGGATCTTACAAAAAGCTTTAACACAATCTAAAAACATCCACGAACATCTTGAAGTCACCCGAAAACCACCAAATTTAATGACAACAACTTTCACTTGAAGAAAGTTCACAATCTGCTTACAAACAACACTGTCAAACTCTGCTACACAAGAAATCACTTTCTAGAGCATCAAATCACAAACCTTTTGGATTGAAGATAGATAAGGACCTTATAATCACACATCTAGAACTGCAACACCTTAAACCACTCTGTGGAGAAATGCGAAGCAAAACACTTTCTCCCAAACACACAACAAACCCTATCAAACACTATTCTCAAACTGGTGAACACAACTTTCACTGCACAATGATCTGGAGCACCAAATTCTGAATATAGCATCTTCAAAACTTCTAAACAACATATCGAAACCACATACTCAGATCTCCAACAAAAAATAAATGCAGAGCAAAAATGAGAACAACACTTTGTAAGCTAGAAGACTTCTTCAACACACTATTTCCAATATTAATCAAATTTTCTCAAAAGCACTTGGAAACCCAAAAATAGAAGCATATCCTCAACATCTTCAGCAACTCTACAAAGCAACCAAATTATATTTAACAAGACAACTTAATCAAACAAAAACAACCTCATCAGAAGACACAGTTGACACCAATGACAACACAAGCTTGTTGACATCAAAGACAACACCGATTAGCACATACTTGTAACAATCTCCCCCTTTGTCATTGATGGCAACACATGATGTGAAAAACCATCAAGACACAACTCTACACCAATCTTCTTTACTTTCTTACTCTCCCCCTTTCTTTTACACATCTTACTCTCTCTCTAATCACTGATCCTTTTATTTTTCACATTGCTCTCTCTCTCTCTCCCTTTGTTTTTCACATGAACTCTCTCCCCCTTTGACATCAAGGGCAAAGGGCGACACAACTTTCACTTTTCATGATATTGCACATACTTGCACTATTCACTACTACTCTACAACATCTTTTTCTTTCATTGCTCTGAATACCCCCCTGATTGCAACAATCATCATGACCACTACCTGTTCTCCCTGAGAGGTAGCCTCTAATCATTAGTCTAGAAAATAATGAATCTTGAAATCCTTGGACTAATGCATCTTCTTATGCATCTAGTTCAAGGAAGGAGGGGCAATAACCTCTAACTTCTCCCGAAGATACTCAAATGTATCCTTAGGAAGAGCCTTAGTAAATATGTTAGCAACCTGATCCTTTGTAGGTACATACTCAAGCTTCACTTCATTCTCTATAACCTTCTCTCTCAGAAAGTGATACCTAATTGAAATATGCTTTGTCCTTGAATGCATCACCGAATTCTTTGAAACGTTAAAAACACTTGTATTATTGTAGAAAATATAAGTTGGCTCATCATACACTACTTTGATATCCTTCAAGGTTTGTTTCATCCACAACACCTGTGTGCGACAAGATGCTACTGCTATGTATTCTGCTTCTCTAGTAGAAAGAGACACTGAATCCTACTTTTTACTTAACCATGACACTGCTCTTCCACCAAGAAAGAATGCTCCACCACTTGTACTTTTCGTGTCATCTAAACAACCAACCCAATCTGCATCTGTATAAGCACTTAGAGTAAAGTCAGTATCTTTTGGATACCACAAGCCATGATCAGAAGTGCCCTTTAAATATTTGAATATCCTCTTCACTGCCATAACATGTGACTCTCTAGGATCTGCTTGAAATCTAGCCACAAGAAAAACTTCATGCATAATATCTAGTCTAATAGCAGTCAGATATAGTAATCCTCCAATCATTGATCTATACTTGCTCTGATCAGCCTTAAGAGATTCATCATTCTTTCTCAACTTACAACAAGTAACCATAGGAGTACAAATTGGTTTAGAATCTTCCATTCTAAACTTCTTTAACAACTCTTTTACATACTTTGACTGAGAAATAAAAATACCCTTATCTGTCTAATTGATCTGTAAGCCAAGGAAGAAATTTATTTCCCCACACATTGACATTTCAAACTCTTTCTGCATCTCATCTGTAAAACTCTTACACATACCTTCATTTCCACTAAAAATTATGTCATCTACATACACTTCCATAATCAAAATTTGATCTCCACTTACTTTGATTTCCAAATTGCTATCTGCTGAGCCTTTATTGAATCCTTGCTGTAATAAGTACTTGTCTAACCTTTCATACCAAGCTCTGGGAGCTTGCTTCAATCCATATAGTGCCTTCTTCAACCTACAAACCATATCTAGCTTATTTGACAAATGAAATCCTTCCGGTTGCTACATGTACACTTCCTCTTCCAACTCACCATTCAAGAAAGCAAACTTCACATCCATTTGATATACTTTGAAGTCCTTATGTGCTGCAAAATCCAAAAACATCCTAATGTCCTCCATTCTTGCCACCAGAGCATAAGTTTCCTCATAGTCTATTCCTTCCACTTGTGATTAGCCTTTACATACATGTCTTGCCTTATTTCTTACCACTTCTCCATTCTCATTCAATTTATTCCAGAATACCCACTTAGTTCCAATCATATTTTTGTTCTCTATCTTGGGACAAGTTCCCAAGTCTAATTTTTCTCAATCTGCATTAGTTCTTCTTCCATAGCCTTGATCCAATTCTCATCCTTGCATGCCTCAACCATTGTTTTAGGTTCAACTTTAGAAAGTAAACACAGATTTACCTAATCTTCAACAACTCTTCTTCTTGTCAATACACCTTTGCTCTTATCACCAATGATCTGGTCTTCAATGTGATGCCTCTGCACATACTTGGGAGTTTTAGAGATTCTTTCTGGAGCTTCTTGTTCTTCAACTTGTACTTCTTTTACTTTAGTTTCTTCTTCTTCTCTGCGAGAAGACTCATCTGATTCATATTCGTTAACCTCTGAAATCTTCTATATATCTTCATCAACTTTGACATTCACACTCTCAACAATCTCTCTTAGCCTTTTGTTGTAGAATCGGTAAGCTTTGCTTTTGTTAGAATACCCAAGAAAAATACCTTCATCACACCTTGCATCAAAATTTCCTAGTTCCTCATCTCTTTGATATAGTATTTGCTTCCAAAAACTTTGAAATATTTAACAGTAGGAATCCTTCCATACCATAGCTCATAGGGAGTCTTTGTGTCATTTTCCCTTACTTGTACTCTATTCTGTATGTAGATAGCAGTATGAATTGCTTCTCTCTAGTAGACTTTTGGTAGGTTTGGTTATTTGATCATTGTCCTTGCAACTTCTTGAACAATCTTGTTCTTCCTTTCAACCACTCCATTCTGCTGAGTCCTAGGGGCAAACAAATGCCTCTTTATCCCATGATTCTCACAAAACATGTTAAACTCATTAGAAGTAAATTCTTCACCTCTATTAGACCTTAAACATTTGATCTTCATATCCATTTCATTTTCAACCATTGCTTTAAAGACTTTAAAATTTTCTAGGGCTTCTAATTTTTCCTTAAGAAAAGTGACCCATGTCATTCTAGAGCAATCATCAATAAATAACATAAAATACCTATCACCTTGAAAAATCCTTACTCTGGTAGGACCACAAAGATCTGTATGTACCAATTCCAATAATCCGGTAGACGACCGATCCTTGACTTTGAAGCTTCTTCTTGTTTGCTTTCCAATCTAACATTCCTTACAGACAACATTGATGGGCTTTGTAAGTTTTGGCAGATCTATCACAAGTTGAACTTAACTTATCCTTACCAGGCTATAAAATTGATGTGACATAATCTCCTATGACATAGACAACTCTAATTGATCTGAGTCATAAGGCAATAACTAACACCACCTTTGAGATGATAAACATTTCTACCTGTCCTCTTTCCGGCAACAATCATTGTTCTAGAGCTTTTTCTGATCTCACAACCATCATCCTGAAACATAAGATTGTAACCCTTTCTACACATCTATCCAACACTCAAGAGATTATGCTTTAAACCTTTGACATAAAGAACATCATCAGTGTTATGCTTTCCATCAAAATTGATTGAACCTTTTCCACAAATCTTAGCAGCTTCATCACCACTAAACCTAACTACTCCACCATCATATTTTTCAAGTTTAACAAACTTACTCTTATCACCTGTCATATGATTTAAGCATTCACTATCAATGATCTAGTTATCTTTTTCTTTTCTAGCATGAAAACAGACATTACAGTGCCTTCAGGGTTAGTGCTTGCTTTCAGACCCTTTTCCTTCAAATAGCTTCCAGAGTTAGCAGAAATAGTTTCATCTCTTAGGGCTATGAATAAGCATTCATTATCATTATCATCCTCATAATTAGATTCATCATTAGATGTACTTGCATTTCTCTAACATAGTAACTTTTCTTAACAATCTTACCTCTGTTTTCCCTATTCTGAATTCTCAGAACTTTATCTGGACATCTTGAAGCATAATGACCTATTTTTCCACAACTAAAACATTTAAAAGGCAACTTACCACTGAACTTTCTAGTACCCTTTTTCATCCTTCTCACAAAGTTAGCTTCCACTTCATCAAGGTCTTTTGTATCTGATTCCACAGTCTTCTCTGATTTGCTAGCCTTAAAAGCAGTCTCATCCTTTTCAATTCCACTAGTTGTGCCAAACTCTTTTATTTCAAAAGTAGTTAGGGTGCTAAGCAACTGATCTTTGGTAAACTGATTCAAATTCTGTAATTCTTCAATAGCAAAAACCTTATGACTATAAGATTTAGGAAGAGTTCTGAGTACCTTCAATATCACTTCTTTATCATCTATACTTCCACCAAGTCCTTTGATGCCATTGACAATTTTATCCACCTTCTGTAAGTAGCTTGTAATGTTTTCATCTTCAGACATTCGCATGGTCTCAAAAGTGAGATTCAAATTCTACATTTTAGCTTGTTTGACCTTATAATCTCCTTCATAAATACTTTCCAACTTTTTCCAAATCTCATTAGCAGTCTTCAAATTCACAACTTTCACCAACTTAGAATTAGCAAGTCCACTTACGAGAGCATGTTTTGCCTTACCATCTATTTCAGCAGCTTTGATCTCATCTTCAGTTCTTATACCATTCTCAGGTACAGTGTAATTAGACCTAATAGATTTCTCGATCTCATAACCAAGAGCAATTAGAAAGACTTCCATCCTTACCTTCCAGAGTGCATAGTTTAATCCATCAAACAAGGGAATCTGCTTCTTGTGCACCATCCTGGATCTAGCTAAAACTGTTAAGCTTTCTTCAAAGGAACCTAGCTCTAATACCAATTGTTGAATGCACAAGACAACTGAGAGGGGGAGGTGAATCAGTTGTATCAAAAATTTTTAAACCCTCACAAACATTCAGATCCACATTGACCTTTAAAATTTTATGATGATTAAGCATGAACTACAAATAATATAAACTAAAACATAACAACACCAAACACAATACAACACCAGATTTTATGTGGAAAGCCCAAAAAGGGAAAAACCATGGTGAGGATTAGCTCAAAATATAAAGTAGTAGCAATACTAAATTACAAAAGTCTCACTGCCAGAGGGCTCACTGCCCAAAAGAGAGAATGCTCACTATAGGTGGACTCACTATCCAAGTGGACTCACTTCCCACTAAGAAAAAAAGAGATAAGAGAAGAGTGGCTCATTGCCAGACTTTGAACTGATATAATTGCATCTAACCTATGCATGGAGTTTAGTTCTAATGAAGCTCAATATCCATCACAACACAAACAACACCTTCGTAGAAACATTGAAAATAGTAGACACCTTCTGCTCACTGCATCCAGTAGCCTAACACATGAAAAATCTCATTGCATTAATCAAATTCACATCATAAAAATCATATCCTTCATGCACACCTACATCCATGAATCCTTGACACTTATTTATACCATCATCAATCATGAAAACATTCTCCAAGGTCGGCAACATATCATAACTCATAAAATTCAAATTAGGTCTGGACCTAAACATTCTCGTGGAGGAAAGGAATGAATGTAGACCACACCACCTCTTAGCATGGACCTAAATTCCATCTTACACATTATTCCACACTTCCTTAATCAACAAAGCATAACCGAAATTAGTGCAAACAACCAAGTTGGCCAAACTTGAGTTAACACTATGGACTTTTAAGCACACACTTCCTCAAAGGTAAACACACCTCATGGATCTTACACAAAGATTTAACACAATCTAGAAACATCCACAAACATCTTGAAGTCACCTGAAAACTACCAAATTTAACCACAACAACTTTCACCTGAAGAAAGTTCACAATCTACTTACGAACAACACTGTTGAACTCTGTTACACAAGAAATCACTTTTCGAAGCATCAAATCACAAACCTTCTAGATTCAAGATAGATAAGGATCTTATAAGCACACATCTAGAACTGTAACACCTTAAACCACTCTGTGAAGAAATGCGAAGCAAAACACTTTCTCCTAGACACATTGCAAACACTGTTCTCAAACTGGTGAACACAACTTTCACTGTAAAATGATCTGAAGCACCAAATTTTGGATATATAATCTTAAAACACTTCTAAACTACATATCCAAACCGCATACTTAGATCTCCAACACAAAAGAAATGCAGAGGAAAAGCTCAAACAACACTCTGTAAGCTAGAAGACTTCTTCACACTGTTTCCAATATTAATCAAATTTTCTCAAAAGCACTTGGAAACCCAAAAATAGAAGCATATCCTCAACATATTTAGCACCTCTACAAAGAAACCAAACTACTTTTAGCAAGACAACTAAATCAAACAACAACAACCTCATCAAAAAATATAGTTGACACTAATGACAACACAAGCTTGTTGACATCAATGACAACACTGATTAGCACATACTTGCAACAGACTTCTTTTAAACTTGTCTCTCTTGTAACTTCCTATTAATTCCTTAAAATGACATTTAGAAGCAAAGTGACCAACCTTTCCACAATTGAAACATTTGAAGGGTAACTTACCTTTGTATTTCTGAATGCCTTTCTTTAGTCTTCTCACAAAATTTGCTTTAACTTCATCAGAGCTTTCATCTTCATTAGCAACTTCTTTCTTTGTCTTCACATTGGCTTTGAAAGAATCTTCTTTCTTTGGAGGATCACTACCAAATTATCTCATTTCAAAGGTAGTAAGGGAACCAAATAGTTTATCTACAATGTATGTATTGAATTTTACATTCTCCTCAATGGCAGATACCTTATGACTGTAAGATTTGGTAAGAGATCTCAGAACCTTTTTCACAATCTCATCTTCTTTCACTTCTCCACCAAGTCCTATGATGCCATTGACCACTTCATTCACCCAGAGCATATATCTAGCAATGTCTTCATCCTCTGACATTTTTAGGTTCTCAAATCTACTTTTGAAGATCTGCATCTTGGCTTGCTTTACTTTCTTATCTCCTTCATAAATGGTTTCAAGTTTATCCCAAACTTCTTTAGCAGAATTGCAACTCATTACCTTTGAAAGTTCTGAATCAACTAACCCAATCATGATAGGAAACTTTGCCTTGGCATTGTTATCATACTTAACTTCATATGCATCTGTAAGAATAGTACAAGAAACTTTGTAACCAATCTTGATAGATTCCCAAACACCACACCCTAGAGAGTTGATATAGGCTTCCATCCTCAGCTTCCAAAAAGCATAATTTGTCCCATCAAACCTAGGTATCTTATTGGATCCATTTTGTGCCATCTTGAACCTTCCTTAGATGGTTAAGCTTCCCTTAGAGGAACTTAGCTCTAATACCAATTGTTGAACACACCAAGATACTGAGAGAGGGGTGAATCAATATCTAAACAATCTTCAATTTTAACTTCAACTTATCAAGAGCAGATTAAAACTTAATCATCCAAGTATCAACATAAGCATGAAAGATTAACACAATGCACATCAACACATAACACCAGATATACGTGGAAAACCCCAAAAGGGAAAAACCACGGTGAGGATTAACTCACAATATATGGAGCTCAAATAACAACTTTGTTTTAGGGATACAACCCAAGGAAGCTACTACTCCCTGAAACTTTCATTTAGGGTCACTCCGAAGGAATCTACTATTGCAAGTATGGGCCTAACCACTATTGTCATTGATTCAACATACTCATGTTGCATTAATGAAAGGATTAGATGAGCTATGTGCTGAGGATATTGAGAAAATTAGTCTCAATCAGGAACAGTGAAGAACAGTGATGACAAGAAGGTAAAGCCCTCAATAGGTTGAGGATCAGAGAACGCAGTTTAAAGGGTTTGTAGATATAAGTCTTTAGATGCTCCAGTCAAGTTTTTAGAGGTTTGCATAAAGATCTGAAGAAGTTATGGTCACTCAAGTAGAATTGGTTCTAGCAGGTGTTCAGAGGTGACAGAGTGTCACAAATAGGTCCGGTGAGATCCAGAATTTCATTATCCCGGTCTGCGGATTTGAGGGAGTGTTGAGGACGTCCCTGTGAAGTGTCAACTAGATTGGTTCATGGTTTGAAGGTCTGGAAGAGCCTATTCATTTGTGATAGTGATGATAGACTATGTTCTTGAAGCTTTGGATGAAGGAGAGAAGAATTCCAGTAGGATGATGAAGTGCGGATGTTCTTGGTGATTCAGGGAAGGTTATGATGATCGTTGGATCATGTCTATTCATGTTGGTGGTCCGCATTGAAGTTAGAGTTTGCATTTGAAGAATAACCACCGGATATTAGTGTTCTTCTTGAGACTGGCCGACCGGATGTATTACACGTCTTGCAGATGTTCTTGTAGGTGTTTGCCGACTTAGATGATTGTTCCTAAGTCGATGCCTTGTATAAATAAGGGATTGTGAAGTCATTTTGGAGTGTGTCTTGTAGTGATGAGTGTGTGGTAGCGAAGAGAAGTTTGAAAGGTAGAGCAGAAGTATTGGGCTTAAATGGAACTGATTCAAGCATGGTGAAGATGCTATTCTCTAGTTCATGAAGGTTGTACTTATTTCTTTGTAGACAGTGTGTCTCTTGTAGGCAGTGAGCCTCTTGTGAGTAGTGTGCTCGGGTAGTGAGCCCTAATTGGCATGCGCCATTTTGTTCTTTCTATTCTTCTAACAGAGAATACTTTCTTGGGTTAATCACCTGTGGTTTTTCCCTTAACCGGGTTTTCCACCTCACAATCTTGGTGTCTCATGTGTTGATGAGTTTCTGCTTTTGATTTGAATGCATCATGTTTCATGTTTAATATACTACTAATCACTAAGAGGATTTAAGTGTGTAAATTAAGAGAAAGTTTTGCACAACTGATTCACCCCCCCTCTCAAATGTGTGCCCTAAAGCTAACAATTGGTATCAGAGCCAAGTTCCTCCCAATAGAGCCTAACAGCTTGAGGAAGATCTAGGAATTCAAATGGATGTGTATGGTATAAGGGAGCAACTTAAGTCTGCCCTTGATGATCTTGAGCAGTCAAATTCTGAAGTCAATGAATTAAAGAAAAGACTCAAATAGGCTGATGATTTCATAAAAGAACTAAAAGAGAAACTAAGTCTCTCTATGAAAAAGAGAAAGGAGCTACTTTAGCAATTGGCAAGTCAAGGTGAAGCCAATGATACAAATGGATATCTGAAAGAGAAAACCAAGTTATGTGAAAAGTTATCAAAAGAAATCATCATGGTAAGACATGAAATGGAATCAGGAGTTATGAAGTTCACCCAAGAAATTGAAGAAAGAAGAAAATCTAAAGATGATCTAAGACAATCTCTCAAGGAAAAATCAGAAGACTACCACAAGATGGATAGAATAATCAGACATCTTGAATCTGATCTTAAAGACGCTAAAGATAATGAAGAAAAATTTGAGGATCAAATTGTCTCTCTTAAAAGGGATCTTCAAACAACAAATGAATACAAAGAGAAATTCAAGGTAAGCTCTGCTCAACTTGAAGTTCTTCTTGAAAGCCAAAAGAGGGTAGATGACAAGTGTGGCCTGGGGTATGAAAATGGTGAAAGCTCCGGATCCGGTCAGAAGAATTTTGGATCAGAAAATCTAAGGAACAGGCCTAGAAGACCTCTGGTAAGGCAGCCTAATGCTCAAAGATATCCATCCTTCAATGGATACTGCCACAACTGCAATAACTTTGGTCATAAAGCTAATCAGTGCAGAAAGAGAATGAATCAGACTAATACATCCTTCTCTAGACAGTGTTTCAACTGCAAAAGGTATGGTCACAAATCTCATGAATGCAGAAATATGCAAATGAATAATTCATTCAATGGTAGATGCTTTGCATGCAATAGAATGGGTCACATGGCTAATCAATGCAGATAAAGAGGATATCAATCAAATATGTAAAGAAATGTTGTTTTCCAAATTTGCAATAGATTTGGTCATATTGCAAAATTCTGTAGAAGCAAGAATTAGGACAAAAGAGGTCCGATACATCATAATTAGAATCAAGATAAGGGAAAATGAAAAGTGAATGCGGATGAAGTTCAAAGTGAGATGAACAAGATTTGGGTGAAGAAAAGTACAGAGAATGTAGGGGATGGATCCGGACCAGACTCTGGTGCTGATATTCCTTCCAGAAATTAAAAAGTGAGCTCTGGCTCAAAGGGAGACACAAAGAAAACCATTTTCCCCCAGCCAGTCAATTGGTGCCGGAACTGGCACAAGGAGAGTTGCGGATTAAAGGGTTCATAAGAGAAACATCTAAATAAACTATGGTTAAGATTTGGAAGATACACAAGATGTTTAGATCAAGATTGATCCAGTTCTTCAAGTCATCCGAATAAGGCAAACCAGAATGACTTAGGTCGATCTTTTGGTGCAACTTGGTATTAGGGTTTGCGGAGTAATATAAGGGTTCTTATTAAACATTTGCTCATTTTGCATTTAAGAAGAAGAAAAGAGGAGCTCTGCAACAAATTTCCTCAAGCTCGTCAAAGTTCATTTGCAGAAGTCGATTCATCTAGAAATCGATCTGGCTCACTCCGTGAAGCCTAAAGGCGTAAAAGTTGTGTGGGAAGCATCTAGGACCATGATGATGGAAGCAAATGTTCCTCAGATCTATTGGAGAGAAGCTATCAGCACTGCAGTCTATACTCTTAATCGAGTTCAAATCAGAAGCAATACCGGTAAGACCCCTTATGAACTCTGGTTTGGTATTACTCCTACTGTAAGATATTTCAGAGTCTTTGGTAGCAAATGTTACATCAAAAGAGATGAAGATTTAGGCAAGTTTGATGCTAGAAGTGATGAAGGAATATTCTTGGGTTACTCTACTCAAAGCAAAGCATACCGGTGTTATAACAAGAGACTAAGAAAGATGATAGAAAGTACAAATGTGAAGGTTGATGAGGGAATAGAGAAACCCTCAAGGTTTTATGAGTATGATGAAGATGATCAGAATGGTGTTCTGGTTCAAGGAGCTCAATCCTCTTTTGAAAGTCAGATTCAGACTGATCCGGTAAATCAGGAAGAAGAGATAGGTCTGAATGAGCCTGATCAAGAAGCAGAAGTGCAAGAAACTCCCAAAGTTCCAAGGTATGTAAGACTGAACCACTCTGAAGATCAAATCATAGGTGACAAAAGCAAAGGTGTGCAAACTAGAAGGAAAATTGCTCAAAATTCAAATGAATATCGTTTGATTTCAAAGATTGAACCTAAGACAATAAATGAAGCCTGCAATGATGAAAACTAGACCAAAGCAATGGAGGAAGAGTTGATGCAAATTGAGAAAAATCACACTTGGGATCTTGTTCCTAGACCCAGAAACAAGAATGTGATTGGAACCAAATGGGTCTTCCGGAACAAACTAAATGAAGTTGGTGAAGTAATCAGAAATAAAGCCAAATTAGTCTGCAAAGGCTACTCTCAAATAAAAGGGATTGATTTTGAAGAAACCTTTGCTCTGGTGGCAAGAATTGAAGTAGTCAGATTATTTCTTGCATTTGCTTCCTTCAAGGATTTCAAGGTGTATCAGATGGATGTCAAGTCTGCCTTCTTGAATGGTGACTTAGAAGAAGAAGTGTACATTGAACAACCGGATGGTTTTCAACTATCTGGACATGGTGATATGGTCTGCAAATTGAAGAAGGCACTGTATGGTCTGTGGTATCCTAGAGATCATAATTTTTCTCTTCATGCATATACAGATGCAGATTGGGCAGGAGATGTGGATGACAGGAAGAGTACCAGTGGAGGAGCATTCTTTTTGGGAAAAAGATTGGTTTCTTGGCTAAGCAAGAAACAAGAGGCAATATCCCTGTCTACAACTGAAGCAGAATACATTGCAATAGTAGGTAGTTGCACTCAAGTTTTGTGGATGAAGCAGATGCTAAGAGATATTCAAGTAGAATATGAGGAGCCTATCACAATTTTCTGTGATAATTCAAGTGCAATAAATATTTCTAAGAATCCAGTGTTGCATTCTAAGACTAAGCATATATCTATCAAGTTTCACTTTCTGAGAGAGCAAGTGAACAAGGATGAAGTCAGATTGGAGTATGTGCCCTCCAAGGATCAGATTGCAGATATCTTTACTAAACCTCTTCCCAAGGACTCTTTTGAGTATCTCAAGGAGAAGTTAGGGGTTATTGCCCCTCCGGTGATGAACTAGGATGCACTGATGTGCATCAATCTGGTGGATATCATAGTTATATCTTGTGATCCAGATTAATGATAGGGTGCTACTACTCAGGGGGAGTAGCTGGTATGTTATGAAGTAATGGAGTTGCAAGTATGAGCCCTTTGCCATTGATGTCAAAAGGGGAGAGAAGACATGTGAAAAAAAAGTGGTTGCTAATCAAAGGGGGAGCAATAAAGGAAGAGAATACATGTGAACAGTTGTTGCTATTAGGGGGAGTTGTGATATCAAGGAGAAGTTCTTGTCTTGATGGTTTTTCACATCATATGTTGCCATCAATGACAAAGGGGGATATTGTTGCAAGTATGGGCCTAACCGGTGTTGTCATTAATGTCAACATACTCATGTTGCATTAATGAGAAGGATTAGATGAGCTATGTGCTGAGGATATTGAGAAAATTAGTCTCAATTAGGAATAGTGAAGAACAATGATGACAAGAAGGTAAAAGTCCTCAATAGGTTGAGGATCAGAGGATACGGTTTAAAGGTTTGTAGATATAAGTCTTGAGATGCTCCAGTCAAGTTTTCAAAAGTCTGCATAAAGATTTGAAGACGTTATGGTTGCTCAAGTAGAACCAGTTCTGGCAAGTGTTCAGAGGTGACACAGTGTCACAGATAGGTCCGGTGAGATCCAAAATTTTATTATCCCAGTTTGCGGATTTGAGGGAGTGTTGAGGACGTCCCTGTGAAGTGTCAACTGGATTGGTTCATGGTTTGAAGGTCCGGAAGAGCCTATTCATTTGTGACAGTGATGACAGACTATGTTCTTGAAGCTCCGGATGAAGGAGAGAAGAATTCCAGTAGGATGATGAAGTGCGGATGTTCTTGGTGATTCAAGGAAGGTTATGATGATCATTGGATCATGTCCAGTTCATGTTGGTGGTCCGCATTGAAGTTAGAGTTTGCATTTGAAGAATAACCACCAGATATTGGTGTTCTTCTTGAGACTGGCTGACCAAATGTATTACACGTCTTGCAGATGTTCTTGTAGGTGTTTTCTGACTTAGATGATTGTTCCTAAGTCGATGCCTTGTATAAATAAGGGATTGTGAAGTCATTTTGGAGTGTGTCTTGTAGTGATGAGTGTGTCGTAGCGAAGAGAAGTGTGAAAGGTAGAGCAGAAGTATTGGGCTTAAATGGAACTGATTCAAGCATGGTGAAGATGCTATTCTCCAGTTCATGAAGGTGATACTTATTTCTTTGTAGACAGTGTGTCTCTTGTAGGCAGTGAGCCTCTTGTGAGCAGTGTGCTCGGGCAGTGAGCCCTAATTGGCATGTGCCATTTTGTTCTTTCTATTCTTCTAACAAAGAATACTTTCTTAGGTTAATCACCCCGTGGTTTTTCCCTTAACCGGGTTTTCCACGTCAAAATCTTGGTGTCTCATGTGTTGATGAATTTCTACTTTTGATTTGAATGCATCATGTTTCATGTTTAATATACTGCTAATCACTAAGAGGATTTAAGTGTGTAAATTGAGAGAAAGTTTTGCACAACTGATTCACCCCCCCTCTCAGTTGTGTGCCTAAAGCTAACATCTACTACTCCTTGGAGACTTTGTTTTAGTGTCACTCCCAAGGAAGCTACTACTCCCTGAATTGAGAACATACTTATAAAATATTATAGTATGACAGTCCTACTATCTAAAAACTGACATTGAAATCCACATCTTTGATGATTGCAATTCTGCCTCTTCACACTTTCTTCTGATGATCAGATCAGTTAGGCACACTATAATCTTGATCACTACCACAAATATGTCTTCATGATGAATCCAGAAAACATCTACAATTTCTTCTCTTTCTCCTTCAGTCGCACATAAAAAATGCATTCATTCTATTCCTTATCTGCTTGTGAACCTTTTCAATCAACTTTTAATCACACCTTGCCTCAATTTGATTTACAACTTATATAAGATATTACATTGATTACATTACTTGTCGGCTAGATATAACATAAAAAATGCATTTACAAGTCGTCCAGATAACACACAGCATGAAAGGTGTAGAAGATAGGTCCTAAACAAGACCACACATTACACCAGCAGAAGATCCATGCCTTGTGGACACCAAGACTTGCTTAACTAGGTCCAAAAAATCCTTCACAACTTAAAACACCAAGGAATTGCATCTGTACACTCTAATCATTTGGAAATAGGACAACTTTAAGCAAAACATATGACGACTTGAAGCATAATGATCACATCAACTTGAAAACCTTGTGCGGTACTGGAAACAAGAAAGATCTTCATGAAACTTTTCCAGATGAGTCTGCAGGACTCATACAACATCCCCAAACACTCCTTTACCTCCGTACATAAAGAATTTGCACCACACATCTTCAATCATGAACTCTGAGAATAGTCTGTCATCCGAAACACACTGCAACATGCTGTCATTTGAAAAACTGAGATGCGGACCACCAAGAACCTTGAATCTGCAAGGAAGGATGTAATACACATCCATAAACATGTCCTCAAAACTGCAAGGGGAAATCATTCATTTCCAGAAGAATGCAGAGAATTCTAATAGCCCTCCAACACTAGCTTACTCTACCAGAACACATGCTGGTACTCTATCATTCATAACTTTCATAGTGGAAGGAAAAATAATCTAAAAACTAGAATTATCACCTTCATTGCATCTTGAACACAGTTCCAAAACTACATGGACATATTTGCAAATGAGGAGGAATGCAGAGCATTCCATTGTCCTACACAGAACACCTTCATAGGGATAACACTGTCTTCAAACTATTATGGTAGTCTAATCATCATGGAACTTGGAACATACATGCTTCAGGCCATCAGTAACACATCTGATCATCTTTGTGCTTCTAATTCCCATATTAATATGAACTATATCTTCTCTCTTCTCTTGTTGGACTGGACATGACATCCAACCATGAATTGTATCTTCTTCTCTCAAGTTGGATGGGACATGACATCCAACCATGAACTCCATCAAACCACCATGATAGTGTTAACATCAATGACAACCTGTTATGTTAGAAAATGTCCCCTTGGGGGCTTTCCCTCTTAAGGTTTAGCTCTTGGGTCCTTAGAATGCATTTAGAGAAGCTTGCATGTTAATTGTGAATCCTAATGAGAAAACCCCAAAGTCTTATGGCAAATAGGACCTAGGGGATGCCACTTTGATGACTCTTGACCAAAATTGGGAGGGTGGACTTAGGTGCTAGTGCCCTAGTCCTGCCATATTTTGGGTCAGCCCTAAATTTAAATGTTAGTTTTATGACCGCTACTTAGGTCCTATGCTGACATCTCAAGTTTGAATTACAAAATTCTTGGTGGGAATGTTTGTAGTTGCATATATAAGCATGTTTAGTGTTTCATTTGAAAACTAGAAGATGATTATAAACTTTTGGCTAACTTGTGATTTTAGAGCATCCATGATATTCATTATTGCAGAGCAGAGCATTGTTATTGTGTTTGTGATTGCAGCTTTAGATTCATCTTCTCATGTGATTGAAGAGCTTTCATTTATGTGAGATTGACACTTCTAAGGTGATATCTATTTGTGTTTGAATCATTCATCATTTGTTTTTGCCTCTATCCCACAGGGATACACACTCTTTATCTAACAATGGTGTTTGGAAGACTTGAATGTCTCTTTGGGGCTTGACTCAGCAAGCCTCTAAATACCACAACCCCCAACCACACTCCTTTATAATTACTGGTTATAGGTTTTACATCTGGATAGAATGGAGTTGCATGGAGTAGTAAGACAATGTGTAGATTCCACATCCCTGAAGAAAAGGACTACTTAGACACAGGCACTAGTGGTAGTGTCCTCCGGATCCTGAAACACAAAAACAATTCAAACAGTGATAATCAGCATCTAAAGAGCTTTCGACATCTTGAAAAACATCCAGCATTGGACTAGGGCACCAATGAAGGTGTCCTTCGCATCTTCTAGGGTAGAAATAGAAGATACAATGACTATCAGTGTCGGGAGGAGATCCAGATTTTGTATAGAAAACAATACCTTGGACAGGGGCGCTAGTGGAGGTGTCCCCGACTGTTCCACTTCTTGAACTTCAAAAAATGGTCAGTTATTAATCTCTGTCCTTTATCTTAGTCTGCAAGGATTTGTCGTAATTCATCAATTTGCTTACTATTTTACATAATTAGGGTTTTAAGAGGATTTGAGCATTAAATTGAGATATTGATTGATAACATCTAAGCTTATGTATCATTCCAAGTGATAACCCAACCTATTAAGTGAATGCTCTCGCTTAGTAGAGATTCAACTCGGTTGATATGTCCTTGAATGTTTGTAGTGAAAGGAGGGTTTACCCTTGAAACTAAAACCCCATCACCATCATCCATTCCCCCTTTTACATATAAACATTTTGGTGAACCCATGTTTGTTTGAATTTTGCACCTTGTTGAGTGTTGTGTGATATATTTTCATTCATTCATCTTATTGCATTTGAAAAATTACAAAAAAATTGAAAAATTTGAAAAAATTGAAAAAATCAGCATCTTAGGCTTGCATTTTAGAATAATTTGAATTAATTAGCATCTAATCTCATTTAATTTCTATTATTTTTAGTATATCTGATTTAAATTACATAAATTCATCATTTAGTATTCACTTGTATTGCATTTTCATGCTTAAATTATTAAAAATTGCTTGAAATTATGCATTTTTCATAAAAACCTAGTTTTGCATTAGCTAGGGTTTGTACTTAAAATATTATTTAATATTTTACTAACCTTTCAAAACACTCATTTAGGTCTGATTTCTAATTTTAGTGTTGCATTATAGTGTCATTCTTGCAAAATTTCATGTCTAGGGTTTGAAAACCTCACATTTTCACTAGATTTTGGCTTATTTTACATATATAATTGCATTAAAGGCATGTTGTGAAAGATATTATTGCATAATTAGATTTATATTGGGCTTATAATTTTCTTCCCCTCTTGAAATTCTTCACAACACCTCTTCTACTAGTCATTCGCATTGAAAAATTGTGAAAAAAGTGAAAATTCAAGCAGTTTTAGGTCACATTTATACATAGTTGTACATTATAGGCATGTTGTGAAAGATATTGTTGCATAATTGTACTTTTATTAGGCATATTATTTGTTTCCCATCTTGAAATTCTTCACAAAACCGCTTCTTTCTCTTATTTGCATTAAAAAAAAGTTGAAAAATCAAGCATTTTAGGTAATTTTCATACATACTTTTGCATTTGTTTCTTGCATAAGTGTTGATAATCTTTAAAATCTGATTTGGAATTCATTTGAAAACATACACATGGCTTCTCAATACAAAAATAATGCTAGGTTTACTCCTAGACCTTATTTGAAAAGAATAACCCTTGAACTTGAAATAACAATTACACCTCATGACAAAGAAATGGTAGATACTGAAGGGCCTCTTTACATTACAGTAACAATAATGGAAAGACCTGTGCATGGAACACTTATATACCCTAATTTCATGACTAATGTGTTTACGGAATAATTTCTTCTTAAACATGATTTGGTACAAGATTCTCATGAACCGTCAGATTTGAGAATTAAAACATATAATGGAGCTTTGATGAATACATTTGGGAAGATAACCTTATTGGTCTCGGTATATGATAAAGCCGTGGATCATCTATTTGATTTTATCCCCTTATCCAACCTCTTTTGTGTAAAACTAGGACATTCATGGCTTAAGGCTATGAATGTCGTCCCCTTAACTATTCATAAATGCATAAAATTCCCTTTGCATGGAGAGATACATACTATCCGCCGTAATTCATATCAACCTCTAGCTAAGAACAAGAACTTCACTCTTGATTACTTTTGGCCGCAACCTGATAGAGACCCTAAGCCATGAAGAGACCAATCTTTCCTAGAATATAGATGATACAAAGCAAAACAACTAGCTACAGTGGTCAGGCCTCCTTTACAGATAATAAGGGAAGAACAACATGCATTCGAAGATCCACTTAGAGCAAAAGGAAAATGACAAAATGAAATAAGAGTAAAACAAGACTATTATGACTATGATGAAATAATTAGCATGATAGAAGTGGATAAGGAAAAGTTTCATAACTCACCTTGTCCACAGAGAGATGGTATTTATGCTGAGGTTTCTCCCTCGTCATCCTTACAAGGATTGAGAGGTATTCATTGACAACAAAACATTTCATCAAGACCAATGAGATTTGAACATGGTGCTTCCTCCTCTAGTATGCAAACTTCTATGGAAAAACATGAAAATACTTTTGAAAACATAAGTAACAAGACAAGAAGAAATAGACAAGCAAGAGAAAGAAGGAGAAGACGACAATATTTTGCCCAAGGAAATGCAACTCAACAAGAAAATATTCCACCTAACATTGAATCAAACCTTGATGAACTTAATGTTGAACAATTTGAAGACAAGAACAAAAGTTGGTCTATGGTACCTTACACACCTCTCTCCTCTAGCATTCAAGACTGGGAAGATGATGATTTGATCATTGATAACTTCTAACATGAGCTTGTCTACAGGTAAGCATTTCTAATCCTTTACCTCTGTGTTGTGTTTTACCCGTGATGTGTTATGTGTTGTTTAGGCCTCATAGGATGACCCTTGATTCTCTTGTAAGGTCAAGGATACTGGGAGACCACTTTTGTTGTGACCCTTCTTCTATATTGCCTCTCCTCTATTTTAATTGTTGTGTCCTAGGGGCATAGTGTTGCATAGTGTTGCGGTTGGTGACCTGGGGGCACCTTCCTATGTGACGACCCTAGGAAACTTGTTTCTCCTCTCTTCATTTATTGTTTACCTTCGTCTAGTGGTTCTATCTAGCTAGCAGATGATGAAAAACATATAATACTGATACAGAACTAGTGTCCCTTCAGCGAGAAATCAACAAATGGACCTAGTCCATACATGACGAGGGGGTTGATATATATTATCCAACACTTGGCTAGTAGAATCACTCTGTGTGATATTTTGATGTTGTCTTATCGCACTTACAAAACATAACAATAATGTTGCTCCATGCACTTTGTTTATCTTGGATCTTGCCTTTCTTGGCTCTTTATGTGAATGATTACAAGCATTGTTGCTTATCATGATTATATGGTTGCTAACACCTTTTCTTGCAGAAAATTATGTGTTTTTGGGAACATTTGGTGATCGTAAAGTGCATGTCACCTCTGGGGGCATGGTCTTTGCAGGATCTCATGTTCTCTTGTGTGTTTTCTTTCTACCTTAACGTGCTTGATATCGGTACATGATATCAATCACCTTAAGGTGGGGGCATATATAAGGTAAGTTGTTTGATGATTTTGGTACTAACAAAGTGTGTTTGTAAGCCCTCTACGGAGGTGGGATATTATATCTCCGAGTGAGTGCACATCTTTATTTTATATTACAATCATTAAGCCCTCTGCGGAGGCAGGATATCATGCATATCCTTTTTATTTTAAGCCCTCCGCGAAGGCGGGGATGGTGTACTTCTCGAGGAGATCGCACATCCTGTCATTTTCTAAAAGTCCTCCGACCAGGTGGGGTTGGTGTATCCTCCCTTAAGTGTGTCTTCAGTGATTGTTGTGGTGAAGCGCAATTGGCAGTGTGTGCCTGTAATGTGCTTGAGATGGTAGTAAACCTAGCAATAGGTTTCTTCCATCGACTGTCTACCATGTTTTCTCCGTGTCTTCCATGTGTGTGTATGGCATGTTTGTTCCCAAGCATAGTCTAAAGATTGGTGGCTATGAGTCCCTCCTATGCTTTGGGATTTGTATGGCATGTTTGTTCTCAAGTGTAGTCTAAAGACTGGTGGTGATGTATCTCTCCTATACTCTAAGATTTGTATTGTGTGTTTATTGCCCCATATGCAGTCTAAAGATGTGTAGCGATGAGTCCCTCCTGCATTTTGGGTAGTGTGTTTGCTTTCCTTGTACTTACATTTGCATTCATATATATGCAAAAATGAAAAAGAAATAATAACTGCATTCACTATATTCATTGTGTTTTGCATGTCTTCAATGTTGTCTTCTCCATGTTTTGCATGACTGTAATTGTCTTCTCCATGTTTTGCATGCCTGTTACTATTTTTAGTGTGTTTGGCATGTCTTCACCATGCTTGGCGTGTTTGCTATGTTTTGACCGTACTTTAATGCATGTATTGGCCTTACATTTATACATACATTAAAGTGGGGACTAAATTTTATGTCAGAAAATGTCCCCTTGGGGGATTTTCCCTCTTGAGGTTTAGCTCTCAGGTCATTATAATGTATTTAGAGCATCTTGCATGTTAATTGTGAATCCTGATGAGAAAACCCTGAAGTATTATGGAAAATAGGACCTAGGGGATGCCACTTTGAAGACTCCTGACCAAAATTGGGAGGGTGGACTTGGGCACTAGTGCCCTAGTCCTACCCTATTTTGGGTTAGCCCTAAATTTAAATATCAGTTTTATGACCGTTACTTAGGTCCTATGCCGACATCTCAAGTTTGAATTACAAATTTTTTGGCGGGAATGTTTGTAGTTGCATATATAAGCATGTTTAGTGTTTCATTTGCAAACTAGAAGATGATTATGAACTTTTGGCTAACTTGTGATTTTAGAGCATCCATGATATTCATTGTTGCAGAGTAGAGCATTGTTATTGTGTTTGTGATTGTAGTTTTAGATTCATCTTCTCATGTGATTGAAGAGCCTTCATTTATGTGAGATTGACACTTCAAAGGTGATATCTATTTATGTTTGAATCATTCATCATTTATTTTTGCCTCTATCCTACAAGGATAAACATTCTTTATCTAACAACGGTGTTCGGAAGACTTGAATGTCTCTTTGGGGCTTGACCAAGGCAAGCCTATAAACACCACAACCCCCAACCACACTCCTTTGTAATTGCATGTTATAGGTTTCACATTTGGATGGAGTGGAGTTGCAAGGAATAGTAAGACAGTGTGTAGATTCTGCATCCCTAAAGAAAAGGATTGCTTGGACATGGGTGCTAGTGGCAGTGTCCTCTAGATCCTGAAACACAGAAACAATTCAAACATTGATAATCAACATTTGAAGAGCTTCCAACATCCTGAAAAACATCTAGCATTGGACTGGGGCACTAGTGGAGGTGTCCTCTGCATCTTCTAGGGTAGAAACAAAAGATACAGTGAATATTAGTGTCGGGAGGAGATCCAGATTCTGTATAGAAAATAGTACCTTGGATAGGGGCACTAGTGGAGGTGTCCCTGACTATTTCGCTTCCCAAACTTTGAAAAATGGTCAATTATTAATCTCTGTCCTTTATCTTAGTCTGCAGGGATTTGTCGTAAATCATCAATTTGCTTACTATTTTACATAATTAGGATTTTAAGAGGATTTGAGCATTAAATTGAGATATTGATTGATAACATCTAAGATTTTGCATCATTCCAAGTGACAGCCCAACCTGTTAGGTGAATGCTCTCACTTAGTAGAGATTCAACTCGGTTGATATGTCCTTGAATGTTTGTAGTGAAAGGAGGATTTACCCTTGAAACTAAAATCCCATCACCATCATTCATTCCCCCTTTTACATCTAAACACAACCTAGTGGCAGTGTTGACATCAATGACAACCATCGGAACCATATGTGTAACATAATATAGGTATTCAACCCTAAATCTGGGTCTAAATCTTATCAACAGTGATGGTTATGATAGACAACACAATGGATTTATATCCAGTTGCCAATATGTCTAAAAAGACTGTGAAAATGATAAAATGATAAAAAAAATTTGTATGATCCAAGATATGTAGTGATAACAACTACAATTGAGGAGATCGAATGATCTAAGATAGACAGTGATCTCATCTATAGTTAAGAAGATCAAATGATCTAAGATAGCCAGTGATAACATTTGTAGTTAAGAAGATCAAATGATCTATGGTAGCTAGTGATAACATCTACGGTTAAGAAGATCAAATGATCTATGATAGATAGCGATAACATCTATAGTTAAGAAGATCGAATGATCTATGATAGACAATGATAATAGTTATAGTTAAGAAGATTGAATAATCAATAAGGTCAAAGGTGGTGATCTACAAAAAATGACATAATTGGATCATACATCCTAAAGCATACACATCTAAGTCTAATTGGTAATACGTTAGAGACCAGAACAAAAATGATGACTTATCAATATAAATCGATATCTCAACAAATTCACAATCTAGGAATACTTACCACTTAATCAGTTGTTAAACAACTAAAAATTTCCCATTGTAAATCATTGAGAATAAAAGGACTATAATCTACATACATTTGTATTCTACGCTTCTCTCTCTCCTAACGTGGGATCTTCCCTTTGCACCCACCTTGGTATCACCAATAGAAATCACTATTCTCTCCCTTATGCTCTAAGTAAATCCTCTAGCATATGGTCTCCCAAAAACTAATCTATCCTTATTGCTTTTTGTTTTGATTTATAGTCTACAAGAGAATACATTTTTCCTCCAGGTTATGCTTGGAAGAAAAGGAATAGTCTCATTTAAAATGCCACCATTCTTTTTCCTTAATTCTTCCCACTCTTATTGGCTATTTTTAGCCTCTACTATAGGAAATGTACCATAATGGCTCGACAAGTTCCCATTCATAGCAGAGGTTACAATACATAGGGAATAAAATATAAATATAAGAAAACTATAAGAAAACCAATTCTAATAATAGATTTGCAATAAGATCACATTATAAAACTCATTTAAATAATTGGATCGATAAGAATGACACTAAGCTTATGTGAAACTATACATATAAATATTATTATCCCTTATTACAGTAAGGAACTAAAAACCATAACTATATAATACTATCGAAATAATAATCAACTCTAAAATATCAAATTGAATAATAAAATAAACTATTACAACTATCTTTTGATGACACCTAATATGCTCCTATGCATCTACCAAGTAAAAATGTTTGATATATGGGTATACCACCATTGAGTTGTGATACATATCAAAATGTCTTGTAGTGCTTCCAATCTCAAATGTTCTCTTTCAAATATTTTCTCCATGCTTTCTATGTATGTTAGCAGGTATCCTACTATTGAATAGCATGGGAGTTTAATATGTGAAGTACCCCATGAAGTTTGGTTCAATCGACATGAAATTATGATATTTTGTTGTTCTTCATTATCACATTGTGTTTCTATGTTTTGTGGAAGGTTTGAGTTGTTTGTGGTGGTTTCTTAAGGGTTTTTCTCAACTTTTCTTAAGCTAAGGTTTTTTTGATCCCTAACACTTTCCTAGATCTCTTCTCTGGTTTATCCCATAGCCATACTTCCATCACATCCTCGCTATCTATACTATAGTTGCTACTATCAATAACAATTTCTCCCTTAGAATTTGGTTCATCTACTATTTCTTTTCTAAGGATCTTACCAGTGGAGTATAGTGCTTTGTTGTCTTCTTCCTCACTCTGTTCTTGTGCTATTTCTTTTACATACACACTATTCAAATCAGCATCTAGGGAAAAATATACTATCCTATCTTTGTCAAAAAATGTCAATTCCTCCTTTTGTGTATCAATTGTATTGTTACAATTGACAATCCATTCTAGGTTCAACAAGATGTTGAATGCATCAAATGGTCCTTTCATTTCAATCACCTCAAAAATAAATTATCTTTTTAATTCCTCATAAATTGACCTCTACATTTTTCCATGTCCCAATTGTACTTATTGTAGTTCCATCTATTAGTGCTATGTTATAGGGTGTATTGTGTAATTTTTGTCTTCCTAGATCTTTTTAGGTATAATGCTCATATCTACACCAAGGTCAATCAATACATTTTAAAAGTATCTATTGTTATTGCATAGTTCAATCACAATAGGCTTTTACTTGCACCTTTTTGGAAATTTTCTCGCATTTCTAACTTGTAGCTTTGAATTGGTGTTTTTTCTTTTGTTCCAATATTTTTTGAATTATTTAAGTTTTTCTAGTATATTTTCCTCATTTGTAAAATTATCCAACTCTTTTAATAATAGGGCCTCTCTCTGAGAAAAGTAGGCCTTGTGGTAATTTTCCTTGTTATTTGCTTCTATGATAATATTTCTGGTGTCTTATATTATCAAGTCATGTTTTGGTTTGGTGGGAAAGTATTCATCTTCTTCTTCCTTTTCTGATTCTTGAACCAATGTTCTTCCTTTTGTGATGTCTATCCCCCCTCTAGTTACTACTACAACATTGTTTTTCTTACTATACTTAATCATAACTTTCTTCTTTTCTTTCCAAGTATTCTTTTTCTAATTTATCTTCTTCTGTTAGTGTGGACTAGATTTTTCCTCTTCATCATCTAATTTAGTTCTCATACACCACCTAGCCCCTTGAAAGATTTTCTTAGGTACCCTCATCATCACCTTTGCTCCTCTTAAAGCATTAGGTCCAAATAATTCTTCACTTTTAGTTTGCGGTGGTGTGCATTCTTAAAATATTATTGTAACCTCATGTAGCTAAATAAATCATGGTTAAAATCTCCTTAAAAATCAAAAGATTTCTTCTTGTCTTCCTAGAATTTATTTACATAATGACCTATCTAACCATATTTATAAAACATAGCCTCATCTCTCCTTCTTTGACTACAACCTCTACATGTATGAAATCCTCCTTTGTAATTATTATAATAACCCCTATTCTCATTGGGAGGGTAATTGTTAGAGGGTTGTTCATTCATAACCTATGTTGGTGTGTACTACATCACATGGATGTTAAGTTGTGTTTTCCATGTGGTTGTTTATAACCATGATCTTGGATGTAGAATGCACTTTCTACTAATCCTTATGCTCTTGCCATTCCCTTATGGAAAAGTTCATTACTTTCTCCACAATGGCCATGCAAAGGTTCTTGCTCCTCTTCTTCATCTCTTACCCTAAATAAAAGGGATGGGCAATCGTCAATCTCATGTTTGTTCTACTCAACCCATATTCTAAAGTATATTCTTTCCATCGTATGAGGGGTTGTTTTTAGGTCTACTCTAAGTGTCATAGCTCTTTTACCACCCCTCTGATTGTTGGGAATTCATTTCTTAAGTGCCCTTCATTGGAGTAGTAGGTACACCAAATTTTCTTTCTTTGGCTAGGTGATGTTACTAGGTTGTTTTCACCCTTTTCTCATATTTTTTGTTTTATTTTCAATTGTTCTAGCTCCAGTCTCATTTTCTTTCTTTATTTATTTCTACATATTTGTTCTTTCTCCTCCAAGGTTGTGCCTATACTCTATAGGCCAATTCTACTACACTTGAGTAGGTTTCAAAATTTCTACCATCTAATGTAGTTCTATACTTTGATAACAATTTGGTTATGAACAATTTGATTCTTTATTTCTCGGTAAGGGGCTCCTCCATCTTCCTCACTACCTCCTTAAATTTGTAGTCATATTCCTTTATAGTTTCCCCTTCTCCTTGTATTATCTCTCTCATCTTGCTGACACTTTCATATGGAGCTTCAAGAAATTCAAAATTCAAGAGAAAATCATCTTTAATGTCCTTTCATTCTTTAATATGTTGCAGGCACTTTTTCATGTACCATTTGAGAGTGTCCTACCTTAGTATTCGTACAAAATCATATAGTTTGGATGAGTTGGTCTAGGTCTCATTTCTTCTCCATGCAAACTCTAGGACAAATATATGTTTTGATGCTTCTATGGTATCTTTCCCAAAGATTGGTAAATTGATTGTGTTTTCCATACTAGTAATAGGTTTTTCCAATTTGTTATTATTAGGTGGGAATCTATTTTACTTTTTTGTAACCTCTTATCTTTTACTTTCAAGTTTGTATGTTTCTTCTCCTTCACTAATCTAATTTCCTTACTGAACTCTTGTTGTCTCACTGATTTCTTGTTTCTTCCTTTATTTCTTGCTAATTCTACCTCAAATAAATTGTTTCCCAATTATATTTCTTCACAATCACACAAAAATTATTGTTATTCTCTCTCTCTCTCTCATTTGACTTGAATCACTAAGTATACCATCTAAATGAACTCTTCTTGTCTTAACTAGCATGGGAGACAACTCTTGGTTAGGGGGTTCACCTCTTTATGAGAACATTTTAATTTGGGAGATAATTCTCATTAGTTAATGACATCTAATTAAATAATATCATATTTTCCCATCCTTCGTCAATTTTTTCAATTATATCTATGGGTAAGTTATTGAACATGTTTTCTATTTCTTCTTCTTCTTCCATGATCTTTCCTCTCTCCTTCAGTTCCCAATCTTTCATCATTTTCTCCCTTTTTAATCCCACAATTTTACTTACCACTTTATCTAAATACTCAACACTAAGATATAAAGGTTTTAATTTTGTAAGAGGGGTTAGTAAATCCTTGAATCCATCATTAACTGTAACTCTTAGGTTCAGACTATAGTGGTGGAGTCAAAAATTCAAATAGTAAAGCACCTATGCTTCTACACTCTAGTTGAGCACTATTGCTCCCAAGCCCTACTTATAATGATTCTCTAAACACAATGTAGTATTTGGTCTACTCCTATCTAGATAGAATTTTATTTATTTTTTTAATATGGTCATTTATTTTCTTGGATGTATCTTTGTTATAGGGTAGCACAACTATTAGTTGTTTTAAGAGTTCATATAGAATGCTCTATACCATGCAAGATTTAGCTACGGAGGTAGCCACCCAACATCTAGGAGCTTTAATGAAAGCACAAGAGAGATCCAACATGAAAGAATAATTCTGTTCTATCAAAGGATGCAAATACACAATATACATGAATATACCAAATTAAAATGGGAAGCCCTTAGCTATATAGGCCAAGGTGAAACATAGAACAACACAAGATTATGACACGTGTCTTAATCTTATGACTTGAGACATAAAAAGATAACTATCCTAAGTGTTCCCTAAGTATGCCCTAAGTAAAATTAACTAGAGAAGTGTGAATATGACCTAATGTGGAACCAGATAGGTAATATATCATGTTCACACCAATACCCCCCCTTAAGTGCAACTTAGGGAGAATGTCAAAACATGCAAAGATGACTCCTAGCTATATGGCCATGTTAGGTACCCATGTACAAACAAATATTTCACAAATGGATAAAAGGAGAAAAAAACCATAGGAAAAAACCCCTCTCCAAAAGAGAGAAAACAAAATATGCTCTCCAAAAGTATGAGAAGGCTAAAACACCATGTGAGGAAAAAGTTTCCCCTCATAAGAGAGAAAAAGAGAGACCATGTATCCCCCCTCAATGTGGAATCTCCTACACTAATGGTAGATGCCCAACAATGAATGTTGAAGATGGTCCAAGACCACCGAGCTATTGAACACAAGGAATACTGAGACGGGGGGGTGAATCAGTATTCTATAATACCATTCCTACACATATTCTTTAATCCATTTACCAAATTCAATAACATGAAAGAAAAATAAACATAGGAAGAGTAGCAACAAAGTCATAACACATAGACACTAGGATTTTTACATGGAAAACCCAAAAAGCGAAAAACCACGGTGAGTGTTAGCTCACAATATATTATAACTGGTTACAAGATATTACAAACAAATGCTCACTATAGGTGGACTCACTGTCTAAGTGGCCTCACTGCCCACTAAGAAAGAAAGATAGAAGAGAAGAGAGAATGGCTCACTGCCAAGAAAGAACTGTTACAAATGCATCTACTGAATGCTGGAATACAGTTCCATTGATAGATCAAAATAAAAATTTGAAGGTCTTCATCATGCCTGCTCTGTTTCTCTGCTTTGCTCGCATATACTCTGTTCTACTGTCCTCTGCACTCTTACTACACTTTTTGCATCACAAAAATCATCTTGGATCGCACACACATCAACTTCGCAATGCATGAATACTTCAAACATTGAAATCCATCAATTATTTATATCTGCAACAAGATTTAACTCAAGACTGGGTTAGCTTTCTAGAGATGAAACATGTACATAAAAAGCTATACTCTGTCAGCTTGAATTCCTTACACAAGAAGTTATGCAGATCTCCTTCAAGAACCTTCATATAGGTGTGGACCTATTATAGAACCACTTAGAATGATGATCCAAAGAATATATCTTTATCCCACAATGATCCAACATGAGTATTGGCTTCATTCTTAAATATAGCGAGTCATGATATTCTTATGCGGTAGAGTGCGGATCTCTGAACTGTTGTCTTTGTCATTGTGGAATACTATCAACCTGAATGCTAATACTTAGAAGCTTGTAGACAATCATTTGATGAACCTCATGCTCTACAAATCTAGAATTGGATACTCCTATTATGTGTTTACAACACCTTCAAACCACACATCAAAACAACTAATAGAAGAGAAATGCAAACTAGGATACTTAGGTGTTCTGCACTGTTCCTGACCGAACTCTGTTAATTTGGACTTTTAAACAATTCAAAGTGTATCTTCCAGAGATTGCTAAGACATGATACTTGGAATATAACATCATCAGATAACTATGTGCAACATACCATAACCACATACCAAAGTCTTCATTTGTGTAGGAGTACCAATCAATTCTCTCACTGACTCAATAAGCTGCCAACACTTAGTCAATTTGACTAAGTTATTCTTACCGGACCAAAAATGATGTCTACAACTTGTCTCAAGACTTGTTCCCAATCATAACTGACCATTGCCATCAATGACAACATCATATCTCAATCAAATCAGTAGTGTCTCTTGACCATGTTGCCAACATGAACAACATTCCTTCCCTTAGGAAGAAACAAAACAAAAAATGAATGTAGGATACCTTCCCATTCCTGAAAGGAATACAAAGGAAAAAAAACAATATATATGAAGTCCTTGAACTCTGCTCAAGTGTTGCCATGTTGATGTTGAAAGGTGCCACAATCAAATCAAGAGTCGCGGGCCTAACTGAAGAGTGTGACAATCCAAAACCCAATGGAAATGGATGTAGAACATGAACCAAAGATAATGAAGGCTCTTCCAAATGTCTCTCAAGGATCTCCAACCCAATGCCAGACTATGACAAATGAATAGGTAGAGAAAAACAAGAGGGTTTGAATGTGCCCTTATCACATCTGAAGAAGATGATGCAACTCCAAGAGCTATCATTAAAGAGGAGATGAATGTACTCAATAGTGTCCTCTAAATTAGAAATGTGAGACTCCACAAACAAGGATGATATGTCTAATAAATAGGAATCCCAATGAGGTGGATCAGGAAGATTGATATGAACATACTGTAAAGAATCAATAAAAGCTCCATTTGAAGCAATGTTGAATTCTGAAGTAGAAATAGGTAATGGATAGAATGGAGATGAGATCACAATGCATGTCATTTGACTAAATTTCTCATCCTCAAATGATGTGTCCACACAAGATGTCTGAGTGTGAACATTAGATGTATCTATAGAAGCTAGATAAGAAGAATCCAGCAAACTAATGCCATTGGCAATGTAAAATTGTCTCAATTGATGAATTTCATAAAGTAATTTTACATCATGTCAAGTTCCTTCAACATGCATTCATCTATTGTATGCCTTTTCTTCCCATAGTAATCATATTTAACTTTCTAGAGATTAGGAAACATGATTACAATCAACCAAAAATACAAAATCAAAACATCACCCCCCATATTCACTCAATCATAAGATCCCCTCAACAAATTATGATCTTGGCACTTTATACTTAGTGCTATTACAACTACCACTAGCTAAAATAACAAAGTGGTCTTGATCTTAGTACATGCAGATGCTAAATTAAGCCACAAACTAAAAGTATAATTTTAATGTAGAAATGGATATATCAGACTACACCAATGAGAAGTACTTGAAAAATTATCTACTTTTAAAAGAAATTAACAAAAAATGTTATTGTATGAGCCCAAACGGAGCCTTAGAAGTTCCCAAAATGAGAACTACTCAATAATAGTTGTAAAAGTATGTACTTTATAGAAAATCTAGGCACCAAAATAAAAAATTATCCACACCACTACAAAGCCTACAAAATTCTACTCCAAATAAAAAAATTCTCGCAAAAAGGAGCCCGTATGACTAAGAACCAAGCCTTCAAAGTATGACTACTAATGAAGGTCACTGCAGTCCTCATCATTTATTATAAATGTCAAACCATAGCGGTGTCCATGGTGATATGCAAAAGGGAGAAGAAATCATTTGCATGACATTCTTTTTCTACAAATAGAATTGAAAGGAAATGCATGAAATAAATTGCTGCAACCAAATATAATCTAAGAACTTGTAAATAAAATTGCTAGAATCAAATCTATCCTAAGAAACTTGTTAAGGGAAATACTGGAAATGTAAATAACAGGGAATTGAAAGATTTTTGGAAAAATAAACTAAGGAATGAAAACTACAAACAAACTACACTACTGCTGCTAAAATACTGAACTATATTATTTCATAAAACTCTTCCCATTTGATTCCTTGATTACAATGAATTTATATAATTTTTATTCTCAATCAATCTTCCAAGAATGTGGATCTGAGATCCTATTTTTGGGGAGAAAAACTAAATCTTCTTCCTCTAATTTTTTTGCCTTTTTCCATGCCACTTTTATTTTAGTCAAATTTAGTCATGAACTGTGCATTTATTTTGGTGAATCTCTTCAAATGGTTTTTGGGTTTTGTTTCCCTCATTCCCAACTTTCTAGATCATTTTGAAATTTTGGATTTCATTGAGAAACGAGGGAGATATCACCATTTTATTGAGACTAAATTTTAAACTTCCTCTTTTAATTCTTCTTTCTAGAAGTTTTCTGACGTTTCAAATTGATAGAATTTATTCTTCAAACTACTAATTGTTGATTACAAGGCAAACCATGTAATAGCATTAATACATGCAATGACACCAATTAAGCCAAATGTGTGCTTTTATTTAGCTAATAGATGAGATGATTTATTGTCTCATCATCTCCCCCACACCTAAAATGTTGCAGGTCCTCTTGCAACTCATAGTGAGCTTCTAGCTCCCAATCTCTTCACTTTTATTGGAATTTCTCTAGAAATTTTCTGAGAGGTGCACTGGAGATTCTCTGAAGATATCCTGAGTTACTTCAAAGCTATCTAGAGCTTGCTGTCTTTTCTTCATGGTTGGTTCTGAGTTACTCCGGGGCTATCCAGAGCTCTCTGGAGCTCTCCAGAGCTAACTGTCTTTTCTCTCTCGGTGGCTCTGGAGAGATCTAGAATGTTCTAGTGCTGGAAATAGAGCCCATGGACAGCTATGGAGAGATCCAGAATGTCTTCAAATTCCAAAATAAATCTGTAAAAGCTCTTGGGAGTAGTAACTTTTATAGAGAAATGCATGTTTTTGAGCTTTAGAGAACAAGACATAGCATGTGCAAAGCACTTATTTGCAGAAAAGAAACCTACTCTATCCTACTCTACTGATTGATGTAGATATAGGTTACACAAAACCATTAACTAGTTGTGGAAAATAACTCCCTTTCCTCAAAATATGGATCCATGCATTCAATTTTTTTAAAGAAGAAAACCATGAGAAGAAGATGATTGAAGATTTAAACTCTAATGCTTCAGCTTCCTTTGAAATGGTAGTCTTCTCCATAATATATGATTCTAGTAGATGCATGGGTTGATTGGAAAGATCTTGTAATCCTTCCTCACATTCTGTTACATGCATGATTGGATGCAACTCCTTGTCCTTCAAATATCTGATCGAGCAACCCTCCTTGGACTTTGAAGGCATCCAAATAATAATCATTTTCTTGCTGGGGCTTGAAGTCATGGTCCTCTAGTGGAGGAGATTGTAGAAGAGCTCTGTCACCTTCTTTACATGCAAAAACCTCTTCCTTTGGATCTATTGTTTGGGGGGGAGTTTCTAAAATAATAAACCTAAAAAAGACTTGCCAAACTAATTTTCTCTTTTGACCTGCTATCACCAAATCAATAGCAACTCCCTAATGACACCTATCCCCAGCAACGGTGCCAAAAATGATGAGGGTCGCTACAGTCCTCGTTATTTAATTATAAATGTCAAACCAGAGCGATGTCCATAGCGATATGCAAGAGGGAGAAGAAATCATTTGCATGACATTCTTTTTCTACAAATAGAATTGAAAGGAAATGCATGAAATAAATTGCTGCAACCAAATCTAATCTAAGAGCTTGTAAATGAAATTGTTGGAATCAAACCTATCCTAAGAAACTCGTGAAGGGAAATACTGGAATTGTAAATAATAGGGAATTGAAAGATTGCTGAAAAAATAAACTAAGGAATGAAAACTACAAACAAACTACACTTCTGTTGCTAAAATACTGAACTATATTATTTCATAAAACTCTTCCCATTTGATTCCTTGATTACAATAAATTTATAGAATTCTTATTCTCAATCAATCTGCCAACAATGTGGATCTGAGATCCTATTTTTTGAAAGGAAGCTAGGTGTGTGGAAATTGCTTCCTATACTAATCTAATGAGGGGAGGAGAGTGTAAATTCAAATTTATCCTAACTATTACAGCAACATTAAACCATTAACATGAGATATTGCAGCAAACACATAAGGAAGAAAGAATGACAGAAGAAGAGAGACACAAGATATACGTGGGGAAAACCCTTACGGGTGAAAAACCCCACACTCCAAAACACTGCTCAACTGTATTACATAAACAAAGAGATTACAATACAAATCAGAGCCAATGCTCTTGCAGGAGTCTTCGACACTCGTATCTGGAGATGATCCGGCAGCATAACAGTACCTATAAATCTTGTAGTATATCTTCTCCTCCAAGCACTTGTTTATATAGAAAATACAAGGCAAAATTACCTCTATCTTGGAATGGGTGTCCAACTTGGCCTCATGGCCCAAAACCCATGCCTATGGACACTTGGTCAACATTGTAAGATGCTTCTGACACTTGTCCACAGATCCGATCCCAAAGAGGTCGCCAATTTCCAAAATGGGCTATGACAGATGCTCTTATGACTCTTATGTACTTAGCTTTTGTCATGGACAAAGCAACCATAGGTTGTCGCTTACTCATCCAACTAATTGCACCACCAAACATTGTGAACACATATGCACTAGTGGATCTCCTGCTGTCAATGTCACCTGCCCAATCAGAATCCAAAAATCCACAAATACTAACTAAATATGGAGGTCCTGTAGCATTGCCATGATAGAAAATGGAATACTCAGAAGTACCCCTCAAATATCTAAACACTCGCTTAACTGCATCCCAATGTACAGGATTAGCCATAAATTGACTAAGGACTCCCATTGCTTGGGCAATGTCTGGTCTTGTGCAGACCATGGCATACATCAAACTGCCAACAACACTAGCATAAGGTACTATGCTCATGTGCTCCACCTCACTAGGAGATTTTGGACAATCACTAATAGATAACTTTGTTCCCAATGAAACAAGAACATTCACTGGTCTACAATTTGCCATGCTGAACCTATCCAACACGGTCTTCACATACTTACTCTGGCTTAACCAAAGTTTTGTATTTGCTCTGTCCCTTCTGATCTCCATTCCTAGAATGTACCTGGCTGCCCTGAGATTTTTCATCTCAAACTGTGCTGACAACTGAGACTTCAAATCAGAAATCATATTCTTACCATTCCCAATCAACAACATATCGTCAACATACAATGCAATAATGAGAATGTGATCATTGTCAACCTTGTAATACACACAATGATCTGATTTCAATCTTAGATAACCAATTGAGAACACAAAGGCATCAAACTTCAAGTACCACATCCTAGGAGACTACTTCAAACCATACAAAGACTTCTTAAGTTTGCAAACCAAATTTTCTTTACCTTTCTCTATGTAATGCTCTGGTTGTGACATGTAGATTTCTTCCTCCAAATCACCATGAAGGAAAGTTGTCTTCACATCCATCTGTTCTACCTCTAAATCATAAGCAACTGCAAGAGATAACAGAAATCTAATGGATGTCAGCTTTGCAATGGGAGAGAAAATTTCACCATAATCAATTCCCTCCACTTGCGAGTACCCCTTCGCAACCAATCTAGCCTTTTACTTTTCAACACTGCCATCTACATCAAATTTCTTCTTGAACAACCATTTGCATCCAACAGGTTTCCGTCCATTAGGGAAAGGCACCAAGTCCAATGTTTTATTCTTTTCCAAAGAAGCCATCTCATCTTCCATGGCCTCCTTCCAGGAACCTGCATCTTTCATGCCCATAGCCTCTTTCACAGTTATAGGCTCATCAGTGTTAGTAAGTAAAGCAAAAGCACAACTAGAATCAAGTAATGAATAACCAAACCTATCAAGTTGATTTCTTTCTCCTATAGACCTCCTCAATGGCTGAGGTTGAGGTTCTGCTTCTTCTTCATCACTTCTAGAGCTGCTAGATCTCTCCTCATCATTAGGCCTCACAGGGTCTATCAGTTTAGTCTTCTCAGGGGTAGAAGGAAATTGAACCGCATATTCTTTCTTTTCTGACTGTTCTGGCTATAGAACAATGGAAGAAGGTGTTAGTTCTCTAAAGATAACACTTCTGCTATACACCACTTTTTTAGTAACAGGATCCCAAAGCTTGTATCCTTTCACACCTACACCATAGCCAATGAAAATACATTTAACAACCTTGTTCTCCAACTTAGACCGTTTCTCCCTAGGCACATGTGCATATGCCTCACAACCAAAAACATGAAGATGCCTTACTGAAGGCTTCTTACTAGACAACACCTCCATAGGTGTTTTTCCAACAAGAGCTGATGTAGGAGATCTGTTTACTAGATAGCAAGCAGTGGCAATAGCTTCAGCCCAAAACTTTGTTCGAGGCTTGCGCCGCTAAGCATACTCCTAGCCTTCTCCATCAGTGTCCTATTCATCCTCTCTGCAACTCCATTTTGCTGTGGGGTATATGGAGTTGTCTTATGCCTTTCAATCCCTTGCTCTTTACAGAACTTATCGAACTCTGCCAAACAAAACTCACCACCATTGTCAGTTCTTAAACACTTAATCTTTTTACAAGTCTGATTTTCAGCAAAGCCTTTAAACTCCTTAAACTGACTAAAGACTTCAGTCTTGCTTCTGATAAAATAAACCCATGTCCTTCTACTGTAATCATCTATGAAAGATGCAAAATATACATATTTTTAAATCAAAGGAACATTCACAAGACCAAACACATCAGAATGAATTAGATCCAATACACCAAAAGACTTGTGAGAACTAAAGTAAAACTGAACATGGTTTTGCTTTCCATAAATGCAATGTTTGCAAAAGTCAAACTCAAGATTACAATCATTTAACCCCTCAACGAGGTTTTTATTTTTCAGGGTACGTAGACCCTTCTCACCAATGTGGCCATATCTCAAATGCCATAACGTAGTCTTTTCAGCAAGAAGCTTGGCTTCCATGGCATGTGCACTACCATCGGAACTAGTTACAATAGATTTCTTCACTGCATGTTCAGATGGTGGGGATGAAGTGATAGCAGCTCATTTCCTTGAGTCAGAAGAACTATTGCACTGTGAAGTGCATGCCTCCAGATGAAACAGAGTACCCCTCCAAGTACCCTTCGCAAGCACCATAGATCCTCTTGTCATCTTGCATCCATCCTTCGAAAAAACAACCTGCACACCTGCATCATTCAACATACTTACAGAAAGCAGGTTCCATGCAAGACCTAGAATGTGCATAACTCCAATGATCCCCTTCACTCGTCCATCAGGGAATCGTATTGAGACTCTTCCACAACCAACAATCTTTAGATGAGAGTCGTCACCAAGGTACACCTTTCCACCATCGAACTCTTCATACTTAGTAAACTAGTCTCGATGCGAGGTCATGTGGAATGATGCACCAGAATCAATCAACCACACATCATTAGATGCATGGGTGGCCAGGGCTGCGATGAAGGCATCACCATCATCTTTATCAGAATATGAATCAGGAGCTTTCTTCTTCTTTTTCTTCTCCTCTTTGCATTCCTTTCAGAAATGACCAGACTTGCCACAGTTCCAACAGAGAGCCTTGGACTTTCCAGGAGATTTGGATCTTCCCTTCTCATCTTTCTTGTCTTTCTTTTTCCCTTTCTCCTTGGGTCTTCCACGAACTGCAAGAGCCTCTTTGGCTGCGTCAGAAGACTTTCTCTGCATCTCTTTAGATAACAGCATAGATACCACTTCATCCATTGTGAAAGTGGATGTGGTGCTCCTGATAGCCATCACAAGATGATCCCACAAGTCTGGCAAAGAACAAAGCAAGGCCATGCAACGATCCTCCTCCTCCATTTTCACACCCACAGATGTCAACTATGCCACGATCATGTTGAAAGCATTCATGTGATCTGCAACAGATCCTCCATCTTTCATCTTTAGAGTGAACAACTTCTTTTTTAGGAAGAGTTTGTTTACCAAGGACTTGGCCTGATAAACATCACCCAACTTCTTCCAAAGATCCTTCGTTGTCTTCTCCTCATGGATGTTCAACAGAACAGAGTCAGCTAAATAGAGTCTTATGAGACCCTTAACCTTCTGATCTTTGAGGTCCTAATCATCTTGTGACATTGCTGTAGGTTTCACACCGGATACGGTTTCCCATAGGTCACGATCAACAAGTAGGTCCTCCATCTTGAATTTCCACAACTCGAAATTAGTGCCATTAAATTTCTCCACCTCAATCCTTCCAGATGTGGTTGCCATCTCCTTTCCACAACAAGATATAGAATACTCTACACAAGACTCCCACTGAACCTAAGATTAGCTCAAAAAACCCCTACCCAGCAGCTAGAACCAAAATCTGGCCAGGCTCTGATACCAACTGAAAGGAAGCTAGGTGTGCAGAAATTACTTCCTACACTAATCTAATGAGGGGAGGAGAGTGTAAATTCAAATTTATCCTAACTATTACAGAAAAATTAAACCATTAACATGAGATATTGTAGAAAACACATAAGGAAGAAAGAATGACAGAAGAAGAGAGACATAAGATATACGTGGGGAAAACCCTTACAGGTGAAAAACCCCACATTCCAAAACACTACTCAAATGTATTACGTAAACAAAGAGATTACAATACAAAATAGAGCCAATGCTCTTGCAAGAGTCTTCGACACTCATATCTGGAGATGATCCAATAGCATAACAGTACCTGTAAAACCTGTAGTATATCTTCTCCTCCAAGCACCTGTTTATATAGAAAATACAAGGCAAAATTGCCTCTATCTTGGAATGGGCGTCCAACTTGGCCTCATGGCCCCCAAAACCCACGCCTATGGATGCTTGGTCAACATTGTAAGATGCTTCTGACACTTTTCCACAAACCCCATCCCAAATAGGTCGCCAATTTCCAAAATGGGCTATGACAGATGCTCTTACGACTCTTACGACCGTCATAGATTCTGTCATAGCAGTTACAACTTACAGCTGTAAGAGAATCTATCATACATAGGCTATAAATAGCATATTCTCTTACAACATGTCATAGTCCACCTTGGGGCACCCAAAGATGCCTTTTTCAAAGATGCTCTTCGACACATGTCTTCACCTGTCATAGAATCTCCTATTTTTGACTCTTACATGTCATAACTTCATCATAGGAATCTGTTATGACCGTTACAGTCAATATTCCCTTACACAACATCCAAGATGCTGACACATGGTAAAATATTCCTACCACAAAGTGGGATGCCTATCTCCTCATGTGAGGACAAAATTACAAGTTGTCATCTTCCATGTAGGATGACACATCATCGTGCCACATCCCACAAGATGATAATATGGAATTTTCAATTAGTTTACATCATAGGCAATGTATAAATAAATACAATCAAAATAATGCAAGGAATTACCAAAGTTGAGACACCTTAATTCCCAACATTTTTGGGGAGAAAAACTAAATCTTCTTCCTCTGATTTCGCTGCCTTCTTTCACACCACTTTTATTTCAGTCAAATTCAGTCACAAATTGCACATTTATTTTAGTAAATCTCTTCAAATGGTTTCTGTCTTTTGTTCCCCTCATTCCTAGATTTCTAGATCATTTTGAAATTTTGGATTTCATTAAGAAACAAGGGAGATATCACCATTTTACTGAGACTACATTTTAAAACTTCCTCTTTTAATGCTTCTTTTTGGAAGTTTTTTGACGTTTCAAATTGACATAATTTATTCTTTAAACTACTAATTTCTAATTTCAAGGCAAACCATGTAATAGAATTAATACATGCAATGCTACTAATTAAGCAAAATACATGCTTTTATTTAGCTAATAGATGAGATGATTTTTTGTCTCATCAACTACCAAAATCAAAATGCAAATGGTGAAGGGAGAAAGTTGGAGGAGACAAATGGATGACATCACACTAACATCATTATGATGTTAGAAAAGATGTTGATAGAATATGCTCCTGGAAGGATAGAGTATTCCTCCAAATGCCAAAATTGTTGTTTGATTTCTTTGAAACTTCCTGCAAAGTCTAAAATTTCCATCTAAATGCTAAAAACTACTTAGGATATAGTTATGGTTTAACAACAACTGAGTGTGGTTTGTGGTAGTTAGAGGTTGATTTCTAGTTGGTATTTCCTGCCAGTTGTTTTGAGCCACCAATTTGTGTTGCCAGTAGAGGGTTGGTAGGTCTTGGGTGGCCACATGGTGCCAGGACCAATGGGGCATACCCTATGGACTACATGGGGTACAATGTACCCTTGGAAGATTTGTAGACTAGTGGATAAAATCTACAAATATTTTTTTAAAAAAATCATAGAATAAAAATATATTAACCTATAGATAAATATTTTACCAGTAATCAAAGAAATTACCCAATGGTTAATGATTTTACCCAGAAGGTGATGTGAAGATTCTGATGATTCCTGCACATATTCCATAGAATATTCACCCGTGGAGAGAATATTCTTTGTGGCATGATCCATACAACTGAGGGAAAATTTTTATCTAATGGCCTAGGGAAAAAAGTGTCTGATTTTGATGAATTGACACTCGACCCTTAGGTTCTTGGGCCTTCTAGACATGATGGAAGGTTTAGATTTGATCCAAAGTGCTCCAAAAATGTGGCTACCTCCCAAATATGGAAACCAACTCCTAACTTCAAACCCTTGTAGATATAGCCTCCAATGGTCAATTTGGACAAATCAAAAAGCTAAATTAACTTTCTTGAACACCTTGAACTCAATGGTGAGCTTAGAGTTTCTCAAACATGCTCCCAAATAAACCTGCAATACAAATCCATAAAGAAGAAACCCTCCCAAATCTAGTATTTCTATTAAAATTTTCTAATTATCTAGGTCATCATTTGATGTAAGACAATATCATACTCAACTTTACAAGAGCAACCAAGATTTGCAACATAGATCTCCTAAAAAGACTAACAAGAAGCAATCTTACAAGATTTGATACCATGTAAAATTTGGTATAAAATACTCTATACCATGTAAGATTTGGCTATGGAGGTAGCCACCATAGATCTAGGAGCTTCAATCAAAGCACAAGAGAGACCCAACATGAAAGAATAATTCTATTCAATCAAAAGATGCAAATACACAATATACATGAATATATGAAATTACAATGAGAAGCCTTTGGTTATATAGGTCAAGGTGAAACATAGGCTAACATAAGATTATGACAAATGTCTTAAACTTATGACTTGAGATACAAAATGATAACTATTCTAAGTGTGCCCTAAGTATGCCCTAAGTAAACTTAACTAGACAAGTGTGAATAGGACCTAATATGAAACTAATTAGGTAATATACCTTGTTCACACCAACAATTTTCCCTTTGTTTGTAGAGTCTTAGTTTTTTTCTTAGAATCCTCATATTTGGTTGGAGCCCTTATGAATGCTCATTATAACCAATCTCTCTAATAATGGTGGGGTTTCATTCTTCTCCTTATCCTTAGTGTTTTCAACATTATCTCATATGGAATGCTCTATATCCTCCTCTATTTCAACATCATCTTTAACACCAACCCTCTTGGTGTGCTCTAAATTGACTTCCCTAGCCTTTTCGATCTTTTTTTGATATCTCTCTTGTCTTTTCTAAATTTATTTGTCTCTTTTCCTCAATTTTCAATTCCATAGCTAATTCAATATCTTCCTTAATCTCTCTTAGCTTCTTGTTATCTCCTTTTTCCATGAGTTTTATTGGTTTGGTGTTTCATTAATCCTTTTATTTATTCCCAATGACTCATTTTAATTCTACTTTTATTGGTCACATCTCTTCAAATATCCCTTCAAGACCCCCCCTTTCCAATTGTCATCCCCTAGGTGCCTAAACCTCTCTTACAGTGTTAGAAACTAGAGGATTCTACCATAAACCATAAAAAATACCTTCTTATCTAGAATCCTTATTTACTAACGCATGTATTGTCACAATTGAGATATTCATTGATCTGATCCTTCCTTGATCATTTTACTAGGGTCCTAGCAATAGAACCAAAATGGTAGCAAGAATGGGTCACAAATTAAGGATTTGAGCCTAAGTTTCTTGAGAGTTATATTTATGCCCCAGTATGAGTGATAAGAGGAAGGTCAGGGATTTATGTTATAAGTTACATAAGGTTACAGTAGGATAGAACCACTAAAATTGAACATATCTGTACATACACATATACATCATACATCACAACACATTAGACATTCATTATAATATTCTCATATCTCATCATAAATACATCTGTGATACAACATTCACATATACATCAAGTCTTTTTCTTAATCCCTCTTCTATTATATCCTCATTCTTACTCTTATCTTCTATGTTATACATTTTATATTTCACACACTACATTCATCTTATATCTCCTAGTCTTAATTATATCTAAATGTACAAAGGCTTGTGTCTCTTGGAGTTGGTATGCCTTTTGGATAATTTGGTAGTTGGTTGAGTATGTTGTATTTCCTTTACGGTGGATTCGTGTTGCTATAAATTTGGTTCTACATTTCTATAAACCACTTTCTAATCACCAAGATCTTGTGAGGATGAGTGAGAGCATACTATGAATAAACATTATTATTCAATACTTTATGATCACCATGATCCCACATGGGAGAGGTGAGAGTATGTAGTGGATGAATAATGATTTATATATTATTCAAATAGGCAACAATCCTAAAAGATGTAGCAATATATTGCATGAACAATACAAATATACTAGAGCTAAATATATATATTCAAATATGCCAGAATATCATCAAATAAACATGTAAATTTGAATCAAATCTTCTATTACAATATGTTGTTGATCCAAATACAAATGCTTGTAGGAAAATAAAATAAAAGCTTTCAACACAAATGCAACATTTGAATGATATTTCCCTTAGGAAACCATATAGGTTTTATCCTCTAATCTCTGAATCCAAGGGTTTTCATCATTGAATCCTATAGCTGAACACAAGGCTCAAAATATGACATAAAAGATTGAATAAATAAATAGATGTCTTAAAGGTAACCAAACACCTCAATATATAGCACTAGAGGCATAAATTTCCAATACCTCACTTTCCCTCTCAAATATAGCAATTAAAAAGTTAATGATATTATTTCCCCAAAATAGCCCTCACTTAGTTATGAATACCAAATTGTAACTCCTCATTAAAGTTGTGCAATAGAATTTGTCATGAAGAAGCTCCCAACTGTCTTGGGGGTTACTACAACCTTTTTATGGAAACCCATGCTCCCATATTATTTATCATTATTTTATTTATTACTACTAAACCATAGCCCATTTATTAAAATATTTTTATATACCTAACAAGAAAATATAGGGCCCGCATAAGCTACTTAATTAAAAAGGGACATTACAAGTTTGCCCTTTCTAAAATTGATTGCCCACAAGCAATGCATAGTTGGGTGCTCAAGAATCTTTAGCCCCTCTCATGTATAATTTATGGTCCCTCTCATGTAGCAAACTTGTAGGAATGACATGTTATACTTTATTCTGTTGGTAGATGGTGCACTCCTTGATGTTCTTGAGAACATCATCCTTAAGATCCTTCAATGAGAATCTGTTTCTTATCCATCTATAAGTCTTATAGAATCTTAGGTGTCCAACTAGGAGTGCATCATGTAGTGTTATTAAAACCTTCTCCTTCATTTAAGATTTAGGGAGTAAGAAGATTCTATTTTTATATAGAATGGGGTCATCTGCCACTATGAATCTATCATCTCTCACATTGGCATCTAGGAGGTTAGTATCAAAAGTAATTTTAACATATCCTACCATAATAGAAACCTTCTAATTGATAGAAATAACAAAATTAGAGTAGAGAGTAGGAATCCTAGAAATAACATCAAAAACTAAATTAATTTTTATCAAAATCATAAGCTTAGAGCTTACTTAGCCATTTTTCCTACCATTCAAGTCTCATTAACCCAAGAAGAACTTTAGGTTTATGTGATTTGTTTTTACCAAAAATCTACCACAAACTAAATCTTGTCAAAACTTTGCCCTAAAGCATGCATAATGGCAAGCATCTCCTTGTCATAAATATAAAATCCCTTTTCTGACTCTTTCAATTTCCTTCTCTAAAGTTCAATGGGGTGTCACTCCATGATAAAGCATCCTTTTAGTAATATTCATTAGGGTTGCTACTATCTGAGAAAACTAGTAAAAAATCTCCTATCATAACTACAAAGGCCAAAGAACCCTCTAAACTATTTCAATGTGGTAGGAGGTGGCCAATCTTGTTGGCAAGAGACACTGCTAGGCATGATATATGTTGTCATTTATGGCAACTAAGATCATCCCAATCATCTGCATAACACAATTTGTTCATACCAGAAGTCAGATTCAAAATTTGTCTAAGTCTAGGTAGTTAGGAATAGAGCACCAACAGGGTCTGGTATTTTGGTCCGGATCTCTCTGGTGGGAAGTCATGATTAGCTGCAGATCTAGGGGAGTCATATGCATTGTCAAGATAGTCTAACTTTAGATATTTGTCCTCTGATGATGAAGGATGCAAAAGATATTAGCCGCTGAGTACCAGGTTCTAGTTTGTCAGAGCAAACAGAAGAAGAACATACCGACCTTGCAGACGATCTTGATTCCAGATATATGGAAGTTGTTTGTTGGACAAATGATAATGATCAGTGACAGTGGCCGACATGAGTGTTGATTTTCAAGGCCAAGTTTTGTTCTGCACCTTAAGTTATGCATAGATCTAGCCGACAGAGCAGAGCATTCATAAAAGTTCTAAGTGTTGTTGAAGCCGACTAATAGAATGATTGTAGATCATATTGTAGATATATATAGGCGATGAAATTGGATGATTCAGTGTGTGTGTATATGTGAATAAGGCATATGTGAGAAGAGAAGAAATCCAAAGTGCGAATGAAGGTAGAATAGTAAGAAGAGTAGAGCAAAGATGAAATGTGTAAGATCAGTTTTTGTACTTAACTGAAACTAAAATTCTTACATAAGTAGATGCTATTAATCAGTTCAAATCTTTGTCATTCTCTTGTAATGTTTCCACAGGCAGTGAGCCTCCATTTGAACAGTGAGCTCAAATGCATGTACATTCTCATTTGTAAAAATACTTTTAACAAGGTATTAATATTTGTGGGTTAACCCCCACCGTGGTTTTTCCCTTAACTGGATTTCCACGTCAAAATCCTAGTGTCGAATGTGTTATTTATGTTTTTTGTTCATATGTTATTGATTGATACTGAAATGTTTATATCATTAAATTAATTATAAGTAGTAAAGGAAGACTAAAAGTAAAAAGGATTGAAAATTTGTGACAACTGATTCACCCCCCCTCTCAGTTGTCCGTACCTAAACCAACAATTGGTATCAGAGCAAGGTTCCTTAAAAGAAGCTTAATAGCTTGAGGAAAGATCTTAGAAGAAGTTTTTCAATGGGTTCAGTTAAGGATCAAATTCAGTTGGCTCTAAAAGATCTTGATCAGTCCAAACCAGTAATTTATAATTTGAAAGATGAAATCAAGGATGCTGATGACACCATTGAAATATTAAAAGACAAATTAAAGAAATCTTTGGGAAGGAATAAGGAGCTACTTCTGCAATTATCCAATTTATCTGAAGAAAATAGCATGAATGAAGCCTTGGAAGAAAAAACAAAGGAGTGTAATAAGCTATCAGAAGAAGTTGCTGTTCTAAAAGTTGAGATGGAACCTAGGGTAATGAGGTTTACCAAAGAAATTGAGCAAAGGAAGAAGATTGAAGAAGATTTAAATCAAACTCTAAGAGAAAGAACTGATGAATGTTACAGATTGGACAATATTGTTGGTCATCTAAAATCTGATCTACAAGAAAGCAAAGACAATGAAAGAGATCTTGAAAGACAAATTGTCATTCTTAGACATTATCTAGAAGTTGCAAATGAATACAAGGAGAAGTTCAAGATAAGATCAGCTAAACTTGAAGCAATACTTGAGGGTCAGAAAAGAGCTGAAGACAAGCATGGTCTTGGATATGAAAAAGGTGAAAGCTCCGAATCTGGATAAAGAAACTTTCAACCAAGGAATGAGAGAAACATACCTAGAAGACCTCTGATAAGATAGCCTAATGCTCAAAGGTATCCATATTTTAATGGAAATTGTTTCAAGTGCAATAAATTTGGTCATAAAGCCACTCAATGTAGAAGTAGAATACATCAAAATAATCCATCCTTCTCTGGACAATGCTTCAATTGTAAGAGGTATAGTCATAAATCCATTGAATGTAGAGGTATGATAATGAATGAATCATCAAATAGAGGAAATAGGAAATCTTTCAATGGCAAATATTTTGCATGCAATAGATTTGGACATATGACAAATCAATGTAGATCAAGAGGAAATCAATCAAATGGGTAAAGAAATGTTGTGTGCTTCCATTGTAACCGATCCGGTCATTTTGCAATATTCTGTAGAAGTAGGACCAATGAAGGAAGAGGTCCGATAAATAGAAAACCAAATGAGCAGAGACAAGACAAGGGCAAAAGGAAAATTGAAGAGAATGAGATCCAGAATGAAACAAGTGAGACATGGGTGAAGAAATCAATTGTGAACCATAGTGATGGGTTTGCATCGGAATCCAGTGTAGACAATTCTTTAGCCAATTAAATTAGGAGCTCTGGCTTAGGGGGAGAAACATTAAAAATCAAAAATACCCCAGCTAGTAGTTGAGTGCTTGGTTCTGGCACAATGAGAAAAGGTACCTTGAATTGACTTAGAACATTTGGAAGGATTTCTAGAAGAAAGGAAGTGATTATAGCAAATTGCAGAGTGATACATGAGAGACTATTAAAAAATAGAGCAACCGGATGTGCTAGGGCAGAGCATTTATTACAAAGGCAAATTAGGTGATGCAAAGCTTAAAAGGGTCATTCCTTCCTCATTTGAAACACTTTGCATCTGGAGAAAACAAGAAGAAAGAAGTGGAAAAACTTATAGTTGAGAATTCTCAAGATTTGGAAGCGAGAAAAATATTTCCAAGAAAAAATCCTAATTTGAGTAACAAGGTATTTTCTATTTTCTGCGAAATCTCTTGAGTTCTCAATTTCTACATATGGCTACTCCTCTAGTTGTTGATGTAATTGAAAGGCCCCGACCAATATTTAAGAAGCATCCACACAAATCAGTTGAAGTTGAACCGTTGGGTGCATTCTCTGAGGTTCCACATGGTGTACTGCATGTTGAGGATATTAGGACATACATCCACTGTAACATGGATGAATTTAGAAGCCTAAAACTCTTGGATTTGCTTAACAACTACTTAATGGATGATAGCCACAAATTGAAACCAGAATACAAGGCCATAGAAAGCAAACATTTTCTGCAAGTCATTAGGTTTTTGACATTTGATGAAAACGAATGGGTTTGATATATTTTAAACTGAATACATGATGAGTTCATATGGCTATTGAAACCATTCAAGATCACAAAGGATGTTATCAAGATTGTAACCGGATTAAATTCAACTGGTGGATTGCCCTTGCTGAAAGCTGTGAAAAACCAGATAGTGACTGATGCTACTAATGCCAAGTTTGATAGAAGGGCGATGACTATCAATGATATTATAGAACTAGAAGTCAAATTTGCCTCCATGGTGATTGGATACAAAATTTACCACTCCAGCAGAGAAAACTCTGTCTCCAAAACTGCAATATATGCAGCCTATCAAATGTTAAAAGAAAATGCTGATTATGATCTTTGTGAACTACTACGATATCAATTGATTAAGAATTTGAGCAAGATAAAGAAAGATAAGAAAAATTCCTTCAAATATGGTTCCTTGATTATATGCTTGTTCTTCTATTTTATAAATGAAATACCTAGAATTCATGTTGTTATATGGAGCCTAATCAGACTCGAAGGTTATATTTACCCCACTTTTATCGGCGCGGTTTCCCCCCAAATTCCTACGGGGTCAAGGGGCAGCGCCCCTTCTGGGGGTTTGGGGGCAGCGCCCCCAAGACGGGGTCAAGGGGCAGCACCCCTTGCGGGGTCCAGGGGCAGCGCCCTTGGCGCGTTCCCTGTCGTGATACAGGGCGAGGTCGAGGGGCAGCGCCCCCGTGGGGGCTCGGGGGCAACGCCCCCGAAACCTCACACAGTTTTTTATTATTTTATAATGCACCGGGAGTTAATTTTTTCATTGACCGACATAAGAAAACCCTATTTTGTAACTGACAAAAAGCTTGATAAAAAGCGGCTAAGGGTTAGGGTTTTGATATTGTATTGTAACATTTTGCAGTGGTATTGAGTTGCAGGGATTGCTGATTGTAATCGGTTTGATTTACTGGATAATAATATTGGACTCTCTATTTGGTGGATGTAGCCCGAGTTTGGGTGAACCACGTTAAAAATTGTCTCTCGCTATTATTATTTCTGTGTATTTCTATTTCTCTGTTTACTCTTTATTTGCATTTAATTGATATCTTCTGCCGGCTAACCCTAACAAGTGGTATCAGAGCGGGTTGTGTTCGATTATCATCTGCAGGAAAGTCTCAGGTTGAGTGGGAGCAATGGCGGACGAGGGTAAAATGAAGGTTGATAAATTCAATGGGCAGAACTATCAGTTATGGAAGATGCAGATGGAGGATTACTTCTATCAAAAGGATTTATGGAGGCCGTTGGAAGGAGTAGCCAAGAAACCGGCAACAATGTCTGATGAGGATTGGAATCTTCTTGACAGAAAGGCACTAGGAACCATTCGGTTGTGCCTGGCACCGTCAATGGCATTCAATATAACAGAAGCGAAGACAACAGATGGTCTGATGAAAGCTTTGGCAAAATTGTATGAAAAACCTTCAGCCTCAAATAAGGTATTTCTCATGAAGCAGTTGTTTAATTTGAAAATGGTTGAAGGTGGATCTGTGACAGGTCATTTAAATGAATTTAATATGATTGTCAGTCAATTGACTTCTGTAAATGTAAAATTTGATGAAGAAGTTAGAGCTCTCTTGATATTATGTTCATTGCCTGAAAGCTGGGATAGTTTGGTAATGGCGGTTAGTAACTCTATTTCTGGTTCAAATACCCTAAAATTTGATGATGTTGTTGGTGTTATTCTGAGTGAGGAAATTTGTAAGAAAAGCTCAGGTGGATCCAAATCAGGCAGTGTTTTGAGTGCAGAAAGTAGGGGCAGATCAAAGGAGAGAGGAAAAGGTTCTGGAGGTCATGGGAAGTCACGAGGAAAATCAAAGGACAAAAGATCCCAAACCAGAGGACAGAAGGATTGCTGGTACTGTGGAAAACCAGGTCATCTGAAGAAAGATTGCTGGTCTCGGAAGAATAAAGAAGGAGACAAACAAGAAGGCAATAAGGAAGCAAATGTGGTAAGCAATAAGTCTGAAGATGATGCTTTGATTCTTTCCCTAGATAATGCTGATGATTCATGGGTTTTAGATTCAGGGGCCTCATTTCATGCTACACCCCATAGAAGTTATTTCCTTGATTATGTCCAAGGGGATTTTGGGCTAGTTTATTTGGGAGATAACAAACCCTGTCAGATTGTTGGAAAGGGAAGAATCAAGATTAAGTTGCAGAATGGGAATCATTGGCTACTACAAGAGGTAAGGCATGTTCCAAGGCTCAGTAGGAATTTAATTTCAGCGGGGCAGCTAACTGAACAAGGTTGCACTGTTACATTTACTGATAAAAATTGGAAGGTTTCAAAAGGTGCCTTAGTAGTAGCAAAAGATGTGAAAGTAGGCACCTTATATCTTTGTACAGGTCACACTGTTCCTTCTACTTTAGCTGTTACAGAGAAAAAACAAACAGGTTCAGGAACAGTTGCTGCAGGTTTGCAGGAAGAGACTGGAAAAGTTGCTGCAGGTTCTGAGACAACACTGTGGCATAACAGACTTGGGCATATGAGTGAAAAAGGTATGAAGGTACTTCATTCTAAGAAAGTTTTACCAGGTCTGAAATGTATTAATATGCATTTCTGTGAAAGTTGTGTGTATGGAAAACAAAAGAGAGTCAGTTTTCTCAAGGATGGGAAGCAAAAGAAAAATAAAAAATTAGAGCTTGTGCATACAGATGTATGGGGACCAGCTCAGGTATCTTCTCTCGGTGGCTCTTGGTATTATGTTACATTCATAGATGATGCAACTAGGAAGGTCTGGATTTATTTCCTTAGACAAAAATCTGATGTATTTGAAACATTTAAGAAATGGAGAAGCTTGGTTGAGAATGAGACAGGTAAAAGATTAAAATGTCTTAGATCTGATAATGGCGCTGAGTATTGTAGCAAAGAATTTGAAGATTATTGTTCCCTTAATGGAATTCGCAGGCAGAAAACGGTTCCAGGGACTCCACAGGAAAATGGAGTGGCTGAACACATGAATAGGACAATAATGGAGCGTGCAAGGACCATGAGATTGCATGCTGGGCTACCTTTAAACATGTGGGCAGAGGCTGTCAACACTGCTGTATATTTAATTAACAGAGGTCCTTCAGTTCCTTTAGGCTGTGGTATTCCAAAAGAAGCATGGACAGGCAAGAAGGTGAGTTATTCTTTTCTGAAAACCTTCAGCTGTGAAGCATTTGCACATATAGATTCTGAAAATAGAACCAAGCTGGATGCGAAATCAAAAAAATGTACCTTCGTTGGATATGGCATTGATGAATTTGGTTATAGGCTTTGGGATTTTGAAAATCAGAAAATTGTGAGAAGCAGGGATGTTATATTCAATGAGAAGGTGTTGTACAAAGATCAGTTGCAGCAGCATGAGAAGAAAGAAAAGGATTATGTGGTGCTGGACGATACTCCAAATAGTGATGTTCCAGTGGTTCCTCATGCTCCGCAACAGCAACCAGAAATACCACAAACTCCAGTGAATGTTAGACGGTCAACAAGGATCAGTAGACCTCCTGAAAGGTTTTCTCCCTCTTTGTATTTTATTTTGTTAACAGATGCTGGTGAACCCGAAGGGTATGATGAAGCTATGCAGGTGGATACACAGGTTCAGTGGGAGCTTGCAATGAAAGGAGAAATTGACTCCTTGCTGAAAAATCAGACTTGGGAATTATGTACGTTACCTATAGGTAAAAAGGCTTTACCAAATAAATGGGTTTACAGGCTGAAAGAAGAAGATGGAGGTAAGAAAAGATTTAAGGCCAGGTTAGTTGTAAAAGGATTTGCACAGAAAAAGGGCATTGATTTTGATGAGATATTTTCTCCGGTTGTCAAGATGACTTCTATTCGTACTGTTTTAAGTATTGTGGCTGCTGAAGATTTACATTTGGAACAGCTAGATGTTAAAACTGCCTTTCTCCATGGTGATTTGGAGGAGGAGATCTATATGGAACAGCCCCCAGGTTTTGAGGTCAAAGGTAAGGAGAAACTAGTGTGCAGATTGAAGAAGAGTTTGTATGGCCTGAAACAAGCACCTCGGCAACGGTATTTGAAATTTGATAGTTTTATGGCTGAGCAAGGCTACAGTAGGTGTAATTCTGACCATTGTGTTTATTTTAAGAGGTTAGATAATGATAGCTACATTATTTTATGTTTATATGTTGATGACATGCTTGTAGCTGGGTCTAACATGGATCACATAAGAGAGTTAAAACAGCAGTTGGCACAATCATTTGATATGAAGGATTTGGGGGCATCAAAACAAATCCTTGGTATGAAAATTTGCAGAGATAGGCTGAACAGAAAATTGACTCTATCTCAGGCTGCTTATGTTGAAAAGGTGTTGCAGAGATTCCACATGGAGAATGCAAAAGCTGTCAGCACACCTTTGCCTAGTCATTTAAAATTGACTAAGGACATGTGTCCTAAGACACAAGAGGAGGAAGAGAAAATGTCCAAGGTACCATATGCTTCAGCTGTAGGCAGTTTAATGTATGCCATGGTATGCACGAGACCGGATATTGCACATGCTGTAGGAGTCGTTAGCAGGTATATGAGTCATCCCGGATTAGAGCATTGGAATGCGGTAAAATGGATTCTCAGGTATTTGAGAGGTACATCCAATAAACACTTATGTTTTGGGGGCTCTAATACTGATTTAGCAGGTTATGTAGACTCAGATTTGGCAGGAGATATTGATACAAGGCGGAGTACTACAGGTTATGTCTTTACTGTAGGTGGAACAGCGGTAAGTTGGATTTCCAGGTTGCAAAAGGTGGTTGCTTTATCCACCACAGAGGCAGAATATGTAGCTGCAACAGAGGCAAGCAAGGAGATGATATGGTTGCACTCTTTCATGAATGAATTGGGCACACAACAGGTTAACAGTTATTTGTTTACAGACAGCCAGAGTGCCATACATCTTGCAAAGAATTCTGCCTTGCATTCAAAGACCAAACATATACAGTTGAGGTATCACTTCATTCGGTCGGTGTTGGATGATGGACAGTTACAGCTAGCAAAGATACATACAGATGACAATCTAGCAGATATGTTTACAAAGGCAGTGACAAGGGAGAAGCTGAGCTCCTCTTCAGCTTCGGTTGGTCTTCTAGACTGAACACAACAAAAATAGAACAGCAGAGTCCAGGGTGCTTATTTCTAGTGGGAGCTACAGGGTCAGTGGTGTTATGATCAGTCTCTAAGTGGGAGATGATATGGTGTGGAGTCTGATCAGTCTCCAAGTGGGAGATTGTTGTTATATGGAGCCTAATCAGACTCGGAGGTTATATTTACCCCACTTTTATCAGCGCGGTTTCCCCCCAAATTCCTACGGGGTCAAGGGGCAGCGCCCCTTGCGGGGTCCAGGGGCACAGTTTTTTATTATTTTATAATGCACCGGGAGTTAATTTTTTCATTGACCGACATAAGAAAACCCTATTTTGTAACCGATAAAAAGCTTGATAAAAAGCGGCTAAGGGTTAGGGTTTTGATATTGTATTGTAGCATTTTGCAGCAGTATTGAGTTGTAGGGATTGCTGATTATAATCGGTTTGATTTACTGGATAATAATATTGGACTCTCTATTTGGTGGATGTAGCCCGAGTTTGGGTGAACCACATTAAAAATTGTCTCTTGCTATTATTATTTCTGTGTATTTCTATTTCTCTGTTTACTCTTTATTTGCATTTAATTGATATCTTCTACCAGCTAACCCTAACAATTCAAGGTGTGCATTGGACAACTGACAGACCAGTAGCATGGCAAATAAGAGACCACCTTCTTAGCCTTGGTGACTCCCATGCCCAAAAGACTACCATTTGGGGCTACTTCAAAAACTTCTAGAGTTTAATGCAAGCAAGGGAGAGAATCCCTAAAACAATTGTGGAGAAGTATGAAAATGACATATGTTTCATGGTTGACATAGACCAGTGCTTGATGGAAGCTATAGAACCAAGGACAGTTTGGATAATGCCTATGGGTTATGAGGTGGATGAAAGAGTTTTGGATATGTATGCTTAGTATCTTTTAAACACACCTAAAGATACCACTGTGGAAAGGTTTGGAACATATAAGTAACTAAGTCTAAAATTGCATGTGGAACTCAGACAGCCTGAGACCAAAAGGAAAGTGCAGAGACAAGTTGAAAGGTATGCTGAGAGCATTGGCCTAACCAAGGAAGCAGTAAAGCAGAATAGAGAAAGAATTGAAAAGATGAAGAAAAGCAATGAGCAGATTACAGAAGAAAAAGTAGAAAGTGAGCTGACAGTCATTCTAGAAATTCCACCAAGCTCCTCAAGGAAGACAAAGATTTCTGCAACTCTTGTTGAGCAACTCAAGTCCACTTCCACTAAGAAGTCTGAAGCGACTCCATCAGATGATAGAGGGAAAAGAAAGAAAACCAAGGCCACAAGAACCCACAAGAGCACAAAAGATGATGAAGAGACAGAGACAGATGAAGAAGTGAAAGAAATAAGATCCAAGAAAGCCAGAACTTCAAAGACTTTTGAAGACTTGTCTTCCAAAAGCAATAAGGATAGTAAAAAGATAGTCACTGGTAAGGTCACTATGACTATTGATGAAATTGTAAAAACAATCACTGTTCATGGAAATTGAAAGCCTGTCAAAGTTTACTATGATAATTTTGATTAGACAAATAAGAAAATCTTGGAAGATGCCATCATCACATATTTGAATAAATTCAATAGAGCCCTGTTGGAAATTTTACAAGAACTCCCTAAAAGCTTAAGGAAAGTATTGGAAATGAGGAAAGAAGCAGCTAAGGATAAAGACATGGAACTTAGAGAGTATGTTCTCTCCACTTTGTGCCCTGTGATGACTAGAAGAGAAGCAGACAAAATCCTTAGAGAAGTCAAAGATAAATTCAGAAGCAAAGTCTGGATGAACAAACTTATGCTTCGTGAAACTGCAGAAATTACAAAAGAAACAGAGGAAATTTTGAGAAAGGCCGTAGACAAGGATAAGTATTTTATTATTTCAAAGAAGCAAGTTGAAGAAGATAATTCTATAATTCTAGAACTGGAAGCTCTATGTAGACACCCTAAAATGACCGTGTCGTCAAATCACTTGCATTTCGTCATTTCTTCCTAATCACCTGCATTTCACACATTAATTGAATAATCTAATTATTTAATTAATTTCACCAAATTCTTCTAAATCACATACTTTCGACATTAATTAAATAAATTTTCTTTATTTAATTAATTAAATTAAATTCCTCTGTTATTCTTCCATAATTAAATAATTTTAATTATTTAATTAGATCATTATCTTCTTTCCAAAAATCAAATCTATATTAATTAAATAAATCAATTATTTAATTAATTCATCACAAATCCCTCTTATCTACAATTAAATAATTTACATTATTTAATTAAATCAATTGTTCTTCTAAATTTAAATAAATCATGCAAATTTATTTAAATTATCTCAATCCTCTAAAAATAAATAAAATCAAATATTTTATTTATAATCTTCTGTTCTTACAAAATCATACACAACAATTAAATAAATTTATTTATTTAATTTGTTTTCAAATCTTCTAAATTAAATAATTCTAATTATTTAATTATTTCTTCCAAAATATCTTCTCTAAATTTAAATAAATCATTTATTTATTTAAGTTGCTTTTTCTTCTAAATTTGAGTTATCTCTAAAATAACTCAAGTTTTCTATATTTAATAAAGCAAAATATCTTCTTTTCTCATGCAAGTCTCTTCTTCTTGTTTTAAATCACTTAACTGATTATTTTATTCTTTTAATTGATTTATCTCTTCAGTTAACTCATTCTTCTATTCTTGATAACTTCTCTCATGCAAAAGAAAGCAAGACACATGTCTTCTTATTCGTTGCACGTTCCTCAACTTATCTCCTCCATTGATTCTTCTGAATTATCTGGACCGTTGATCGATCTTCATTGAAACCTATATAAACTCCCCTCATCTCCTTCATTAAGCCTCTCTCTTCGATCGTATTCTCAGGCATACTTAACAGAGCTTTGAGCATACAAAACGCGTCGATTGAGCAACTTTACGATCTTTTGACATTGATCTTTGAGCACATTGAGCACACTACTTGCTTGTTGCAGCTATGGTTTCGCAACTTGATTGAGCAATCCACACTTCTCCAAAAGGGAACAATACAGGTTTTGGTAAGAGCTTTCATTTTGTCTTTGATTTGGTGATAATGGCTTTTATTTAAATTTATTTTCTTTATGTTATTGAGTTCTTTAGTTTTATTAGTTTTGATTTAATCAATTTTTCCTCATTCACATTCTGGCACGCCCGGTGGGACAGAATGTGTATGAGGAAAAATTGATTTAATAAAACTAAACAAATCAAAAACCAATCACATAAAGCGAACCAATCTAAGTAAAAGCCATTATCATAAAATCAAAGACAAAATGAAAGCTCTTACCAAAACCTGTATTGTTCCCTTTTGGAGAAGTGTGGATTGCTCAATGAAGTTGCGAAACCATAGCTTGCAACAAGCAAGTAGTGTGCTCAATGTGCTCAAAGATCAATGTTAAGAGATCGTAAGGTTGCTCAATCGACGCGTTTTGTATGCTCAAAGCTTTGTTAAGTATGCCTGAGAATACGATCGAAGAGAGAGGCTTAATGAAGGAGATGAGGGGGGTTTATATAGGTTTCAATAGAGATCGATCAACGGTCCAGATAATTCAGAAGAATCAATGGAGGAGAACAGTTGAGGAACGTGCAACGAATAAGAAGAAGCCATGTGTCTTGCTTTCTTTTGCATGAGAGGAGTTATCAAGAATAGAAGAATGAGTTAACTGAAGAGATAAATCAATTAAAAGAATAAAACAATCAGTTAAGTGATTTAAAACAAGAAGAAGAGATTTGCATGAGAAAAGAAGATATTTAGCTTTATTAAATATAGAAAGCTTGAGTTATATTAGAGATAACTCAACTTTAGAAGAAAAAGCAATTTAAATAAATAATTAATTTATTTAAATTTAGAGAAGATATTATTAGAAGAAATAATTAGAATTATTAGAATTATTTAATTTAGAAGATTTGAAAGCAAATTAAATAAATAAATTTATTTAATTGTTTGTGCATGATTTTGGAAGAATAATTTTGATTTAATTAAATAATGTAAATTATTTAATTATAGACAAGAGGGAATTTGTTGAATTAATTAAATAATTGGATTTATCTAATTAATGTGGATTTGATTTTTGGAAAGAGGATAATGATCTAATTAAATAATTAAAATTATTTAATTATGGAAGAATAACAGAGGAATTTAATTTAATTAATTAAATAAAGAGAATTTATTTAATTAACATCGCGAGTATGTGATTTAGAAGAATTTGGTGAAATTAATTAAATAATTAGATTATTTAATTAACATGTGAAATGCAGGTGATTTGACAGATTACGAAATGCAAGTGATTCGACGGCCTGATCACAAAATAGTAAAAACAAAGGACGTATCCAAAGGTGAAAACCCAACTGTGGCACCTGAGGATGGAGGATTTGACCTTCCCCTACCATCTAAGTATCAAGAGAAATTAGCTCTCCTAGTGGAAGATTCTACAGAGATAAACCTAGGTACAGAACAAAATCCAAAAACAACATTTCTAGCAGCATCATTATCTGACACAGAGCACAGGAATCTTAACACATTCTTCTTACAGAGAACAATCAACTTTGCATGGACCTATGTGGATATGCCAGGGTTAGACCCTAAGCTAGTAGTTCATTATCTCACAATTGATCCCAAGGTGAAACCAGTCAAGCAAAAATTGAGAAAGATGCACCCGCAGATCGCTCTCTTGGTAAAGGTGGAAATACAAAAGTTGTTAGATGCAAAGTTTATATGACCAATTGACTATTCAGATTGGGTCTCAAACATTGTCCCTGTATCTAAACCCAATGGGCGCATCCGCATGTGTAATGATTTCAGAGACCTTAACAAGGCATGTCCTAAAGATGACTTTCCACTACCAAACATTGACATTATAGTGGACTTGACAGCAGGTCATGAGATGCTTTCTCTCATGGACGGATTCTCTGGCTACAATCAGATAAGGATAGCAGAGGAAGATCAACATAAAACAACCTTTACTTGTCCTTGGGGTAATTATTGTTGGTGTGTCATGCCGTTTGGTCTGAAGAATGCAGGAGCAACCTATCAGAGAGCAATGACGGTAATCTTCCACGATCTGTTTCATCACATCATGGAGGACTATGTGGATGATATACTGGCTAAATCTTCTAGGGCAGAACATATACAGGTTCTAGGATAGATCTTCGACAGGCTCGAAAAGTACCAAGTAAGACTCAATCCAAAGAAGTGTGTATTCGGTGTAACATCAGGGAAGCTGTTGGGATACATTGTATCTTGTAGAGGCATCGAAGTTGATCCAGCGAAAGTAAAAGCTATAGTGGAGATGCCTCCACCCAAGAACCTTAAAGCACTAAGGAGCCTTCAGGGAAGGTTGCAATCTATTCAGTGTTTCATATCACAGCTAGCAGATAAATGTAAACCCTTTCAACACTTGCTTCGAAAGGATGTCTCATTTCGATGGGACAACAAGTGTCAAGCAGCATTGATCAACTTAAAGAGTATCTAGCTACACCTCCTGTATTGGTTCCACCAGTTGCGGACAAACCTTTGATATTATACATCTCCACTACAAATTCGGCCCTAGGGGCCCTTCTAGCACAAAATGATGAATCAGGAAAGGAGCATGCAATTTATTACATTAGTAGAACCTTGGTGGGATACGAGCTCAACTATTCACCAATGGAAAGGGCTTGTTTAGCAGTAGTGTTTGCCTCCAAAAAGTTGCGGCATTACATGCTGAACCAACATACAAATCTGATAGCAAAGATTAATCCCTTGAAGTATCTACTAGCAAAAGCAGCTCTCACAGGCAGACTAGCTAAGTGGGTCATGATCCTTAGTGAGTTCAACATTGAGTACATGGATCGTAAAGCAATCAAAGGGCAGGCCCTCGCTGATCAACTAGCAGAAGCACCTATGAAAGATACACATCCTATGGTAGCAGACTTTCTTGATGAAAATCTCTTCACTCTTGCTACCTCCATAATGTGGAAGTTGTATTTTGATGGTTCTTACACACAGCATGGATCAGGAGCCGGCATCTTATTTGTTACACCTCAAAATGACTACATTCCAAAGTCATATCGGCTTGCATTCCCTTGCACCAACAACATTGCCGAGTATGAAGCACTCCTTATAGGTCTCAATACAGCAGTTCAATGGGACATCACAGAATTACAAGTATATGGAGACTCACAGTTAGTCATTCGCCAAGTCACGGATGAGTACCAAACAAAGGATGAAAAGTTGGTCCCCTATAAGCAACTAGTGGATGCCTACAAACCACACTTTTCTACCATCACATTTGAGCAAAATCCAAGAGAGCATAATAAAGCTATGGATTCTATGGCTTTTGTAGGGTCACTGATTGACATGCCTGCAAATACATAGAAGTGTGAATTCTTGATCGAGCAATTGTTGATACCAGCCGTCGATGTTCCTATTACTGAAATCATCTGCAAACTTGTTGGTCCCAATTCCCCATGGTATGAAGATATCTATGAATACCTCAAACACAATACCTTTCCCCTTGACCTGTCATCCACCCAACGCAAAACCTTTATCTGTCGATCCTCTTGTTACATCATTCTGGGTGATACACTATATCGCTGGAGTCTCGATGGTATCCTCTTACGATGTCTTAACGCGGAAGAAGCTAAAGCTACCTTACGAGACATACACAAAGGTGTCTGTGGCGCACATTCTACCGGTCCTAATCTTGCTAAAAAGATACTCAGAACAGGTTATTACTGCCCTACAATAGAGCAAGATGCTGCACAGTTTGCTAAGAAGTGTCTACAATGCCAACAGCATGGAGATTTGATTCACACACCAGCTCATGAATTACAACCTATGACAACTCCATGGCCTTTTTCTCAATGGGGTCTCGACCTCGTAGGACAAATCCACCCTTCCTCCTCCAAAGGCCACATGTTTATCATTACCGCCACTGAGTATTTCACGAAGTGGGTGGAAGCCATTCCTATGACCTATATCACCGGTAAGCAAATAGCCAAGTTTATCCTAAACTACCTCATATGCCGGTATGGTATTCCCCAAGCTATTGTCACTGATAATGGGAGACCATTCGAGAACCAAGATGTCCGTGCCTTGTGCACACAATACAATATCCAACATCACTTTTCAACTCCCTACTATCCACAGAGTAATGGCCAAGCTGAGGCTTCTAGTAAAACCATTCTCAAAATCCTCAAGAAAACAGTCAATGAAGTTGGTCGTGATTGGCACTTGCAACTCAATCCCGCCCTATGGGCCTACCGCACTAGTATCAGAACTCCAACGGGTGCCACACCCTATGCCTTGGTCTTTGGCTCTGAAGCCATCCTACCTATAGAGGTCGAGATCCCATCCCTCAGAGTATCCATGCAGGACTTGATTGGTGGAGAGGAGTATCGCACTTCTAGATTAGCTGAGCTTGAACTACTGGATGAGAGGCGCCTTGCCGCACTTAATCATCTCCATGTCTACCAAAACTGCCTTTGGCGTAATTACAACAAAAAGATCAAAGAAAGACGGTTTCAAGTTGGTGATCTTGTACTTAAAGAGAATCAGAGAAATCAAGCAGATCGAGAAAAGAAGGGCAAGTTTGAGCCTAACTGGTTAGGTCCCTTCATTGTCACAGCAGCATATGGATCAGGAACTTATACTTTAGCTACACCTGACGGCATTCCTCTAGATGAGTCACTTAACAGTGTTCATCTCAAGAAGTTCTATGCTTGATCCTCAGAGTATTCAAAAAAAAAAAAATCTGTCCTTTGGTGAAAACCTGGCAAACAGGCGCCTTGGATAAGTACCATAGTGAAAACCTGGCAAACAGGTGCTATGTGTAGAGTCAACATCCATCGTCTATCGAGTCCTATCCACTCCTTGTCTAGTTCGCAGCGCACTTTCCATCCATCCATAATAAAACCATTGACCTTGTTTACATTTCCATCTCCCTATCTAGTATAGGTTGGAAATTTGTCAATGTCCATTATCGTCTCCTCATGTCTTGATCCGTGTCTACGGTTAACACTGTCTTGTCCTAGGTCAAAGCTTTCTGTGTCTTCTTTGGCAGTCACCCATACAATTTCCTCTACCAGAATGGGGGCAACTCTTTCCTTAACTTAGGTCTAGGATTGGTTCTTTGTTCGTGGTTCGCAGTACGCTCTTCAATCTCTTTCTCCTTTCTGCAGGTAACACCCTTTAACGGACACATCGCTCCTACGATAAGGATGTTATCTTCTCAGCACTTTTTTTACATCATCACATCAACCAGAACTACATATTATCATCATTTCAATCTTAAGGTACCTTGATCCCATGGATATGGGTATGTAGGTAGTTTGGAATACAAAGGAAGTTTCCAGTACTCAGGTACATAAGATCTCCCCCTCCCACCTTGACCCATTTCATCACTCTACCCAGAACTACATATTTATCACGTTCGTCTTTCATCGTCGTGTGCCTTGATCCTGTGGATACAGGGTATGTAGGCAATCTAGAATATGAAGGATGTATCCAGTACTCAGGCACACACGATCTATCATTCTCCGCCCGTCTCAATCCAGTTGCACTTCATCTTTCTAGTCTTCCGTTTGCCAAAATCCATTCGCCTCGACTTGACTAACTCAAGCAGCAAGCTAGCGCATCCTTTCAAAGCAAAAAGTCCTTAGTAAACTAGAAGCAAAGCAGCTTCCTTCTAGAGTCATCTACTGTCCTGCATATCGATTGCCAACATCAGCTAAGTTTCGCTTAACCAAAGCCCTAGATCAGCAAGCTTGTCTTCTGCGAAGTGTTCCATGATCGAGACCAACACACGTGTCTCCTGTGACATGTGGCATTTCTGGCAGCAAGATATTGTCTTTTTAGGTAGATAGCCCCCTTTAACGGACACAGAGTTCCTACGATAAGGCTGTTATCTTTCCTATCCAATCTATCCTGAGCAACCTCTTTGGCAAGAGAATATGTTGGCTGTATGTTTACTTTGTAAGTCAGTCAATTTGTGTTATGGTTTATCTTTTGTTCCTTTATCCATTACCTACTCAAGACTACCTTGATTTATCTATAATCTTGGTATGTTGCGATGCAGTACGGATTGGGGGCATAGTCATTGCTTTCTGTGTGCCGTGTTTTGGGGATTGATCTTTAGTATCTTTCTTAACATTATATTTATCTTGTATGTGTTACGACCTAGCATCTTACATATTAATATTCTTCTTGCATTTACATGTATTGAAAGTTTATTTTATGTTCAAGACTATGGCTCATTCACATGTTCCAACAAGGTTATATTATGTCTAAAGGATCTAAGTTCAAACCGCTTGCTTGTAGAGTCAACGTCCATGCACTCGGATATTATTGCACCTTGGTCTGTTATACCTTGGTGGCGAACTATCCACGTGCTATATCAAAATAAGGATTGCTCTTTATATACAAATGCGAAACCATTGCAACAAGCTCCTTCATCCATCCCCAACAACCTTTATATCGCTTTCATTGCAGTAATCGATCAACAGTCTCTGTCTCCCATCTCCTCCTGTTCTTTGGTCATATCTGCAAAACCCACATGTCAGATGTCACTAGTCATCACATCTATATCATCATACATCCCTATCATCATACATCTATAAGCATCATATAAGCAACATATGTCATCACCTGAATCCATAATCATACATACATATCATCCCATCCATGACATCAAGGAATGCATAAACAAAAGCATGAACAACAAGTGAGGTGAATTGATCATCATATATATCATGTAATGGTCATCATAATACAAAATGTCTGTGTCTACATCAATAATACAACGTGTGTATACATCCAAATATACATCAAAATAGTACATCAAGGCTATCAAGAGCCCGCAAAATATACATCAGAATGCACACAGGCATCTGTCCAAAATGATACAATATGATACAATATACAAATGTATATGCCCTAATGGGTAGAGCTGCCCTCCTGCTGTGGCCCCTGTCCTCCCCTTGTGCTTGGTGGAGGTCCCCCTGCTGCTCCTCCTCCTCCCCCTGGTGGCAAAAACGGTCCTCTAACTGAGGACACTGACTACCCTGTCCTACGGAATCCGGATGCCCCAGATCTGCTCCTGTCTCTGTAGCTCGGTGCCTGCTGAGCTGCTGGCACCACACCCACATATAGCCCCCTGTAATACTCTGCCTCCCGACTAGCTGATACTAGCTCTCCCTGCACCCGGACGAGCTCACTGTATAAGGTCCTCTGATCTGCACCCAGTGCACGGCGTGCCTCCTCTCTCTCTCGCCTCACTCTAAAGAGTGTGGCCTCTGCTATCAACCGCAGCTGCACCTCTACATCTCTCTCTCCTGGCCTGTGCTAGCTACCCATCATCCCCTGCCAGTGCGGGTGCTGCCTGTGCCCGTGCCTCTAGTGCTATCTGCACTACTGTCTGTACCTATGCCTGCACCTGGGCCTGTACCTGTGTCTGCATACTGGCCTGTAGCTATGCCAGGGCTGTCTGTGCTGCTGAGGTTGCCTGTGTCTGTGTCTGGATTGTGGCCTCAACCTGCCTCGCCTCTACCCGCGCTGCATCTCTATCCCTCCTCAATCGTACCATCCGGAGCTCTAAACGAGTCCTCCGGGCTATCTCCTCCTGCAGCAGTCGCTCGACTCTCTACAGATCGGTCTCTATGACCGGGCCCACTACCTCCACCATCTCCACATCGGCCTGCTGGCTGCTACCCTCTCCACCTACCTGCTGACCACCTACCCGCTACCTGGCTGCTTGGGCCTGCCGCCTCATCCTGGCCTCTCCTCCAAGGACTAGTACCTCGCCCACTACCCCTGCTACACCTGGTGTAGTCAGTCTGATCAGCCTATGAGTCTGCCAGTACTGATCATACTCTGGCAACGTCCCTGGGTCTACCAGCCCAGAGTCCCAATCCCATCTCACGGGGACAATTCCTCGTACCTCTGCCAATGCTGTCGCCACTGGGATCTCGACGTCCCAGTCTCCAACCTCCCTCCGTATCCTGGCATGTGTGGCCTCCCCCACGGGTAGTCCCTGCGGTAATCCAAACTGCCTGAGAACCCGCTCTGGTATGTATCTCTCTATCATATCTGTCCGTCTCCTGAACAGATAGCGCGCCTGTCTGCAATACATGAGCTACTCATGCTCATCATCTCACTCCTCACATAGTAGCCACGGCCTCCATATGAATAGGTCCATCTCATCAATCTGCCGACTCCAATGGCTCACCGACCCCATCCTCCTATGTGTGATCACTCCGTCATATAAAAATGCATATGGTTTGCCTCTGTCTCAATGGCACTGTGCCATGGGTCGGATCACTGGAATATGCTCCCATGCCCATACCTGTAATAGGGTCACCCCTGCTGAGAGGCTCCTGCCTCTCCTATACACGCAGTG